>CP092881.1:68241313-68942514 GCA_030710605.1 Cordylochernes scorpioides | reverse complement strand
GAACCTGGAGCTTGAAACGTTAAATACTTGTTTATCTATGAAGATCTAGATAGCAATTTTAATGGCCTTGAGCCCAGGTTTCGAATATCTTTTTGAAGGGAATATTTCAAACGGTGACAATAATTAGACTTAGGGGGTCGGTGGAAGGATGGTCTAAACCGTTGGTTTACGACCGCTACGACCCGAGTTCGATTCCCGCACTGGGCACTTTTTTTCTGATAAAAAAATGCTCAATGGCCCCTGATTCTTGCAAAAGTCCAACCCCACCAGCGAGTGCAAGTAATCAAATGGGGCTCAGGCACATTTGTAAGTGCAAAGTCGAACTGCTTTTCACATGTGTAGACATGTAATGAACTTACAGTAAAAGCAGTCGCCTTCTACCCACCATGATTATCATGGCCTGTACCACGTGTACTAGTGATTAGCAAAAAATAATAATAATGAATAATTAGACCTTGAAGGTATAACTCCCACTTGAAATCGCAACCACATTTGGACATTTGGTCATACCAGCAAGCCTAATATCAGATCAAGTATTTTGCCACAATACCATGCAAACAAAGACCTAGGACTATATGGTTAACTTTTAACTTTATTAACATCCTATAACAAAATATCCCAAACTCAGGGATATTTGCGTCAATACATTTCTTTACATTATAACAAACTGGCTATATACAAGGAGAAAGGAGAAAAAAAACATACAAAAGCAATAAAAGCACTATAAGGTTAATTATTTACTCTGTTATATATACTCAATACAAAATTATTAATATAAATATATAAAACTACCAACTCTCTATTAATATAACGACATTTGAAAACTATCCCGCATGTGTTTATTTTCAACGAAAAATCAAAATTTATTTCAAGGAGAAATAACGATTATTTCTAACCTTTGGGATGAGGTATGAAAGGGTGAATTGTGAAGAGTAATGATAAACGGAAATATAAAATGTCCAGGGATGGGAATCGAACCCACAGTGTTCCGCTTACCGGGCAGATGCCATGTCCACTAGGCTACCCTGGACATATTTTTCAGTTCGTAGATAATACAGTAGTACATAGTAATATACTAAATAGGTCTATAGAACAGGTAGATTTGCTAACTATGCTTAACACCTAAGCTGATTCTGATAACACACGAGATTTAATTAGTAGGTATTTCCTCGTAATACTCTCAATTATTATTTTTTTATTTATCCCAAGTGTGTATGTACACGTGGGACAGGTACCATGATAATCATGGTGGATAGTTAGCGAGTATTTTTACTGTAAGTGCACCACATATCAACACATGCAAAAAGCAGTTCGACTTTTGCACTTATAAATGTACCAGAGCCCCGTTTGATGGGGTTGGACTTTTGCAAGAATCGGGGTCCATTGGTGCATTTTTTTTTAAATGCAGGATTCGATTCCGGATCGTAGCGGTCGAAAACCAACGGCTTAGACCATCCTTCCACCGACCCTCAATTTCAATTATCCATCTCTAAAATGCTAACTAACTCAGAATATTAATAATAATTATAGATACAGAAGATAAATTCAAAAATAGTTCATTATTTTTAAAACTTAATATAAACCGAATTTAACTTAATAAAGCTCCGCCTTTGCCGGTCCCAAGCCCGGATGAAAAAGGAGACGTGGGAGCAGTAACAAGCTCACTAAAAAACCTGGGTTCAGCTGGCCCGGCTGATAGTACCCTGTAAGGGCTCCTAATCCAGGGATACAGGATGAGCAGCGTTTGTACTCCATGTTAGGATCAGCTGCACATGGCGTCTGTTCCTCATGTCAGAGGCGGCCATTTCTTTTGGAGTTAAGTCGGCCTGCCACTGAGTAGTGTTCCTAGTCTTAATGACAAAGGCAGACGCATTCTACTTCACCCATTCATGATAGTTGTCAAAGCCACAACACCAGCTTTGGCAAACTGAAAAGCGTCCACCTAGAGACCATGGTTTATATATGTATATATAAGTGTAAATATTATGTATGTTTGTTTTCTGTGTGTTTATTATAGAAATGCTCAAAGATTCATTTTGTCAGTGCATTCATTAAATGTATCAATCTTTTTATTTCCTCTGCTCAGAACGAGAAAATCCGTGTCATTGAATAAGCCACAATCTTGGTAAGTTCAAACAAAATCCAACCACCTATATACCACGGTTTATTGCTCTCATCTGTACCTAGGCTCGGCTGCGATTTTATAACATCCTACGGAACAAGTTGGGAATCTGCCAAAGAGATGCTTTAGCTGACTAGATAGATGTTTTTAAATGCGTTCACCTTCCAGTGGATATCATCCCACAGAGGACTGAAAGGTAACGATACAGAAGACGCAATGGCAAAATCGGCAGCAATACCTAACTTAGATCTTGATTTCGACTCTTTCAAACGAATACAAAAAAAGAAACATCCAAGCAAAAATACAGGAGTCAACATTCCATCATTGGTTCCTGAACCAAAAGCCTGGAGCTATTCTGGAATGTGGGATGAACCGACAAGCAGCAAGCTGTATTTCCAGGCTTAACACAAGACCGCTCCTCTTCCATGATGATGTAAAGACCTTCCCACAATGCACCATCTGCAGGACCAAAGAGGTCTCACCAGACCACCTCTTGGAATGTATGGGAGCCTCAAGACAGGACCTGTATTCCAACCCTACCTAGATTGTGAATTTGATCTATGAATTTAGTTTCCATGAACTTGTATAATTATACAACACACACACACACAATGGGATAATAAAAACAATGCGTTCAAGTTGGTGAGTTTTATTCATTCATCTGAATAAGAGCGTTAGGATGTATTGGCTTAATGTATCGTATGAATTTATTATAATAGATATGTGCTTATTTGCATATTATATACACAATAGTGGCTGTAGAAAGTATTACACCAAGAAAAAGTTGAATAAAATATTTGGAATTTATCTCAAATTCGATGTTTTTGTTAATTAAAAGTATCATTATATAAAATTGGATAGAAAACGTCTAAAAATAGATAAATGTGAGAACAATTCTTTCTGAGTTTCATTATATTCCATCAGTACCATCTGGGTATTGCACTTTTACTTATTTCAGTTTATATATGCAAATATATATAAAATGAAAGGATTTAAAAGCCCAAATGTTTCTTTTATGCATAATACATACTTCTACTGTCCTTACTGCGATGAAAAAATATATTGGGAGGGCTTGGCTCATCAGTGGTGAACCCTTCCAACCCAAATTGGCGAAACCGCTGAAATCTTTTTCAACATTGCAGAGAATTGAACTTCAGGTAAACTTTGAAAGCGCAAACCTTTAAAAATACTTCTTTTCTTAGCCATTTAGAATATATAGATATAAAATTTATATATATAGATGGCGCGTTATTGCTTTGTGTTAATTTATGCCTAACTGGCCTTGTCTTTATTGTTTGCGGAAGAGCATTGCTCGATGCAAATATTAGAATCTAATTCTACTGTCCTATAAGCTTATGTCCATAGTCTTCTTGAAAACCATTTCTGAGATTCCACCCTTCAGTAATGAGTATATAAGCAGAATCGTCCAATACAGTATTAGAGCTCTGAGAGATATAAGCGGTCTGGTGGATTAAATTGGCGAAACCGCTGGGAAAGTTCACCACTAATGAGCCAAGCCCTCCCAATATATTTTTTCAACGCAGTAAGGACAGTAGAAGTTTGTATTATGTATAAAAGAAACACTCGTGCTTTTAAATCCTTTCATTTATAAGTATAGATGGCGCGTTATTGCTTTGTTTTAATATATGATATATATAAATAAAATAGAGATAAAACACAGTGAAATAAGCGCTTTCATAAAAATAGAGAAAGATAAATTAGTTCCTACCTGACATAATCAAACTATGTTGATGAGCATAGTATTGGAATAGATAAATTATCAGAGAATTCTTGCTTCTGTTGAAACTCTCGTGAATTTGCATATATTTTTTTAAAGGTTGTTTTATACAGAAAAAAAAAGTTGATAATCAACTTGGAATAGAAATATTCGTATTTTTAGTGTTGATAGATTTTGATAATCGTAAAGATAAAGGCTGCCTGGCCGGAATTCATATTTCTTTTAAAAATCGACACTTCAGCCAGTTAGAGTTTTTTTATTTCCTCAACGCTTCGAAAAAAATCTTTTGTCTTCGTAAGAAGAAATAAATAGAAATAAAGCATTTGGCAAGGCGTTAAAAATTGTTCTTTTCTCCTTGCCAAATGCTTTATTTTTATTTACTTCTCCTGACGAAGACAAAAGAATTTTGTTGAAACGTTGAGGAAATTAAAAAAAAAAACTCTAACTGGCCGAAGTGTCTATTTTTCATAGATTTTGATACTGTCACTTTTATTCTGGTCGTTTTTAATTGTACTTTCCAGGAATGTTCCAAGGATTTTCCTAATCGTCTAAGAACTAATGATCTTCTATATTGATTCTCTGCCAATCCCAGTTGGATCAATTTACTCTCAGCCTTCACGCAAATTTTATTTGCCAATGACATTTCTATAGAAGTATGAAAGCTTTTTCCCGTTTGGAATTCCATCATTTTTCCGTTCTAACTTAATAATTTCCAGTTTACAACGAACCACGGAAATTTTAAGGGATTTTTATCAACAATTGGAGCGGTTGAGGACTCTAGCTGTCATTGTGGCAAGGAAATCCAGGACTCGAGACACCTACTGCTGGAATGTCCACTTTTCTTTAGAGCTAGATAACAGACAATGTTGTAGATCTATATCAATTTGTAAATAGCAGAGAGATAATTATCACAGATTTAACTATTTTTGTAAATATATTTATGGTTATCTTTCAAACCTGGAAGGTTCAGGTTCCTAATATATATTATTGTTTCTCTTTATTTAAAATTTATTTTCTTGTATAATATGTTCAAAACTGCTTCTGATTAAAAATGTAAATCGACGCAATTTCCCTAGTCGGGATATCGCGTTTTGTGTGTTGAAATGAAATAAAATAGAACTATGAAAGGAAATGCATACTAAAGCCAACATTCAGCAACATTAAAAAAAATACTTTATACCCATTGCTGTTTTTTCAAGATTACTTTTCTATTTTTACTAATGTTTAAAATGTATGCATATAACTATTTTTAAATATAAATGGATATATTGGATTAGAATATTAACAACAACAACAAAAGCCTTTATTAAGGACCTCTCGTCCTATAAAGGATTCGCCAGTTTACAGAGTAATTGAAGAGAAGAGAACTAAGAATACAGAGAGAAACTCATAAGTAGTAGGTATAGTATTTTCTACACTGTGACTATATGCAACAGCAGCAACAAGCCTTTTACTGGAATCAAAGTCCCATACAGGATTCGTCATTCTAATCCTGACAAAGATTATTTACATATAATTATTTACATCAATTAGATTATGTATATAGCTTCCCTTTCTCTTCAGCCGTCTTCCAAAATTTGAACAACGCAAACGCTCCAGCTCTGTTTCTCACCACCTGATTCAACAGGAGCTCCAAAGAGAGTCCCTCAAGGCCTATTTCACTGAGGAGCACTTCTCGTTCGTATTTCAGCCCCATACATGAGAGTATATGGTGATGTAGCCCCGGCTCCATTCTTGTCCCGCAAATCTGGATTAGAATATTATATTTATTTATTAACCATTATTTCATTTTGGCTATATTAATAAGGATCTAGGGTTTGACTTCTTTTTACAATTCTTTTATTTCTCTAGCTACCAGGTTAACATGTCCTTCAACATGAAAAACCAAAAGTAATATTTCTGGGTGTCCGTGTTGAAGGACATTTTAGCCCGAAAGTTCGAGAAATAAAAAGAATTGTAAAAAGAAACCACAATGGAGATGTAGCACTACTTATTTGATTGTGCTGCTCTGTCTGAGGAAAGACGAAAACTAAATGATAAAACGGGGCAACTTTGTCCTTCATTTCCGGCACTAGTTAATGAAATAACAAAGAATAGGTATATAGCGGTGGCGATATTTGGATTCCACAGTATTATACCCCGGAATGTTCTCCCCATCCCTTGTGAACTGGCGATTCATGTATAGGGCGAGAGGCCCTAAATAAAGGCTTTGTTGTAAAAAGAAACCAAAACTTAGATTCCTTTTTTAATTTATTCAAAACGTAAAATCAGGGAAGAATCCTTATTAGAAGTATAAACCAATATTTCAGTTGGCTGAATGTCAACCTTTTTCAAGGTATAACAATATATTTATGTCAACAACAAACTCAGTGCCAGATAACTATGTAGTGAAGAGTATATTTAAGTATAGATATGTTTATAATACAATATAATGTGACTTATGATTGTAGAACGACATTTGAAAATTATCCCGCAGGTATTTCTTTTGAACGAAAAATCGAAATTTATTTAAGTAGAAATAATGATTATTTCTAACCTTAAGGATGAAGTATGAAAGGATGAATTGTGAAGAGTATGTTTAAGTATAGATATGTTTATAATACAATATAATGCGGCTTATGATTGTAGATCGACATTTGAAAATTATCCCGCATGTATTTATTTTGAACGAAAAATCGAAATTTATTTAAGGAGAAATAACGATTATTTCTATCCTTAGGGATGAGGTATGAAAATATATATTGTGAAGAGTAATGATAAACAGAAAAATAAAATGTCCAGGGATGGGAATCGAACCCACAGTGTTGCGTTTACCGGGCAGATGTCATGTCCACTAGGCTACCCTGGAAATATTTTTCCGTTCGTAAATATTATATAAAGTAATTTATAATACAATATAATGCGGCTTATGATTGTAGAACGACATTTGAAAATTATCCCGCAGGTATAAAATAGATATAAAATATAATATACAATGCGGCTTGTGATTGTAAAACGACATTTTAAAATTATACCGCATGTGTTTCTTTTCAATGAAAAATCAAAATTTATTTCAAGGAGAAACAACGATTATTTCTAACCTTAGGGATGAAGTATGAAAGGATGAATTGTGAAGAGTAATGATAAACGGAAAAATAAAAGTGTCCAGGGATGGGATTTTTCCGTTTATCATTACTCTTCACAATTCATCATTTCATACCTCATCCCGTCTACTGAAACCCTTTTCTCTGACTATATCTCGACCCTTTTCTCATCCCGTCTACTGAAACCCTTTTCTCTGACTATATCTCGACCCTGTTCTCATCCCGTCTACTGAAACCCTTTTCTCTGACTATATCTCGACCCTGTTCTCATCCCGTCTACGGAAACCCTTTTCTCTGACTATATCTCTACCCTGTTCTCATCCCGTCTACTGAAACCCTTTTCTTTGACTATATCTCGACCCTGTTCTCATCCCGTCTACTGAAACCCTTTTCTCTGACTATATCTCGACCCTGTTCTCATCCCGTCTACTGAAACCCTTTTCTCTGCCTATATCTCGACCCTGTTCTCATCTCGTCTACTGAAACCTTTATCTCTGACTATATCTTTGAAATAATTTTTGATTTTTCGTTGAAAAGAAACACATGCGGTATAATTTTAAAATGTCGTTTTATAAATAGATATGTTGTTAAGATATAAAAATCTCAAATACAGAGGGTGTTTCCTTTCAAATGAAACGATTTCAAACGTCCGTTAGAACTTTATTTTTCGAACGTGAATTTTTTTCATGTGTTCTATGTGCTTCCCCTTCTTCTTGGCTATCTCCCTGCATCGGACTTTCCAAGCTGCGAACACTTCCTTGACTTTGGAGAGCGAAACATTCGACCACTCCTCTTGTGCGGCTTTCCAAAGTCCGGCCTCAGTTTTGGGACGTCAGTTGAAGAGCCGTTGTTTCAACATACCGAACCCGTAAAAATCCAGTGGGCTGGCGTCGGGAGACTTCACTGGAATGTCCGAGTTCCTGATAAAATTTAGGCCTAGGGTGTCCTTCATTTCTTGTAGGAACTGTTGGGTTTTGTTGGAGGTATGGGAAGAGGCTTTGTCGTGATGAAGGAACACTTTGTCCATTTCCCCTGGGTAAAGGTCCTTCAGTTGTTCGATGACAGGTTTCAGAACGCATTCTATATAGAATTCTGAGTTCACCTTCACCTTCGATGGAACCTTTATGAGCGGAAGGACTCCACGGCCAGTCATTACCCCGACAACCATGAAACCTTTAGGGAAAGTTTCGGAGCATTGGTGAACCCAATTATCCGGGACCTGATTGCCTCTTTTGATGTAACAGATCTTCCGGATTCCATTGCAATACGTCACATACATCCATGCTTCGTCCAATGTTGCAGTATATTCCGATCTGGAACCGGCCAGGTGTTCCTCGTAGAGCTTCCGGGCATTCGTTGCACGGTTTTTCATGTGGAAAGGGGTGAGCTTGTGAACCTTGCCTTTTCGTCGGGTATCCAGTTCCAAATCTTTGTGAATGATGTTATTTATCGTTTTTAGCGAAGTTCCACACATTCTGGAAAGTTGGCGCTGAGATGGTGGATTTTCAGTAGTTGCTAGCCGCTTTACCTTGGAAACCGTGGCGGGGGTCCGCACCGGACGTGGTCGATCGACTTGAAATTTTTGCCCATTGGATTCAGCTTCCCTTTTCTTTCCGATGCCATTTACTACCCTACATATTGTAGCTTTGCCAACATCTAGTCCTTCTGCTTTTAGCTTTTTCACTATGACGCTATAACTGTTTCCTTCTTTGGAAAGGGTCCGAATTGTTTGTTCGACTTGGAGCGTTAGTCTCTCTCCCCCCATGTTGCAAAAATCATGATACCTGATGAAAATGAATTCTCCAGAAGATTCTAGATCTATTGGAACCAGTGTCGTGTGCAGCATGCCTGCACGTGCAAAACGCGAGCGCTCGAAAATCGTTTCATTTGAAAGGAAACACCCTCCGTATTTGGGACTTAGGAATCATAGATTTAAGTAAAGGACCTTCGTTGACATACTTTTCTCTCATTAGGATCGCTAGCTAAATAGCCCTGATTAAATCCCCGTTAATCCACTCTAAGAGAGTAAGATATACTGGGATAGAAATGGGTGAAAGTTTCATCAAAACAACAAATCTAAATAATAAAAGAGTCTATCAAAGCTAAATGATCCTAATCTATGTCTCTATTTGCAGATTCTTCACATTAAAGATACTTCGGCCAGTAAATCATTTTTTTTTCTTATTATCTCGACGTTTCGACAAAATTCTTTTGTCCTCGTCAGGAGCGAACAAAAATAAAAAATCTATGAATGCCGGCCGGAAAGCTTTTATCTATTTTTAGAGGTACAGTAGACGAGATGAGAGGCAGGGTCTGTGTATAGGCAGATAATTATGTTTCAGTAGACGGGATGAGAACAGGGACGATGTATAGGCAGATAATTATGTTTCAGTAGACGGGATGAGAATAGGGTCGGTGTAGAGGCAGAGATAAAGGTTTCAGTAGACGGGATGAGAACAGGGACGATGTATAGGCAGATAATTATGTTTCAGTAGACGGGATGAGAACAGGGTCGGTGTACAGGCAGAGATAAAGGTTTCAGTAGACGGGATGAGAACAGGGTCGAGATATAGTCAGAGAAAAGGGTTTCAGTATACGGGATGAGAACAGGGTCGAGATATAGTCAGAGAAAAGGGTTTCAGTAGACGGGATGAGAACAGGGTCAAGATATAGGCAGAGAAAAGAGTTTCAGTAGACGGGATGAGAACAGGGTCGAGATATAGTCAGAGAAAAAGGTTTCAGTAAACGGGATGAGAACAGGGTCGAGATATAGTCAGAGAAAAGGGTTTCAGTAGACGGATGAGAACAGGGTCGATGTATAGGCAGATAATTATGTTTCAGTAGACGGGATGAGAACAGGGTCGGTGTACAGGCAGAGATAAAGGTTTCAGTAGACGGGATGAGAACAGGGTCGAGATATAGTCAGAGAAAAGGGTTTCAGTAGACGGGATGAGAACAAGGTCGAGATATAGTCAGAGAAAAGGGTTTCAGTAGACGGGATGAGAACAGGGTCGAGATATAGTCAGAGAAAAGGGTTTCAGTAGACGGGATGAGAACAGGGTCGAGATATAGTCAGAGAAAAGGGTTTCAGTAGACGGGATGAGAACAGGGTCGAGATATAGTCAGAGAAAAGGGTTTCAGTAGACGGGATGAGAACAGGGTCGAGATATAGTCAGAGAAAAGGGTTTCAGTAGACGGGATGAGAACAGGGACGATGTATAGGCAGAGAATTATGTTTCAGTAGACGGGATAAGAGGCAGGGACGGTGTACAGGCATAAAAAAGGGTTTCATTAGACGGGATGAGAACAGGGACGGTGTACAGGCAGAAAAAATGGTTTCAGTAGACGGGGTGAGTGCAGGGTCGGTGTATAGTCAGAAAAAAAGGGTTTCAGTACACGGATTGAGGTTAGGGTTGATATATAGGCAAGGAACTAGGTTGCAGTAGACGGGATGAGAACAGGGTCGGTGTACAGCTCGAAGAATATGTCACAGAAGATTCTACAAAATATCTCTACAGTGACTTTCTATAAGTTCCAGTTTGTTTCAACAGTAGGATTGCGAAGAAAGATTAGAGCCAGTTTCAGAGTGTGGGAAGACGCTCTATGGGGGGACATAGAGCTCTTAATCTGATTTAAGATGGGGGTGGGGGATGATAAACGTTGGGGGAATGGAATGAAGACTTTTATCTCCTCTTGCACAAATTTTATTGCGCTCATATTTCCCCCCGCTGCAATCCACCATAGAGAGATGTCTTTAGGAGAGGTTTCTGTGGGTGAAGGTAGTTTCTACAACTTCTACAAATGGTACTTATAGAAATTTTTACATCACAGATGACACAACAAGATATCTGTAGGACAAGAAGGAAGTTTTCTAGACAGGTCGTGATGATAACTTCAATCCTAAACAAACCATTTTACTCTAAATATTATGATTATATAAAAGGGCGTACCTGGATCTGTAATAATTTTTTTTTTTCAAAATATTTCGAGAGATTGCTCCCTTTTTATCAATTTATTGCACAGTACACTTAATTTACAAATTCTTGTAGATCACATAAACACAAATTTGTCAATGGTCAAAAATAATTAATGATAATAAAACATTAAAGGTTAAAAAATAATAATAATAAAATGAAAATATTATGAAAAATTGAAGGATTTTGTGAAATTAGTAATGCAGTATTTTTATAATGTTTTTACTGTGCAATAAATTGATAAAGAGGGAGCAATCTCTCGAAATATTTAGAAAAACATTTATTTTTATTATTTACAGATCTAGGTACGTCCTTTTATATGAACTTATTTGATGGATCGCCTTTTGACTCAATCTAAGTATTATGTTTCAAAGAGGGAGTCGTTGGAAGGATGGTCTAAATCGTTGGTTTTTGACCACTATGACCCGGGTTCGATTCCCGCATTGGGCACTTTTTTCTGATTTAAAAAAAAAATGCTCCAATGGCCACCTATTTTTACAAAATTCGAACCCCACCAGCGAGTGCAAGTAACAAAACGTGGCTCTAGCATATTTGTAAATGCAAAATTCGAACTGCTTTTCACATATATAGACATGTGGTGCACTTACAGTAAAAACAGTCGTCAACCTCTACCCACCATGATTATCATGGCCTTTATTTACTACGTGTACTTGGGATAAGAAAAAAAAATGTTTCAAAGATATCGTAAAGTTGATATTTGAAACTATTTATCAAATAATACAATTCTAAATGTATTTTTAAACATGGACAAATAATGAAATTGAAATGTTTGAATTGCCTATCAACAAGTTTTAGATAACGAGATTTCCAAATAAAATTAGTGTTTTTTATTATTTCCCACTGACAATATACTGACAATGTTTTTATTTCCAATGATATCATCAAATATTATCTCTACAGACCTTACTTCAATGATTTGTTACTGAATGAGAGGGCTTGGCTCATCTGTAGTGAACTCTCTCAGCGGTTTCGTCAAATTAATCTCTAGACCGTTCTACTATTGTATTGAATTGTTTTGGGATATACCCTGTATTTATATGCATATATATTAAATTTATATTATATAATACACTGCGGCTTGTGATTGTAAAACAACACTTGAAGTTACACCGCATGAGTTTCTTTTCAATTAAAAATCAAAATATATTTCAAGGTGAAATATTGACTATTTCTAACCTTTTTGGATGAGGTATGAAAGTGTGAATTATGAAGAGTAATGATGAACGGTAGCCTAGTGAACATGGCATCTGCCCGGTAAGTGGAACATTGTGGGTTCGATTCCCATCCCTGGACACTTTTATTTTTCCGTTCATCATTACTCTTCATAATTCACCCTTTCATACCTCATCCAAATAGGTTAGAAATAGTCAATATTTCACCTTGAAATATATTTTGATTTTTCATTGAAAAGAAACTCATGCGGTGTAACTTCAAGTGTTGTTTTAGATTAAATTTATATATTTAATATACTGAAAATGTTAAAAGCCTGTCGGATATAAAACCATATCGGCACCCAACAGTCCCACATGAAGATCCCAGAGAAGAATGTGCTACAAGACATGTCTGCTATATTTAACTGCATTTCCTTCTCCTGAAGATAAAGGTTGCTTGGCCGAATTCATATTTCTGTGAAATATAGACACTTTGGCCAGTTAGAGATTTATTTTCTCAACATATCAAAAAATAATCTTTTGTATTTGTCAAGAGAAATGAATGAAAAAAATAATTTGACAAGGCGTTAAAAATTGCATTTCCACACTCCCACATTCATCTATATTCAACCATCAGTCTTCTATTCCAATATTTCTCATAGAAAATTTCTGAAATCAAAATAAAAATACAACACGTTACGTTTATATCGTTAAAAAACTAAATATATTGACGAGTTTAATATTTGTTTTTGACTCGCGCTTTAGATGTTGTACTAAATTTGAAAAATCACGTGAGAACGCCCTTGCAACTTCAGAAAAAATTTACCGCCTTGCCAAATGTTTTATCTTTTTTACTTCTCCTGACGAAGACTAAAGATTTTTGTCGAAACGTTGAGAAAATAAAAAAATCCAACTGGCCGAAGTGTGTCTATTTTTCATATAAATAAATATGTGGCGACTGCACTTTGCTTCAGCGAACTGGGACAAAGCTTCAAAACACATTCGGGCAGAAGCTTGGCGGCCCCATTATGCCTTGGCAAGCACGTGTTGGGAGAACACTTCACTACGCATGCGCGGGCGTCATCCGGAACTTTCTAGCGGCTGGCGCTTCCGACACTTGATCTGGCACTCACGCGGTAAACATCTAGGCTTGCTCCAACGGCCGTTACTTCAACCGTTGCTTCTTTTCTATTTTTATATTTCTGTCTTTAAATAAATTAATTTTAACAGCAGCCTTTCCACAAGCCACACCAACACATCACGCAACAACCATCCTACAAATATAAACAGTAGAACCTCCATGAGAGGACACTCCTGCTAGAGGACACCTCTCTATAAAGAACAGTTTACATAGCCCAAATAATCATTTATAATATTTAGCAACTTTCTTGCAAGAGGACACCTTTCTCTAAAGGACACTTTACAGAGAAGTTTTACTGTATATCTATTTACCTATCAAGGCACCTCTCCCTTTAAAAATATATTAAAATGATGCTTTTTTACCACTTCAGTACTAAACGTAAATGTGAAGATAAATAATGAGCTAAAACACCAGTTTTGGCAGATTCAGACAAGAGCGAAGACGTCCCAGTAGTGATGAGGGCCAAAACCCTGAAATTCCACAAATGTGGTATAGCTAGATGTAAGTGTTGAAATAATTAAAAGTAAAAATACATTTTTGAAAAAATCTTTTAAAAATCTGAAAGACTCAATTTGATATTTGCGGAAGAGCGATTGCTCGAAGCATATTATATATTTATAACTGTATGTAATTCTACTGTCCTCAAAGCTTATATCCATAGTTCATCTAAAATACCCATTTCAAGAGTCTAGCATCAGTATCACTATAAAAGGAAAACCGAAAAATGCAATATAACAGCGGTATGGTAGATTAAACTGGCTGGGAAACCGCTGGGAGGGTTCACCACTGATGAGCCAGGCCCTCCCTTTAATTTTTCCATTGCAGTAAGGGCAGTAGAAATTGTTTGGTTTTTAAGAGAATCATACGCGTCTATAATAGTTTCTAAAAAAAGGTTTATTTAAATTCACTAAAAAGGAAAAAATAAAAAATTTTATCTTCTGTCCTTGAGCAATTAGATGTATCTGAGTGAAAATAAAAGCGGCGGGAGACGATCATCATGAATTTCGAACCTAATGTCATTTGATATGTAGCAACTGATTTTAAAGGTGTTTGCTATATTTTTACCTCTTCTCTAAATATGATGGTCTCCCGCAGCTTTTATTGTCACTCAGATACATCTAATTGCTCAATGACACAAGAGATAAAGTATTTATTTTTTCCTTTTTATGAATAAAAACCTTTTTTAAAATGTATTTTTAATTTTTAATCATTTAGTTAGTTTTTAGTCATGAATTTACAAAACTTATATTCAAAATGTGAAAAAATTGTACAAATGTAATATTGTACTGGGATAAGGTGCATAAATTAAGAAAAAGTCATCTCCTCATCGTGCAACTGAAAGTTGTTGATGGATTGCGCCATCTATCGGAATAAATATCAACTATTCTCGTTGATTTTTAATTATTCCAGAATTGGCCAAATACCCATTCTTGATTAATCAAGAAAAGCTAACCACGGACGCGTTTCGGGCTGTTGGCCCTCATCAGCGTGGTTCTCACGCAATTCTGGCCTTAACTACCCGTTTCATGATTTTTCAGGATGCCTTAATGACCAATTTTTTTTGGTCGTTGAGGTACAGCTTGCTCCACGCTGATGAGGGCCAACAGCCCGAAACGCGTCCGTGGTTAGCTTTTCTTGATTAATCAAGAATGGGTATTTGGCCAATTCTGGAATAATTAAAAATCAACGAGAATAGTTGATATTTATTCCGATAGATGGCGCAAGCCATTAGCAACTTTCAATTGCACGATAAGGAGATGCCTTTTTCTTAATTATATTCAAAAGTTCATTGGGGATTAGGCCTTAAATAGACGGAATCCTGCTCGCAGCGGATTGGTCAATTCCTTGTAAGTGGCGTAACATAAGATTTGTATTATATATTATATGTACACTTGAATTGTTCATTGGACTGAGTGAGTGTTAAAAGTTTCATACTTCGATGTAATGTGGAAGTATATCAAAATTAATTTACAAAATTTGAAAGACAATTTATAAATTTGTCCATTTCCGGTCACCCTGACAACCCAGAAGTCTGAAAATTTGTCAACTTGCATTGTCATCAGGTTCTGAAAAGTATACCAAATTTCATATTCCTACGTGTTCTAGAAGTATTTTAAAATTTGATTACAATATTTGCGACCAGACAGACAGACAGAAGGACAGAGAGACAGCCAGACGGACAGATAGACAGAGACGCATGTTAAATAAAAGCTTTCAATAATAAATGACCGTAGATTGAGCAACATTCGATATCCACATTTAACTCCGACAGTGTAAAGCGAAACGTTCAATAAGGCGCATGCGCGGGGAGTTGTCAAACCGACCATTCGCTATGGTTCCACGGAGGAGATGGCAGCTAGTGTGGTGGTGTCTGCTGGGAGCGGTCGTGACAGTTGGAGGTGGGTTCTACAACGTACGGTACACATATACCGACACCTCTTGTTAGATAACGTTCGCTCATTAGGGGTGTTATAGCACTCAGATAAATATACAAGTGATAAATGTAATGGAATTTCTATTCATCCGGAGATTTGTGTTATCTTGTAACTATATGTATACTACAACAACAACAACAACAACAAAAAGCCTTTATTGGGGCCACTCGCCCTATACAGGATTCGCCAGTTCACAAGGGATAGGGAGAACATTGTGAGGCCTTTTTCTGGGATATAGTCTTGTGGAATCCAAATATCGCCATCGCTATATACCTATTCCTTGATATTTCATTAATCAGTGCCGGAAATGAAGGACAAAGTTGCCCCGTTTTATCATTTAATTTTCGTCTTTCCTCAGACAGAGCAGCACAGCCAAATAAGTAATGCAACATCTCCGTTGTTATTCCTGATCCACAGAAAGTGCATTTCAGGTCTTCACGCCTCAATAAAATCAGATGGTGTTCTCTGAAAAAAATTGAAAGGGTTCTAAATTGTGCAATTAATCTGATGATAGGAAAAGGGAGTTCAGTTAAGAAGTATTCTTCGGTGGTAAAGGTTGTATATATGTCTCTATAGTGGGAATATAACAACTATATGTATACTAACCAATTTATAGAACATTTGGTAAGCATTTTCCAACTCTGTACATTTACCTTTGTTAGTAACTAGACACGGCTATGTAGGATATTATAGATATACATCTTAACTCTGACAATTACTTACCGACAAATAGATTAGCGTTTATTTATACTTATATTACGACAGCGCTATACACGGACAAATAGATTGAAGTTATTTATACTTACTGTGGCAGCTACATACGTACAAATAGATTTTTATAGATATTTATACTTACTGTGACAGCTACACACAGACATATGTATTGTAGATATTTATACTAACTGTGACAGCTACACACAGACATATGTATTGTAGATATTTATACTGTCATAACCAAAAATGTACATAGCTTGTAACTGTAAATAATACATCGGCAGCTTGGCGAATGTTATGTACCTAAGCCCCGATAGGTGGCGCGCGCTGTCAGCTCGGCAAGTGTTATGTACCTAAGCTCCGATAGATGGCGGGCGCGCTAGGCGGCAAGTTTGTAAACAAGAGTCGCCATCTTGAGGGGTAGCCGAACGCCAGCTGTTTGGGTCTCTGACATTACTTCCTTAATTTACCATTATTTTTATCCATTTAACTTAGTTTACCTCTATTTCTTTTTATCCCTCAAACTTATTAACTATTTAAAGTCATCTAATAAATTATTATTTTATTCTACCCAAACGACTCGTCACCTTCATTACTGTGACATCTGGTGGAGACAAGCTGGATCATCCCTTCGCTGCCCAAGCTATAAGAAGAAGTCGTAGAATCCAAGGATTAAACCCATTGGAATATTCTAAGATGCAACACGAAGGAAGAGAGACCCCACAGGGTGAGTACCACTTCAAACATATTAGAAACCCTTCTATATTTTCGGGGGAACCGGGCCAAAGCTCGGAGAAATGGTTGAAAGAGTACCATCGTGTAGCTCGGTTCAACTGCTGGGACAGTTCCATGTGCCTGGCGAATGTTTACTTCTTCCTCTCAGGAACGGCCAAAGTCTGGTTCGAGAATGTAGAGGAACAAATAACCTCATGGGAACTTTTTGAGACAATGTTGTCTCAGGCCTTTGGACATCACGCCAGCGAAAAAGACCAGGTTTTAGAAAAACTAAAAGCCAGGGCCCAAGGAAAGGGAGAGTCTAGTGAGGCGTATATTCAAGACGTCCTCTATTTATGTCGGCAAATTAACCCCAACATGAATGAAAACGAGAAAGTTGCTCATTTAGTCAAGGGGGTCTCTGAGGAAATTTACAGGGCAATTGTCACCTTTGAAATTGCCACCACCGAGGAGTTTATAAGGTGGTGTCGAAAAATCGAACTATCTCAAAAGAAGCGTGTGAACACGCGGATAGTTTTTGATAGACTGCCGAATGCTGCCGCCATCAACCCAGCAGAATCGGAATCTATGGAGGACCTCATTAGACGTATCGTCCGAGAAGAAATCTACCATGCATTGAATCCCGAGCCAGCCACTCTCAAACCATCTTCCCTGGATCAAATTATCCGAGAGGAAGTTGAAAGGAACCTGTCTGCAATTTCGCAGCCCGTTCAAAGGGCAATGCCACGACAACAGTACTCTAACCGACCCCAAATATTCAAACAGACGCCACGACAGCAGTTCCTGAACCAAAGACCACCGGTACCCAACCAGACATCACCACAGAGAAGAACTGATGAATGGAGGACACACGAAAACGTTCCAATATGTTTCCATTGCGGTCGCCCGGGACATGTAGCCCGATATTGCCGGGACAGAAGGCGTGTTTTCGAGGAAGCCAGGGTAAGAAGGCCGACCTACTCTAATAATCACAATACCTGGTTCAATCAAAATGCCGAAGAAGTTGAGTTTGTAGATCGCCGCTTTCGAAACCCGTCGCCCTATCCTGGCCGTGGAAGATCCCCCTCAAGACGAAACGCAACGCCGTCGCCCTCTCGCCGATCCAGTCAATCTCCTCGCCGCCTAAGCCAGGGAAACTAAGAAGAGCGACCGAGACTGGAGGTAAGGCCGCTGACGATAGTAGAAATCCTCCCCCTATTATAACTGCGAACATGAAACGGAACTACGTTGTTATCACCATAAATGGACAGAATGTTGAGGCCTTAGTCGATTCTGGAGCCGATTATTCCGTAATCTCGGAAAGTTTTCGCCGATATTTGAAAATTCCGTTCTTTGCAGAAAAAGGGCCTGTACTGAGAGTCGCCAATAGGAAACACATCGAAACTCTGGGACGATGCAACTTAAAAGTGTCAATTGAAGAACTTGAGATTTATTTTACTTTTGTTGTCTTCTCTGAATGTAGCCATCACATAATACTTGGTCTTGATTTCTTTCGAGCCACAAGTGCAGTGATTGATTGCGGAAGAGGTGAAATACATTTGAAGGAAAGTGTGAACGACGGCCTTGAAGAAGATCTGCCTACACATGCGTTAGAAGACTGTTTTGTTCCAGCTCGCTCAATTAAGAAAATCACGGTTATTAACGAAGATATTCGAGGTGGAAAAGATCTAATGATAGAAGGAAGCAAAGATCTCATCTTAAAAAAAGAATTGGTCATACCATCATCCATAATTAACTTCCATCACGGCAGAGGGGAGATATGGGTAACTAATGGGACTTCTCAGAATCAAATAATCCCAGCTGGTATGCTTGTAGGATACTTGAGGAAAATTGGAAGTAGCGGAATCTACAGTGTTGACACAGCTGAAGACGATAAAACTCAATCAAACATTAAGAATGAAGATAGACGCCAACAAATCTTATCTCTGGTAGACGAGAGATTAAACGAAGAACAAAAGTCAATGATTGCAGAATGTTTAGAAAAGTACTCAGAGGTTTTTGATTTTGATAGAAAATCATTCAGTACAACCTCCAATGTGAAACATAAAATCGACACTTCAGACAGCCGTCCTATTAAACAACGACCATACCGGGTGTCTCCTGTCGAAAGACGAGCTATACAAAGTGAAGTCGATAAAATGATAAAGATGGGAATTGTACAACCGTCCGAAAGTCCTTGGTCGTCCCCAGTAGTTTTGGTTAAAAAGAAAGATGGGTCCTGGAGATTTTGTGTAGACTACCGAAAGCTTAACAAGGTCACCAAAAAGGATGTGTATCCTTTACCTAGAAATGATGATGTTTTGGATAGCTTAACAGGAGCTAAATTCTTTTCCAGCATGGATCTACGTACAGGATACTGGCAGATAGAAATCGACGAGGAAGATCGGGAGAAGACAGCTTTCATCACCCCTGATGGCTTATATGAGTTCCGGGTGATGCCCTTCGGTTTATGCAACGCACCGGCAACATTCGAAAGAATGATGGACAAGCTACTAGCAGGATTGAAATGGACAATTTGTCTTTGTTATTTAGACGATATAATTGTTTATGCTACATCCT
This sequence comes from Cordylochernes scorpioides, assembly GCA_030710605.1. Lineage (NCBI taxonomy): Eukaryota > Metazoa > Arthropoda > Arachnida > Pseudoscorpiones > Chernetidae > Cordylochernes > Cordylochernes scorpioides. Next base: position 68,922,841 of record CP092881.1, on the reverse strand, counting down.
TTAAAGAACATATTGAACGCCTAGGGAAAGTTCTCAGATGCATCCAGCAAGCAAGCTTGTGTATTAATCATGAGAAGTGCCGTTTTGGGTCAAGAGAAATCAAAGTGTTAGGACATCTGGTTACAGAAAGCGGCATTCGCCCTGATCCCGACAAAATCGAAGCAATTACAAATTTCCCGACTCCAAAAACAACAACTGAAGTAAGAAGCTTCATGGGGTTGTGTTCATATTACAGGCGATTTGTGAAAGATTTTGCAAATAAAGCAAAGCCGTTGCACGACCTCCTGAGGAATAACGTGAAGTTCTTTTGGTCTAACGAACAAGAACAATCTTTCCAAATATTAAAATCAGCCCTAACTACCGATCCTGTGCTTGGCCATTTTAAAGAAGATGCTGAGACACTTGTACATACCGACGCGAGTGGATATGGCGTCGGAGCAGTGTTGACCCAACTGGTAGAAGGAAAAGAAAAGCCTATCGCCTATGCATCAAGAACACTTAACGCCGCAGAAAGAAATTATTCCACGACGGAGAGGGAATGCCTAGCTGTAGTTTGGGCCATTTACAAGTTCAGACCATATTTGTTTGGAAAACACTTCACCGTCGTCTCCGACCATCATTCCCTGTGTTGGCTAGCTAATGTAAAGGATCCATCGGGAAGGCTAGCCAGATGGGCCTTGCGACTTCAAGAGTTCGACATATCTATTGTGTATAAGAATGGTAAAAGACACCAAGATGCGGATTGCCTCTCAAGAAGTCCTCTCCCCCAATCCAACGAAGATAACATACCAGAATTGTCTTCAATTACCGACATAAGAAAAGAGCAAAGAAGCGATGTCCAGACCAAAAAAATAATTCAGGAAATTGATTCCAAAAGTGAAAGTGGATACAAAATAATCGACGGCATCCTCTACCGCAAAAACTACGATCCCATGGGCAAACCTTGGCTCTTAGTAGTGCCCAAACAAATGAGGGTTGACATTTTGAGGGAAGCCCACGATGCACCAATGGCGGGACACCTGGGATTTGCCAAAACATACGACCGCGTTAGAAGAAAGTATTTCTGGCCCGGCTTGCATAGATCTGTGCGACAATATGTGGCACATTGTCGAGAATGTCAACGGCGAAAAGGTTCTACCGAACGTCCACCAGGGCAACTTGTGCCAATTCCGCCGGTATCCCGACCTTTTGAGAAGATAGGGATAGATTTGTTAGGAAGATTCCCTACCTCGAACGATGGCAATAAATGGACCGTGGTCGCGACAGACTATCTAACAAGGTATGCTATGACCAAAGCCATACCAAATGGAAGTTCGGAAGAAGTTGGAAAATTTATAGTAGAAGACGTGATCCTCAAACATGGAGCCCCCAGAGAATTGATTTCAGACCGAGGTCGAACGTTTATATCCCACACAATACGGGATATTAACAACCTCTGTGGAACCGCACATCGCTTTACTTCTGCCTACCACCCCCAGACAAATGGCCTGACCGAGAGACTCAACAAGACACTTGGTGACATGCTGTCTATGTATGTTGACGTAGACCAAAGAAACTGGGATTCAGTTCTCCCTTACGTAACTTTTGCCTATAACACCGCCAAACAGGAAACCACCGGGTTTAGCCCTTTCTATCTTGTGCATGGACGCGATGTCGAGACCCCATTGGACACCATCCTGACGTATAGAGAGGAAGCCAATCTGGAAGACTACGTGGAGAGTTTGGTCACAAATGCCGAGGACGCACGCCAGCTGGCCCGTTTAAACATCTTAAAGGCGCAAGAAAAAGACAAATCTCGATACGACAAAAGCCATAGACCTGTCCAGTACCGCGCGGGAGACCTTGTGTGGGTGTACACACCTGTGCGTAAACAAGGACTGTCGGAGAAGCTACTTAAAAGATACTTCGGCCCCTATAAAGTTGTGAGACAACTGTCTGAAGTAACTTATGAAGTAGAGGCCTTGGAGAGGAGACCCCGACAGCGGAATATCAAAGACATCGTCCACGTCCTGCGGATGAAACCATACAGAAGCCCAGAAGAACAAACACAGGACTGATCACATAGTGTAGAATTTTTTTTTTTTAAGCAGCGGGTCGCTGCTTATTTTTGAAAAGGGGAGTAATGTCATAACCAAAAATGTACATAGCTTGTAACTGTAAATAATACATCGGCAGCTTGGCGAATGTTATGTACCTAAGCCCCGATAGGTGGCGCGCGCTGTCAGCTCGGCAAGTGTTATGTACCTAAGCTCCGATAGATGGCGGGCGCGCTAGGCGGCAAGTTTGTAAACAAGAGTCGCCATCTTGAGGGGTAGCCGAACGCCAGCTGTTTGGGTCTCTGACATTACTTCCTTAATTTACCATTATTTTTATCCATTTAACTTAGTTTACCTCTATTTCTTTTTATCCCTCAAACTTATTAACTATTTAAAGTCATCTAATAAATTATTATTTTATTCTACCCAAACGACTCGTCACCTTCATTACTGTGACAATACTAACTGTGACAGCTACACACGGACATATGTATTGTAGATATTTATACTAACTGTGACAGTTACATACGGACATATGTATTGTAGATATTTATACTAACTGTGACAGCTACACACAGACATAGTAGTGTAGATATTTATACTAACTGTGACAGTTACATACGGACATAGTAGTGTAGATATTTATACTAACTGTGACAGTTACATACGGACATATGTATTGTAGATATTTATAATAACTGTGACAGCTACACACAGACATAGTAGTGTAGATATTTATACTAACTGTGACAGTTACATACGGACATATGTATTGTAGATATTTATACTAACTGTGACAGTTACATACGGACATATGTATTGTAGATATTTATACTAACTGTGACAGCTACACACAGACATAGTAGTCTAGATATTTATACTAACTGTGACAGTTACATACGGACATATGTATTGTAGATATTTATACTAACTGTGACAGTTACATACGGACATATGTATTGTAGATATTTATACTAACTGTGACAGCTACACACAGACATAGTAGTGTAGATATTTAAACTAACTGTGACAGCTACACACAGACATAGTAGTGTAGATATTTATACTAACTGTGACAGCTACACACAGACATAGTAGTGTAGATATTTATACTAACTGTGACAGCTACACACAGACATATGTATTGTAGATATTTATACTAACTGTGACAGTTACATACGGACATATGTATTGTAGATATTTATACTAACTGTGACAGCTACACACAGACATAGTAGTGTAGATATTTATACTAACTGTGACAGTTACATACGGACATATGTATTGTAGATATTTATACTAACTGTGACAGTTACATACGGACATATGTATTGTAGATATTTATACTAACTGTGACAGTTACATACGGACATAGTAGTGTAGATATTTATACTAACTGTGACAGTTACATACGGACATATGTATTGTAGATATTTATACTAACTGTGACAGTTACATACGGACATATGTATTGTAGATATTTATACTAACTGTGACAGCTACACACAGACATAGTAGTGTAGATATTTATACTAACTGTGACAGCTACACACAGACATAGTAGTGTAGATATTTATACTAACTGTGACAGCTACACACAGACATAGTAGTGTAGATATTTATACTAACTGTGACAGCTACACACAGACATAGTAGTGTAGATATTTATACTAACTGTGACAGCTACACACAGACATAGTAGTGTAGATATTTATACTAACTGTGACAGCTACACACAGACATAGTAGTGTAGATATTTATACTAACTGTGACAGCTACACACAGACATAGTAGTGTAGATATTTATACTAACTGTGACAGTTACACACAGACATAGTAGTGTAGATATTTATACTAACTGTGACAGCTACACACAGACATAGTAGTGTAGATATTTATACTAACTGTGACAGTTACATACGGACATATGTATTGTAGATATTTATACTAACTGTGACAGTTACATACGGACATATGTATTGTAGATATTTATACTAACTGTGACAGCTACACACAGACATATGTATTGTAGATATTTATACTAACTGTGACAGCTACACACAGACATAGTAGTGTAGATATTTATACTAACTGTGACAGTTACACACAGACATAGTAGTGTAGATATTTATACTAACTGTGACAGCTACACACAGACATAGTAGTGTAGATATTTATACTAACTGTGACAGCTACACACAGACATAGTAGTGTAGATATTTATACTAACTGTGACAGTTACACACAGACATAGTAGTGTAGATATTTATACTAACTGTGACAGCTACACACAGACATAGTAGTGTAGATATTTATACTAACTGTGACAGCTACACACAGACATAGTAGTGTAGATATTTATACTAACTGTGACAGTTACATACGGACATATGTATTGTAGATATTTATACTAACTGTGACAGTTACATACGGACATATGTATTGTAGATATTTATACTAACTGTGACAGTTACATACGGACATATGTATTGTAGATATTTATACTAACTGTGACAGCTACACACAGACATAGTAGTGTAGATATTTATACTAACTGTGACAGCTACACACAGACATAGTAGTGTAGATATTTATACTAACTGTGACAGCTACACACAGACATAGTAGTGTAGATATTTATACTAACTGTGACAGCTACACACAGACATAGTAGTGTAGATATTTATACTAACTGTGACAGTTACATACGGACATAGTAGTGTAGATATTTATACTAACTGTGACAGTTACATACGGACATATGTATTGTAGATATTTATACTAACTGTGACAGCTACACACAGACATAGTAGTGTAGATATTTATACTAACTGTGACAGTTACATACGGACATATGTATTGTAGATATTTATACTAACTGTGACAGCTACACACAGACATAGTAGTGTAGATATTTATACTAACTGTGACAGCTACACACGGACATATGTATTGTAGATATTTATACTAACTGTGACAGTTACATACGGACATATGTATTGTAGATATTTATACTAACTGTGACAACTACACACGGACATATGTATTGTAGATATTTATACTAACTGTGACAGTTACACACAGACATATGTATTGTAGATATTTATACTAACTGTGACAGCTACACACAGACATATGTATTGTAGATATTTATACTAACTGTGACAGCTACACACGGACATATGTATTGTAGATATTTATACTAACTGTGGCAGTTACATACGGACATATGTATTGTAGATATTTATACTAACTGTGACAGCTACACACAGACATAGTAGTGTAGATATTTATACTAACTGTGACAGTTACACACTGACAATTTGATTGTAGATATTTATACTAACTGTGACAGCTACACACGGACATATGTATTGTAGATATTTATACTAACTGTGACAGCTATACCCGGACATATGTATTGTAGATATTTATTCTAACTGTGCCAGCTACACACTGACAATTTGATTGTAGATATTTATACCTACTGTGACAGCTACCTTCGAACATTAGAATTGTAGTTATCTATATATATTGCGACAACTACACGACGTATTGTAGATATTCACTTTACTGTCGCAGTTAGACATGATTGACATGATAGACATTGAGAGTAGATAATCATACTTAATTTGTAAGCCCCCCACATATGGCAAATGTATTTTAGATATTCATTTTTCTTAAGACACCTACACACCTAAAATAGATGTTATAAGTGAAATAGGAAATCAATTCATTAAATAAAATAGCGTTTATAATACTAACCCGTTACAACAATTGGAGAGCTGAAATATTGTCCCTTTAATTCATTCTACCGATGGAACAAATGGAGAGAAATAACTTATTAACACTTTGCTAGCTCTGGATTTCACTTTGAACAATTCCAAATATCAGAGATTCTGGCGACATTATCCGACTAAGATAGATTCTAGAGTCAGAATGGTCAACTATTCCGTAGCACATACAACCGACATGCATCCCTGGACACTTTTATTTTTCCGTTTATCATTACCCTTCACAATTCATCCTTTTATACCTCATCCCAAAGGTTAGAAATAATCGTTATTTCTTATTGAAATAAATTTTGATTTTTCGTTGAAAAAAAAACACATGCGGAATAGTTTTAAAATGTCGTTTTACAATTATAAAGAATCTTTGAACCAATAAATATGAAACTCTCTCTTCTTAGATTTAAAATACAGGGTGATCCAAAAGTCCCGCACTATTTTAAAAATTAATAACTCCGCGAATATTTGCGCTAGAGCAATGCGGTAAACACCATTTTATTCAGGATGCAATGGGATTTTTTATGGCAAATAATGAAAAATTCGAAATTGATTTTAGTTACAATTTTATTCGCCAGATGGCGCTCTACCAGAATCAGAGATTCAGAGGCCAAATTGTTTGATAAATTGAAAAATATAACTAATCGACACGTATTTTTCCTTTTTGAATACCAGGAAAGAACCCTAATAATATCAAATAACAAATTAATAAAACACCACTTCGCCAAAAGTATGAAGAATTGTTTAACGATTTTAAATACAATCAGAGATATGTAAAATAGGTAAATGCAAATTAAAACATGTAGCAAAATATTTATTTTTATATGAGGTTTTGTGAAATAGATTGAATGTTTGAAAAACACTGCTGATATCAATACACGAATTTTTGAAATGTTAATATAGTACAAAAAATTATGATGGCACTATTAATAGGATTTCTTGCTATAAGAAATGTGTAGTTTCTTGACTGATTGGCGACCCTTGACTACTAACTGGATATTTGTCATGATCCAACAAATGAAATATAGAGGGGAGTGACAAAATATATTTGTCGTACTTTATTCCAAATATCCTATGGGCTTGTCAAATGTTATCATTGTTTATTCTACTGTACACAATTTTCAAAATGTGTCCCCTCAAATAAAAATAAATTTTAAATCGACCTTTTGCGTTGAAAAACGTGGTAGTAAAATCATTTTGTATTATTTTTTTCACAAAATTTCTAAAGTTATTGGTGTACAGAAAATATTCCTTATGCTACATGTATTTCTTATGTATGTATTTCTATGTTATCTATTATCTATGTATTTCTTCTAATGAGCGAAAAGCGAAAAACTAAACATAAGGGGTAAAATTGTGTGATCCAGTGTTATTCGAGAAGTTATAACACTCTGGTTTGCACGACATAATATGTGAGCAAATGACAAACAAAATATTTTTATTCACAAAAAAAAAAGAGTCAAGATGTGAGGACAGCATTTATTATCCCCATATCCCAACACAAAGAGCTGCAAAATATTGATAGATAATATAATACATGGCGGCTTATACAACACATGAGGTAACTGCCTTCTCTCTTGTATTAGGTCACAATCCTTGCTCAATGTGGCACCCTTCATTCTCAATCACCGCCTGCAGACGATAAATGACAGAATGGACAGCATTAAATAACATATCTGTTAAATTGATAAAGCGTGCCATCTGATAGAAGCCTTCAACATGGCCAATGTGGTAGGCCAGCATCGATAAACACACGATTTAATGTATCCCCATAAACAAAAATTGCAAGGCGTCAAGTCTGTTGATCTTGGAGGCCACTGGTATATAAAGTGGCGACCTATCACACGATTTTCACCGAACGTATCCTTCAGCAATTGTTTGGCACCTCGGGAGATATGAGGAGGTCCTCCATCTTTCATGAATGTTATTTCGCTTAGTGCTTTTACCCTGCAATATGGGAATACCCTTTTCTCATAACGTTCACCAGTTACAAAAACGGTTTTGAAAGTTCTTCCATTGATTTTTCAAAGAAAAATGACCTAATAATAAAAGAAGTGAACCCACACAAAACTGTAACTCTAGGCTGGTAAAGTGGCATTTCTGTGAAAATCCTAGGGTTTTCTGTTGCCCAAATGCGGCTGTTTTGAATGTTAAATTCTCCGTTTAGAGAAAAGTGAGCATCATCTGTCCACAGAACATTCGACAGCCAGTTTTCATCAATATCAATTTGCCGGAAAACCCATGCAGCGAATTCTTGACGCATCTCAAAATCGCCAACTTTCAGCTCGTGAAATCTTTGCATTTTGTATGGGCACACACAATAGAGACATTAAGTGAAGCGTCTTCGGATATCATTATCATACTTCGGCGAATTTAACGCCAAAAGTTCAATTCGGGATCACCTGTCCAGGATAACAAAAGTCAGCAGGTTGAGGACATGCTAACCGACCTCGACCTTACACCGTTAAATAACGGAGAGAACACCTATCTATCTAAGTCCACAGGCACAGAATCCGCAATAGACATCACAGCGATAAATTACAACATCGCACCCACAACACAATGGAAAATCCTGAGAGGTGCAATCAGTGACCACAGACCAATTTTAACAACCCTAAACTTCAAAATTGAGAATGTCCATTAGAATAAAAGAACATGGAACTTTAGGAAAGCCGACTTGAAAAAAATTCACAGAAAAGCTTGAAGAACTGTGCAACGAAAAATTGAATTACAGAACGCTTGACAAAAGCTTGGAAAAATTTTCTTCGAACATTTAAAAAGCTGCAAAAGAGCATCGATAACTAGAGGTAGACGTAAAGACCTGTGGATACCTTACTGGAAGGACCACAACATCGAGGCAATGATTTCAGAGAGAGAGACAATATCAATGGACTTCTTAAAACAAATAAAACAGAAAGGAACTCATTGAAATTATTCACAAAATATAACAAGAAATTTGGATATTCAAACAAGAAAAATGGCAGAATTCTGCGAAAAAAATGGATCCAAGAAAGGACAGCCAACACTGGAATATAATTAGAGTGTTAGAGAACAATCAAAACCAACACCAATCCTCCAATACTCTAACTGATATGAATAGAACAGCGAAAACGAGAACAAACAGATGGCTGACATAATTGCTGAATATCTTTCAAGCACTTCCATACTCAACTATACTAATGAAGACAGGACTCTAAAAATAATATAAACCAGTTAGTTAAACAAGCAAGAAACTTCCATCAACAAGATATTTTCTCGAGAGACTTCACACTTAATGAGCTAAACTCATCAATAAAAAAATCCAAGAGGTCACCAAGAGATAATCTAATCTTTGGTCAAATGATTAAACACTTTGAAGTCAAAGCTAATAATCAACTCCTACGAATACTGAACATTTCATGGCAAACTGGTAAACTACCAAAGAATTGGAAGATATCAATTATAGTGCCAATACTGAAGCCAAACAAAGATGCCAAGGAATACAAGAACTATCGGCCAATTGCTCTCGCCAGCATACTTTTTTAAATACCAGAACGAATTATCCACTCTAGGCTCATAGTCTGGCTCACAAAAAATAATAAAATAAACCTCTACCAAACGGCCTATAGATTCCAGCACTGTACAACGGATTAACTGTTCTACTTCTGTCAATCAATAATAGATTCTTTCCGGGAAAAACCGCCAAAGAAGACCACGGCTATATTCCTTGATATGACCTCAGCTTTTGATCGAGTGTGGAGGGAGAAATTACGTGAAAAGCTGCACAACATCGGAGTAAGAGGAAAAACCTTAATCTGGATTGCAGACTTCTTAAGGGGAAGAAGGTTAAAGGTTCGGGTCAATGGAGAATTTTCCAAGGAAGGAAGAACATGGGCTGGTGTACCTCAGGGATCTGTGCTCAGTCCTCTACTCTATCTGCTATATATTAACGACATACATCCTTACCTCACTGAAGACACAAAGGTTGCCTGTTATGCAGATGATAAAGACATATGGAACACAAGTAGCAGCATAGAAAAATCGTAAAAGATACTGAAGACATCAATGAGAGGACTGGAGAAGTGGGCAATGGAACTCGAAATGACCATAAACCCAATAAAACCAAACCTATGCGTCTTCTCCACTCCCAGGGAAAAAGGCATAAATATAACCACAAAATAAGCATAAACAAACAAATAATTGATAAAATTAGAAATCCATAATACCTATGTGTGATACTGCAGTCCTGGATCTTTCCAGTTGGTCTCGAGGACCACGCCATCACCATCTCCTAAGCGGCGAAGTACGCGATCTACGTATTCATCGTAGATCGCAAAATGCGTGGTGTCGCTGGAGACCTACTGGCGATTCTCCACCAAACTCTGCAGCGCTGGCAGAGGCGCCATATTCATTGTACATAGTGTATATAATGCATATTATATTTTTTTTAATAGTGCAGACTGTGTATGTATTGACAAGATGTCAACAAAATTATTTTAATTATTATTTATGAGGAATTTTAATTTTCATAGCACCTAATTAGCACCTCAAATAGAGCTATTAGAAAACTAAACATTTTGAGAAGGCTATGTGGAACAAATTGGGGAGCAAAACCCAGAATTCTCAGAACAACATATACCACCTTAATAAGACCGATAATGGAATATGCAACACCGGTCTGGGCTCCCTCAAGCTCATCACTAAAAGTAAGACTAGACAGTGTTCAAGCAAAAGCGGCCAAAATAATCACTGGTGCTGTTTCATCCACCAACAATGAGAAAATTCAGAGAGAATGTGCTCTAGACCTACTCGCTCGAAAGCAGAAGACAAAATAAAAACAACTTGGATCGGCACTTCGGAAACGAGGAACCAGAGGACGAGATCTCTCTGACCACTTGTGGTTTGGTGGATCCGCCCTTTTCTGAGAATGAGGTGAAACTGACGGCTTTCAAGTTCGGGAAAAGGAAATCTTCTGGTCCCGAAGGGATCGATAACACGGTCGTGAAAGCCCTGGTAAGGATGCACCCATCGCTTCTTTCCAGGTTATTCAATAAGTGCCTGGACACTGGTACATTTCCTGAGGCATGGAAGGTTGCCCGAGTAGTGCTTCTCGAAAAGTCTGGTAGAAAGGGTAATTCTCCTAATGATTATCGTCCGCTTTCTTTACTAGTGTGTCTAGGTAAGGTCCTGGATAGCCTACTAGCTCAGCGACTGAAGCACTGGCTAGAGAGTAATGAGCTCCTTTCCTCTTTCCAACATGGTTTTAGGGGAGGGAAGTCCACAACCACAGCTCTGAACGAGGTGTTAGAGGGGGTTGAGATGGGCTTAAATAAGGGTGCTTGGGTTCTTTTCGTGGCCCTGGACATTGATGGCGCGTTCAACTCCATGAGCAGGAACAAGTTGATGAGAAATTTGATGGACATGGGTTGTCCTGATAATTTGTGCAGCTTGATTCGTGACTTCCTGAGGGATAGACGGATTAGCCTCAGTTTTGGTGGGCGGAAGTTGGAAAGAAACTGTGCTAGGGGTTGCCCCCAGGGCTCTTGCTGCGGACCTATTCTGTGGAATATCCTGGTAAACACCGTTTTCCAGGAGGAGCTCCATGATTCTCTATGCTGACGACCAGTTCCTCATCATTGAGACTGCTTCGAGCCCATGAATCTGGCCTTAAGTTCAATGTCTCCAAAACTAAAGCCCTCAGCTTTAAGCCTAGGGACATAAGAACTAAAAGGAAAGGGATCAAATGGGAACACAAGCCGGCTATCCGGATGGAAGGACGGAGGGTAGCGTTGGTCAATAGGATGACCATTCTGGGGGTGGTCATTGATGACAAGATGGGTTGGCAATACCAGGCGGAGGAGATGGTGGCGAGAGGCAGGGAGGCGTTGTGCAGGCCTGTCCTGGTTGGCCCTCAACAAGGGTACTATTTTTAGGAACCTCTGCCTCTCCTGTGTCGAGCCAATCTTGCTATATGCTTCCGGGGCTTGGTAGCGCCGAAACAGGGATCAGAAAGTGGCATCAACTCTAGAGAGAGTGCAGAGGACAGCGGCACTCAGAATCACAGGGGGATATCGCACTACCAGCAGTGAGGCCTTTTTGGTCCTCGCTGGGCTTATTCCCCTGGGATTGAAACTAGAGGAGGAGACCATCAGACAGAAGATCTGGGAGAAAAGGGAAGATTCCCTGGGACTTTAAGCGGGGGCCCTGGAATCGAAGAGGGACACAAGGAAGCCTCCGCAGTGGTTGCCAAAGTGGAATTGGAGTCCTAGAGGGCCGACAGGGATTGACACGGAGGTTTTCACTGATGGTAGTAAGTCTAGAACTAATACTGGAGCTGGGGTAGTGATTTTGGGGTTTAGCACTCAGAGTGGACGAATTGGTCTTTTCAGCCGAGCTGGTTGCGATCAGGGTAGCCCTCAGAGTGTGTGCCGAGAAGAACTTCAGCCCGGACCGCCTCTATTCAGATTGTATGTCGGCCCTTGTCGTTATCAATCTGGAGAAAGGGCAACTCGCGCATCAAATAATCCAGGAGCTGGAGATGATGACGCGGGCTCCGGAGCTCCCTTGGTTTAAGAGACACAGCCTCATCGAAGGTAATGAGTTCGCAGACAGGATCGCTAAGGCAGGATGCTTTAGAGGTAGATCACTGAGGACCCCAGTGACCAAGAAAGAAGTTTATAGGAGGATCAGGGGTCACGTCCAGGACTTATGGTTGGACAGATGGAGGAACAGTGTGAAGGGGAGAGAGGTATTCAATGGGGTAACAACACCCAAGTACCTCTGTAAGGTAATGTCCCACAAACTCATTAGGGTAGTTCGGGACATGGGCTCTTCCCCAAGTCTCCACAGATTTAAAATTAAGAGAAACCCTGATTGCGTCTATGGAGAAAGGGATGTGAATGCACGCCATTACGTCTTGGATTGTCCAAGGGTAGTGGGTGTGCAGGAAGAGAGAAGGAGGGCGAGGGGCGCGATCGAGAGTAAGCTGCTGAGAAATCACAGCAAGCTTCTTGAGAAAGCCCACGACGTGGCAGCTGAGCTTTTCCTCAGCTGTGAGTGAACAGAGTCGACCGGGGGCTGCCTCCCCGCGGTCCCTGCTGGACACAGTAGATAGTTTCCTATTTTGCTGTGATTAAAGGCCACCGGTATAGAAATCCGTCCAGACACGTTGTCTGGGAGGTGGTGTTTCCAGGTACAATGTCCAAGCACTAGCTTGGATATCGTTACTTGGCTTATGAGTTGAACAGAATAGCAGCGAAGGGCACGCTTCGCATGCCGGCTTGTGGACTGAAAGGTCTGGGTGGCCATCTGCTTCTAGGGTGTACCAACTGTGCTTAGGTGGGATCCTCCAGTTCTTGTTTATTTTGGCTACTGTTTCTATTTCTTTAAAAGTAAGTTTATTTTTCTGTAGCAAGGGTTCTTTTGTGCCTTTTTTCGCTAGCGCATCAGCAGCTTCATTGCCTTCAATGCTAACATGTAAGGGTATCCATTGAAGGTGAATTTTTGAGGTATTGAGAGTTTTTGGAGATAACCAATTATGTTCCTGCTTACTTTGTCTCTAAGTTCCCCTGTGTGACTCAAGTGTTGTATGGTACTTCTACTATGAGTAAGAATCCATATATCGTGATGTTTAGTATTTCTGATGGATTTTAAGACTTCATAGATGGCTATAAGTTCTGATCTGAAGATTGAGCAAATATCTGGGTTTCTTCTGTTCATTTTCTCATTGCCATTTGTGGTTTTAATGAGAGAGCCACTGCCAGTGTGTCCCAACTCGTCTCTGCTACCATCGGTATAGATAGTTATTGCATTTTTAGGAATTTTATTAATTATTTCTAATGATAATTGTTTTAAGTATTCTGGATTTTGGTATCGTTTGTTGGTGGGTTCGTTTAAAGTGGCATTAAAAATTACATTTTGTTAGTGGTTCGCATGTAGATATTTTTTCAGCTAAATAATATTTTTCCACTTTATATTTTAAAAATCCATTTCTTTTGGCCAGGTGGAGAGGGCCTTCTTTTTGAGTCTTATATTGGGTTCCCAAATAAGTATGTAATTGAAAGTTCTGTGTTTATTTTCATAACTCTTGATTTTGTTTATATATTTTGGCAGGTTGTAGCTTATTCTATCCTTTAAGGGCATAATGTCTGCCTCGCAAAGTACAATATTTCTAGGTGCTGAAGCGATGCAGCAAAGAAGTAGAAAAGAAGACGTGGGAAAGCCAAGAGAAGAGATATGCAGGGGCTCCTTCAGGGAAGTGTGAATTGACAAATTCCAGGGGAGGGGGGTGGCAGACAGGCAGTCCAGCTGGTTCCGCGGTGGAAGGAAGTCGGCCGGCCTGCCGGGAATTGGTGTGTGCCGAGAAAACATGGCAGTCTGGGGGAAGAAGTCTGTCTGGTGACAACGGGACCTGCAGCAGGGAGAAGGGCGGTGACGACAGACGCGGCAAGTTGGCTGGAGGAAGTGGGCTCCGGGACTGTGTGGATTAACAAGTGGAGGACGAGGAGAAACCTACCTGGGGCGGCATTGAAGGCAAGTCCATCTACTGTATAGTTACTTATCTACTCTTTTAAGCTCTTATAATAAATATACCGCACTAAGCTGTATCCTAAAGAATCCACATTGTTCTCTTAGAAACCTTTGAACGCAAACATCGACGGCTGAGAAGCGTCGTAACATTTGGTGTCAGAAGTGGGATACAGCTTAGTTAATTTTAATTGAAGATTTTATTTTGCGCTAATTTGAAAAGAAAAATGGAAAAACTAACCGACCTCGAAATTAAAAAATTCGCAAAATTGCTCAGTCTGATAAGCCAGAAAGTAGATGAGCTCGGAGAAAACTTGGATACTCGATTGAGCCGACTCGAGCATATTCGGAATGTCAAACGTTCTGCCACACCCATGTCTTGCGAAGTTAAGTTCAATGTACTACCGCCAGAAAATCCTGATGGCTTTTCAAAAACAATCACAGCAACTAATAACCCACGTATTCAATATCTGAGGGGACAAAAGACGATCCCAGGTGATGAAGATCCCGACAAGACCACCACAACAAAGATCATCACGTCAGGAGACGTTGTAATTGAACTGTCAGAATCTACGCTAGAAGATTCTCCTGTGATCCAGAAGTCCGAAGAGTGTCGACAGCAGGAAATGATCCAGACTGGTTGTGTAGCGGAGGAGGGTGAGCTGATCGCCTCCGACAACGGCTGTGGCACGAGTGTTTTGTATAAAATCAAGCGGACGGAAGGAGAATGCCCTCAAGGTGATATACAGAGCAAAAATTCAACCCCTGGGGTTCTTTCTGAAATACTCCATGAGAACAGCAACGATCTTGGCGAGCTGCAGTGCGACAGCGTGGCTGACTTCAGCGACAGTGTCAGACTGTCAGGGACTACAGCGGCGATCCAACTGGACGGGACGGAGCTGGATGCTCCGTGGAAGTGCGACAAGGCTAGATGGTCGAAGCACCCTGAAGTTGGAGCCGGCAACCCGACTGAACGGGATAGAGCATTGGACGCTCTGTGGAAGTCCGACGACAATGTCTGTGACGCGGAAGTCGCGCGCAATGTGTCAGTGCCGTCGTCTGCAATGCAAGCTGAAGAGATGTGCCAAGAATGTGTACCATTCATCTTCGTTCCTTCGCCCGACAAGGTGCAGATCAAGCAGCCACCGCCTAGGAAAAGTTCTACCGACCTTGAGACTGCCACGGGATCCGACACCTCCAGAAGGTTTAAGAAATTCACAGCCCTGTGCGTGGTCGGCACTAAGGAGCCCAGGTTTGAAGGGTTAGGAAAGAGAGAGCCTCTAGAGCAAGAGAATGGGAAACCTAAAGAAGAAAAGGGAGGCCACGAAATGGACAGCGTGGATCAGGTGGACGAATCCACTGTAAAGATCGGCGATCTACAGCCCCATCTTGGAAGGAAGCGGTGAAAGCGCAATACAAACGATCACAACCCTTTGTACATTGCGGCTACAGAGTGTTCACAAGGAGAATTCAAAATATCAGATGGAAGCATCGTAGGCAGTGAAATATGGCCGCCATCTTGTGGAGAACCACCGCCCTGTGCTAGACAGCGAGACCAATCAATGTCGTCGGCACTGGTTGAGAGTGGAAAGAAAGCGCGAGTTGAGATGTGGTTCTGCAAACAAGGGTTGGTGTTAACCCTGCCGTTACGCCTCCGGGAGGCTGACGACCCTTATGTGGCCAGAGACGTCAGGGAGATCAAAGGGCCGCCGATCAGCGCCTCTGGTGAAATCAGCCTTTTCGGGACGAAAAGGATTGAGAAGGGGACAGTGAAGCGATGCAGCAAAGAAGTAGAAAAGAAGACGTGGGAAAGCCAAGAGAAGAGATATGCAGGGGCTCCTTCAGGGAAGTGTGGATTGACAAATTCCAGGGGAGGGGGTGGCAGACAGGCAGTCCAGCTGGTGCCGCGGTGGAAGGAAGTCGGCCGGCCTGCCGGGAATTGGTGTGTGCCGAGAAAACATGGCAGTCTGGGGGAAGAAGTCTGTCTGGTGACAACGGGACCTGCAGCAGGGAGAAGGGCGGTGACGACAGACGCGGCAAGTTGGCTGGAGGAAGTGGGCTCCGGGACTGTGTGGATTAACAAGTGGAGGACGAGGAGAAACCTACCTGGGGCGGCATTGAAGGCAAGTCCATCTACTGTATAGTTACTTATCTACTCTTTTAAGCTCTTATAAAAAATATACCGCACTAAGCTGTATCCTAAAGAATCCACATTGTTCTCTTAGAAACCTTGAACGCAAACATCGACGGCTGAGAAGCGTCGTAACAGTGCATTTAGTTGTATCCTTTCCAGTGTTTTTAGATTTGTTTCAGATGCTGTACCATAGATTTGATATCCATATTCCAAGATAGGTCTCATTAGAGATGTGTAAGTTAATTTTAGTGCTGTTGCTTCAGCTCTCCACTCTTCCTGAAATATATTTCAAGACTTTTAGTCGGTCTCTTCCTTTTCTAACAACTCCTTCAATATGTTTACTGGAGTTAATTTCTGGATCCAGGGTGTAGCCGAGATATTTAGGATGTTTATTTAATTGAAATTGTTGTTCTTTCAGAATAATATTTGGTCTTATTTTGTATAGTTTCCTATCGGTAGTAAAAAGACAGGTTTCAGATTTTTTGGGGGTTAAATTCTAATTTATGTTTATTAGCAAATTTTTCTAGGTGGAGAATAGTCTTGTTCAAATCTCTTTCAGCTTTTTTTCCAGTTAGTGTTGCTGCTCCATAGAATAATGTCATCAGCGAAAAGTCCAATATTGGTTTTATGTGAAAATTTGTCTTCTATGCCTGCAATAAATAGGGTAAAGAGAGTTGGGCTAAGGACTGATCCTTGTGGTAATCCTTGGTACAATTTGAAGGTTTTAGATAGAGTGCCATTATATTTGACCCTGATGTATATATTTTTAAGGGAATCATTTATCCAAGTGATAGCTTTTCCATCAATTTTGAAATGTTTGTATAATTTTGTAATTAACTTGTTTTTCCATACCCCTTATCAAAAGCTTGTGTAAGGTCTAAAAAGCAGCTATGGTGTGGTTAGTTGGCTTTTTGTTTTGTGCATCTTTTACCTTTTGTGTGAAAAATAAGAGTTGGACTATTGTCCCATGTCCTTTCCTAAATCCATATTGTTCTTCTGGTAAGAGATTTCTTGTGTCGGGGTGGTAGGTGAGTCGTCTGAATATAATTTTTTCCAATAATTTGCAGCAAATATTTGTGAGGGAGATAGGTCGGTAGTTTTTTGGGTCATCAGCAGATTTGTCAAGTTTTTTAATGGGAATTATTGTTGCATTTTTACAGTCTTGAGGCAATTTTCCAGTTTTCCAGGAGTTATTGAAAATATTAAGAAGTCTTTCTTTGCCAATTTTGCCAAAGTTTGATATCATTCGGCCATGGATTCCATCTGGCCCAGGAGTCTTGTTTAGGTCAGTGTTTTCTAATGCATAAGCTAGCTCTTTCATATTGATTTTTTTCATGGAAAATATTATGAGTGCTGGTGACATTTTTACAGTCATGAATAATCTTTCGGGCCTTTTTTCAACCTTGATTTTACTACTTATTTGATATGAATTACCTAAAAGATTGGCAGCAATTTTGTCATTAGTTGCTG
This sequence comes from Cordylochernes scorpioides, assembly GCA_030710605.1. NCBI lineage: Eukaryota > Metazoa > Arthropoda > Arachnida > Pseudoscorpiones > Chernetidae > Cordylochernes > Cordylochernes scorpioides. The sequence goes on along the minus strand of CP092881.1, from coordinate 68,904,911 downwards.
GTGTACCATCTGTATTCTCAATCATATTTGTGTTTTCAGTTTGTGGCTGGACTCTGTCAATTTGTATTGCCAAATTCCAAAGTTTTGTATTTGGGTTTCTTGGGTTCAGGTTTTCACAAGTTTGTTTCCATTTTCCCTTTTCACATTTACGTATAATCTTTTAATTTTTGCAATCACAATGTTCAGTTCAGTTCTACAATTTGTTTGGTTTTGAGTGCACTTTTTTGTAGTTCATTTCTTTTAGTTATAAGTGTTTGAATATTTTTTGCCTGGTGTGTATAATTTGGAATCCATTTCTTAATATAACCTCTTGGTATTGAAACTTTGGCTGCTTAAATAATGGTGTTCTCGAAAGATATCATATTAGCCTTTTTGAAGTTCCATAATTTTTCTTAATTGAGCTAGTTTTGGTCTTGGTGCTAATTTCTATCAAATTAGGCAAATGATCACTTTCAAAACCTTTTAATATTTGCTATTTGCATTTGTGGAAAATGCCAGGATAGTAAAAACTTATATCAAGGGCTTGTGCAGTATTATAGCTGTAGGAATGATGGGTAGGATTCCCATCATTTAAGCACATGAAGGCATTGTCGTCAAATATGTTTGATAATATTTTGCCTCTTGGGTTTGGCGTAGAACATCCCCATAGTTGATGTTTGGCATTAAGGTCACCTAAAATAATAGTGTTGTCTGTAAGAAATTGAGCCATTGTTCCATCGTCAATAAATGTATTGCTTGGAGGGTGATACATATTGTATATGTTGATGGCTTTGTTTTGATTGAGGTAGACTTTGATACCTTGGGTTTCGAGGTCTAATGTGTTTGGAATATTAACGGCTATGTCCTCATAGTACAAATTATTGATTAAAAATGCTAGGCCACGCCCTTTAACAGCATATACAGATGGATCTTCAGACCTTACCCTGAGTAATGGAGGGGCCGGAATTAACATAATACTGCAAGATGGAACAAACATCAAAATCAAAGAAGGAGCAGGACAGATTTCGTCAAACTTCACTTGTGAACTGACAGCTATCTGGAAAGCCCTTGATGTATGCCTTAACCAACCATCCCTGCATCAAGCAGAAGGAATTTTAATATACAGCGACTCCATATCCGCTCTAGAAGCAATTCAGAAGGGCAATACTAAAATCACACAGAAAATACACTCGTTACTTACCCAACTGGAACCATTGGAGAATAACTGCATTCTACATTGGATCCCTGCCCATGCTGGGATCGGGGGTAATGAAATGGCATTTGAATTGGCAAAGGAAGCCAGAAAGTTGAGCCAAAGGAAAGAACAAATGTCATTATTTGACGCTGATTCTTTGTCAGAATGCAAGATAATTAAACAAAAAAATAAGAAAAGATCAAAATGCGAAATAAACTCTGAGAGAAAAATAACAAAAACTATAACAAGACTTAGAACAAAACACTATAAAGGAATGACAATACATCCAGATGGCACAAGAACCTATAGGGCATGCAACAATTGTCCTGGTGTGGAACTTACACCTACCCACATATTCTCATGTCCAGCAATGGCCGCAGCCTTGCAGAAATTTGACATAGACCCAGAGCAGCAGCTTTACACACCCAAGATAGTGGACATTGCTGCTGATGTGATGGAGATGCATGGTACATCTGAGGCTCTTTATTGGACACGACAACAACAACGGCATTCCAGAGTAAAATAAATTATCAGAGATAGATACATATTTTTCAAATGAATTAAAATAAATATAATCGATACTGAGTGAGAGTTGAATTAAAAAAATTAGAAATTTATTATCTTCGGAAACAAACCGTATCTAAAATATCAATTTTCTTTTTGCTACATGTTGTAATTTGCATTTACCTATTTTACATACCTCTGATTGTATTTGAAAATCGTTAACCAATTCTTCATACTTTTGGCGAAGTGGTGTTTTATTAATTTGTTATTTGATATTATTAGGGTTCTTTCCTGGTATTCAAAAAGGAAAAATACGTGTCGATCAGTTATATTTTTCAATTTATCAAACAATTTGGCCGCTGAATCTTTGATTCTGGTAGAGCGCCATCTGGCGAATAAAATTGTAACTGAAATCAATTCCGAATTTTACATTATTTGCCATAAAAAATCCCATTGCATCCTGAACACAATGGTGTTTACCGCATTGCTCTAGCGCGAATATTCGCGGAGTTATTAATTTTTAAAGTTGTGCGGGACTTTTGGATCACCCTGTATATCGGAAATTGAAGCAAGAAAATGATTATTCTTTGAGTGTGAAAGCTAGTAAAGAATAGGAACTTACCCTCTACCATATAAATTTGTTTATTTTTTCTTTGTCGTCTGTTTTTGCATAAATTGAATCTGGTTAGAACGATGTATGTAAATTAGATGATTCTTTTGTTGCCTTAAATACGAGGTAATTAACTCGTTTCTCTCTCTATATCTAAAAATGATTAAACTTTAATTTTATAAATCTGAGAGTTGTCTTCAAAAACGATCCAACAGAAAAGGAAGAATAAAATTCAGGTAAAGAGTTTCTTTTATTTTTCAAATAAATCTAGGTAACTATTTCTCAAATAGAATTAAAATATATAAAATTTTATTTAAACGTTAACATAAAACAATAGCGCGCCATTCATTAACCAATTGTTGTAATCATTTTTATCATTCTGCCAGAGTAATTGTGTTATTTGTACAATTCTGTGTCAAAGCATTATTCTAAATCTATATATTCCTGTGTATAAGTCAGATTTATTTGTGAAATCGATGCCCAACTTTATATTTCTAAATATACTATCTCTGTTTCTAAATCAAGTTTTTAACTCTTATATACGATAGACTTCCAAAATAACATTTAAAAAATTAACAAGCAATACTATGTTCAACCCAACTTCTATAACGCTCAATTTTTTTACTGGGGACATGGTGACTTCAACACATATTTGTTCAGAATTGGCAAAATTGGTTCACCTGCATGCACTTGTGGAAACGAACAACAAACCCCTGAACACCTTCTGATAAACTGTCTATTAACTTCTGATCTAAGGGAAGAAAACCAACTTTACCTGACTAATACAAAACAAGCTGCTTCCAATATAGACCAATACATCAAGTTTAATAGATTCTGCAGGATGTATATTTTGAGGCGAAAGTGTTGACTGTACATAATTCAAGCTACTACTTATAATTGCTATATGTAAAATTTGACATCGAACGTTTAATTTTAATGATTTCCAATGTTCAATTGTATTAATTGTATATAATTTAAAATATACACGCAATTATCCAAATTGTGGATATGGCGTGTCTCTTCCAACTGTTAAATAAAATAAAATGTTTATTGGAATATTAATAATTTAGTTTACACAACTTATAAGCGATAATTATATTCTACAGATAATTATCTCATGATAAATTAGTGCGTCAACTGTTATGAGAATCCGAAACCAATATAGACCCTTAAGATTCTTTTAAAAATTACACAATTATCTACTGTAATACAATATAATACGGCTATGCTTATAGAACGACGTTTAACAAGTTTTAGCGCAAATGTTTCTTTTTACAGAACGAAAAATTGTAATTTACATTATTTAAGGAGAAATAACGACTATTCCTATCCTTAGGGATGAAGTATGAAAAGGATAAATTGTGAAGAGTAATGATGAACGGAAAAATGAAAGTGAAACATTTGCTGAAAGTGAAAGCTTACTGTGCAATGAAAAATGATTTAATTTTTAAAATAATCATACGCGTCTTAATAGATAATTATATTTTAACGGATATATATATACAATATATAGATGGAAAATTTACCGGGAGGAAATTGATCCATAGAAGCATAGGGCGCTTCTCCCGTCAAAATAAACGTCAAAATCTGACGCCATCTATTGACCGTCGCCGCAAACTAGCGGCCTCGGGTCGGTGACAAAGCCACAACACCAGCTTTGGCAAACTGAGAAGCGGCCGCCTTGCCAGCAAAAAATCTCTTTGGTAGATTGTGAGGATTCCATTAGATCCCGTGTGGATCTCATGGAATAAAGTCCGCCCTAGACTGACGAGGGCCATTAACCCGAAACCATGGTCTCTAGGTGGACACTTCTCAGTTTGCCAAAGCTGGTGTTGTGGATTTGTCACCGACCCGAGGCCGCTATTTGCGGCGACGGTCAATAGATGGCGTCAGATTTTGACATTTATTTTGACGGGAGAAGCGCCCTATGCTTCTATGTAATATATATACGAGGTGTGTTCAAAATGTATCGCGACTTTTGTGTTTTTTTCAAAAATTATTTATTTATTCATGAATACCTATTTTGTCCCCTTCAAAGTAATCCCCATGAGATAATATACACTTGTGCTAACGGTTTTTCCAATCTTCGAAGCACTTCAAAAAATCATTTTTAAAAATCTTTTTCAGCTCCTCCTTATGCCGTCTTTATCTCGTCAAGGGTAGCGTAACGTCGTCCTTTTATGGGCCTCTTCAGTTTAGGGAACAAGAAAAAGTCACAGGGGGCCAGATCTGGGGAATACGGTGGCTGCGGCATCATTAGTGCGTTGTTTTTGGTCAAAAGGTCGCGCACAAGCAACAATGTGTGAGCAGGGGCGTTATCGTGGCACAAAAGCCAATTTTTGTTCTTCCACAAATCCGGGCGTTTCTGGCGGATTGCTTCGCGCAAATTGCGCATAACTTGCAGGTAATATTTATTATTGACCGTTCTACCCTGTGGCAAGAACTCATGATGCACCACGCCCCTGCAATCGAAGAAAACTGTCAGCAAAACCTTCACATTCGACCGAACTTGGCGCGCTTTTTTCGGTCTTGGTTCGTGCGGCAGCTTCCATTGAGATGATTGAGCTTTGGTTTCCACGTCATAACCATAAACACACGCTTCGTCACCAGTTATGACCCTCTGGAGCAAATTTGGGTCGTCGCGGACAGAGTCCAACATCTCATTAGCAATGTTTATGCGATGCTGTTTTTGGTCGCAATTGAGCAATTTTGGTACGAATTTCGCGGCGACCCGTCTCATGCCCAAATCATTGATAAAAATCGAATGGCACGAGCCAATCGATATGTTTAGGTCCTCAGCAACTTCTCTAACGGTGATTCGACGATTGGCCAATATCATTTTCTCCACTTCATTAATTTTTTCGTCTGTTGTTGAAGTGCTCGGGCGTCCGGCACGCTCTTCGTCGTTCACATCTTCTCGGCCTTCTGAGAACATTTTGTACCACCGATAAACGTTGCTTCGGTCCAAGGTAGCTTCTCCGTATGCCACAGTCAACATTCGGAATGCATCCGCGCACTTAATTTCGTTTTTCACATAAAATTTGATACAGGTTCTTTGATCCATTTTTTTTAATAGGTAAAAATCGAAGACGATCCAAAGCACCTGCAAGAAAAGCAGCTGTCAACAATTAAGTGAACATTCAAAATGGCCGAGCTTGTCGGCATAAGAGAGAGACATGAGTACCAACATAAAACCACAAAAAGATCGAAATTCGAATATACGTAACCCGCGAAAATTCAAAAGTCGCGATACTTTTTGAAAGCACCTCGTATATAAAGAGCAACTCTGTTCGAAAGAATTCCTATTTACTTTAACCAAAATGCATTATGTTTTGTAATCATGACGAATGTTCCGTTTGATTGCTATACCTAACTATCACTACTGGATCTACGAAGATAATTAAACAAAAAAATAAGCAAAGATCAAATATGAGAAATAAACTCTGAGAGAAGAATTACAAAAACTATAACATGACTCAGAACAAAACACTATAAAGGAATGACAATACATTCAGATGGCACAAGAAGCTATAGGACATGTAACAACTGTCCTGGTGTGGAACTAACACTTACCCACATATTCTCATGTCCAGCAATGGTCGCAGCCTTGCAGAAAATTGACATGAACTCAGAACAGCAGCTTTACACACCCAAGATAGGGGACATTGTGACTGCTGTAATAGAGATGCACGGGGCCACTGAAGCTCTTCATTGGACACGACAACAACAACTACTGGATCAACAAATCACGTGGTTTATTCCTCTGTATAATCAGCTGCCAAACTTTCCTTAATTAATCTACGAGATTAGACTTAGGGACATCGGGCTGTGTGCACTTTGCAGTCAGCCATCCAATTCCCATTTTACTATCACAGTTATCGGCAGGGTTTATACAGAGGAGTCCAATATACATTCCATATTACCTTTCTGGAGATGAAGTTGTCTCACGAACCAATTTTATTCTTATTATTCAATAACTCTGTGTAAATATTAATTTATATTCAGATTTATTATTTAAGTTTTGATATAAAATGGAACGCACGCAACATCCAGGTTTACGTCAACGCGGAACTAACAAAAATTTGTTTCGCTGTTGGCTGAGGTGTCAATTTATGTATCTGTCACGATGACGAAACTATGTCGCAGCTAAACTTGTCAACATTCTTCACTCACCTAGAAAACTTATGGTTTGTATATCCTTTCTTTTTTATGTCCTGGAGTATGAGATTAGTTGTTGAAATTATTGAGGTAGTCACAATTCCATTCATAAATCGAACAAGCATATATTGAAGTAGATTCTTAATAACCATTTTAACACTATAATTATTTTTCATAAAGAAAGATTTTAGAACGACATTTGAAATTATCCCGCATGTGTTTCTTTTGAACAAAAAATCGAAATTTATTTAAGGAGAAATAACGATTATTTTTAACCTTAGGGATGAGGTATGAAAGGATAAATTGTGAAGAGTAATGATAAACGGAAAATTAAAAGTGTCCAGGGATTCACAATTCATCCTTTCATACTTCATCCCTAAGGTTTGAAATAATCGTTATTTCTCCTTAAAATAAATTTCGATTTTTCGTTCAAAAGAAACACATGCGGGATATTTTCAAATGCCGTTCTACAATCATAAGCCGCATTATATTGTATAAAGAAAGATTTGTAGACATATATCCACCTGTAGCTCCTATCAGAAAATATAGATTGGGTGGATCAACGGTCCCACTAAGCCAATGTTGGGCAGGATTGTAAGTCTAGGATGGTCTGGGTCAGATCTCCTAACATTTTATTGATTTGAAGATCCCCATCACTGAGGTGATGGATTAAATAGCTTCAAGTCTTTCAACTACACGCCCAGGTTCCGTATGACTCAAGAATCTTCTTTGGACCATATTATGAATATAGTCGAGGCATACGATATCCTCTTAATCGGAAAATGCAAAAATTTGACGTGTACCAAGCGCAGCAGCTTTACACACCCAAGTTAGAGGACATTTCAACTGATATGATAGAGATGCATAGAGACATCTGAGGCTCTTCATTGGACACGACAACAGCAGAAGATTGACATGGACCCAGAGCAGCAGCTTTACACACCCAAGATAGTGGACATTGCGACTGTTGGGATAGAGATGTATGGAGACATCTGAGGCTCTTCATTGGATACGACAACAACAGAAAATTGACATGGACCCAGAAGAGCAGCTTTACACATCCTAGATAGAGGACATTGCGACTGCTGTAATAGAGATGTATGGAGACATCTGAGGCTTTTCATTGGACACGACAACAACAACAGAAAATTGGCATGGACCCAAAGCAGCAGCTTTACACACACAAGATAGAGGACATTGCAACAACTGTGATAGAGATACATGGAGACATCTGAGGCTCTTCACTGGACACGACAACAACAACATATGATATCCTAAATCGGTAGCCCAAACAACCGGACGAACTTGAGTGTAACGTTTATAGTTTTCCAAATTGGCATGTTAGAGTGTTGATTTGTCACTACTACTGTTCTATATTTCTTATTTACACACATATTATGTTTTTCAAGTTTCATATACACTTTAATTAAAATCTTATAAGTATTTTCCGTAATATTTCCTCACTTCAGGTTTCGCGCTTTTCTTTTGGAAAGGAATTTATATATAACTAGCGAACCCGGCCACGCGTTGCTGTGGCTAAATTGTAATATGTTAAATTAACATTATACTAAACTATTCAGTAAAGTAAAGTTAATATTCACTTATAGAGATAAATTGTTTTAGCCGATCTAAAGCCCTACGGGATTGAGAAAGGAACGTTACGTTAAAATTTGAAAGTGATTTTTATATATATAGATAATATAGCCCTTCATTGTAATCATTGATTATATTCACTGCATTAATAAATGTCAGTGAACGCGTTTATTTGTATTGTTTTTTGTGTTCGAGATATTCGAATAGAACGTTCTCACATTTTCTGTAAAATATTTATATATGCACAAACACAGAATATAATCACTATGTCCTAATTGCGCTATAATTATTGTTATAAATATTATTCTAAAATAATTCGCCAGAAATCGTCCTGATAGTATACCAAACAACCTCCCAAAGTTTCATGGCAAACATCTAAAATAAAATAATACTTTCAATTCTTTGCTACAATATTAAAAAGAGGGGTGCTTAGGTGTTTAAAAATGTAAAAATGTGCTCTAAATAGTATTACATAGAGCCTTCATAACAAACATTTTTAAAATAAACCAATAAAAATATAATAATGCTGTAAAAACAGACCTTGCTACAATATTATAAAAGAAATGAAAATAAAATAAGACACCCACGCTGAGCCTCGAACCTAGGTTTGTTACAAATATTATTAAAAAATTGTTTATGTTAATTTTTATTTTAAAAAGCCTACATTTTAAATAAAATAATATTTTTAATAATATAAAAGAATACAATAATATAAAAGAAATGAAAAAAAAAAAAACACCCACGCTGAGCCTGGAACCTAGGTTGCGGGGGTACGAAGCTGTGTACCTAACCTATAGGCTAAGCTTGACGTTACAAATAAGCTCATGCGAGGCTATTTCAGGCCAAACGTCTACCGCGAGGGGGCGTTGATTGCGAGTGAATTTACGTTTTTCGTAAATAAAAATGCAACGAAAGGTTATTTCTAAAGAGTAATTAGCCAGAAACCATCCCGGTAGTATACTAAACATCTTCCCAAAGTTTCATCACGATTGGTTGAGCGATGTAGAAGATTATCACGAACGGACGGACGGACGGACGGACGGACGGACCAACGGACCAACGGACCAACAAACATCCATTTTTATATATATAGATTATACTTAAATTTCTCAGTTCCTATCACATAACATATTGCTTTGACTGTCATGAGAACTGTGGCTATTGCGCCAAGGACATTTCGATGCAAACCTTCATGGTTAGATAGAACTCGCTTTTTCTTTTATTCCCCTTATTTCAATGTTTATTTAAAAGAATAAGGTAATTTGTTTCTCTTAATTATATTTACTTTCAAAATATCATTTTTCTAACTAATACTTACAAAAATATAAAAGCCAAAAGTCTTAATAAGACGGTATTCTCTACGATGTGTTTGCTTTTACATATTCTTCCAATCTTCAGACCAGTCTAGTTTGATGACCATTGATTTTTATGAATCCCCACATTCGCTGTTTAACACACACACATCTAGGATACATATGTATTAAACATATTTAATGATAATATATCGCCCTCATCATTTTAAACTACACGTTTGTTCGGCGGTACATATACTAAAATTGGAACGATACAGAGATGATTAGCATGGCCCCTGTGATACCAGCTCGTCGGTACATATACTAAAATTGGAACGATACAGAGAAGATTAGCATGGCCCCTGTGATACAAGCTCGTCGGTACATATACTAAAATTGGAACGATACAGAGAAGATTAGCATGGCCCCTGTGATACCAGTTTGGCGGTACATATACTAAAATTGGAACGATACAGAGAAGATTAGCATGGCCCTTGCGCAAGGATTACTCGCAAAATCGTGAAGCGTTCATCATTTTAAACTAACATAGAAGAGTGTTTTTATGAAAACTAAACTAAAAAATTGGATTCAGCAATGAAACACAATTCGCTTTGCCCACAGAGGATGCGTTTCCATCTCAATTGGTAAATTTAAAATGTTATTAAAATGCGCGTATTTTATTGAAACAGTAAAATATTTCCATTCATTTACAGTAGCATGCGAACATTTTCCCACGCTAGCCGTTAGTTATAGAGCAAAATGGCCGCTAACTCTGCTCAGCCAAAAAGCGTGCAGATCTCGGGGATATAGGAAAGCTGCCACAGCCGGGACATCCCAATGTCCCCGAGAAGTTAGGGGCCAACCCGGAAGAAATCGAAAAAAATTGCGAAATCGTCATTTGACCAAAGCTTTTTTTTTTTACAAATTACAAGGACGAAAAGGTTTTTTTTAAGTCAAGGAGAAAGACATTAGGGGAGGGGGGCCTTCTTAAGGGTTTTTTTCCATTTTTTCTGCTCAAACCCCAGATTACCACAAGAGATGAAGCTAGTCCCATTTGTTTACCGTGGTGAACGACACGCCGGTAATTCTAGGGTTTAGTTTAAAGTAATTCCATACATCTGAAAAATAGTGCTATCTAATCAGCCTCTTCTCAGAGTTTAGATAGAGGCTCTAATTTTTTAAAAATATCAATTTTACAACACACTCTAATATTGTAAAACAACACTTGAAGTTACACCGCATGAGTTTCTTTTCAATGAAAAATCAAAATTTATTTCAAGGTGAAATATTGACTATTTCTAACTTTTTTGGATGAGGTATGAAAGGGTGAATTATGAAGAGTAATGATGAACGGAAAAATAAAAGTATCCAGGGATGGGAATCGAACCCACAATGTTCCGCTTACCGAGCAGATGCCATGTACACTAGGCTACACTCTAATATTTTTATTTTCTATATAAAAAATAAAGTTCTACACTCTCTGAATGGAAGAACATCAGTGGGGATGCGTCCTACGCTAAGTTTCAACCTCCGTTCACAGTTATCGTTCAACTTGGATTTTATCTCTATAGAAGCACAAGGATCAGCACTACGATGTCAACGTACGATGTCTTGTCCAAATAGACGATCGTGTCTTCCAATCCAAAGATCGAAGCCACTAAATGTATCTAGTATATAGTTCAATTTTCATCACGATTCTCGTGAAACATCCGCATAAAAAATACTCTCTATATAGGTAAAATAAAAAGTTGTAATTATTCAACTGTATTAGGATATGTATATGTGAATGAGGTATGTGTGTGGGAGGATGGATTGAGAGGTAGGGTAAATGAAAAGTAAAATAAATGAATAAAAATATATTTATGAAAAGTCTTCAAAAAATAGCTATATGCATATTTATAAAACGTTCGTTGACTTAGTGTTTAATTTGTATAGAACATCAAAGACAAGCGTGTGTTGATCTTTATAATAAATGAGTAAAAAACGAAATTTACTCGGTGATTAAAGCTGTAAAACTGATTTTGAAAGTTGGATAGTATTTCAAGTGATATTCTTCCCCCCATTATTTGAAATCTTTCACAACTGGTAGTTGAAGTTAGGCCTGAAGAGAACAAACTTTGCTGATGAGCACCAAAGTAGGAGCTCGATTGAGGTCACCAACGAGGAAATTGTCGTAAGAAGGATCGGAAACTTAAAGCTTAAAGAGATATCTGAGGATTGTGACATCTCACGTGAACGGACACATTTTACACAAACGTGACAACTCTGCCCGAGAGATAGGTGCCGAGTTTGCTGATGTCCGCGATTGGAAGTTTCAACTAAAAACTTTGTTTCGATGTAGTTCGGATAAATATTTTCATCAGTTCGAATAGAGTATGAAACATGGGTTCAATACACACTACACTAGATGACACCAGGTGCTTCTTGCTTATTATAAACTCGGGCAGAAGTTCCAAGCGCTAAATATTCCTCAGGTTTGTAGACCTAAGAGATAAAGTTGACGATAGTGAACCGACCGTTATCAACTGGGAGAATTATGGTCACAGTTTTATGAAACGTGTGTGGAATAAATTTTAAATATGATCTTGAGAAAAAAATAAAAGCACCCCCCTTCCTCTCCACTGGTGTCCACTATTCAGAAAAATTTCAAAATCTCAACTCTAATATAGCTTATTGACAGAATTTCATTTAAGGGCATATTGTGGGATATATTATATTGTAGAACGACATTTGAAAATATCCCACAAGTGTTTCATTTGAACGAAAATAACGATTCTTAGGAATTCTAAGGTTTCTAACCGTAATATTTACGAACGGAAAAATATGTCCAGGGTAGCCTAGCGGACATGACATCTGCCCGGTAAGCGGAACACTGTGGATTCGAATACCATCCCTGGACACTTTTATTTTTCCGTTTATCAATACTCTTCACAATTCATCCTTTCATACTTCATCCATAAGGTTGGAAATGGTCGTTATTTCTCCTTAAAATAAATTTCTATTTTTCGTTCAAAAGAAACACATGCGGGATATTTTCAAATGTCGTTCTACAATCATAGGCCGTATTATATTGAATAAAAATAACTATATATTATATTATTGCTATAAAAGAGTTTGAACTAGGCCAAGTTTTTCTATAAATCGTTAATTATATTTTGTAATATAATAAATAAAGCTTCCAGGGCTAAGTTTCTTGTGCAAACCTTTTATTTTCAAGTTTTCAGAGTTGTCAGTCCTTCAACAGGAGTATCTGTTATACTACATTTGTCGACTTACTGTTATGATATACTTTGGTTGTAAGATAAAGATTTGAAGATTTGTCGTGTTAAAATAAAAACAGAAGAATAATTATTTACTATCAAGTCGTTCTATTTATCAATTACTTGAAGAAAATTACAATAAAACCATTTTTTTACAGTTATATAGAATTTGTAAATTAATTCGATATTTCGATTCCCATAACTATGTTGAAAGATTATGAACTCAAAAGGAGCTTCTTCTATAGAACATGTTTATTTTGTTAGATTTCGAACGACATCGTCCTTCAACAGGCGTAAAGCCGTAAAAATTTGTCTTTACGCCCGTTGAAGAACAATGTCGTTCAAAAACTAGCAAAATAAACTTGTTCTATAGAAGAAGCTCCTTTTGAGTTTATAATCTTTCAACAAATTTTATCTTGGTGAAATTTTGAAAATAGGTTGAGTTAACTATATATTTACAAAAATATATATATGTTATGAATAATATGTTTGTTTTTAGATAAAGGGTTGATAAGACAAAGGATCGTTAAGATAAAGGGTTGAAGGTGCAGTCGTGATAAAAAAAAGATAATTATTTACCATCAAGTAGCTTTTATTTCCAATTACTTAAGGAAATATTAAACATTAGTTATTTTCACATTATATAGAATTTATAAAGTTAATCCCCTATTTTAGTGATTCAAAAAGATAGATATGTTAACTACGCATATTTACAACAAAAGTAAAATTATCAATGAATAAAAATAAAAAAAATATTTTTTTAAATATAGAAATATTTGAGTTTTTAGATTATATAATATATATTTTGTGTTTTACCAACTCAACACTAAGTTAAAATGATGGAGTGGTCAATATTTGAGCAGAGAATAATCACCTGGTATTTCCTAAATAACGACAGTCGTTCAATATTTATTGATAATGTGGTAACCGAATTCTCTTCCTTCCAACTCAGTAAAGATTTGTCTTAAAATTATAAATACTTTCTCACAATGAGTTTCTTTTTATAAAAAAATACGCTAGCTTTCAAGTGATAATCACGCTGCGCGCCTTTGTTTTTTGTAAATATTTCTGGTGGGATAAAGTCGATATTTTAGTAAGCCCGTTGAAGAGCGATTATCGCTTGAAAGATAGCTTTTTTTTTAATAAAAAGAAACTCATTGTGAGAAAATATTTGTAATTTTAAAACTATTTTCACAATTTTATCATGAATGAGGAATTGTCTCTCTGGGCGTTGTCTAGAGTTCGGCTTATTGGGACGAGAGTCCTTATAAAGAGAACACTACAATAGGACACCTGAGTTATATAATTGTCCTCCGTCAGAGGAAGTATAGCCAAGAGTTGCCAACTTTTGTTCCTCTATCTTAAACTCTATATGGTTAGACAAAACAAAGAGAGACGTCATTCCCCTTTTGTAGATATTTTTTCAATAAAATCTTTAATAGACGTCACATTATTGGAAATCTAGCTGGAGTAACATGATGGTTTAGGGGGTGGTGTTTTGTCCATTGTTGATCCATAGAAAGTGGAAGTGCTATTGCCCCGTTAGTCAGCCACATTTTAGAGTTCTCTGTAGGCCTTCACGGTTACCATAGCGGCACGGAGCTCACGCAGACCCCGTCGTACTTCGCCCTACAGGGTAGTCCCTTACTTGTGCTGCTTCTCCTGCCCTCCACGTAGAGGAGGACTTCTGGGCAGGGACTGTTTAGGTAACCCCATATATAGAGTTTTGAAAATAGAGCAATCCATGAATAAATCTTTAATTAAAAAGGCATATATTGGATCATATTGGATAAATGATATTTTGATCCAATATATGCCTTTTTAATTAAACATATATAGAGTGTTAGGACCGTAACATCCGAGAGTCTACAACACTAGGGCAGTCTAGAATACATTTAATAGTGAGGGATACACACAATAGCTAGACTTCACTAGAAACGATCTAACGCCAAATAATTTGAAATTTTACTCGGGTATACAGTAGAAACTGGATAATTCGAACTTCTTCAATTTGAAAACGTCTTTAATTTCAATATTCATCTTGGTCCCTAAAATTTCCTACAAACAGAATTTATTGTTTTAATTCGAATTTTTGGATAATTTGATTTTTTTTGTCCCTTGGGCTTCGAATTATCCGATTTCGACTGTATAATTTATTATATGCTAATTGAAAACGCGACACCGAACCCTACCTCTATATTAAACTTTTATTTTGAATTCGATGAAATAACTTAGAAATCTACTATAACGTAGTTAGAATTAGTTAAAGGCAGACACGTCTCTCTGTATATATATTACGTTGATGTTTGAAAATTCTCCCATTCTGTTGGTTGTTCTTTATTTCAACATACAAAACACGATATCCCGGCTAGGGATAATTGCGTCGATTTACATTTTTTAAAACAGAAACAGTTATAAACTTATTTATAATTCTAATTTATTGATAATTCTCTCTGTAATTTACAAATTGATATAGATCTGCAATTATTTAATGTCTGTTGTCTAACGGTGAAGAAGAGTGGGCATTCCAGCAGTAGGTGTCTCGAGTCCTGGAATTCTTTGCCACAATGACAGCTAGAGTCTTCAACCGCTCCAATTTTTTTTATAAAAATCTCTTAAAATTTTCATGGTTTGTTGTAAACTGGGTGTTATAAAAATTGGAACGGAAAAATGTTGGAATTCCAAGCGGGTAAAAGCTTTAGAATGTTTTATTTGTTTTTAGAAATAATTCATCCATTTTTGTGTTTGTTGTTTCACATTATAATATTGTCTTTTGGAAACTAACTTGTTCTTTTTTACCATCTTGTTTCTCTTGAGGTTGAAGTAATTCTACCTACCTGATGTTCTACCAGCAACGAACTCACAGCATTAGGCGCTTTAGATATTGCAATGATGATATTACGTTGTTTCATATGGTGATGGACATATGTTGATCAAATCTAGAGATATTACATTGTAACATAAAAATATTTAAAGAATTCAAAGAAATTTCAATAATAGTTTACTAGTTCACTATGTTTTGAGTAATGACAATGAGAGAAATCGTTTTGAAAATAGAGCAATCCATAAATAAATCTTTAATTAAAAAGGCATATATTGGATCAAAATATCATTTATTTTACCAATATTTCAGTTGGCTGAACGCCAACCTTTATCAAGGTGTTATAGCATATTTAATGTGTGTCAACAACAAACTTTTTGTCAACAACAAAAACAACTAAACCCCCCCCCCCCCCCATTGAATTTAACCAAATATTTTTAAAACTTAATTATGTTGACGTTATGTGGCGTTGAGTTTGTTGTTGACACAAATTAATATGTTATAATACCTTAATAAAGATTGGCGTTCAGCCAACTGAAATATTGGTAAAATAAATGATATTTGATCCAATATATGCCTTTTTAATTAAATGAGAGAAATGTTAATATTATATTGATAAAATTTTAACAAATAAATTTACTAGCAATGTATTTCTTTTCTTTAAATGTTGGAAGTAGCAATTCCGGATGTTTCTTCGATACAATACTCTTGTGTTTGCATAGTATTGTAGTATTGTCTATGGTGATTGACATATCTGTCTATATAGCGCGGCCTTGTTGGATTGTTGGGTAGGCTAGCGGTTATTGGATAGGACAGGTCGGCGTGAGCTGCTGATGTAAATATAATTTGATTTTTTTCCTTCTTTTATAGTTTTATACTTTAAGTAATAAAGGATCTTTCTCTCCCTCTACGAATCTATAAATTTCCCCAACATACAATATGTATAATTACATCAATAATTATCTTTGCTTCATTATTGAGGATAAACACATTGTGATAGTAAATTATTAGATATAAAATATTCTTCTCATTAAGATATGTAGAGATTTAATAAATCGAAAGAAGACAAGTTTCTTTAATCATTCAACGACGTAAGCTTTCGGGCAAAAGCCCTTCAACAGGTAAGCTGAGGCATAAACCCATAGTGTCGTATTTATGCTTTAGCTTGCCTGTTGAAGGGTTTTTGCCCGAAAGCTTGCGTCGTTGAATGATTAAAGAAACTTGTCTTCTTTCAATTTATTAAATCGCTAGTAAATTATTGGTTACAAATTTTTTTGATATATGTCAATTGTATTTATAAATATCTTATTGGTTCATAGTAGATGACAGATAATGAGATGGAGATTTTATTATAATCTACCTAATTATTGTTGAAGATATTAATCTGCGATTTTAAATGTTTCTTTTTGACCAGTAATTTTGTTTTGATTTTGCTTTTCCTAAAATGTTTCTTTCTTCTTCTCCATTATTATTTGTTCTATATGCAAAGCTTTGTTTTTGATACTTGAATAAACAAATTCAAGTTTATTATATTTTTGTGTGCTTTTAAAGTTAAAACACAACAATTATGATAAATGTATTCTAATAAATTTAATAAAATAAACACACAATAGAGATACAGTATTTCTTTCAACGTTGATATCTTACCAAGGAATGTTTCGGAAGATCTCTTTCAAACAACAACATCCGATCTCTAGTGATGTCAGAAATAGCGAAGGAAAAAAGTGATTATTTGATTTCTTATCAAAACCTAAAACTATTTTCATCTAGAATATTGGAGAGATGATCAACCTGATCTACGGCACTATGGGAGAATGGAGGAATGTCTTAGGAAAAGGGTCAACAAACTTTTGAATCGGAAGAGTCAAAAATTACAATTTACAAAATTTCAAAGTTTTTAAAGAGCCACAAAATTATTTTTCTTGCCAACAATAAATAGTACTCACATAAATAATATTTACCTATAAACTATATAAAGAGCCGCAGCTTCATATCCAAAGAGCCGCAGTTTCCCTATCCCTGTCCTAGGAGACAGGGCTGGTATAGGGCGTTTTCCAGCCTACACCTAGTTATGCAACTTCCAGGACAACCCTGGGTCCCCCACCTTGAGGAAGTATTTGACTCTGAACGCTTCTTCCTCTTTGTTTAATGAACAATTAGATTGTCAACTTTATAATCATCTTGCACAATCGCTGTTCAAAACATCATGAAGGTTGAAGACTAGGAGAAACTGGAATGCCAATATATTTCTTTTATATTACAAAACACACACTATATCCTATGTGGATATTTGCGTGTAAGTTTTAACGCTATTATATGTACATAGTTTCAAAAAATATATAAATTATTTCTAGTTTTAGAGAAAAAGAGAGTGAAAAGTCATTTAAATTTACATTTCAGAGCAATATTCATTTAAGAAATAAAGTTTATTTACATCTTATAGATAGTTTTTGATCAAACAGATTATAAAAATCTATTTAAAAAATCACAATAACATAAATATAGATCATTAAAATAATAAAATATAAAAATAAGCCCAATATATAAGCTCAATCTATATATATATATAAATGAATGTCTGTCTGTGTGTGTGTACTCTATAGATTCAAAAACCATACATCCAATCGCCGTGAAATTTTGGGATCTTATTAGGTATATCCCCGGAAAGGTTTTCGAAAAATAGTTTCTTGAATATCTTGAATATCCTTAGAGTTATTTGCAGATTTGTAGCTTTAACTCGCAAGCAGCGCCACCTTGCGACGGAGATAGGCTTAGGTCTGCCCCACCCCCTGTCGAGAGAATGTAATCGTCCGGCCGCCGGCCGGATGGACAGTCCAAGTACCCACCGACCAATCAGAGGGGTCAAGAGGTCCTGGCGCGCGGGGACAGAGTTGGTGACACAGCTGTGCCAAGTAGACAAGAAAAAAGCCTCGCGGGGGCTTGCCCAAGATGACCTCCGGGAACTTCGTCCAACTTCCATAAACGACCATGATTTTATTCAACTTATCGAGTATTTTTCAAGGGACCGGGAAAAAATGTTCTAGATAAAACGATGATTTTGTAATGTAGAAAATTAGGAAAGACAAAATTCAGGATGACACGGCACACAGGGACCGGGAAAAATGTTCACTTTATCAAGAGATTCAAATTTACGAGTTTCAAATTATCAAAATTTATCTTCTTTTTTTTATATAAGTTTATAGAGAATTGTTTTAACAAATGTTCGTTAGACAAACCTTTACTCGGGTAAAACCCGGGCAAAGCCGGGTACATCCGCTAGTATGTAATATTTATGCAAATTCCATTAATACATTCTCAAAATGTCATCATTTTAGTTATAAGCATTAACGTTTATAAAAACTAAAGGTAATAAGACCAAATCCAAATAAATAAATAGTGTGTGACGTTTCGGTAACAGTGTTGTTACCATCTTCAGACAAAAGTACTGAATAAGAAAATTTCACCACAGCATGTTTTTAAATAGTTCCTGTTATCAAGTGTGTAAACAATGGTAACAACGCTGTTACCGAAACGTCACACACTATTTATTTATTTGGATTTGGTCTTATTACCTTGTGTTTACAATCTATAATCCAAATTATGCCTTATCAAATTTATAAAAACTAATTAAGACGTTAGAGTACGTCACATGTACGATCGGAGAAAAATCAAGTTTATCGAAACAAAAAATACTGTTTTTATATTCAACTTAAAACTGATAACA
Organism: Cordylochernes scorpioides; assembly: GCA_030710605.1. Classification (NCBI taxonomy): domain Eukaryota; kingdom Metazoa; phylum Arthropoda; class Arachnida; order Pseudoscorpiones; family Chernetidae; genus Cordylochernes; species Cordylochernes scorpioides. The sequence goes on along the minus strand of CP092881.1, from coordinate 68,885,775 downwards.
AATTAAACCTAGTTAATAAAAAAAAAAAAAACATTTTGACAAGTTGAATGTATATATGATTAATTATAAATTCCAACCTTTCTTTATTTCTAATGTTTGCCGACCCGTTTTCTTCCGTTTCAAGGTAAACAAATCTTATAATTAAGAAAAGAAAGAAAGATATCTATTTATCGTGACCTGAAAGATGCTGCTGGCTTGCTCTAATGATGCTTTTTTTCTTAATTTATGAACTTTATCCCAGTACAAAATCACATTTGTACTATGTTTTTCGATTCTTAGAATGTTTATCCTTTGCCAATTTATGAAAAAATTGAAAAAGTGTAGATAGTGCAGTACATCGACATTTTAAATATAATTCAATATAAACAAAATGTTAAAAATATTTGCCAATAAAAGGTCAAATTGAAAGTGAAGGTTTTTAGGTTTATATAAACGATTTGTTAATATTTTCCTTCTTTTTATATTCCTAATTTTTATAAAATTTGTAACAAATAAATTTACTGGCAATGTGTTTCTTTTAAATATATTCATCAAATATTATCTATACAGCCTTACTGCAATGATATAAGTTATTGAATGAGAAGGCTTGGCTTATCAGTAGTGAACCCTCTCAGCGGTTTCGCCAAATTAATCTCTAGACCGCTTTACTATTGTATTGGATTGGTTTTGGATATACCCTGTATTTTCATCTTTTTTCTCTATTTGGTATGTAAATTCTTCTGGTATATAACTTTTCGTATTTAGAAAATTTTCATTTGCTTTCTTATATCTTAGCACTCCAAAAATTTTGAAAAATTCTCGCATCATTTGTTTATGTTTAAATAAAAAGGCATATATTGGATCAAAATATCATTTATTTTACCAATATTTCAGTTGACTGAACGCCAACCTTTATCAAGGTATTATAACATTTTAAAGTGTGTCAACAACAAACTCAGCGCCACATAACGTCAATAGAATTAAGTTTTAAAATATATTTGCTCATATTCAATGGGGAGGAAAAAAATTGATATATAAATTTATATTATGGAAAAAAAATAAATTTTGCAAAATAAGGGTGTGAATATTTTGACTTCAAGTGTCGTTTTACAATCACAGGCCGCAGTGTATTATATTATATTATAAGTTACTTTATGTATAATTTACGAACGGAAAAATACGTCCAGGGTAGCCTAGTGGACATGGCATCTGCCCGGTAAGCGGAACATTGTGGGTTCGATTCTCATCCCTGGACACTTTTATTTTTCCGTTCATCATTACTTTTCATAATTCATCCTTTCATACCTCATCCAAAAAGGTTAGAAATAGTCGATATTTCACCTTGAAATAAAAATTGAATTTTTCGTCGAAAAGAAACTCATGCGGTGTAACTTCAAGTGTCGTTTTACAATCACAGGCCGCAGTGTATTATATTGTATTATAAATTTGTTAATGTTTAACATTTTGTTGATATTGTATTGAAAATGTGGATGCACTGAACGCTATATATAGTGTAAATATCTTTATAAATCAAAAAAGGTACAAGACGTCGAAACTCTTTTTTATTAATTGTATAAAGTATATTTCGGGCAATATCTTCCTCAACAAACTAAAACAATCTTTATAAATGAACAAAAGATAACCATATGGGATTAGTTTTCCTTGAAAATGGTGTCAGCGGGTGACCGAAGCGTCAGAACTAAAGAAATGTTGAAGTGGGTGATTAATCATGTAAATTGAACTTAAGTAGTGACACCTTGCCTCAGATTGGATTAAATGTTTTTGTTTAATTTAAATGTGAAACCCGGCAATATTTCTGATTAAAGATCATTTATTCAGAGAGTTTGCGTCCCACTTTGTCAGCCAGCTAGCTCTTGCGTCCAGCTGACTAATAAGGTGTACTTTCCTGTATAGCCTATGTGTCCTCAACGCTAGTTTATCCGCACCAATGGTAGAAGAAAGTATAAAAGATCAATTAGCGGCAGAATAACCAGCACCACACCATATAAATACACAGTTAAACCTGTCTATACCGCCCTCTCTTGGGACTCACCAAAATAGGGTGCTATAGACAGGTCACTTTTAATGTAAATCGCATCGTACTAAGTATTTAAAATCGGGCGCTATAGAGAGGGAGGCGCTATAGACAGGTTTAACTGTATATAAAACCGATTGAAACCGATATCATAGTGATAGACTATTTGACAATTAAAATAATTCTATTGACATCATCAAAAATGCACAGTCTGCATTATTTTAAAAAATATAATGATATATATGCATGATACTCTGTACAATGAACATGGCGCCTCTGCCACCGCTGCAGAGTTTGGTGAAGAATCGCCAATGGTTCTCCAGCGAAATCACGTATTTCGCGATCTACGAAGAATACGTAGAATGCGTACTTCGCCGCTGAGGAGATGGTGATGGCGTGGTCCTCGAGATCAACTGGAAAGTTTATAATAGCGATATAGAGACATATGAACACTTTTATTGACATCTTGTCAATTAGGCTTTACATATAAATGAAGAAAAATGGGAATGTATACAATGAATTATGAGTGAGGGAGACTCCACCATCTTGAAAGAGTCCTCCTCCAGACCAGGAGGGGGTCTTCTTGCACCCCCCGCAACTCCAGGGTCAGGAAGTGCCTATATAAACGCGCCTTTGCAGACGCGAGGATGGCCAGGGCGTCGTCCTCCAGTCCATGCCCGAAGATCCAAGCCTACAGGTCAGGGGGCCGCTGGATGATGGTGAAAGCCTCCACGATGACTGGCCTGATCCGCCTACAGGACCAGTAGCCTTGGGCCAGTGACAGGTCTCCGGACCCACAGGCAAAGATAGATAGCGATAGAGAGAGGTCGATGTGTTTACAAACAAAAATATAACTGAATAGATGAAGCGAGATTTTGTATTTAACAATTTAACCTAGAATATAATATTCCTAAAAGATTCCTTAGTGCTTCTGAAAATTATTATAAACCTTTAAACCTTCAAAAAAAAAAAGAAAAACTTTGATAATCCTATGAGATAAGATCCAAGGTCTTCTTTTCTTTTTTTTTTTGTGAAGGATAAATGAAAAATCTAAAAGGAGGTTTTGATGAATCTTTTGTTAGTAAATCTTCAATATATCGAAAAGAATGTTATATCAAAAAGTGAATCTTTTCGCTACAAGTTTCTTTTATTGACTTTGACCGTGTGAGCTATATATAAGATAAATAAGGAGATCTCAGAAGTCTTTGAAACCTTCACGGGCCAAAACATATAAAGTGTTAGTGATCAATGTGATGTCTCGAAGGATAGAAGGATAGACGATAGTAGAGATTCTATATTATTAATGATGCTATCATGAGAAGGGGGTAAAGTTGAGGGATCTTGAAGCATTTGCAAATGCTTGAAAATTGATGTATAATGAAAAATACAGTAAATTTAATTTTCGTAATGATAAAGGCTACCTGGCCGGCATTCATAATTCTTCAAATTAAAGATACCTCGGTCAGTAAATCTTTTTATTATCTCGACGTTTTGACCAAATTCTTTTGTCCTCGTCAGGAGCGAACAAAAATTAAAACATTTGGCAAAGCGTTAAAAATTATTCTAAGACTGCAAGGGCGTTTCTCACGCAATATTTTTCAAATTTTGTATAACATCTAAAGCACGAGTCAAAAAAAACAAATATTTAACTCACAAAATATTATGATCTTTTAAATAAATTATAATAAATATATATATAATGTGTGAGCAATTATAAAACAAAAAAATATATAAAAATACAACTAATATTTACAAAGATTTCACAATAGTATAAATATAATTTATACTATTCCTTTACTAAGATTTTTACCGAAACGTCGAGTCAATAAAAACGACTTACTGGCCGAAGTAAATTTAATTGTTGCAAATTTTATCAAGTGTACAATCTCTCTCTCTTCAAGTGATATCCAGATGAGGCAAAATCTTCTTTTGTATATTAGTCAATTTGGAATGGCAACGCCGGCTCTTAAAAATTAGAAATCCTGCCTGTGATATTTGCTGAGATATTTATAATATGTAAATAAAGATTTTTTACTGCTTTTTGATTATCTTAAGGATTATATTATGGTAATTATTTGTGCTGGTTCTTTCTAGTACTAAATGGTATTGGTAATGCAGTCGTGGTTAAAATCTTGAAAATATAATAAAAATATTGAAGATTAGAAATAGCTTTAATTGAGCTTATGGAATATAGAAAACGTAATATGATAAAAGTACTGCCTGGCTTAAGGTGTAAGAATCTAAAAAATTAAAAACTTATTTACATAATGTACAAAAGGTTTGAGCCGGCCACAATGAGTTTTTATAGGGGAACGTGACCTCTGGCGGTCGATTTAGCAGAGTATTTGATTCTATGAAATATAATTTTAAATAAAATAATATTTTAATATAACATTTTGTCTATTTATTTTATAATTTAATTTGTCGGAATTTTGGCCGGGATCCCGGACTAGCATGCAGTGAGTTTCAAATATTTGCTAGATTCAAAAAAAAAAAAAAAAGAATTGAGGAAGGATATATCCACTTTGTTTCAAATTCACTCAAACTTACTACAGCATAGTTTACCTGTATCAAATCTGTAAAAAGTTAATTTTCTTTTTAAACCAGTGATAACTTACCACTTTATTCGACTAATTGGCCATTAGAAAATGGTCTTCTCTCACTACCAACGGGCTGTACCAAGCAGAACCAGTGGTAACTAATGCACTTCATCGCAATTACCTGGGTACATATAAAAATTCCAAATTAGTTCACAGTTCTTTTGTTAAATTTTAAGTAAATTTAGGTATTTCTGGCATAAACCTTGGTGCGGTAATGAATTCCGCCCTCTTCATGCGTACCTTCATTCTATTTGCTATCTCTTCTGCTGCCAAATTAGCAGTGAGAAATGGTTTTCCTGCCTAGAATACCAAATACATCCTCCCACACCGCACATCCTATAATTATCCCTCAAATCTTCCCGTTGAAAAATGGCCAAGAGTTTTATTGAATACGCACAACCAAAAGATTAAGTTGTTACCTCGCTATTCCAGAACAGCGTAAATACCTGATACTTTAAATATAGAAATTATCTAAGAATTAGATAATTTAGACCTTAATTGTAAAAATGAAATGGAAACATCATTAATCATTTGTGAAAATTTTTTCCACTAATTAAAGTCATGAATTAAAATAATATTAGAATTTTTATCTCTTTAGGTCATTTTTTCTATAAATTATTCAGCACAAGAAGATTTAAAATATCCATGATATTTTAATAGAAAATCAAATTTGACCGTTTCCCTATCCAGTTTTCAATAATGTTCGCATTCAAATCTGGGAACTCTCTAAATAGAGTTCTAAAGAAGCACACACAAAACATACAAAGAAAGAAATCTTGTAGGGCTTGAACTATCCAAAGTTTATAAAAACAGAGAATTTCATCCCGGGTAGTTCCTCCTTGTAGTTTTCTTCTTTTTTTTCTTATCCCTAGTACATGTGGTACAGGCCATGATAATCATAGTGGGTAGGTAGATGGCTGCTTTTTCTTGTAGTTTGAAATGACGCAGCGGTGGTTGAAATGGTGTTTATAATAATAAATAAATACAATTAAACCTGTCTATAGCGCCCCCTCTTGGGACTCACCAAAATAGGGTGCTATAGAGAGGGGGTGCTATAAACAGGTCACTTTTAATGTAAATCGCATTGTACTATGTATTTAAAATCGGGCGCTATAGAGAGGGAAGCGCTATTTAGAGGGGGCACTATAGACAGGTTTAACTGTATTGTGGAGATAGAGGCTGTCTGACTGGCATTCATTGTTAATTTTTATTTGAATTTTTAACGCCTTTTACCGAATGTTTTAATTTTTAGTTGCTTCTGACCAGAACAAAAGATTTTTTGTCGAGACGTCGAGATAATAAGTATATTTACTGGCCAACGTATCTTTAATTTGAAGAACTAAGAAAGAGATAAGAACGTATGTTACATGAAGGTATTCTTCAGACGTTCAGAATCTATAAGCAAGATCTCTCAATCGTTTCTTTGACCCAGAGTCTTTGCTTTATGTTCACTTTCTCTATCTTTAAAGAATGCAGAGAGTCTTACCTGCTCAATTGTACACCCCTTGATGCAGAGAGGAAGGCCCTATATAAAAAAAATTAAACGTACTACCATTTCACCCTACGTATTGCTTTCAAAAATATGAGCAAACAAATCTAAGGCAATAGCTTACTATAAAATATTTAGATCATCATTATGTAAGGACCAGTCAACAAGTGAATGACTTTGAGATGAAGAGTAAAGCCAGTTCAATTTCTATTTCACTACCTATGTAAATAACACAAGATGATTATTACCTTACCCAATTGGGAGAATCTGTATGGGGCAAGTCCCTAATAAAGGCTTTTGTGTGTGTGTGTGTGTGTGTGTGAATGAAGAGATTCGAGATGACTGCCATTTTGAAATAGTCCAAATGATACAGTAGAATGACCATGAAGTATAACGGAACAGAATGCTATAAACAAAAACAAATTCTTTAATTGCCTGCACATTCATACCTTTGAAACAGATATTGAAAAAATGAAAAAATAGCACAAATGTGATATTGTACTTGGATAAGGTGTATAAATTATTAAAAAGGCATCTCCTTATCGTTATTAGCTTTTCTTGATTAATCAAGAATGGGTATTTGGCCAATTCTGGAATATTTAAAAATCAACGAGAATAGTTTATATTTATTCCAATAGATGGCTCAAGCCATCAGCAACTTTTAGTTGCACGATAAGGAGATGTCTTTTTGTTTTTCATAAGATATTGAAAATGTCCTAGTTATTTAGAGTAATTCTATTTTAACAAACTTCTTCGTGTGTATATTTATATTGGTGCCAGTGTCTTTAGCGAGACAGCGCGCTTTGCTGTTATAGTTGAATAGAGTTAAATAAAGGATATTTGTATCTAACCTTAACATCCATTTCACAGGCTTTTATTTGGTCAAATAACATTATTATCAAATCTTTGATTTAAAAAATATATTTGTAAAAATAGGAGCACTCATCACTTCTGATTGATTCTTAAGTGTTGGCTGTTTCTAGACAGGTAAGAACCGAAGTGTTCGGAGTGAAAAGATGCTCATTTCTAATCGTATTAGAATATGAACCTAATTGTAATTTTACCCAAACACACAAAATATAACTCTCATCCATTCTATATATAATGTAAGAACGAAAAATCTTATAATTTTACAGTTCTTACAAAAATTGGAATATTTTATAAACGTTTGTGTATTCCCACCCTATTTATTTATATATGTGCATGTTATAATAAATTTGTTGTCACTTTTATGATGTACTTTTGTTGTATGATAAAGATTTGAAGGCGTAGTCGTGTTAAAAGAGAAAAAAGCAGAAGAATAATTTTTACGATCAAGTAGTTTTGTCAAACCAAACTTCTACAATGTTCAATTCTTTACGGGTCATGGTAACTTCAAATCATCTCTTCATAATTAGAAAAATAGATTCGCCCAGATGCTCTTGTGGAGCGGAAGAAGAAACCACCGAACACATTCTGAACTCATGCCCACTGGTGTCAAACCTAAGACAGCAGAGCAAGATGGAAAGAACCTATCTGGGTCAAATAGTTTATAATAGAGAGGGAAAGATATACGAAATTTAATAGGTTCTGCAGACTTTTTATTATAAATAGACAGCTTCATGCAGCTTGAGGAACTACACTACTATGCGACTTGATTTACATCAATGTAAATAATTAATAAGTTACTTTAGAACATAACTCATTGTAAATAGCTCAACTTGATCAACTTTCTCTCTCCACGATACTAATTATTACAGATAACTTCATTAAATCAACTTCCATCATTGCTTAAAATATTGTAAATAACTACCTTGCGATTTCTTCTACCTGCTTATGATGTTGCTTATTTGTTTAATGTATATGTTTATTCAATGCTCCTTTTCTCAATTGTTTATTTTCTTTTTGATAATTCTGTTACCTACTCTACTACAATATGAATTATTGTAAATATCTTCACGGGCAATTATTTATTTATTTAAATAAATAAATAAATAAAATAAATAAATATTGTAAATAACTACCTTGCGATTTCTTCTACCTGCTTATGATGTTGCTTATTTGTTTAATGTATATGTTTATTCAATGCTCCTTTTCTCAATTGTTTATTTTCTTTTTGATAATTCTGTTACCTACTCTACTACAATATGAATTATTGTAAATATCTTCACGGGCAATTATTTATTTATTTAAATAAATAAATAAATAAAATAAATAAATATTGTAAATAACTACCTTGCGATTTCTTCTACCTGCTTATGATGTTGCTTATTTGTTTAATGTATATGTTTATTCAATGCTCCTTTTCTCAATTGTTTATTTTCTTTTTGATAATTCTGTTACCTACTCTACTACAATATGAATTATTGTAAATATCTTCACGGGCAATTTTCCAGATCGGATATAGCGTGTCTTGTTTGCAACTAGTAATAAAATAAGTAGTTTTATTCTAAATTACTTGAAGAAAATTACAATAAAACCTTTTTCACAGTTATATACAATTTATAAATTAATTTTATATTAGTGAATTTAAAAAAATAGATGAGTTAACTATACATATGTACAACAATTCAAAGTAGCATATTCTAAAACAATGGTAAAAAAAATGCATAATTATTAATGAATGAAAATAAAAAAATATATTTTTAATTATATAATATGCATGCGCACAAAAATAGATATCTTTCTAAAATTCAACATAAATCACTGTACAAAAAAATTAGGCAAAAAAAGTTATTTTTTCCCTTCTGCCAAGAGGCCGCCGTAACAGGTAATAAACTTTACACATTAGCTGCAATGCACGTCTACTCTACCTGGGATCTACAAGTTACGCATATAAGTTTCCTATCTTCTTAGAGCTTGTGTAAATATACATTTAATCATTTTTATTGTAAGATATTTTAAATAGGAAATGGTACCTTTGCTGTCAAAATAGATAGAAAAACTGTGAATTTCATTTTATCCAAGAAATTACGCGGATGCTTTGTTAGCTGAACACTTCTCTGACCTTTTTGTAAAGCATCATGTGAAACCATGGCCCTGGACTGAGGAAAGCCATGGCTTGAAACTATGATCTTTGGGTGAGTTCCTGGTATTGTGGTAACTCCACTGACCCTGCGTAGTTTTTGCTTCTATTTGACAGGATGTGTTGGTTTCTCCTATATATACAGGTAATTTTTAACAAGAATACGCCTGCTATAATAACTTAAATTTCCAGTGTTTTTATTTGTAAATATTCGCTGATAAACTTGAATGGAACTTTCAGTGTTAGGAAAGTCGACAAACATATTTATAAGTAATTTATTGCATGATATTTCATAATTATTTTTATAAAAATTTTATTAATATTTTTTTTTATCAGAGGTGTTCTATTTCATGTCGTGTGTAAGAGCACTTCTACCTAGTTAAGTTGTTAGCCATTGACAGTGTTCAATTTTCTCGCTCGAAAATTTCAGAGTTCGAGATCATTGTCCGTTGTAGAGTGGCCAGGTGAGAATCGATCATTATCACAACCAAATGTCAGTTACACTTTGTAGTAATACAAACCAAACAAGACTGTCTGTGTTATCAATCTACGTACCTATATATGAGTAAGAAATTTATCAAATTTCAGTTTTGTTGATTGATTGCACCCTTTGGTAGGTTATATCGCTCTGGGTCACGGAACCATTTTTGTACTTCAACAAATATTCTTTATTTACTGAATTAAAACTACAGTGTCGAAAGGGGTGCCTAAGGTAACAAGACCTCTCTATTCCTAACGATGGACTGGACTCCTAGAATTCATCCATACATCCTACTTTAGCAGAAATACGTTAAATTAAAACTATGTTAATTGTGCCACAACAATGAGGACAAATATTATAAAATAAATAAAGTTTCCAGGGTTATGTTTCTTGTTCAAATTTTTATTTTCAAGATTTCGGACTTGCAGTCCTTCAACAGTAGTATCACGATAAAAAATAGATGTTATATACTATTTTATAAAAATTAATTTTCACATATTTAAATATTAATGATATTGAAAGGGGAGAAAATATATATTACATTCTTTGTGTGTTATAAACAAATATGTAAAGACAGATTGGATTTACTAAAGTTCTGAACAAGCGCTGAAAGCATTCTCAATTTTCTATTGATATATATTTTTTAAATATCAACCTCAATGGGTGTTTGAACATGTCCTATTATATGTGTATGTTCGTCTAAAGCAGAGACAATTCAGCTCAAATGTGCAATAAAAATATAATAATTTGATATGTGTGAAAACATAATTACAGATGGTGTAACATTTGGCCTTTTATATACATATTTTCATTAATAATCAATATTTCAACAATAAATCATAGAAGATTATGAAAAAGGGATCTCCTGGAGATGCCTTTTTCATAATTTATGCACCTTATCCTAGTACAATATCACATTTGTACCATTTTTTCAAATTATAGAAGAGTTTTACCTTAAAAAATGTTAATGCGCTGTAATGAGACCGTCTTGTAGCTCTACTGTAGGAGCAAGAATCCCGAAGATTCTGGTTTTCTTAAATGGGGCGATGGGTCAAAAGGAATCGGTGCATGTAAAATTGGAGCCGAATTTGAATATGCTGGAGAATTCCTGAAAATAGAGAATTTTCACCTTGTTATACCACGTTCTCCTATTTCTTCAAATAAAAGACACTTCGGCCAGTAAATCCTTTCGACAAAAATATTTTTGTCGAAACGTCGAGACAATAAAAAGATTTACTGGCCGAAGTGTCTTTTATTTGAAGAAATATGAATGCCGACCAGGCAGCCTCTATCTTCACGTTCTCCCAATTCCTTGTATATCTTTATCAATACCAAAAGATCACTAAATAAGTAAACGATCCAACCTAACACCATTGCTACCTTCAACAGACTCGTGCAGCATAGAATTTGAATTGGGGCTACTAGCCTGCCACACATATATTTGTTTAGTTCAATTTTGACGATGTTACTTTTTGGATTTTCATGTAAAAATAAATTGTTTGGTATTGTAATGTTTTAATATATTGGGTCTTATTCCAAGATTCACATGTAGTAACAGAACTTATAAAAATAGATTTTAGCACACCCACACATATATACATATTAGATAATACAAAGGCATATATTTGATTTAATAAAATATTTATTTCCCTAATAATTCGGTTGGCTGAACGCCAAACCTTTATCAAGGCATTGCATTTTTGTATACACAAACTCAGCGCCGCATAGTATACAAAAATGTAATGCCTTGATAAAGGTTTGGCGTTCAGCCAACTGAAATATTGGCAAAATAAATATTTTATTAAATCAAATATATGCCTTTGTATTATATAATGAATTAAATATGGATTGATCTATTTTCAAAACGATATATACATATATAAACTTGAATATAAATTCGGCGTGTTGTAATTGGCTAGAAGTAGTACTTCTGGGTCTCAGTGTTGAAGAGAATGTTAGCCCGACAGCTCGAAAAATAAATAGAATTGTAAAAAGAAACCAAACCCTAGATTCCTTATTGATTTAGTTAAATAACTTATAAAGATAATGGTAAAGTTATAATTATGGCTGATAGTAGCCAAGACAGTCTTTTACACATTTAGAGCAATTTTCCATTGCATCTACTAGGTTCTAGTGTCTCGTTTAATATATTTCATTCACTAGTAGAACTATACACGTTGATGTTTAGCGAGCTATAGGAATTGTATGGAAAATTTTATACTATGTGTACTGAGCTCAGCGCTCTGCTAGGCCGCTGCAACAAGGCTGTGAGTGGTAAACACCGCTCGTAGGGAGGCCTTTGTAGATTCAGCGGCTGTAGGCGGAACCCAACATCTGAATTATACACAGTTACAGAAAGCTGAAACATCTTTGCCATAACATCACATGTATTTTTTGCCTTTTTAAAATTGTAATTATGCATACCAGACCACTATTGTAGAATTAATGCAAATACAAAAAACGTGTGATAAAATTAAATAAAAACTTCGAATTTGTAGAATTATTTCTTAAAAAAGAAACTTCGGCCAGTTGAATTTTAATTTTCTCAACGTTTCAACGAAAATCTTTTGTCTTCGTCAGGAAAAAATAAAAATAAAGTATTTGGCAAGGCGTTAAAATTGTTCTGAGGTTGCAAAGGCGTTCTCACGCGATTTTTAAAATTTAGTACAATATCTAAATCACGAATCAAAAACAAATATTAATCTTATCAAAGACCATGATCTTAGAAATAAACATATAATAATAAAATTTAATCAAAAATAAATAAAATAATATGATGATGATAAAATCACAAGGATTTCATATTACACCTATCCCCCGATTTACACGGTAGATACGTTCCTGAGAAAAACGTGTAAATCGGGGGATAGGTGTACACAGAAATAAAAATAAAATGCATTGACAGGTTAAAATATGTAGTCAGCACATAAGCTCGGCATTCCTCGTGAGATGTGTACACAGCGCATGTGTTCAATCACAGTAGCATTTACTCTTAATATAGTGCGATAAAAAAAAACTTATTTGGAAAACCGTGTAAAAGCGAAAACGTGTAAAACAAGTACCCTGTAAATCGGGGGATAGGTGTATTATATATAAATCTATTATGTACAATTTACATCTAGCTTTTAACTATATAGTTAATTAGTTTTATTTAATGAGGACACAGGAGGTGAAACAGCTGAGGATAGCCGTGGAGACAATCGAAGTACTGCCTCTAAGTTGGCTTGATTACAGAGACGAAGAATCGCAGGCACAGCGCTTCTATTGTAGCTACATTTGTGGTTTATCTACCTGTCTAGAAAGACACAAGACAGCCAAAAGGCACTTAAAGATTGCGAAAACTATTTTCTATTGTGTTAACAGACTTAAATATATATTTTGAAAGTGCTTGTAACAACACACTCCCTGCGAAGATACATTTCTTGTTTTATTTAAACGATCTATCAAGCTTTCGGGTATTGTAAATCTTTCTACAGGAATATGTAATGTTGTTGAAGAGTTTGTGAAAGCTTGAGAGATAGGGAGAAATTATGTATCTTGATATTATACAAAGTATGACATATATATATCTACTAACCGAATGACCCGGGCAACGCCCGTGTTTTACCCGACTGTAGATGTTACAACGGTGATCCTTAGGTCGCTGGTTCAAATCCGGCTCGAGGGAGCCGGCGAGCACGTGACCTCCCTGTGCGCGCGCATCCGTGACAGAGGCCGATGAGGAAAGACGGTCGTGACTATATATATATAATATAATATAATATATGTATGAGTACATTTTGTGCGTGTAGAAATAGGATTGTTGACTTTATAAGGTAAACTTATTCATACAGTTTGTATCCCTCGATAGCTCAGTTGGCAGAGCGGAGGACTGTAGATGTTACAACGGTGATCCTTAGGTCGCTGGTTCAAAGCCGGCTCGAGGGAGTTTTTTTTTTTTTTTTTTTAATTGGCTGCCGGCGAGCACGTGACCTCCCTGTTTTCGCGCATCCGTGACAGAGGCCGATGAGGAAAGACGGTCGTGACTATATATAGGGATATATATAAAAATCAATGTTTGTATGTTTGTTTGTTTGCATGTCCGGTATACAAATTCGCAGTAGTTCACTAATTCAAACCAAAATTTCCATACATAGGTAAAAAAATACGGGGAAGACGATAGGCTATTTTAAAATATATATAAATCAATTTTTAAAACTATATATTCAAATTATTCTACTTAGATCACGAACAGCGCCCTCTATCAAAGATTAGATTAAATTATGCTGATGCAAACAAATAGATAATGCTAATAACAAACAATTATTAAAAAATCTTATCTAAATATATATCACTCGGGTAGATATGCACACGGGTCAATCCCGGGGCGAAGCCCGGGTCACCCGTCTAGTATGTTATATAAAAATATTATTTTATTTTAAATGATAATTTCATAGATTCAAAACTCTGCTAAATCGACCGCCAGCGGTCACTGTTCCCCTATAAAAATTCGTTGTTGTTTTATCCCAATGGCCGGCTCAAAACTTTTGTATATTATGTAAATAAGCTTTTCTTTTTTTTTTATTCTTACGCCTTAAGCCAGGCAGTACTTTTATCAAATTATGTTCTTTTATATATTCCTCAGCTCAAATAAAGAAATCTCTGATCAAAATTATTTTATTATTCCCACGACTGCAGAACAATATCGTAAAATACTCATGTATACCAAAATCAAGCAACAAATAATAATAATTCAATATATCATCCTAATTCCAAAATACAACAGAAATCTATTTTTTTTATATAATATATATATGCTAGATACTATGTACAATGAATATGGCGCCTCTGCCACCGCTGCAGAGTTTGGTGGAGAATCGCCAATGGTTCTCCAGCGACACCACGTATTTCGCGATCTACAAAGAATACGAATAATTCTACATGTCGAACTTCTGTTTTTTCCACCAAGTCACATACGTTCTATCTAACCTTCTTATTCTATCATCTTCCTGTGTCCATTGTCGCGATGTCACTTGACCCCTGGGTGACAATTCCGGTCATCAGAATATTTAGGTCGGTCGTCTGTCTAATTACACTCTCGTCTGCTGGGGAAATGGACGCCGGAACATCTGATATGGCGTTGACTTGGAGCGCTATCTTCACGCAACACCTCATAACTGCATGATTACCTATCACACACAAATATGATCTATATTTATTTAACGTGGATATCTTGTTCTTCCTTCCTAGACGCTTCTGAATGTACATCGATCTCAAGATTGGACGTAGATTAGACATGATAATCACGTTTTTTTTTACTTATCCCTAGTACACGTGGTACAGGCCATGATAATCATGGTGGGTAGAAGTAGGCAACTGCTTTTACTGTAAATGCACCACATGTCTACACATGTGAAAAGCAGTTCGACTTTGCACTTACAAATGTACCAGAGCCCCGTTTGATTACTTATACTCGCTGATGGGGTTGGACTTTTGACGGTGGGTATTGCGAATGCTTATAACTTGAAGTTCGCCATATGTCAGTATACCTCGATGCCACCGAGTATCCCTATAGAAGGTGCAGTACAACTTGGACTATTGACCTCTCTGGTGGGTGCTGATGTGGTCTTATTCTGAACGCTTGAAGCAAGAATTTGACACCAATAATCAGACCAATCTCGTACTATGTGGAATATTTTTCTTGACAATTTAAACAATTATATTGATTCTTCTAATCTATTGTTACAAAAAGAAAAATTAAGATCAAATAAAGAATAATATATAATAAAGGAGTAAAAAAAATAAAGAGTAGATAAAAAAACGCGTTCGTGGATGGCTTTTCTTGATTTATCAAGAAATTGGGTTGGTCAAATATCACGGAGAAAGTTAAATAAACGTTTATTTTATTTTTGCTCCACTAGATGGCTCTCTGCCATCTAAAAGGCACATATGCTCGTGGTCAGGATATGCTTTCTTTATTTTTAATAGTTGTAAATGTACCAATTTCTTCAGAAAGGGAGGCTTCCCCATCTTGAGAGAGTCCTTCTCAGACAAGGTCTTCACTCCTCAGTACTACGCCGAGTAGGTACTTATAGATGTGTGACTTGGCAGACGCCAGGACGTCCAGGCCTCTCCCGAAGACCCATCCCTGAAGGTCAGGAGGCCACTGTGAGATATGTTATTCAACCTAATATAAAATTCTACTGAAGAGTCCCTACACAACAGGACAATATCGCCCCGCTGGTATGTGCGGCAAGTCCGCCCTCAACGTGATTAAGGACCGAGGAGTACTAAAGGTAGTGTGACGGAAGACATTTGCGGAGGGTCAGAGGTCAAGCGGTCTGACTCATCACACATTTCCTTCAGCCTGCGATGATTTACAACCTGCAGCTCAGTGTCGCTCGGGTCAAGTTTAGCTATCTCAGTTGAGGGAGGAGGTATCACGGTTCTGTTTACTGCCTGATATATCCCTTCAAATACACAAAATACTTTCTATTATAGATACTGATAAAGCACAATTTGGATTTAGATTATAGATACAAGAAAATAAGACCTAATCCAAATAATTTAATAGTGTGTGACGCTTCAATAACAGCATTGTTACCATCATCAGTCAAAAGAATAAATCCTTTATTCATTTATTCTTTTGTCTGATGATGGTGACAATGCTATTATCGAAACGTCACACACTATTAAATTATTTGGATTAGGTCTTATATTATTGTATGTTTTAGATACTGTTCACTCCATTTTATGAACGTCCTATATGTGTGTGGGGTTTAATACTCGATGTAAGGCAATCTTGTACTATCTCTCTGATTCCCACTACACCAACGAACAGAACCATTTCCCAGACAATACTGGAAGGCTGCAGGACCCCGATAAACCAAATTTTGGATTGATGACCTTTGGAAGGCTGACTGCTATCTCCAGACTTGCCGGCCGGCACGCATCTCTGCATTATTGAGTCCGTCACCCACCCCGGCTTGTCTCTCCAGGATGAGATAGCTTACACGTTCTGTCCATCTTTCTTATTTCCTGGTACCTCCTTGATAGAACCAACAATTACACAAGAGAAAGTTCTATTGAGTAAAAAAATAGCAGGCTCAGAGAAAAGTATCTTTTCAAAAACCTTTTAATCTCTAGCTTACAAATACTTCCTGGCCCTGGAGTTGCGGTGGGTCCAAAAGGACCCACTCCTTGTCTGGAGGAGGACTCTATCAAGATGGTGGAGTCTCCCTCACTCATAAATCATTGAAAATATTCCCAATATTCTTTATTAATTTTGTAAAACATAATTGACAAGTTGTCAATAAAAAGTGTTTCAATCTCTAGCTTTCGGATACAAAAGCCCTTCTACAGGAGAAAACATGGTATACATACCTATTACAAAAGAAGGAATCGCCAAACATCATTCCGAAGAAAGAATCGAAGTTTACGGCGACGAGTTGCTTTATCCTGTAGTAGAGCGTTCGGGCCCGAAACATAGAGATTAAAAGGTTTTTGAAAATCACGGTATACATACCATGTTTTCTCCTGTAGTAGAGCGTTCGGGCCCTAAAGCTAGAGATTAAAAGGTTTTTGAAAATCACGGTATACATACCATGTTTTCTCCTGTAGTAGAGCGTTCGGGCCCTAAAGCTAGAGATTAAAAGGTTTTTGAAAAAATACTTTTCCCTGGAGGTCTGATATTTTTACTCTATATTGATACAAATGATTATTTTACTGAATTGTCAACTCCAGAGAGTCCTCTGCGTCTCCATAGAGAAATCCCTTCAAAGACCCTCTTCAAACTTCCTTGTTGTTTTATTTGGTGATCACGACTTTCCCTCACGATATAAAAACGTATAGGAAGAAGATGTAATCTATAAGAACATTGAAGATATATTTGTACACAAAAGACGACAACACCTCATCTGATCTATTGAGCCAGGGTAAACAGATACACTGGATGAATATCTATGTTACTTACATTTCCAGATATATTTCAAGTTTTATTCAATTTGTGTAATTTAACTGGCATCTACCTTTAGTTTTAAAATGAAGTTTGAGACGGTATATACAGTAGAACCTCCCTGTAAAGGATTACCTAGTTGCAGAGCCAAAGTGTCCTTTATGGAGAGGTGTCCTCTTACCGGAGATTTTCTAAATAGTAAAAAAGGCTAATTTTGTAAATGAAAACTGTCCTTTATATAGAGGTGTTCTCTAGCCAGAGTGTCCTCTCAAGGAGGTTCTACTGTATTTATAAATGGCTAATATGAATAACGAGGGATTAAAAGATAAATAGCATTAAACATTGAAATAAGACTACTAAACACCTGATGCACATTGCCATATTATTTTATTTTTTCCCCAATGTAAAGACAATAATATATAAGTTGAATGAGTAATAGATATACACCCATACCTCGCTTTGCTTCGGGGTTACGTTCCAAAAAACACGACGCAAATTGAAACGACGCAAAGTGAAAATATGTGGAGGCGCAATCAAAAACAGAGGTGTTGCCATATTTTAGGAAAAAAAATTCAAAAAAAAAAAAAAAATTAAAGACTCGAATCCAAAACAACGCAACTTCGAAAATCTAACGACGCACAGTGAAAATCAGTAAAAAAATAAGCAGCGACGCAACTTCGAATAAAACGCAAAACGAAACGACGCAAAGCGAGGTATTGGTGTATATAGGAATTATTTGCCCAAATTTATTTCTAATGGAATCTGATTGTGCTGAGTAATGGTTAGCCAAAGATAAAATGGTTACTGTATAAGTGTTTTATATTTTCCTTGTAGAACCAAGTAGGAGTCAATGAGTCATTTGGTGCCTATATTTATCACTGAATCATTCGGTAATTACACAAATTTGACTATTGACGGCCTTGGTGATCTTCTGTCAAGAAATATTGGTGTCGAGGTCGAAGTTATAGTTACAATTATTTTATAAATTTGAAAAAAATGTATCAATCTTTTAAAAATTATTCTCTAATGTTTAACCCACTCTCCAATTCTTCTTAAAATTATTCTCCAAATTTTACTTAAATCACTCTCAAGAGAACTTCTATCATATAAGGTTGTCCCAAAAGTTCGAGTTTTTCTTATTACTTGGCGAATAATATTATTATTACGGCGAATACATAATAATACATAATACAATTACTTTACACATAATACAAAGACATTATACATAACGGCGAATAATATTATTACGGCGAATACATAATAATACATAATACAATTACTTTATACATAATACAAATACATTATACATAACGGCGAATACTATTATTACGGCGAATATACATAATAATACATAATACAATTACTTTATACATAATACAAATACATTATACATAATGGCGAATAATATTGGTATTTCAATTTTTTTACAAGTGTTTACGAACTTTTGGGACTAATCTTATATAATCAAATGCTTCCCAAAATTATGCAAACTATTTGGAATTTGGCATCATACGACGTTTTATTTGTTTATTTATGTTTTCCTGCGGAAGGGCAGAGATGCCCGAAATCTTAAGATTGCTTTAATAAATATGAAAAGAAACTCATCTCCAGAAACGTTTTTAATTATTTAAGAAGTCCGGATATTTTTAAGAAGTTAGTCTACAAATGGCGGTTATAGTGGGAATCGAACATAACTTAGGAGTTGCGCCCCCCACTGAGATAGCGATGCGCCATTCTTTCTTTTTCAAAATTCTTTATCACAAATTATCTTTTAAAAATATTTTCATGATTCGAAAAGATCCAAAAGAAAATTATTAAGTTTGTTAGAGAGTATTTTGGCCTCTTTGAAAATAATTTCCCTCATCATTTAAAATAATAAAAGAAAAAATTAGAAGTTTCAGGCATATATTGTTTTCCAACAGGTTTACACATCTGTAGCACAGAGACAGACAGGCATATATTGTTTTCCAACAGGTTTACACATCTGTAGCACAGAGACAGGCATATATTGTTTTCCAACAGGTTTACACACCTGTAGCACAGAGACAGGCATATATTGTTTTCCAACAGGTTTACACATCTGTAGCACAGAGACAGACAGGCATATATTGTTTTCCAACAGGTTTACACATCTGTAGCACAGAGACAGACAGGCATATATTGTTTTCCAACAGGTTTACACATCTGTAGCACAGAGACAGGCATATATTGTTTTCCAACAGGTTTACACACCTGTAGCACAGAGACAGGCATATATTGTTTTCCAACAGGTTTACACACCTGTAGCACAGAGACAGGCATATATTGTTTTCCAACAGGCTTACACATCTGTAGCACAGAGACAGACAGGTATATGCTGTTTTCCCACAAATGTATAGACCTGTCGCGCATGCAGGCGTTTCTGGTATATGCTGTTTTCCCACAAATTTATAGATCTGTCGCGCATGCAGGCGTTTCTGGTATATGCTGTTTTCCCACAAATTTATAGATCTGTCGCGCATACAGGCGTTTCTGGTATATGCTGTTTTCCCACAAATTTATAGATCTGTCGCGCATACAGGCGTTTCTGGTATATGCTGTTTTCCCACAAATTTATAGATCTGTCGCGCATACAGGCGTTTCTGGTATATGCTGTTTTCCCACAAATTTATAGATCTGTCGCGCATACAGGCGTTTCTGGTATATGCTGTTTTCCCACAAATTTATAGATCTGTTGCGCATACAGGCGTTTCTGGTATATGCTGTTTTCCCACAAATTTATAGATCTGTTGCGCATACAGACGTTTCTGGTATATGCTGTTTTCCCACAAATTTATAGATCTGTCGCGCATACAGGCGTTTCTAGTATATGCTGTTTTCCCACAAATTTATAGATCTGTCGCGCATACAGACGTTTCTGGTATATGCTGTTTTCCCACAAATTTATAGATCTGTTGCGCATACAGACGTTTCTGGTATATGCTGTTTTCCCACAAATTTATAGATCTGTTGCGCATACAGGCGTTTCTGGTATATGCTGTTTTCCCACAAATTTATAGATCTGTCGCGCATACAGACGTTTCTGGTATATGCTGTTTTCTCACAAATTTATAGATCTGTCGCGCATACAGGCGTTTCTGGTATATGCTGTTTTCCCACAAATTTATAGATCTGTCGCGCATACAGGCGTTTCTGGTATATGCTGTTTTCCCACAAATTTATAGATCTGTCGCGCATACAGGCGTTTCTGGTATATGCTGTTTTCCCACAAATTTATAGATCTGTTGCGCATACAGGCGTTTCTGGCTCATGTTGTTTTCCCACAAATTTATAGATCTGTCGCGCATACAGGCGTTTCTGGTATATGCTGTTTTCCCACAAATTTATAGATCTGTCGCGCATACAGGCGTTTCTGGTATATGCTGTTTTCCCACAAATTTATAGATCTGTTGCGCATACAGGCGTTTCTGGCTCATGTTGTTTTCCCACAAATTTATAGATCTGTCGCGCATACAGGCGTTTCTGGTATATGCTGTTTTCCCACAAATTTATAGATCTGTCGCGCATACAGGCGTTTCTGGTATATGCTGTTTTCCCACAAATTTATAGATCTGTTGCGCATACAGGCGTTTCTGGCTCATGTTGTTTTCCCACAAATTTATAGATCTGTCGCGCATACAGGCGTTTCTGGTATATGCTGTTTTCCCACAAATTTATAGATCTGTTGCGCATACAGGCGTTTCTGGTATATGCTGTTTTCCCACAAATTTATAGATCTGTCGCGCATACAGGCGTTTCTGGTATATGCTGTTTTCCCACAAATTTATAGATCTGTTGCGCATACAGGCGTTTCTGGCTCATGTTGTTTTCCACAAGTTTCCAAATCTGTCTCGCAGACAGGCGTTTATAGCCTATTCTGTTTTCCCACAAGTTTACAGATCTGTCTCGCAAACAGAAGTTTCTGGCATATTCTATTTTCCCACAAGTTTAGAGTCGTTTAGAAAATAATTTGTGGCAAATGCTGTTTTCCGACAAGTTTAAAGTCACGCAGATAGGAGATGGTCTTTGGAAAGCGTACTTGAAGTGCAGAAATTATATAGCTCATCGTTAAAAAATCATCCTTAAAAATAGATAGGGCGATGAAAATATTTATGGGCACTCATATTCAATATAAAACGTTTAAATGAATTTCATATTAGTTAGGGGAGATTTGAGAGAGATAATTAGTTTTTCTTTTTTTAATTTGAACATCTTTTACTCAAAATTTACACAAAAGTTCAAATATGATGTAAAAAGACCTGAAGACAAAGATTTCCCATAAACTGGAAGATTACCATACACATTGATATATAATCCCAGAAATATGATCGTTCTCATATAAAATTAGCTTTAACTAAAAATCTCTAAACATAAAATTGGAAAAGAAATATGTCTTACACACACACACTCTTGATTACTGAAATACAAAATTGTTAATTTAAAGTTATATTATTTTTGACTAAATAACATGAACAATGCAGACCTTATATATGTACACAATAAGTCGGACAAATTACAATGCTGCAAACATATTTATCCACGCACGTGTACATTGGGATATGTAATTAAACAAAGAAGAAAGATTAAATTTATCATTTATTTGCTATCGATCGATAAAATTGGTATCGAGAAAATTCCTTGAAATTATATTTATAGGTTCACTAAACACCCCTAAGCTGCCTTCCATAGAAAATACAGGGTATATAACAAAACCAATCCAATACAATAGTAAAGCGGTCTAGAGATTAATTTGGTGAAACATCTGAGAGAGTTCACCACTAATGAGCCAAGCCCTCTCTCATTCAATAACTTTTATCATTTCAGTAAGGTCTGTAGAGATAATATTTGATTATATTATTGAAATGTAGAAAGAGTCATTTCGAATAAATAGAGTGCGCGCAGAAAATGGTAGTGATTAATCCAATGATATAGACGGATGAGATTGCCCGATAGATGTAATGGGGACGGAGAATCGCCTAATAATTGGAATGATCAATAATTGAATCGTTTTCCTACCTAATCTTATAATGGAAGACTCGCTTTACTAGGGGACCAAGAGATAAAAATTAAGGATGTCAAACAACACAGCGGTCGTCATAAAAAGTCCTATGAAGAACCTGATTGTGGGTCAAAAGTACAAGATTCTGCACAAGATTGGAAGCGGATCTTTCGGCGAAGTGTTCCTCGGGCTCAACATACAGACTGGTGAAGAAGTTGCGATTAAAGTCGAATCCAACAAAGCAAGACATCCTCAACTCTCCTTCGAAAGCAATCTATACAAAGTCTTGAAGGGAGGAAAAGGATTCGCTGACCTGAGATGGTTTGGTAAAGAGAAGGATCTCAACATTATGGTCGTGGACCTGTTAGGTCCCAGTCTGGAAGATCTCTTCAACGTTTGTAACCGAAGGCTGAGCCTCAAGTGCGTCCTCATGCTTGCAGATCAGATGCTCGAAAGGCTGGAATTCATACATGCCAGGAACTATATACACCGCGATATAAAGCCAGAGAATTTTCTAATGGGAAAGGAAGCACATGCGAACGAGGTTTACCTAATCGATTTCGGTCTTGCAAAAAAGTACTTTGATTCCAGAACTCTGAAGCATATTCCATTTCGTAGCGATAAGAATCTGACAGGCACTGCACGCTACGCCTCCATCCACGCGCATCTGGGCCGAGAACAGAGCCGCCGTGACGACGTGGAATCCCTCGGCTATGTCTTGATGTACTTCAACCGAGGATCCCTACCGTGGCAAGGCCTCAAGGGCACCACCAAGAAGCAAAAGTACGAGATGATCTCAGAGAAGAAGATTTCTACGTTGGTTGACGACCTTTGCCGAGACTTTCCTCTCGAGTTTGCCATGTACATCAACTATGCACGCAACCTTCACTTTGAGGAACTTCCCGACTACAAGTACCTGAGACAAATGTTCCGAACATTGTTCAGGAATTTGTCCTTCCGCTACGATAGCAGCTTTGATTGGGTGAAGAGAACCGGCTCACCGCAGCGCAAGAACACTACCTCACGCAAGACTAAAAAGTAGCCACAAATATCTAATAGTTAAATTCATTTATGAAATAATGATTCACATTGGATTATATATTTTCTCTCAATTATTGACACAATAAAAATGTTTTGAATGATAATTTAAAATATTTTAAACCTCTAAATGATCGAATTCGATATACAATCAGGAAAAGAAAAGCCTATCTCTGATCCGCAGTTAGTTAAAAAGGATAGATCCTACACTTGGGAAAGAAGGCCACAATTCAGTCCTGAACGTACTCTTCTTCTTTCTTATCTCCACTCAATCATATTAGGGTATCAAGCTTGTAAAGCTTTTTGATGGTGTCTGCTGGGGATGAGTAGAGCTCACCAGTAGATGAGTCAATACAGTCAATAATGTGTTTTGATGTTGCAGGTTGAGAATTACACTTAGTACATAGTGGGAAAACCTTTCAAAAATTCTGGAAAGTCATTATCCGTATATGACCAGACTTAAGTCAGGAAATCAAAGACTGAACGCACTGATGATTACTAATGGATAAACCTTCTTCAAGAGTCAAATGAGATTATTTATATGTTCTTAATTGATCAGCTAACTATCTATTGAATGTGCTGTAAGTTCCACACCACCGACTGACCCCTCTATTGTATAATTGAGCTTAACCTACCTAGCTCTAATTTATTCTTAAATAATAACAATTAAAATAATTTTATTGATATATTGTCAATACATGCAGGAGATGAAGAGATTGGGGGAGGAAGTATGGAGAGACCACATGTGGCCTACCCTCAGTAGAGGAAGGCATTGAAGGAGGGAGATATGGAGAGACCATGTGGCCAGCCACCCTCAGTAGAGGAAGGCATTGAAGGAGTGAGATATGGAGAGACCATGTGGCCCACTCTCAGTAGAGGAAGGCACTGAAGGAGGGAGATATGGAGAGACCACATGTGGCCTACCCTCAGTAGAGGAAGGCATTAAAGGAGGGAGATATGGAGAGACCATGTGGCCCACCCTCAGTAGAGGAAGGCATTGAAGGAGGAGATATGGAGAGACCATGTGGCCCACCCTCAGTAGAGGAAGGCATTGAAGGAGGGAGATATGGAGAGACCACATGTGGCCTACCCTCAGTAGAGGGAGGCATTAAAGGAGGGAGATATGGAGAGACCATGTGGCCCACCCTCAGTAGAGGAAGGCATTGAAGGAGGAGATATGGAGAGACCATGTGGCCCACCCTCAGTAGAGGAAGGCATTGAAGGAGGGAGATATGGAGAGACCATGTGGCCCACCTTCAGTAGAGAAAGGCATTGAAGGAGGAAGAGCAATACATACAAAAGTGTACAGTCTGCACTTAAGGCACACAAACCCTCTATCAATATATTTCATTCTAGTTTTCATTAAATATATTTTCGCAATTTGAAAATAGTTCTGAAATTGTTTTATTCATAGATTCCTTTATCGCCTTTAAATATTTTCGTCCCGTTTTACGGTTCAATGTGATTACATCATATTTTAATAATCTCTGTTTCTTTATCTTAAATCAGCCATTAAATGCCAATAACCCCAGGTAACCAACTTACATATACCTTACAAAAAAGATATAAGATGCTACAATTATTTTTATTAATTGATTAAAGTAACTTTCGGGCGAGCTCTTTCTCAGTATGTTTTCCTAAAGCATGTTTTAGTTTACTGAGGAAGGGCTTGTCCGAGAGCTACTTGAATCAATTAATAAAAAGATTCACGGCGTCTTATACCTTTTTTTTGTAATTTGTGGAAATCCGCAAACCTGTGGTAATGCTTACATCTACCTATTGCGGTCCACAACCCTAGATGGTGTATCAAAACATCCCCGAAATGTCCCAAATGCGATGCCCAGCCTTCCACTCCTCAACATCTATTGAATTAATTCATATTACAATATAATGCTACTATGATTATAGAACGACGTTTAACAAGTTTCACCGCAACAGTAAACGGAACACTGTGGATTCGATTCCCATCCCTGGACATTTTTATTTTTCCGTTCATCATTACTTTTCACAATTCATCCTCTCTTACTTCATCCCTAAGGATTAGGAATAGTTGTTATTTCTCCTTTAAATTATTAAAATTACGATTTTTCGTTCTGTAAAAAGAAACATTTGCGATAAAACTTGCTTAACGTCGATCTATTGAATTGTATTTAATCCTCCAAAAAAAGACCTCTTGGAAAACCCCAGGACTATAATAGAAAAGCTGAGACAATGAGAAAGCAATCTATACAAAGTCTTGAAGGGAGGAAAAGCATTTGCTGACCTGAGATGGTTTGGTAAAGAGAAGGATCTCAACATCATGGTTGTGGACCTACTAGATCCCAGTCTGGAAGATCTATTCAACGTTAGAAAAGCTGATATAATGGAACCTAATGGAGATGGTTTAAACGACTTGAGGAATCAGCAACATCAACCCTAGATGGTGTAGAGGCAGCCAGAGTTATGAGAGAGATCCAATAGATGGCAAACTCAAGGCTCAGAAGACAATGAAGGCAAGGAAGGACGGAAGGTATTGTAGGGACAGGTGCAGGACCAAGGCCGCGGATTCCACAGGATGGTCGTCTCAACACCCGCTTCCCTCTACTCTCATTTAAATATTTACTCAAAACATTGTTAAATCTTTAGATAATAAAAAGGCACATATTGGACTGAATAAAATATTTATTTGCCAATATTTATGTTGGCTGAACGCCAACCTTCATCAAGGCATTACATTTTTGTATAAATAAATTCAGCGCCGCAGTGTTATAATATAAAAACAGTTGGATTTATAACGCTATGCGGCGCTAAGTTTGTTTACACAAATTGTAATGCCTTGACAAAGGTTGGCGTTTAGCCAACTGAATTATTAGCAAATAAATCTTTTATTCAATCCAATATATGCCTTTTTATTATGTAAAGATTTAAATATGGATTTCTCTATATTCAGAAAACATTGATAAATGTATGGCATTGTGGTATTTATCGAGTATTTAAATCTCAAGATGATAAGGTTGCAATAATATCCTTGAACATATTCAATGCCACGGAGGGAAATTTCCAGTTTGAAGTCGGTTGAAGATATTTTTCTTCAGTTGTCATGAAGATCATTTGTTGGTTAGAAGTAGATTCAGAGAAAAACATGGCCACATTAACCTATAGTCCTTCCTGTCATTTTCTTCAGAGGAATGATTACTTTGATTCTATTTCTACTTGTATACATGTTATGAATATTTTGTTGTTGTTGTTAGATAAAGAGTTGATAAGACAAAGGATCGATAAGATAAAGGGTTGAGGTGCAGTCGTGATAAGAAAAATATAATTATTTACCGTCAAGTAGCTTTTATTTTCAATTACTTAAGGAAATATTACACATTAGTTATTTTCACATTATTTAGAATTTATAAAGTTAATCCTATATTAGTGATTTAAAAGGATAGATATGTTAACTACGCATATTTACAACAAAACTGAAAGTCTTTCTAAAATCGATGATAACAAAAGTAAAATTAGCAATGAATAAAATAAAATATATATTTTTTAAAATATAGAAATATTTGAATTTTTAGATTATACACTATTTTCTTGAAACGCTTTACAAGTATTTCATAAAATCGTGTATGTATATATGTATAACTAGAATTCAAAGTGGTGGACAAGTGGGTAACACACCCTCGATTCCCGACAGTCATGAACTGGGATTGAATCCCACGTTAAAATATTGTTTAATATGTGAATACCCTTCACATATTATTCACTGTTTCAATTATCATGAACTAGGTTGCTCTTGCTGAGCGGTACCTATTAATGTGATTTTGAATCGAGGATTCAAAGTGACCGTTTCTCTGTTTCAACAGTTGAGTTCTTTATTCCGTCATGGGCACCATGAGTCGAATATTGTTAGATCATCGCTGTGAACATTTTCATGGCAAGATTATGAAACGTAAAGATAGACATTGCTTGGCCCACATTCATAGTTATTAAATATAATATCCTTTAACATAAAAATACTTTCTGGCCGAAGTGTCTCTTATTTTCAGAGTAATACAGTAGAACCTCTCTTTAGCGGACACCCTGCTAACGAACACCTCTCCACAAAGGACAATTTTCATTTGCAATATTATCATTTTTACTATTTAGCAGCTCTCTAGTAAGAGGACACCTCTTCCTAAAGAACACTTTGGCTCTGCAATTAGGTGTCCTTTACAGGGAGGTTCTACTGTATAATGAATGTCTAAATAAACATATTACAACATATTTCAAAATGTTACGACAACCTACTTATAGTCTCTATTTCTCTATAACATCATTATATCTTTTGACCATTCAAAAGTACTTACGGTGTCACTGTGGTGTATTTAGGTTGATTTAAAAGTAGAAGTAGATTTTAGGCTTTATTTATTTAAATGGCTTTTTTAATATTACACCGTATTAGATGCAAACTCAAGAATTACAAGTCAACAATAGAATGATGATGATAAGTTATATATATTATGATATATACAATATTGTAACTAAGTATTTATTATTTTATTAGCAGAGTATTCTTTTTTTATGTTTATATTTTGCTATACTCTGTACACTTCCCTCTTTTGCTTATCTTTTGTTTATCACTCATAGTTTGTTTTTGCCTTAAATAAATATTTGTCTCATCCCGAAGTTGGTCTTCCCTAATTTTCCACGTGGCAATATATCACAGAATAATAATCTGTGGATTTAAAATTATTATTATATAAATATACGACAGTGACCTCTTTCGCAGCTACCACAGTACAAAATATACCTATTCGTCGAGTAAAATAACCTTCATCTAAGAACGAATACCGAGTTTTAAGTCTCTAGACTATATGGAAGAAGGCCGTAGAAAAGTATATATATGTTGAAACCTTTCTTTTGTATGAATAAACTGTAGAGAGTAAACACAAGGTAATAAGACCAAATATAAATACATAAATAGTGTGTGACGTTTCGGTAACAGCGTTGTTACCATCTTCAGACAAAAGTACTGAATGAGAAATTTTACCACAGTATGGTTTAAATAGTTACTGTTATCAAGTGTGTAAACAAGATAACAGATGAGATACACACTTGATAACAGTAACTATTTAAACCATACTGTGGTAAAATTTCTCATTCAGTACTTTTGTCTAAATGTATCTTATCTGTTATCATGTTTACACACTTGATAACAGTAACTATTTAAACCATACTGTGGTAAAATTTCTCATTCAGCACTTTTATCTAAATGTATCTTATCTGTTATCTTGTTTACACCTGATAACAGTAACTATTTAAACCATACTGTGGTAAAATTTCTCATTCAGTACTTTTGTCTAAATGTATCTTATCTGTTATCTTGTTTACGCACTTGATAACAGTAACTATTTAAACCATACTGTGGTAAAATTTCTCATTCAGTACTTTTGTCTAAATGTATCTTATCTGTTATCTTGTTTACACACTTGATAACAGTAACTATTTAAACCATACTGTGGTAAAATTTCTCATTCAGTACTTTTGTCTGAAGATGGTAACAACGCTGTTACCAAAACTTCACACACTATTTATTTATTTGGATTTAATCTTATTATATTGTGTTTATAATCTATAATCCAAATTGTTTATTATCAAACTGTAGGGAGCTCCAACATCGGGTCGCTCAAATCAGCCTCCACCCTTTTTAGGTATTACACGGTCGAATCCGATTACATCAGCCCTGCCCTAGACATCCTACCTAGCATAAAATTATTTTTTCTATTAAAAAAATAAACTGTAGAGAAGTAAAAATAGGATAATTCTATTTTACTCTTGAGAAAAAGAGAGATTGAGGTTGAAACTTCCTTATTACATCGGTCATAAAGGATTACATAAGGTTAAATATACAAGATTGAAGAAATAAGAATACACACACACACACACAAAAGCCTTTATTAAGACACACAGGTCTTACAAAGGATTCTCCTTGGGGTTACAAGACGGAGAAACCTATGAAAGTGGGAAATATACAAAGGGGTAAAAATGGAGAAGGATTATATACACATGGTAAGTATATACAGATTATTATTTGAATAATCCTATGGAAAATAAGAAGAAAAAAATTGAAATAGGGATGGGAGAAGTGGAGAGCGAAAAGAGGAAAGAAAACAGTTATTTACATATGGACCATACATATAATGGAACAAGTCAATTTAAGCTCTTCTGCTCACACAGCACAGGTGGACCATGGCTTTTTCAAGAAATCTTTAAGAGATTTTCCAGGAAAATCCGAGTGTTCAGAGTTGTAAGGTAAACACCGTTTTATCGGTGTGGGGGGTTGTCTTATCGTAGAAATAAGAATACATAAATAAGGATAAATATAGATAAGTAAATAGAGAGAGAAATATTATGATGCATTAGCGCCCCATCTGTTATGAAAATTCGAAACAATTATACACGCGTATGATTCTTTTAAAAAATAAACAATTTCTACTGTCTTTACTGCAATGGAAAAATTAATTGGAAGGCCTAGCTCATCAGTGGTGAACCCTCCCAGCGGTTTCGCCAATTTAATCTACCATACCGCTGTTATATTGCATTTTTCGATCTTCCTTTTATAGTAATACTGTTGCTAGACTCTTGGAATGGGTATTTTAAGGACATAAGCTTTGAGAACAGCAGAATTACATACAATTCTAAATATATCTATATATATATAAATGAATGTATGTGTGTGTGTCTGTCTGTCTGTCCTTTATGCCTGACCAAACCACTCATTGGAACGCCATGAAACTTTGGGAAGTTATTTAGTATAGTACTGGGAAGGTTTCTAGCAAATAAAATTTTTGAAATAACTTTTCGCTTTAAAATAATCAAGATAAATATTCTAATTTATCTGTTATAATTCAACAATCTGCTCTAAATATTATCATGGTGATACGATGATTTTGTAATGTAGAAAATTAGGAAAGACAAATTTCAGGATGACACGGCAATTTATTTGAGACAAGAATAATGATACAATTCCAAGGCAAGATACTATTCCTTTAACTTCCAATTACCGAGGGAACCAATTAATATTGATTTTATTCAACTTATCGAGTATTTTTCAAGGGACCGGGAAAAAAATGTTCACTTTATCGAGAGATTCGTTAGACAAACCTTTACTCGGGTAAAACCCGAGCGAAGCCGGGTACGTCTGCTAGTAAGAGATAAATATAAGAGACTGAGATAAAATAAAATCCTACGTGTGTTACAGATGGAAGTGCTTTTTAATGATCCGTATAGCTGAAACATAAGAGATCGAAAAATGACTGACGAGCAATATTATGATCTATATAAATGTAAACAAAAGGAAATGATTATGATAATTTTTGTTGTCGAAGGTTAGTATTATTCTGTGACATAAGATATTATTAATTAATCAATATTTATATACACGCAAATATATGGCTGTCCCAGAAGTTCATCTTTTTATTAAAACGTTGTTTTTATTATTACATGACGAATAATATCATTAAGTGGCAAATACATAATACAATTACTTTATACATAATAATTTATGTATAAGGGGGGTCGATGGAAGACAATTTTGACAATTAAATAATTTTTATTGACCGCTGGTCAACAATTACTCACGAGGAGTCAAAAGGGCAAACAATGTACATTGATCAGGAGGGCAAGGCTAACCTTAGCTTGTGAATTCCCCTGCGAATGGTGGGATGGCTGTTCCGAGTTCGCTCGAAAGCAGCGTCAAGGAAGCCCGCGAGGTTACTCCCCTGCTCAGGTGAGAGATCCCCGAGTAGATCCAATCTATCTTCGCGGTAAAAGACCGCAAACATGACGGCATCCAGGGAAATCCCTGGCTCCAGCAGGGGCTCAAAGCCGGGGTCAGTGAGCATTTCATTGAAGATTGTATCTAACTCCGGCATCAGATCGTCGTCGTCCTCCATCGGGGCAGGTGGTGGAAGCGGAGGTGTAGTCGTGGCTGGAGTTGACTCCTGGGGAGCGGGCGGCGCCGGCTCAGCAGGCTGAGGCGCAGGCAGAGGAGGTACACATCGCTCTACCTCCGTCATCGGAACCACCTCCCCCATCTGCGTCGGGGCGGGCGCCGGGGGTGTTATCATAGCAGGTGTCAGTTTTTTCTTGTGGGAAGTGAGCGGCGTTGGATGAAATGGTCGAGGCGCAGGCAGTGTGGATGTAGGAGGCACTGCGGCTTGACCGGTCCTCAGCTCTGACAGGACCTGTCGCAGGACCTTATAAATATTGCTATTTCCTCCGGGCCTTAGGTCGAGGATTTGGTTTATTAGGCCGGCAAGAGCATTGCTCTGCGGAGGTGTTAGATGTTGACTGCGCTTGTGCGCCTTGGTCTTCGAGGAGAGGATGTCCAGGACCTCCTCCCGCCCAAGACCAAGGGCGTCCGTCTCAGCAAGTGAGACACCGGGGTTTCTCTTGAGGTAGGCCTCAAGGTCGGGTCTCGTCTTACGCCCTGATGAAGACGGGGAGGGCGGCACAAGGGTCCCCTGTGCATGCAGAGGACCAGGAGGGGCGGCGGAGGCTGGCAGGGCTTGAGGCACTACTCCGGCGGGCTGGGAGGCCGGAGGGCGAAGGTCCGCGGGAGCCTCAGGTGCCTCCATTGGTTTCACTGCCTGTGGGGCGCTGTTGGAAGGATGGTCTAAACCGTTGGTTTTCGACAGCTACGACCCGGGTTCGATTCCCGCGTTAAGCACTTTTTTTCTGATTATACATAATAATTTATGTATAAGGGGGGTCGATGGAAGGATGGTCTAAACCGTTGGTTTTCGACAGCTACGACCCGGGTTCGATTCCCTCGTTAAGCACTTTTTTTCTGATTCAAAAAAAAAAAAAAAATGCTCCAATGGCCCCCGATTCTTGCAAAAGTACAACCCCATCAGCGAGAGCAAGTAACCAAACAGGGCTCTAGCACATTTGTTAATTCAAAGTCGAACTGCTTTTCACATGTGAAGACATGTGGTGCACTTACAGTAAAAGCAGTCGCCTACTTCTACCCACCATGATTATCATGGCCTGTACCACGTGTACTAGGAATAAACAAAAAAAAATAATTAAAAAAAAAAATAATAAAAAAAAAAATAAAAAAAAATAAAAATACTTTATACATAATACAAATACATTATACATAACGGCGAATAATATTATCAAGGTGAATACATAATAATACATAATACAATTACTTAATACATAATACAAATACATTATACATAACGGCGAATAATATTGGTATTTCAAATATTTTGTAAGTGTTTACGAACTTTTGGGACAATCTTGTATTACAACAACGTTTAGATTCGAGATCCATTATGCCAACAAGAGTACAACAGCAACAATAATACAACAACAATAATACAACAACAATAGTACAACAACAACAACAAGAGTTTAGAAAAGTGGAATCGTCTAGCCAGCCAGCCAGCCGATGAGGTGATTCACGCCCTGGGCGTGTGTGGCGATCACGACCCACCCACGCACACAGTGTGGGACGGTCACACCCTGCTGACATATCGCGCAGATAGCGATTTGTTAAATAATGTAAACAAATGTTCTGGTAAATAGAGTGTACGGGTATTGGAGAACCTAACTCCTATATGAACCTCCTTTAAATGTCTAATTGATATTCTACAAAGATAAACAATAATACACACACCTATAGCGTACATATGCTTGATTTATCAAGGAAATGGATTAGCAAAATATCAGGAAACAGGCTAAATTCTGTTCCATCAGATGGCGTTCTACCATCTAAAACGCTCATGTGCTCGTGGTTAGGATATGCATTTTTTTCATTTGATACCAACACCTAACCTCTTTTATTATTTATCTTTTAATTGTTTTATTTTCACATTTGTACACAGAAAAAGAGAATAAAATAGAGAAGAAGAGGTCTGACATTTAAGATGATGTGTGAAAATTATATTTCCTGACAGCTCAATTGAGTATTTAAAGATTGCAGAGCGCCCTCTATCGCAATAAATATCAACTAAACGTTGATTTCATTTTGTTCCAGAGTAGTTGTTAAATACTCTTTTTTTTTATACATAAAGAAAATTCAACTACATACATGCTTCGGACTGTTCGAATAATAAAATCACAAATTTTGCTGTATGTATTTTTCAGCTAAATGGCGCTCTGTAATCAAATGCTCAATAGAGATGTCAGTAAATCCCTATTTCAGATCAACAAAGGTATACATATACTATATACAACAGACAACTATACAGAATTAACGAGACTACAAAGAAGACAAAGAATTCTCCTTCATACAAAAAAAAAAAAAAAAAGGAAGAATCCTTAATGACTTCTTCGTTTCACGGGTCAGGAAATGTCTCATAATCCTAGATTACTAAGAAGCAGTGAGTTGGAGTTGTCACCATTTTGCCTTTATCTGAATATCCAACCTGAAGTCTGGCCGCTGAAGAATGGTCAGACATTCCCGGATGATCCGTTGGTCAACCTAACAGGAATTAGGCTTGTTGAGAACTCATTGTGGCTAATATTCGCATATGCGATTGCGCGCGAAATGACATGAATTTTCATGATTAGCAAGTAAAATATCAAAAAGTGGAGAGTGATGTTACTTTATTCTATGTGAGCAATAGTTACTCAGAAATTATTTGAAAAAGTAAAAATTAATATCAGGTAAAAGGTTTCTTTTTAATTTAAATTTGCAAGCTTTCGAGCAAATATACTGTTCTTCAACGGCTGATATTCTATGTACAAACTCTAAATAATATATATATATACAGAATAATTGGAAATTTTATTTATAGTTTGTACGTAGAATATCAGCCCGTTGAAGAGCAGTATATTTGCTCGAAAGCTTGCAAATTTAAATTTAAAAGAAACTTTTTACCTGATATTAATTTTTTACTTTATTCTATATATTGTAACGTAGTATTTATTAATTTTATTTATGTAACATAGTATTTCTTAATTTTATTATTTTTTATTTAACAGAGTGGTCATTTTTATGTTTTATATCTTGCGACTCTGTAAATTTCCCTCGTGGCTTATCTTTTGTTTACTTTTGATAGTTTGTCCTTCCCTGTAATAAATTTTGTTTCCTCCTGAAGTTTTTGTCTTCCCTAATTTTCCACGTGGCAATATAGAGATATTTTTACTACAGATTTGAAATTTGTTTGATGCTCTGACGCTGCGTTTATTCGTGTTTAGCACAAAAGGTACATACAAATACATAGAGTATATTTTACCAAACCACATTAAAAACAATAAGGTTAACAAAATCTACAAGGAATGCGTGATTTATTAAGAATAAGATGTTTTTCTTTAACTTAGAAGTTTTCAAGAAAACAATATATGTTTGTTAGAAGCTTTCATCTAAACATATTGAAGAATTCAATAGATAAAAGAAATGACCGTCTACAAATCAAAAAAAGCCCTATCTCTTCTTGATATGGACCATCAGTATATACATACCGTCAGATGGAAGCAATTTGACCTGTTTTTATCATCAATACTATTGTATTGGTTTACCATTCTTGATCGACTCTCCCTCTCTCTCTCTCTGAAGGAATTCCTTGACATGACAATCGCCCATGTCGGGGACAAGGTCTCCGACCTAGGCAAGATGCTGTCCGACTTCTGGACAGAATGCGACATTGAACGAGACGACACCCAGTGGGATTCGTCTGAAACATAATTTTTAATTATTTTGTTCATGTACATTTCTTTTTTTCTTTTTCTAAATAACCCTAACCCTATATAATATTATATGTACGATTAATAAAGTATATTCAATCTCTCTCTTTCTCACCAAAGCTCCAAAAGAAACAGCTTCTTCAGACCACTTTACAACAGGTATCGAAGTAGTTCGAGAGCTTGACTGCCAACACAATCCTAGAACCTCTTTAGAAAATTTATTATAGGGAGGAGATAGAAGCCGAGGATGCCCGAGCAAATTGTACCTCAAATCCCGCACTTTTCCAATTACCAACACACTTTTGTGAGCAGGTGTGTTGTCCTGGTTATATCTTTTTTTTCTTAAGCCAAGCCTCTATTCGCGAATTTTGACATCTAGATAATCAGAAATTCAGAGTAATATTCACCTCTAATAGCTCTGACTTTTTCAAGGTAATCAATCAACAGAATTCCTTTGGCATCCTAAAACACACTGGCCCTGACCTTTCCGGAAGATGCGCGATCGAATTTATTATTTATTTATTGGTTTACACGAGTTTAAGATCTAATAAGAGAAAGAGATTGAGATTTAAACCACTTTATTTCAATATTGATATAAGATTATATATGGCTAAATACAAAATTGAATGAATATGGATAAAAAAGAGAGAAAATACCTTACGTTGTCTTAGAATACAACTGATCTTTGGAAATATCCAGCCATTAAATATTTGATAGAATCACTATCTTTAAAGCCTTTAATAATTTTCAGTAACCTTAATTTGATAAATAAAGTGGAAAATGCATGTTTAGTTTGCGGACAAGCGGTTCATTTTCAATATTTTGTTCACCTATGCGAAACATACCTATTTCAGGCCACATTTAGCATATAATGATTATTTCTGTCTCTACTGTCCTATTTACACAAAAACAAGGATACTTACCCAGACCAGCAGCGTTACACACCCAAGATCGTGGACATTGTGACTGCTGTGATAGAGATACATGGGGACATCCGAAGCTCTTCATTGGACACGACAACAACAACAACAAATATTCTTTCATTCGCCATGCACGTTTAATTTCAAAAAGTTGTTTTTCACGCATCAATAATGTAATATATTATTTTCTCTCAATATATCATAAGTATTTAAAATATGTAAATAATAATGTGTATATAAAAATAGTATTTATTATTAATTTGTTAACGTGATAATCGTTTTGAAGGACTGACAAGTCCGAAAGCATGAAAATAAAAGGTTGCACAACAAACTTATATATATAGCCCTGGAAGCCTTATTTATTTTATAAGATATACTTTGTGTTTCCATTCTGTAATCACGGTCAAATTCCTATAATATCGAGATCGTCGCAAAATGTCTAAAAATTTAGTTATATCTTGAATATAGAAGTTGCCTGGCCTGCATTATTTTTTTTTATCCCTAGTTCACGTGGTACAGGCCATGATAATCATGGTGGGTAGAAGTAGGCGACTGATTTTACTGTAGGTGCACCACACGTCTACACATGTGAAAAGCAGTTCCACTTTGCACTTACAAATGTGCCAGAGCCCCGTTTGGTTACTTGCACTCGCTGGTGGGGTTGAACTTTTGCAAGAATCGGGGGACATTGGAGCATTTTTTTATCATAATAAAAAAGAGCCCAATGCGGGAATCGAACCCGAATCGTAGCGGTCGAAAACCACCGGTTTAGACCATCCTTCCACCGACCTCCTGCATTAATTGTTCTTGGAATAACAGTAACTAAAATATATTCTAGCTGAAGTGTTTGTAATTTTAAGAACAATATTGGTGTAATTCAACAAATTAAAATATTCTTAAGAGTCTCAAATAGGTTTCTTTCATTTATGTTGAATAAGCAACAGGTATGGAAGGTAATACAATACCAAACAGTGTAGCAAACAAGTCTTCAAACTTCATTTTAGAGGAACAACAAAGATTCTGTACTAAGGTAGCATTTTTATTCATTCGAAGATCCTTGAACCTTTCTTAAAAATCGGCATGGGCTTCTCAAGGTCGTGAAGAGGTATCCTAGCTGATGGTATATCAGGATAAAATTTAGTTTGTTTCCTTTTTATATTAAGGCATGTGATTTTGAAGACACATAACTTATTTCTGTAAAAAATAGACCTTTCGAACGGTTAAAGTTCTATTTAGGGGGTCGGTGGAAGGATGGTCTACACCGTTGGTTTTCCACCGTTACGACCCAGGTTCGATTCCCGCATTGGGCACTTTTTCCTGATAAAAAAAATGCTCCAATGGCCCCCGATTCTTGCGAAGTCCAACCCCACCAGCGAGTGCAAGTAACCAAAACGGGGCTCTAGCACATTTGTAAGTGCAAAGTCGAACTGCTTTTCACATGTGTAGACATGTGGTGCACTTACAGTAGAAGCAGTCGCCAACTTCTACCCATCATGATTATCATGGCCTGTACCACGTGTACTAGGGATAAGCAAAAAAATATTTATTTTCCTCAACGTTTCAACAAAATCTTTTATCTTCGTCAGGAGAAATAAAAATAAAACATTTGGCAAAAAGCGTTAAAAATTGTTCTGAGGTTGCAAGGGCGTTCTGACTCGATTTTTCAAGTTTGTTACAACATTTAAAGCACGAGTATAATGCATATATATATAATTATCTTTTTTTTAATAGTGCACTCTGTGCAGTTTGCATGTATGGACAAGATGTCTAAAGCAGGAGTCAAAAACAAATATGAATGCCGACCAGACAAATTCTATCTTCAACATAAATAACTAACGTCGTGGTGGTTTTCGGTTCTCGCCACCGAAGGAAATAACTTTTGATTTCCTGATTTCTATTGCCCCGATAGCAAGTTCCGCTCCCATTACTTGTTACCATCACTTGTCTTGATCACCTAACGCCGCACCAAAATTTTCTTTATAGCATTCTTCTATCTTTGTAGTGATATTTATACTCTGTTTGGGAATCGTAAATCTTCTACAAATATAAGCAAAACATTTCTGTATTAGGTTTACATTTATACGCGTCATTATTTGTATATTTGAAAATATAAATAAAAAATAAATGTATTATTAAACATTTTATTGATATGAAATTTCTATGGTATGTATTCTTTCTCTCTAAATGATGATTATATTTTATACTTACAGAGTCAATACAGTAGAACCTCCTCCCTGTAAAGGACAACACCTAATTACAGAGCCAAAGTGTCCTTTAGAGAGAGATGTCCTCTTACCAGAGAGTTGCTAAATAGTAAAAATGGTAATTTTGCAAAGGAAAACTGTCCTTTATAGCGAGATGTCCTCTTGCGCGGGTGTCCTTTCATGGAGGTTATACTGAATCTTTAAAATATCATGGGTATTTAAGGCCAAACTTGCGTAAATAGTTTGGCTTTAAATACCCATTTCTTGGTTTCTCAAGAAGCCTCTGGGACTAAAAATCTTTTTGATTGCAGTGGCACAGCCTACTCCAGGTTGACGAGCGCCAAAAGCGCGAAACGTGTTCGTGGATGGCTTTTCTTGATTTATCAATAAATTGGGTTGGCCAAATATCAGGGAACAGGCTAAATAAATGTTTAGTTGATTTCTGTTCCACTAGATGGAGCTCTGCCATCTCTAAAGCACATGTGCTCCTGGTCAGGATATGCCTTTTTTTATTTTAATAGTACAAATGTGAAATTGTATTGAGATAAGGTGAATAAATTAATAAAACAGACATCTCCTTATCGTGTAACTAATCTGGCGCAAGCCATCAGCAACTTTCAGTTGCACGATAAGGGGATGCCTTTTCTTAATTTT
Source organism: Cordylochernes scorpioides (assembly GCA_030710605.1). Lineage (NCBI taxonomy): Eukaryota > Metazoa > Arthropoda > Arachnida > Pseudoscorpiones > Chernetidae > Cordylochernes > Cordylochernes scorpioides. The sequence continues at coordinate 68,846,769 of CP092881.1, read as the reverse complement.
ACTTTCTGCTTCCTCCTCTCTTTCAACCTAGAAGAACTTGCATACGCCATGGCTCGATATATGGTCTTGTATATAGAAAAATTTCCAGAAGGATATATTAACTAAAAAGAAAGAACTACATTTTCCGTCAATATAAAGGCGAAACCCTGTGAACCATCTATTGACCGTCTCTGTAATCTAGCAGACACGGGTCTGTGACAAAGCCACAACGCTGGCTTTGACAAATATGAAATCCTCACCTTGAAACCATGTCACTCGTCAGTCCAGGGAGAGCTTCGACCTCACAATATCCACAAGGGATTCATGGAATCCTCAGAATTAAACAAAAAGGTGCCTTGATTGTAAAGTTTGGGTAAAGTTTTCAACCAGAAATAATCACGCCTCGGAAGATCTTCATGGGCTACGATATCGCCTATGTGCAAAGCTGCGCAAAGCTTGATTGTAAAGTAGCTAGGCCAATTCTAAAGCTAAATATATATGGAACTTTTTTATCTCAGGAGTATATTAATCTGAATTCATATATCATCAGTGGTGAACCCTCCCATTATTTTATTATCATTGAAGTAAGGGCAGTAGAAAATTGATTTATTTTTCAAAGATATCATACGGGTCAAAAATAGTTCAAATTTTTTAAAACAGATGGCGCGATAATACATCATATCAATCCTTACTAGGTATACTTACTAAACACAAGTCTTGTTTCACATTTCATATCAGGCTATGGTGAACTATTTATGTACCGGAATTGAAAGCTTTTTGCACAATCTTCCGAAACCTTTAAATATATCATTGAGACTAAATATACCTTTTATTTATCAAGCTTTGAAGAATTGTCTTCTTGATAAGAGATGATCTTTATTCTACCAAATCTCGAGATAAATGTTTCGTGATGGTAGAAATACTTTGTGATTCACTTTTATAAAAATATTCGAAACTTCAAGCTCTTGAACAGTCAAAATTATGCGATAAAACAGAATAAGAGAAGAACCCAACCTGCTCACATCCCTCCGTCACCCATATACTAAATCGCATGCCCCCCCTGATCCCCTCCATTCTGTTGGCGCGGTCTACTCTGTCTCGTGTGAGCAATGCTCTGCCACATAGGTTGGCGAGACAGGCAGATCCGTCGCCATCAGAATGTCTGAGCATTCTAGAAATATCTCCAACCAAGACACCAGGTCCCTCCTTTACCAGCACACACTCAATACCGGCCATACATTCAACACCAACCACCCCACCATACATTACAGACGCATTCATAACCAGCACCAGCGATTAGTTCTCGAATCCATAGAATCTCACAGACATAATAGCATCAACCGCAAAATAGATCTTCCTGATGCCTATCGTGCTCTCCTGGCCTTACAGTAATAGCATCATTTCCTAGAATTCTTTGAAATATCACATATCCAGTAATTTACGTTAACATATTCCTCTATAGACTCAAAACTCCAAATATACAAATGCCCTATTTGCCTACTATCTCTTTAATTACAATAGTCATAACAAATGAAAAATCCCCCATTTGCATAGCATATTCCGCTAATATGTAAATAATCATGTGTATATATTCTCTTTCTAGCCACATTACCTATGTTACAGTGTCACGTCTACCACGCCTGTAGAAGGGGTTTTTACCCGAAAGCTCGCACCGTTATAATTTGTCTAATAAAGAAACTTTTCTTCTCTTATTCTGTTTTATCGCATAAACAATACCGAGAAGATTATCACTGTCGTCAAAATTATAATCTAGGAGTCTTAGACTTTTAGATGACTCTTAGATTATAATTTTTCCTATTGAAGAGCGACCTCGAAAGCTCACGGTATTTTTGTAATAAAGAAACATATTGTGTAAAGTTTTTCGAATATTTTTATAAAAATACTTTGTACATGTTAGGTTAGAAATCTTCAAATTAAATATTTTAATATTATCTTGCGCTGATAGATGCAATCTCAAAAGAAGTCAACTGCAGAACTAAAAGTCCAGACTGTGTTCTAGGAGTGGAACCACAGTCAGTCCGTGAAGAAAAGTCCATACATCGGTCTTCTTCCAGGTTCTCCTCCTCTGTCCAGACCTGGTGGTCCAGGGAGCCCTCTGATAAGGAACGCATAGGTAGGTTCCTACAATCTGTATCCCTTACATTCTTCCTTTTTGTTCCTGCATGTTGTTCCCATATATCGATACAATCTAGAAACAACGTTATTCACTCGCTGGGAAGTCAGCTATTGATTGGTCTCGCGCATTTTAATTTGATGGAGCTCCCGACTTCTTTTGTCCCCCCAGTTCTCCATACCATTTCTGAGATTTCACCCTTCAGTTTAGCATATATAATCAGAATCGTCCAATACAGTATTAGAGCTCTAAAGAAGTGGTCTGGTAGATTAAATTGGCGGAACCGCTGGGAGGGTTCATTACTGATGAGCCAAGCCCCCTTATATTTTTTAATCGCAGTAAGGACAGTAGAAGTGCGATATATGTGTGAAAGACGTTCGCGTATAATTTTTTTCATTTGTTAAATACACGATATATATTTGAAAAAATAAAAATCAGGTTAAAATGTTTATTTAAATTTTGAATTTGCAAGCTTTCGAGCAAAAATTAAAAGAAACTTTTTAACTGATTTTTCTTTTTTTTTTCAAATCATTTCTGGGTAACTATTGCTCACATACGATATATTCATATATAAATTTAAAATAATGAAGGAAAATTCTGACGAGGAGCACATGTGCTTTTTAGATGGCAGAGCGCCATCAAGTGGAACAGAAATCAACTAAACATTGATTTAGCCTGTTCCCTGATATTTGGCCATATAGAAATATTTGAAAAAAATAATGTTTTAATATAAAATATATTCATTTTGTAGCAATTAACTCCCAGACACGTTTTCACAACCTGTTTTCTTGGCATAGTTCGGCATGGAATTCCACACAGCAAGCTAACCTTCTGGAGAACAGCTATCCCAACATTCCCTATCCAACGGTGTAGTACTCGCATGTAGCTCCACTACAGTTCGAGTCACTTCGATAAAATGGAAGATGAATCAGCGTTCTTGTTTCACCAATATTGATTCATTACCTTCTCATTAAGACTTGGACCAATTAAACTCGCTGACTTAACGGTCGCCGAGATGGTACATCGAGCTCAAGTCAGAGATAACTGGCATGTAGCTCCACTACAGTTCGAGTCACTTCGATAAAATGGAAGATGAATCAGCGTTCTTGTTTCACCAATATTGATTCATTACCTTCTCATTAAGACTTGGACCAATTAAACTCGCTGACTTAACGGTCGCCGAGATGGTACATCGAGCTCAAGTCAGAGATAACTGGCATGTAGCGGTCACTACAGTTCGAGTCACTTCGATAAAATGGAAGATGAATCAGAGTTCTTGTTCCACCAATATTGATTCATTACCTTCTCATTAAGACTTGGACCAATTAAACTCGCTGACTTAACAGTCGCCGAGATGGTACATCGAGCTCAAGTCAGAGATAACTGGCATGTAGCGGTCACTACAGTTCGAGTCACTTCGATAAAATGGAAGATGAATCAGAGTTCTTGTTCCACCAATATTGATTCATTACCTTCTCATTAAGACTTGGACCAATTAAACTCGCTGACTTAACGGTCGCCGAGATGGTACATCGAGCTCAAGTCAGAGATAACTGGCATGTAGCGGTCACTACAGTTCGAGTCACTTCGATAAAATGGAAGATGAATCAGCGTTCTTGTTTCACCAATATTGATTCATTACCTGCTCATTAAGACTTGGACCAATTAAACTCGCTGACTTAGCAGTCGCCGAGATGGTACACCGAGCTCAAGTCAGAGATAACTGGCATGTAGCGGTCACTACAGTTCGAGTCACTTCGATAAAATGGAAGATGAATCAGAGTTCTTGTTCCACCAATATTGATTCATTACCTTCTCATTAAGACTTGGACCAATTAAACTCGCTGACTTAACAGTCGCCGAGATAGTACATCGAGTTCAAGACAGACATGGCTGGCTTCACATCGTGTTTGGGATGTAAAACGTAGAGTGTGCCACAATGATCGATTGCAAATAAAATGATTTTTAAGTAAACCCCTCATATTTAATTTTATATTAATCTCTATGTGAACAATAATTTTGCAGAAACTATGTGCGCATTGTCACTGATGAATGGATTAAGGAATTGACGCATTTTTTTAAATATGTTATATTAAAGGTAGTGTTTCGAGGATTATCTTTTTTTAAATGTAAATCATCGTTTGGTCAGGTATTGTCTTCATCATCTATACGTTAGTTTGTGAAATAATTAAATAAGGTTCTTAAATATATTGCTAGCCTTTTGGGTTTTGCCAATTTGTTATTTTATTTCTATCACGTTTTCGCCTTTGAACATATTTCCTAATAACATTTAGATTATTTTAGGTTAATATTATTTTTAAAATTTCAGCAAACAAATCTAAGGCAATAGCTTACTATAATTTTTATAGATCATCATTATGTAAGGACCAGTCAACAAGTAAATGACTTTGAGATGAAGAGTAAAGCCAGTTCAATTTCTATGTAAATAACACAAGATGATTATTACATTACCTAACTGGGAGAATCTGTATGGGGAAAGTCCCTAATAAAGGCTTGTGTGTGTGTATGTTAATATTATTTTACAAGTATTTGCGCGTATTTACGTGTATTTTCAATATTCAATCAAACAATCTCGATAATTTGAAGTTGAAAGAATAATATTTCTACTACCCTACGCTTCTACGGCTTCAAAACCGACACAAAAGACGATTTCTTCGCAGCTCTCACTACTATCGAAAGCTGGAGATTAAAAGATAAAATAGCCGGTCCCAGCTGCCATTCGACCTTGTAAGGTCGGTCTTCTCACGTCCTTCCTGCCCAGAGCTCCCGCGGTACTAAGACCTGACCTACTCAAGTAGCCTGCAATGTTTGTTTTCCAGACGAAAGTCGTTATCTCAAAATGTTTTAGCAATCCTGCTCTTCAAACCTATTTTTAGATTGAGTCAAAAGGCGATCTATCAAATAAGTTTATATATATAAAAGAACGTACCTGGATCTGTAAAGGAAAAAAAATCGTTTTCTCTAAATATTTCGAGAGATTGCTACCTCCTATCAATTTATTGCACAGTAAACTTAATTTACAAATTCTTGTAGATCACATGAAAACAATTTGACCAATGACAAAGTTCATGTGATCTACAAGAATTTGTAAATTAAGTTTACTGTGCAATAAATTGATAGAGAAAACAATCTCTCGAAATATTTAGAGAAAAAAATGTTTTTTTTTCTTCACAGATCCAAGTACGCACTTTTATATAAACTTATTTTTAGATGTTTAACCGTTTGTTCATCTATACATTATATTATAATATCAATAATATTCAGTATTTGTTTATCCTCATTCTCTCAACATATAGCTATGCCTGTAGAAGGATTATAAAGATACGAAAGCTTGTTGTTGTCATGTCCAATAAAGAACCTCAGATGTCTCCATGAATCTCTATCACAGCAGCAGCAATGTCTTCTATCTTGGGTGTGTAAAGCTGCTGCTCTGGGTCCATGTCAATTTTCTGTTGTTGTTGTCGTGTCCAATGAAGAGCCTCAGATGTCTCCATGAATCTCTATCACAGCAGCAGCAATGTCCACTATCTTGGGTGTGTAAAGCTGCTGCTCTGGGTCTATGTCAATTTTCTGCAAGGCTGCGGCCATTGCTGGGCATGAGAATATGTGAGCTTGTATTTTGCACGAATAAAGAAACGCATTGTTTCTGTTTATATTCTTATTTTATATCAATTTTCTCTTCTAACGATCCCTCCCGTGTCTACCGGCCGGTGACGACATCTCAGACACTAGTTGCTAAGCAAACATCCTGCTGTGGTTCAGAGTCCGTTTACCCAAACAGTCTTCTATAGACATGGCTGGGAGAGCAAACAAACAACTCCTGGGTTTCTTTAAGGCATCTAGCTTTCACAAACCATCTAGCTTTCACAAACCATCTAGCTTTCACAAACCATCTAGCTTCCACGAATATCAGAATCTTCCCTTCGCATTTACTAATATATATACAAATATCGTTCAAATGAAAATAATGATTTTATAATATTTTCTTATAGGTATACACATTGGAGGAATCTTCGCTTTACTGATGACACTACACTGCTAGCAGAAAACAAGTAAAACCTAAAATAAATTTATATAAAAGGGCGTACCTGGATCTGTAAAAAAAAAAAAAAAGAATAAAAAAAAAACATTTTTTTCTCAAAATATTTCGAGAGATTGCTCCCTCTTTATCAATTTATTACACAGTAAACTTAATTTACAAATTCTTGTAGATCACATGAAAACAACTTTGTCATTGATCCAGATACGCCCTTTTGACTCAAACTAAAATACATTATTGATAGAGAAGAAAGTGAAATGTTTTGAAAAGAAAAAAAAAGTGAAAGTTTTGATGTTTGAAATTAAATATTATTAAAACACTACAATTTTAATTATTAATAATATAAATCGCTTTGAAATTAGTTAAGAAAAATATATAGTTGATCACTTCATATTCTTAGGATCCAGGATTGATAAGGTGGGAGGTTTCTTAGAGGAAGTTAAAAGAAGAATAGCACTAGGAAGAGATGCAATGATGAAACTGGACAAGGTTATGAATGATAAAGGCATTTTATTTAAGAGACACACAAATAAGAGAATTGAAGACGCATTGGCATTCCCTGTGGTCACTTATAGATATCTTCTTCTTCTTTCTTATCTCCACACTGGGTGAAGTATAATGTGTCTGTCTTTGTCATTAAAACTGGGAGCACTACTCAGTGGCAGGCCGACTTAGCTCCAAAAGAAATGGCTGCCTCTGACATGAGGAACAGACGCCATGTGCAGCTGCTCCTAACATGGAGTACAAATGCTGCTCATCCTGTATCCCTTGATCAGGAGCCCTTACAGGGTATTATCAGCCGGGTCAGCTGAGCCCAGGTTTTTTAGTGAGCTTGTTACTGCTCCCCCTCCTCCTTTTTCATCCGGGCTTGGGACCGGCAGAGGCGGAGTTTCTTATTATAGATATGGAAGCTGGATTCTCAGAAAAGGTAAAATTAAGCCTTAAAATGTGGATCTGAAGAAAGCTACTCAGATTGCCATGAACAGAGAGACAAAAGGAAATTATTTAAATCTCAAATGAAATTAATCCTAGTAGATCCCTAGAATTCCGAATATGTAAACAAAGACTGGCGAATTTCATACATTAAATCAACTTCCATCATTGCTTAACATATTGTAAATAACTACCTTGCGAATAATTCTATCTGCTTATGTTGTTGCTTATTTGTTTAATGTATATGTTTATTCAATGTTCTTTTTCTTAATTGTTTATTTTCTTTTTACAATTCTGTTACCTACTCTACTACAATTATTGTAAATATCTTCACGGGCAATTATCCAGATCGGAAATAGCGTGTCTTATTTGCAAATGGTAATATATAAAATAAAGTGGTTTAGAAAAGGCGTTGATTTTGGAAAATATTGAAGAAAGATAGAAAGACCTACAATAAGTTGGATAGAAAGGATCAAGAATGCTACCAGAAGGCCACTAGATTAGCTGAAAGTGGTGGCCACAAACAGATCAAATTGAAAAAGAGTTGTCCATATTGTAACGAAGTATTTATTATTTTATTAGCAGTGTATTATTTTTTATGTTTATATTTTGCTATACTCTGTACACTTCCCTCTTTTGCTTATCTTTTGTTTATCACTCATAGTTTGTTCTTGCCTGAAATAAATTGTTGTCTCATCCTGAAGTTTTTGGTCTTCCCTAATTTTCCACGTGGCAATATAGTCACCAGGAGTCGAACTTGACTTGATAGATACTGAAAATAACTTTATCTTCTATTTATCTCTCTCTCCCTATTACTAATGGACGATGAGATAAGCAGGATTCAATCTCCTACATGACCTTGTAAGGATGGTATTGCTATCTAATGGAATACGTATTAAATAAATATTCATTTTTAATATTTTTCTCAAAAATATATACAGTAGAACTTCGATAATTAAAATGTCTTTAATTCGTATATTTATCTTGGTCCCTAGAATTTCCTATGAATAGAATTTACGTTTTTAAATCGAATTTTTGGATAAATCGATTTTTTTTTTGTCCCTTGTGCTTCGAATGTTCCAAATTTGACTGTATTTTAACACAAAGCAATAGCGCGCCATATATACATATAAAATGAAAGGAATTAAAAGCACGAATGTTTCTTTTATACATAATACAAACTTCTACTGCCCTTACTGCGATGAAAAAATATATATTGGGAGGGCTTGGCTCATCAGTGGTGAATTTGTTATTACAGTGGAACTTGAATAATTCTAACGTCTTTAATTCGAAAAAGTCTTTAATTCGAATATGTATCTTGGTCCCTAGAATTTCTTATAAATAGAATTTTCGTTTTTAATTCTAATTCTTGAATAATTCGATTTTTTTTGGTCCCTTTGGGCTTTTAATTATTCAAGTTCAACTGTATTTTAAAATTTATCTTAAATCTAAACACATTTTATATAGCATATATAAGTATTTAGAATGTTCTTTCTAGTTGTTGAATGTTTTAATGTGAATGTTTTTATAATGTTAATCTCTTTGTTAAATTCCTAAAAGGGTACAGAAAAATTTATATAAAGTTTTCTATTCAAACAAACAATACAGTTAAACCTGTCTAAAGCGCCCCCTCTAAATAGCGCCTCCCTCTCTATAGCGCCCGATTTTAGCTACGTAGTACGATGCGATTTATATTAAAAGTGACCTGTCTATAGCACCCCTTCTCTATAGTGCCCTATTTTGGTGAGTCCCAAGAGGAGGCGCTATAGACAGGTTAAACTGTATATATTTTCAAAGAAAATAAAACTTCAACAGAGTTTCTTATTGTGACTATAATATCGCTACTTCCTACATAATAATATATAACCCATATATAGAGTAAAAATATAAGGCCCCTCCAGAGAAAATTATCTTTTTAAAAATATTTTAATCATCAGCTTTCGGGCACGATACCATGTTTTCTCCTGTAGTAGGGCGTTCGTGCCAGAAAGCTAAAGATTAAAAGGTTTTGAAAAGATACTTTTCCCTGGAGGTCTGGTATTTTTACTCTATATTGATACAAGGGATTATTTTATTGACTACTAGACGAATGGCCCGGGCAACGCCCGGGTTTTACCCGAGTGCGAATATATTTTAAAAACGTTTTAATCTTCATCTAGATCTTCATCTTGTCTACACCTTGTATACATCTTGCTTCCTAGGGTTGCCCGGCAACGCCCGGGTTTACATGATTAAATGTATTATTCAAACACATTAAACATGTGCCCGTTGGCTGCCAGCGAGTAAATGTCGGCGCCCGTTGACTCCCGGCGAGCAAGCGACCGCTCCCGTCGGCTGCCGGCGGGCGAGTGGCTTCCCGGCGCATGCGCGCGCCCGTTGACTCCCGGCGAGCAAGCGACAGCTCCCGTCGGCTGCCGGCGTGCGAGTGCCTTCCCGGCGCATGCGCGCGCACAGGGAAGCCACGTGTCGCAGGCCGTCCAATGGGCGCGCCCCGCCATCAGATTCCACCGCGTTCTAGATGAGCTATTTAGAATAATTTGAATATATAGTTTTAATAATTGATTTATATATTTTTTAAAATAGCCTATCGTCATCCTCGTTATTTTTTACCTATGTATTGAAATTTTGGTTTGAATTAGTGAACTACTGCGAATTTGTATACCGGACATACAAACCAACCAACCAACAAACATACAAACATTCATTTTTATATATATAGATAACACACATATAGGGATGTAGGGTTCTCAGAAGGAGGTAAATATATTTTTAAAAAGTTTAGGAGAGAAGAAATCAAACAGTACTTACACAACGCATCAAGATACAGGTAAAATATTATAAGCGCCTCAAACTCCTCAGAAAATAACTTACTCTCTATAACAAATTAAAACATTAATACGCGAATGTTTCTTTTCACAGTTAATTCAAACTTCTATTATCCTTACTGCTCTCCCTGCGGTCCCCCCTGTACCCTTGGAATATTCGACCAAATTCTGGTTCGTTTCCAAGGTGACTAACGTGGCAACGGCACCCATTTTCCAATGAAGAGCAATCTGAGACTCTTCTTTGGGGACACGACAACAACAACAACAACAACTATCCTTACTGCGACGAAAGAAATATTGGAAATTCATTGCAGTAAGGAAGTAAAATCTATTTAGTGATGTATTTGTGAAAAAATAAACATTCGCGTCTTAATTTTTTCATTTGTTATATATAGATGGCGTGTTATTGTTTTGTATTAACTTACTCTATGTTCGGTCAATTTTACATAGAAGTTTAGATAACTTTGAACATGAATCGTCCACTAGTGGTTAGATACCTCAAGTTTTGTGAAAATATATACAGTTAAACCTGTCTACAGCGCCCCCTCTTTGGACTCACCAAAATAGGGTGGTGCTATAGAGAGGGGGGGCTATAAACAGGTCACTTTTAATGTAAATCGAATCGTACTACATAGTTAAAATCGAGCGCTATTTAGAGGGGGCGCTATAGACAAGTTTAACTGTATATATTGACCGTTATGGGTGGCTTGAGAGATCCGTGCAGGCGTGTGTGGTCAGTCCAGCTGTCAGAACAGAGGAAGTCACGACATTGGATCGATCCCCATCCAGGAATCACTTTCCTAAAGACAGCTAATAACAGAAAAGATTCCCATCATAACATTTCTGTGGCATCTATTGTCTAACTGGGGTTGGTAAATCCCATGTATTGTATTATATTGCTCAAAATTTTATTGCTCAGTGCTACAAACAATTTATTATATAAATTATTATTGTGAGCAAAATATTTTTCAAAACTTAATTCTATTGACGTTATGTGGCGCTGAGTTTGTTGTTGACACACATTAATATGTTGTAATACCTTGATAAAGGTTGGCGTTCAGCCAACTGAAATATTGGTAAAATAAATAAATTTTTGCCCCAATATATGCCTTTTTATTTAAAGATTTATAAATTATTATATATTTATATTATATAAACAATTATACGTATTATATCGCTCAGTGCGACTAACAATTTCCAGATAGGTAATATCTTCTTTACCGTTACTCTACATTTGATGGATTAGATTGTCATGTTTTTGAATTTTAAAATTTATTATTTCTTTTCTTTTTTTCAATGAATTTTGTATATTAATTTAAAAAGTCATTTTGTTATCATCACCACATGCAATGTTTTTTTTTTTTAAACAAACGATAATAAAACAACAAGGTAATTTGAATCTTCCTTATTATGAAACAACAAAAAACACTTAAATTAACAATGTAAAAAAAAAAAAACATATTTAAACATTGAACACAAAAATGTTACAAGATGATCCAACTTTAACTGGTGTAAAACGAGATTTATAATTCTCTCTCTCTGGAGGTCGTTGAGATACTCTCGCCTGAACACAAGAAAATTCTGTGCGAATTCCTCAACATTGCCATTGAACATATTGGGAACAAAAACTGCACAATAAGCAAGGTCCACACTCAGGGCGGCTTGTAGCTCCTGATAATATATCCAGACGTCCCTTCAGAGAAGACTTCCTCTGGTGTAAATATTTTCTATTTTTCATCTTTATTACAATACTGTATTTTAATTTTACTTGATTATTTGACTGTTGACCAGGAGTCAATAAATTTGTTAATTGTCATTGTCTGTCTCTCTCTCTGTTAGCCATTTTTTCTTCGTTAAAAAGACTAAATAAAGCAGTTGCATTAGCAGTTATACAAATTTTAAGATGCAAATTCCCTTTGTAACAAAGCCTAATCTGAATTACTTCATTTTTGATAGAAAATTTAATCGAAGATCTATATATATATATATATATATATATATATATATATATATATATTATACTTTATGTGTGTGTGTGTGTGTTACTGATAATTTCTGGAATTCAGAAAAATCTTGGCCCTAGAACAGTTAGGAAAATGACATTGGAATCCTATAAAAAAAAATATTTTAAACATATAAATTTACTGGCAATGTGCTTCTTTTAAATATCATCAAATATTATCTCTACAGACCTTACGTAAGGTCTGTAGAGATAATATATGATGATATTTAAAAGAAGCGCATTGCCAGTAAATTTATATGTGTAAAATTTTAACGATAGATGGCAATTGAATTTAATTTTTAAAAAATTTACCTGACATTATAACAATCCAAACAACTAAAATAGACGAACTAGGCCAAAGATTGGAGTAAACTAAACCAAACGCTATCTTTGCTAACTTCTGAGAAAACCTATCAATCTTTTCTAAATATACACACAGCGCACCAACTGTTTTTATTGCAGATAAATACACATGTACCCGGGGATACTTGTGCCATGGTACAGCAGGAATACAGCATCGTAAAGAAAGAGGCTGCCTGGCCGGCATTCATAGTTCTTCAAATTAAAGATACCTCGGTCAGTAAATATTTTTTATTGTCTTGATGTTTCGACAAAAATCTTTGTCCTCGTCAGGAGATGACAAAAATTAAAACATTTGGCAAAACGTTAGAATGGTTTTTAACGCTTTGCCAAATGTTTTATTTTTTGTTTGCTATTGACGAGGACAAAAGATTGTTTTATAAATTACTTTATGTATTATTTACGAACGGAAAAATATGTCCAGGGTAGCCTAGTGGACATGGCATCTGCCCGGTAAGCGGAACACTGTGGGTTCGATTCCCATCCCTGGACACTTTTATTTTTCCGTTTATCATTTTACTCTTCACAATTCACCCTTTCATACCTCATCCAAAAGGTTAGAAATAATCGTTATTTCTCTCCTCGAAATAAATTTTGATTTTTCGTTGAAAAGAAACACATGCGGGATAGCATTTCAAATGTCGTTTTACAAAAGATTTTTGTCGAAACGTCGAGACAATAAAAAAGATTTACTGGCTGAAGTATCTTTAATTTGATGAAGGAATACAGTAGTTGGCTCTCGCGATACATCTGTTCGATGGCACAACTACTTCAAAAAATAATCCCTCGTATCAATAATGAGTCAAAATATCAGGTCTTCAGGGAAAAGTATCTTTTCAAAAACCCTTTTAACGATAACCGTGTACCATGTTTTCTCCTGTAGAAGAACGTTCGTGCCCGAAATCTAAAGATTAAAAGGTTTTTTGAAAAGATACTTTTCCCTGGAGGCCTGATTTTTTTACTCAACAACTACTTCAATTCGGAAAAAAAGAGATTTGCATAGCTGTTATGCAAGAAAGGTATTCAGAAAGATAATTTTCTTTAAAATATTTGATGTGAAAAGCGAGCTTAAATTTTATTGAATACTTTTAGACTATACTGCTTTTCACATATGTAGACATGTGGTGCACTTACAGTAAAAGCAGTCACCTTCTTCTACCCACCATGATTATGATGGCCTGTACCACGTGTACTAGGGATAAGCAAAAAAAAAATATTATTTTTCCATATATTTGCTGGAATATCTCTTACTGTTATCAGAAAAGACACTTTGAATGAGAGAAAATTAATTATTAAACATGAAATATCTAAAGGATCATTTCTAGGTGTAAAGCGAATATTTCTAAATGTAGACACGCTTTAATAAAAGCAGACTGATATCAAACCAACGAATGTCCGGTAAAATTTATAATTCGATTCTGAAATCAATCTGTTGATAGGTCACAAAAATTTCCGATGTGATAATATTGTTATGACATATTAGCAAAATATTTTGGAGGAAGAATAAATCGTTTGGGACATAAGAGTTGAGTTTTTATCCAGTTTTACCAAGTTTTTACAGAAATGAGAGTAACGACAAGCGTGGAAATTTCAGATGATGATTATATTAACATATATTTTATCCCCATGTCACGGTGGCGTCTTGGAATAAGGAATTAGATAAGAATAGGGTGGCTTTTTTATAGAAGTCTCCGACCTAATTTCTTTTCAGTACTAAAAGTATAGAAGGATAAAGAGTCAAAAAGTTAAGAGGATGGACGGCACCTTGCTACTTGAGTGGCAAGAGGTCGCAGTAAAGTTGCGGTAGCGCCACAAAGTTCGCAGTGATTCACACTGGCGTGGGCGCTTCCGGCGAAATGACGCTGGCGACTGTCTGTCTATGGCCGGTGCTCACAACGTTGTGGGCGTCCACGGGAATGTCGCTCTATAGCCTCGGTAGCTTTACGTCCACGGTATCATATGGTCCACGGGAATGTCGCTCTATAGCCTCGGGAGCTTCACGTCCACGGTATCATATGGTCCACGGGAATGTCGCTCTATAGCCTCGGGAGCTTTACGTCCACGGTATCATATGGTCCACGGGAATGTCGCTCTATAGCCTCGGGAGCTTCACGTCCACGGTATCATATGGTCCACGGGAATGTCGCTCTATAGCCTCGGGAGCTTCACGTCCACGGTATCATATGGTCCACGGGAATGTCGCTCTATAGCCTCGGGAGCTTCACGTCCACGGTATCATATGGTCCACGGGAATGTCGCTCTATAGCCTCGGGAGCTTTACGTCCACGGTATCATATGGGCCACGGGAATGTCGCTCTATAGCCTCGGGAGCTTCACGTCCACGGTATCATATGGTCCACGGGAATGTCGCTCTATAGCCTCGGGAGCTTCACGTCCACGGTATCATATGGTCCACGGGAATGTCGCTCTATAGCCTCGGGAGCTTCACGTCCACGGTATCATATGGTCCACGGGAATGTCGCTCTATAGCATCGGGAGCTTCACGTCCACGGTATCATATGGTCCACGGGAATGTCGCTCTATAGTGACGGGAGCTTCACGTCCACGGGAATGTCGCTCTATAGCCTCGGGAGCTTCACGTCCACGGTATCATATGGTCCACGGGAATGTCGCTCTATAGCCTCGGGAGCTTCACGTCCACGGTATCATATGGTCCACGTGAATGTCGCTCTATAGCCTCGGGAGCTTCACGTCCACGGTATCATATGGTCCACGGGAATGTCGCTCTATAGCTTTGGGAGCTTCACGTCCACGGTATCATATGGTCCACGGTAATGTCGATCTATAGCCTCGGGAGCTTCACGTCCACGGGAATGTCGCTCTATAGCCTCGGGAGCTTCACGTCCACGGTATCATATGGTCCACGGGAATGTCGCTCTATAGCCTCGGGAGCTTCACGTCCACGGGAACGTAACTTTATAGCGTCGGGAACATCGTGTCCACGCGAGCGTCGAGGGCTTCACGTCTACTGGAACGTCAATCTATAGCGTTGGGATCATATGGTTCACGGGAACGTCACTCTATAGCCTCGGGAGCTTCACGTCTACGGTAACGTCACTTTAAAGCCTCGGGAGAATATGGTACACCGGAACGTCGCTCTATAGCGTCGGGAACTTCACGTCCACGGGAACGTCGCTCTATAGTGTCGGCATCAAATGGTCCATGGGAACGTCACTTTATAGTGTCGGGAGAATATGGTCCACGCGAACGTCGCTGTAGAGTGTCGGGATCATATGGTCCATGGGAACGTCACTTTATAGTGTCGGGATTATATGGTTCACGGGAGTCACTTTATACGCTCCCTTTGAAAAATAAGACGTTAAAAGGTAGAGGAATATCTTTCCTTTGTGTGTGAATATAATAATTATTAAATTGACAAATCAAATATTTATAATACAGCAATAGGATTTGTTTCAAACATTTATAAATAAGCCGATGAAGCGGAGCTTGGATAGGTGGCGCTACCCTGGAGACACCAATAAGATCCATCATATACAACAAATGAAAACATTAAGACACGAATGTTTCTATCGTACATCAATCAAACTTCTACTGTCTTTACTGCAATGTGAATTATTTGGGAGGGCTCGGCTCATCAGTAGTATATATAAGCAGAAAGATCCAATACAGTATTAGAGCTTTAAAGAAGCGGTCTGGTAGATTAAAAAAAAAAAAATTGGCGAAACTGTTGGGAGGGTTCACCACTGATGAGTCAAGCCCTCCCAATATTTTTTCATCTCAGTAAGGACAGTAGAAGTTTGATTGATGAGTGAAAGAAACATTCGTGTCTTAATGTTTTCATTTGTTGTATATAGAGAGCTCGTTATTGACTTCTATATGTCTAACATAACTTGTACTGCTGATCGACATTTTGACTTCTCTGATATTACTGATGGAAAATGGCTGCGTGTGTATACAGATGGATGAGGTGATATCTTTGATGTTTATTCTCACAATTAGCATAGTAACAACTCTATCTAATTTTCTATAGAGAAATCCTGATAGAATATCAAATTTCAAAAATGAATTATAGATACCTTTTCTCTTATTTTTTTAAAATAATTAAATAAAATATTTAAAAATACACCTATCCCCCGATTTACACGGTAGATACGTTCCTGAGAAAAACGTGTAAATCGGGGGATAGGTGTACACAGAAATAAAAATAAAATGCATTGACAGGTTAAAATATGTAGTCAGCACATAAGCTCGGGATTCCTCGTGAGATGTGTACATAGCGCATGTGTTCAATCACAGTAGCATTTAGTATTGTGCGATAAAAACAAAAAAAAAACTTATTTGGAAAACCGTGTAAAAGCGAAAACGTGTAAAAAAAGTACCGTGTAAATCGGGGGATAGGTATATGTCATAATTTGTATATAATTGTATGCCCCCCGACCCACTATGCATGTACAATGTATGATTTTCAAAGATTTAATAAAGAATAAGGTAACTGGAGGAAAGAAAGTGGCAACAAGACATAGGAAGCAGGCTAAAAGCGGGCACAAGTATAAATAACTTGTACAGTCAATACTTCCTGGCAAGCCCGGACGTATCTGGTATCCGCAGAAGTTATATTAGTAGAGAGACGCCCAATATTTCCGGACAGGACCGGCGGTATTTGATAACGCGGAAGTAAATAGAGTCGAACACACCCGATACTTCCTGACCAGGCCGGGCGTAACTAACACCAAAGAAAGCCGCCGGTCCAATTAGAAAGTCTCCCCTAAATAGGTCAACCAATAGAAAAACAGGCACGTTCCATCCTTCGACCAATGGGAAAGAAGACGACTCTTGGTGTTAAATCGAAAGGCAAGAATTGTCAGTAGTGATTTCGCTTCCAACAAGGTGACATCTGCTCTAGACCTCTCTCCCTCTGCTCATCCCACAGCTAAGTTCAATCACCGCCATGTGATCAGATAATTAACAATCAAAACCCGCTCCGCTCTTCTCAAGCTTTCTTTCCTCCAACCCAGTTGCCTTTTATTTTCAAACCCCATCACGTGTCCTGATTATTCCTAACTGTATGCTTCAACTTCCACTCAAACGACTGCGTTTCAACCAATCCTCGCCATTCAAATCAAACAACAAGAAATTCCGCAACGATATTGTCACAGAACGGATAAGTCGACAGGATTCTACAACAGTGTAATACATCAAATATTGCAGTGTAATAACTTTGGATATATTACAATAAGTCGACAGGATAAAGATATTATGGAGCTTAATCAGGATCAAGATGGAAATTAGCCCAGACGCCCGCAAATCAAACGGCAATGACAAACCCAGAGGAAAGAAGCGGCGAAGCGACAAAACACACCCTGGCGACAATAATTTTGCAGCTGACCGCCGCACTTCAAGGAGCAAGGTCCACTCAACTACAAACGACGTTCCGTAGCGCCACCCCCGGAGCAGCCCACACCCCCCGCCGACCGAAAGGCGAGATGAGCGCGGCAGCCGACGCACGTGCCACCACCCCAGGCAAGTGTCACCGAGGCCGGACACCGACCACCGAGGAGTCATCCATCGCCATGCCGTACACCGCCCCCGAAACCAATCCGCGCGACCCGGGACAGCACAGACGATCCCAAAACGATATTCCAGTACCGGACTTCACTTCAATTTCGCGGACGGTGCGAGCAGTCCCGAGCCAAGCCAACCACCCCAAACCAAGACGTCCCAGAGGAGACCTGTTGAACTGAGGTAGGCACCCACCCTATGGCGTCAAGAAATTGACTTTGGACTTCTACCTAACCTACATACCCCTTAATCATGTATCTAACCTTGTACTCAATGAATGCACGCACGGGCTAGGCCAAACCTGTCCGAAAGGACTCGCACTGCAACCAAATTTGTCACACAGGACAACCCTTGCCTGCATTCATTGACCCCACCACCATGTTTATCACTCAACCCAATTACCAGTACTATATGCCCTCAAATACAAGCCACAACGACTTCAACCATCACCATGCCCAAAAAAACGTGTCAGTACAGCTCACACACTTACCACACAAAATCCATACATGACCATACGTCGTCACACTAACAAACACGCACAACCCGCCCAACAAGCGCGACACTCGCGCCAAAAGACGACAACAACCAACAAACGCATGCACCGTCGTTAGTAACAATCATCTCGTCTACCCAAAACACTAAAAAAATGTTCACCTTAAAAGGTGCCATATACACTAACAATAGAAATTTCGATATATGACTTTAATAAATTTGTTGTTCATAGTGAGAACAGGTTAGATTTTGTACAAACAAGGACTTCGCGTGACACCTTTTCATTCACAATTTTTTTTTTTCGATTCGTGTCACAGGTCACCCCACAAAACTTTTCATTTCAGGCCACAGACGCCTTTCACCACGCCTGTGACACGTCTCCACTCAACACGTGTTCACGTCGTAAGCCTCATTTTCACTCAATTCCACCCTAATATCACTGAATAGCATTTTTTACTAAAGTCACAACGACCATTCGATTTAATAAATGGATACAATATCCGGATTTTCAAAATACAAATAACGTCGAAATTACACCACCTACGACAAACAAAAACGATTTTACATCATTCTTCCCAGATAAAGGAGGCCAGAAAATTGACAAAACCCGTGCCAAGTAGAAGATTCAAGTCGCACACAAAATCAATTAGGCGGACAGGAAACGTAGTTCCCCCACTTCCTGATCCAATTACTTGCAAACAAGGGAGGGTAATTTTTAGATCGGTCACCGCTCCCCGCACAGATTCCTCTCTCTATGCCACCAATCTTGGATTCCAATTCAAGCCTGCGCATCGACTTTTACAAATCGACTGTTATTCGAAAATCAAACAAGGTACACGCACACACATTTAAATGAGTTCACATCCCTATTATAAGTAATCAATTACTTTACAGACTGCCAAAAAACATTACATATCCCACCTACACGTCGATATCACAGACCTTAGGATCTCGACAACACATAGAACTCGCTCACACATTTCTTACACAACAGACTTCTAACATTTTTCACAACACACACAAAGACAAAAAATTACACATAAAGGTTATATAGATTTCCATGTCTCCTGTACACATAGCATAAACGCACTTGAGGGCTAGAATCACGTTTTCACCTAAGTGTCGCTACAGATGAGACAAAAAATTTATAGGGCATAATTGAGCAATTAAAAAATTTATAGGGCATGTAGATACAAAAGGGTTCAAACCAATACACCTTATTGTTCATATTAATCATTTTCATTATTTTCTCTCAATTAAAATTTAAATATTTAATCAATTTATCAATTTATTCAACTTATTATCACTTTTAATCATTAATTATCATTTTTTTTACCAATTAGTTTATATTATCATTTTTATTTATCAATTATCATTCTATTTACCACTTAGCTTATATTGCCATAACTCAATTATCAACGAAAACTCATTGATTTTCGGTTAAACTAAAAACATTAAATCATCCTTTATTGTTGAAACCTTTTTATTTTTCATTTTTCTTTTTTTACCAAGCACTCAACTTTGATTTCGCTCAACCACTTTTTATTTTTATTTGATTTCAAAACACCTTATGAAATTTCCTCGTTTTCTTTTCCCAAAATTCGAGCAAAAATTAGTTAGGCATTTTTCCTTTTTTTTTTCACCATGCATCAAGCATTCACTTTGATTTCTTCCAACTTTTTATTTTTATTTTTATTTTTTGATTTCTCAAAAGACCTAATAAAAATCCCTCGATTTCCATTCCCAATTTCGAGCAAGAATATGGTTAGGCATTTTTCCTTTTTTTTTTTCACCATGCATCAAGCATTCACTTTGATTTCTTCCAACTTTTTATTTTTATTTTATATTATTTTTGATTTCTCAAAAGCCCTAATAGAACTCCCTCGATTTTTTTCCAATTTCGAGTAGAAATTAGTTAGGCGCATTTTCTTTTCTTTTTAATCCACTATGTACCATAGCATTCATTTTGATTTCTTACAATTAAAAAATTTTTTTGATTTCTATTAATTATACTCAACCTATATCATCAACACCATTCTATATTACTTCTTATATCACCACCAATGCTTGTATATAACCTCTCAATACCCACAACTAATTTTCCCACAAAATTATTTTTCACTTTACAGAATTCTCTCAGGCTAACCCCTTCTTGAATTCTTCACATGTAGGGGGCGCATCTGTCATAATTTGTATATAATTGTATGCCCCCCGACCCACTATGCATGTACAATGTATGATTTTCAAAGATTTAATAAAGAATAAGGTAACTGGAGGAAAGAAAGTGGCAACAAGACATAGGAAGCAGGCTAAAAGCGGGCACAAGTATAAATAACTTGTACAGTCAATACTTCCTGGCAAGCCCGGACGTATCTGGTATCCGCAGAAGTTATATTAGTAGAGAGACGCCCAATATTTCCGGACAGGACCGGACGTATTTGATAACGCGGAAGTAAATAGAGTCGAACACACCCGATACTTCCTGACCAGGCCGGGCGTAACTAACACCAAAGAAAGCCGCCGGTCCAATTAGAAAGTCTCCCCTAAATAGGTCAACCAATAGAAAAACGGGCACGTTCCATCCTTCGACCAATGGGAAAGAAGACGACTCTTGGTGTTAAATCGAAAGGCAAGAATTGTCAGTAGTGATTTCGCTTCCAACAAGGTGACATCTGCTCTAGACCTCTCTCCCTCTGCTCATCCCACAGCTAAGTTCAATCACCGCCATGTGATCAGATAATTAACAATCAAAACCCGCTCCGCTCTTCTCAAGCTTTCTTTCCTCCAACCCAGTTGCCTTTTATTTTCAAACCCCATCACGTGTCCTGATTATTCCTAACTGTATGCTTCAACTTCCACTCAAACGACTGCGTTTCAACCAATCCTCGCCATTCAAATCAAACAACAAGAAATTCCGCAACGATATTGTCACAGAACGGATAAGTCGACAGGATTCTACAACAGTGTAATACATAAAATATTGCAGTGTAATAACTTTGGATATATTACATGTATATATATATATCAGGTAAAAATTTAGGGTAACTATTGCTCACCTAAATAAAATAGGTTAAACAAAAAAAATTAAATAGGTTTCTGGATATGAGTTTCTTTTCATTTCATTAAAGTAGTCTCAAGCTTTCAGGTATCTCTGTCCTTCTACAGGAGAACATAAATAAATTAATAAAACACCGCTTGATGGCAAACGATTATAAATATATGTCCAGGAGATTTTTTAAATCAATTAAAAATATTCGAAACTATTATAGACGTGTATGATTCTTTTTAAAAATAAACAATATCTACTGCCCTTACTGCAATGGAGAAATTAATGGGAGGGTTACCAGTGATTAGCCAGGCCCTCCCATTAATTTTTCCATTGCAGTAAGGACAGTAGAAATTGTTTATTTTTAAAAAGAATCATACACGTCTATAATAGTTTCGAATTTTGATAACAGATGGCGCTCTAATGCATCATAATTAAAAATATAACTAGATTTTTTTTCTTCTGCGCTCTATTGAAGAAATCGGGATGGTTAGCACAGTTGTACTGAGGCGATAAGATTGTCCGCTCAAAGAATCTTTCTCCACAACACCAGCAGAGGAGAGTTGTCAGGAAAAAAGTTCTATCTGCACAGAGAGGTAGTAGCAGTGAGGTAAACCTTTTGACAAAAGTTACTATTACGGGTTATCTCATAAAAATCAATAAACTAGGGCCTACAGTAAGAGTAATTTAAACACAGAAAAAGGTACACTCAAGAGTACATCATTAACAACAAAAAGGGGATAAATAAAAAAAAACACGATTTGTTAAATAAAAAAAAAACAGTACTTAGCTTTTATTTGCAGCGTTGATAAGGAGTGGACCAGGGTTAAACAGGTATTCGAGGAGATCACCAGACAAGCACACAGAGGCCGCCATAAGCGTCTCCACTCGAACACCACTCCACGACTCCTCGCATTCCGTTTCAACCTTCTTTTGTGTACAAACATGGCCACATTTGAGAAGACGTGGGAGATCAGTTCACTTAACAAATAAACAACATTCTTCCCGCATAACTGAGAAGATTAAAACTGCTATGTTTGCCAAATAATTTGACACTCTATTGACTCAGGCTGCCAGCTATTGGAATATACAGCTAGCGAACTTTGGTTACCACTTAGAATATTTTGTTGTCAAGATAATGACAACTTCAGTCCATAATTTTATCAAAATAACTATAGAAGGTAATATACACTCAACGACAAAACTTGAGGAGGTTTAACCATTCAGCACACAGTATAAGGGGGTCGGTGGAAGGATGGTCTAAACAATTGGTTTTCGACCGCTACGACACGGGTTCGATTCCCGCATTGAGAACTTTTTTCTGATAAAAAATATGCTCCAATTGCCCCCGTTTCTTGCAGAATTCCAACCTCACCAGCGAGTGCAAGTAACCAATCGGGGCTCTGGAAAATTTGTAAGTGCAAAGTCGAACTGCTTTTCACATGTGTAGATATGTGGTGCACTTACAGTAAAAGCAGTCGCCTACCTCTACCCACCATGATTATCATGGCCTGTACCACGTGTACTAGGGATGGACAAAAAAAAGCATGTATATCGGGATTCAGAAAATAACTCATAATAATATTTGATACACAATGACCTTTATTGAAGAAACACGAGATAACCAAATTTGAGCAAAATTACCTCTGTCTCCTTCAAAACGGCGACATTAAAATGCTCTGACTAGTTTCAAAAAAGACTTTTCCGCATCGTCTTGATTTATAAAGCATTTCCCTCCCAGGAAGTTGGTGAGATGCCTGAAAAGGTGGTAGTCGGTATGTGAGAGATTTGGTGAGTAAGGTGGGTGGTCAAGAGTGTCATAGCCCTGCTCATTCAGCTTTTGTCTCATGATCATTAGAGAGAGAGAGAGAGAGATAGAAAGAGGGAGATAGAGTTTTAAGTCGGAAATTGACAACTGCACAATACCATCCACTTGATCATTTAGCCGGACTTAACCAAATTTCTTGTTGAAACACTGGAGAAGTCCAAAAGCGAATGTTAGAAAGTAAAGAGCTCTTTGGGAAACCGACGCATACCACTGGCAGAGATCAGAGGAAAGCCGAGCTGTCCTTCAGCAATGTTGGATAACTCCCTCCTGTTTGCCGGGGAAACAATGGCGCAAGAGGTCGACGGGGGGGAGGATGGTAGCTCGTGTTGGCCTTCAGCCATTGCTTCTGTCAACCCAGGGAGTGTTGGCCTCCTACTTCACAACTTTCTGTGTTGTTGTTCTTGAAGAAAAAGTTTGGAGAAAGTTTTCAACTAACAATAATCTCTTCTCGGATGATCTTCATTGGCTACGATATCGCCTCTGGGTATAGACATTCTTAGGCTGTTCTTAAAGAAAATCAAAACCATTGGGCAAAATAAGACCGATCAGAGAAGTACAATTGATTCACAAGACATCTCTTGAGTACCTATTCCATCGGTGATAAGATGCCACCGCCATCTCTCGGAATAAAAA
The DNA here is from genome assembly GCA_030710605.1 of Cordylochernes scorpioides. Taxonomy (NCBI): domain Eukaryota; kingdom Metazoa; phylum Arthropoda; class Arachnida; order Pseudoscorpiones; family Chernetidae; genus Cordylochernes; species Cordylochernes scorpioides. The sequence continues at coordinate 68,822,936 of CP092881.1, read as the reverse complement.
GCAACTATTTGTTGATTTCTATTCGAAATTATAAATATTATTGTGTGTTGAGGGCTTTTTTTATACAAGGTTGTTCCAAAAGTTCGTAAACACTTGCAAAAAATTGAAATATCAATATTTTATTCGCCGTTATGTACAGGGTGATCCAAAAGTCCCGCACAACTTTAAAAATTAATAACTCCGCGAATATTCGCGCTAGAGCAATGCGGTAAACACCATTGTGTTCAGGATGCAATGGGATTTTTTATGGCAAATAATGTAAAATTCGAAATCGATTTTAGTTACAATTTTATTCGCCAGATGGCGCTCTACCAGAATCAGAGATTCAGCGGCCAAATTGTTTGATAAATTGAAAAATATAACTGATCGACACGTATTTTTCCTTTTTGAATACCAGGAAAGAACCCTAATAATATCAAATAACAAATTAATAAAACACCACTTCGCCAAAAGTATGAAGAATTGGTTAACGATTTTCAAATACAATCAGAGATATGTAAAATAGGAAAATGCAAATTAAAACATGTAGCAAAAAGAAAATTGATATTTTAGATACGGTTTGTTTCCGAAGATAATAAATTTCTAATATTTTTAATTCAACTCTCACTCAGTATCGATTATATTTATTTTAATTCATTTGAAAAATATGTATCTATCTCTGATAATTTATTTTATTCTGGAATGCCGTTGTTTTTGTCGTGTCCAATAAAGAGCCTCAGATGTACCAAGCATCTCCATCACATCAGCAGCAATGTCCACTATCTTGGGTGTGTAAAGCTGCTGCTCTAGGTCTATGTCAAATTTCTGCAAGGCTGCGGCCATTGCTGGCTATGAGAATATGTGGGTAGGTGTAAGTTCCACACCAGGACCATTGTTGCATGCCCTATAGGTTCTTGTGCCATCTGGATGTATTGTCATTCCTTTATAGTGTTTTGTTCTAAGTCTTGTTATAGTTTTTGTCATTTTTCTCTCAGAGTTTATTTCGCATTTTGATCTTTTCTTTTTTTTTTTGCTTAATTATCTTGTATTCTGACAAAGAATCAGCGTCAAATAATGACATTTGTTCTTTCCTTTGGCTCAACTTTCTGGCTTCCTTTGCCAATTCAAATGCCATTTCATTACCCCCGATCCCAGCAGGGCAGGGATCCAATGTAGAATGCAGTTATTCTCCAATGGTTCCAGTTGGGTAAGTAACGAGTGTATTTTCTGTGTGATTTTAGTATTGCCCTTCTGAATTGCTTCTAGAGCGGATATGGAGTCGCTGTATATTAAAATTCCTTCTGTTTGATGCAGGGATGGTTGGTTAAGGCATACATCAAGGGCTTTCCAGATAGCTGTCAGTTCACAAGTGAAGTTTGACGAAATCTGTCCTGCTCCTTCTTTGAATTTTATGTTTGTTCCATCTTGCAGTATTATGTTAATTCCGGCCCCTCCATTACTCAGGGTAAGGTCTGAAGATCCATCTGTATATGCTGTTAAAGGACGTGGCCTAGCATTTTTAATCAATAATTTGTACTATGAGGACATAGCCGTTAATATTCCAAACACATTAGACCTCGAAACCCAAGGTATCAAAGTCTACCTCAATCAAAACAAAGCCATCAACATATACAATATGTATCACCCTCCAAACAATACATTTATTGACGATGGAACAATGGCTCAATTTCTTACAGACAACACTATTATTTTAGGTGACCTTAATGCCAAACATCAACTATGGGGATGTTCTACGCCAAACCCAAGAGGCAAAATACTATCAAACATATTTGACGACAATGCCTTCATGTGCTTAAATGATGGGAATCCTACCCATCATTCCTACAGCTATAATACTGCACAAGCCCTTGATATAAGTTTTTACTATCCTGACATTTTCCACAAATGCAAATAGCAAATATTAAAAGGTTTTGAAAGTGATCATATGCCTAATTTGATAGAAATTAGCACCAAGACCAAAACTAGCTCAATTAAGAAAAATTATGGAACTTCAAAAAGGCTAATATGATATCTTTCGAAAACACCATTATTAAAGCAGCCAAAGTGTCAATACCAAGAGGTTATATTAAGAAATGGATTCCAAATTATACACACCAGGCAAAAAATATTCAAACACTTATAACTAAAAGAAATGAACTACAAAAAAGTGCACCCAAAACCAAACAAATTGTAGAACTGAACTGAACATTGTGATTGCAAAAATAAAAAGATTATACGTAAATGTGAAAAGGGAAAAATGGAAACAAACTTGTGAAAACCTGAACCCAAGAAACCCAAATACAAAACTTTGGAATTTGGCAAAACAAATTGACAGAGTCCAGCCACAAACTGAAAACACAAATATGATTGAGAATACAGATGGTACACCAGCAACTAATGACAAAATTGCTGCCAATCCTTTAGGTAATTCATATCAAATAAGTAGTAAAATCAAGGTTGAAAAAAGGCCCCGAAAGATTATTCATGACTGTAAAAATGTCACCAGCACTCATAATATTTTCCATTAAAAAAATCAATATGAAAGAGCTAGATTATGCATTACAAAACACTGACCAAAACAAGACTCCTGGGCCAGATGGAATCCATGGCCGAATGATATCAAACTTGGGCAAAATTGGCAAAGAAAGACTTCTTAATATTTTCAATATCTACTGGAAAACTGGAAAATTGCCTCAAGACTGTAAAAATGCAACAATAATTCCCATTAAAAAACTTGACAAATCTGCTGATGACCCAAAAAACTACCGACCTATCTCCCTCACAAATATTTGCTGCAAATTAATGGAAAAAATTATATTCAGACGACTCACCTACCACCCCGACACAAGAAATCTCTTACCAGAAGAACAATATGGATTTAGGAAAGGACATGGGGCATTAGACCAACTCTTATTTTTCACACAAAAGGTAAAAGATACACAAAACAAAAAGCCAACTAACCACACCATAGCTGCTTTTTAGACCTTACACAAGCTTTTGATAAGGTATGGAAAAACAAGTTAATTACAAAATTATACAAACATTTCAAAATTGATGGAAAGCTATCACTTGGATAAATGATTCCCTTAAAAATATATACATCAGGGTCAAATATAATGGCACTCTATCTAAAACCTTCAAATTGTACCAAGGATTACCACAAGGATCAGTCCTTAGCCCAACTCTCTTCACCCTATTTATTGCAGGCATAGAAGAAAAATTTTCACATAAAACCAATATTGGACTTTTCGCTGATGACATTATTCTATGGAGCAGCAACACTAACTGGAAAAAAAGCTGAAAGAGATTTGAACAAGACTATTCTCCACCTAGAAAAATTTGCTAATAAACATAAATTAGAATTTAACCCCCAAAAATCTGAAACCTGTCTTTTTACTACCGATAAGAAACTATACAAAATAAGACCAAATATTATTCTGAAAGAACAACAATTGCAATATAATAAACATCCTAAATATCTCTGCTACACCCTGGATCCAGAAATTAACTCCAGTAAACATATTGAAGGAGTTGTTAGAAAAGGAAGAGACCGACTAAAAATCTTGAAATATATTTCAGGAAGAGTGGAGAGCTGAAGCAACAACACTAAAATTAACTTACACATCTCTAATGAGACCTATCTTGGAATATGGATATCAAATCTATGGTACAGCATCTGAAACAAATCTAAAAACACTGGAAAGGATACAACTAAATGCACCTAAAATTATTACAGGTCTTCGAAATACCTGCCCTAATAATATTGTACTTTGCGAGGCAGACATTATGCCCTTGAAGGATAGAATAAGCTACAATCTGCCAAAAATATATAAACAAAATCAAGAGTTATGAAAATAAACACAGAACTTTCAATTACATACTTATTTGGGAACCCAATATAAGACTCACAAAAGAAGGACCTCTCAACCTGGCCAAAAGAAATGGATTTTTAAAATATAAAGTGGAAAAATATTATTTAGCTGAAAAAATATCTACATGCGAACCACTAACAAAATGTTATTTTTAATGCCACTTTAAACGAACCCACCAACAAACAATACCAAAATCCAGAATACTTAAAACAATTTTCATTAGAAATAATTAATATAAAATTCCTAAAAATGCAATAACTATCTATACCGATGGCAGCAGAGACGAGTTGGGACACACTGGCAGTGGCTCTCTCATTAAAACCACAAATGGCAATGAGAAAATGAACAGAAGAAACCCAGATTTTTGCTCAATCTTCAGATCAGAACTTATAGCCATCTATGAAGTCTTAAAATCCATCAGAAATACTAAACATCAAGATATATGGATTCTTACTCATAGTAGAAGTTCCATACAACACTTGAGTCACACAGGGGAACTTAGAGACAAAGTAAGCAGGTACATAATTGGTTATCTCCAAAAACTCTCAATACCTCAAAAATTCACCTTCAATGGATACCCTTACATGTTAGCATTGAAGGCAATGAAGCTGCTGATGCGCTAGCGAAAAAAAAGGCACAAAAGAACCCTTGCTACAGAAAAATAAAATTACTTTTAAAGAAATAGAAACAGTAGCCAAAATAAACAAGAACTGGAGGATCCCACCTAAGCACAGTTGGTACACCCTAGAAGCAGATGGCCACCCAGACCTTTCAGTCTACAAGCCGGCATGCGAAGCATGCCCTTCGCTGCTATTCTGTTCAACTCATAAGCCAAGTAACGGTATCCAAGCTAGTGCTTGGACATTGTACCTGGAAACACCACCTCCCAGACAACGTGTCTGGAAGGATTTCTATACCGGTGGCCTTTAATCACAGCAAAATAGGGGACTATCTACTGTGTCCAGCAGGGACGGCGGGGAGGCAGCCCCCGGTCGACTCTGTTCACTCACAGCTGAGGAAAAGCTCAGCAGCCACGTCGTGGGCTTTCTCAAGAAGCTTGCTCTGATTTCTCAGCAGCTTACTCTCGATCGCGCCCCTCGCCCTCCTTCTCTCTTTCTGCACACCCACTACCCTTGGACAATCCAAGACGTAGTGGCGTGCATTCACATCCCTTTCTCCATAGACGCAATCAGGGTTTCTATTAATTTTAAATCTGTGGAGACTTGGGGAAGAGCCCATGTCTCGAACTACCCTAATGAGTTTGTGGGACATTACCTTACAGAGGTACTTGGGTGTTGTTACCCCATTGAATACCTCTCTCCCCTTCACACTGTTCCTCCATCTGTCCAACCATAAGTCCTGGACGTGACCCCTGATCCTCCTATAAACTACTTTCTTGGTCACTGGGGTCCTCAGTGATCAACCTCTAAAGCATCCTGCCTTAGCGATCCTGTCTGCGAACTCATTACCTTCGTTGAGGCTGTGTCTCCTAAACCAAGGGAGCTCCTGGGCCCGCGTCATCATCTCCGGCTCCTGGATTATTTGATGCGCGAGTTGCCCTTTCTCCAGATTGATAACGACGAGGGCTGACATACAATCTGAATAAGGCGGTCCGGGCTGAAGTTCTTCTCGGCACACACTCTGAGGGCTACCCTGATCGCAACCAGCTCGGCTGAAAAGACCAATTCGTCCACTTAAAGTCCCAGGGCATTTTCCCTTTTCTCCCAGATCTTCTGTCTGATGGTCTCCTCCTCTAGTTTCAATCCCTGGGGTATAAGCCCAGCGAGGACCAATAAGGCCTCACTGCTGGTAGTGCGATATCCCCCTGTGATTCTGAGTGCCGCTGTCCTCTGCACTCTCTCTAGAGTAGTCGCCACCTTCTGATCTCTGTTTCGGCGCCACCAAGCCCTGGAAGCATATAGCAAGATTGGCTCGACACAGGAGAGGCAGAGGTTCCTAAAAATAGTACCCTCCTTCTCTCCCCCCCCCCCCTGTTGAGAGCCAACCAGGACAGGCCTGCACAACGCCTCCCTGCCTCTCGCCACCATCTCCTCCGCCTGGTATTGCCAACCCATCTTGTCATCAATGACCACCCCCAGGATGGTCATCCTATTGACCAACGCTACCCTCCGTCCTTCCATCCGGATAGCCGGCTTGTGTTCCCATTTGATCCCTTTCATTTTAGTTCTTATGTCCCTAGGCTTAAAGCTGAGGGCTTTAGTTTTGGAGACATTGAACTTAAGGCCAGAGTCATAGGCCCAGATCGAGAGAATATGGAGAGAAGTTTCAACACACTTCTCAGCCTTCGCTCTCGAAGCAGCCTCAATGATGAGGTACTGGTCGTCAGCATAGAGAACCAGCCTGTCTCCCTCATGGAGCTCCTCCTGGAAAACGGTGTTTACCAGGATATTCCACAGAATAGGTCCGCAGCAAGAGCCCTGGGGGCAACCCCTAGCACAGTTTCTTTCCAACTTCCGCCCACCAAAACTGAGGCTAATCCGTCTATCCCTCAGGAAGTCACGAATCAAGCTGCACAAATTATCAGGACAACCCATGACCATCAAATTTCTCATCAGCTTGTTCCAGCTCATGGAGTTGAACGCGCCATCAATGTCCAGGGCCACGAAAAGAACCCAAGCACCCTTATTTAAGCCCATCTCAACCCCCTCTAACACCTCGTTCAGAGCTGTTAGTTGTGGATTTCCCTTCCCTAAAACCATGTTGGAAAGAGGAAAGGAGCTCATTACTCTCTAGCCAGTGATTCAGTCGCTGAGCTAGTAGGCTATTCAGGACCTTACATAGACACACTAGTAAAGAAAGCGGACGATAATCATTAGGAGAATTACCCTTTCTACCAGACTTTTCGAGAAGCACTACTCGGGCAACCTTCCATGCCTCAGGAAATGTACCAGTGTCCAGGCACTTATTGAATAACCTGGAAAGAAGCGATGGGTGCATCCTTACCAGGGCTTTCACGACCGTGTTATCGATCCCTTCGGGACCAGGAGATTTCCTTTTCCCGAACTTGAAAGCCGTCAGTTTCACCTCATTCTCAGAAAAGGGCGGATCCACCAAACCACAAGTGGTCAGAGAGATCTCGTCCTCTGGTTCCTCGTTTCCGAAGTGCCGATCCAAGTTGTTTTTATTTTGTCTTCTGCTTTCGAGCGAGTAGGTCTAGAACACATTCTCTCTGAATTTTCTCATTGTTGGTGGATGGAACAGCACCGGTGATTATTTTGGCCGCTTTTGCTTGAACACTGTCTAGTCTTACTTTTAGTGATGAGCTTGAGGGAGCCCAGACGAGTGTTGCATATTCCATTATCGGTCTTATTAAGGTGGTATATGTTGTTCTGAGAATTCTGGGTTTTGCTCCCCAATTTGTTCCACATAGCCTTCTCAGAATGTTTAGTTTTCTGATAGCTCTATTTGAGGTGCTAATTATGTGCTCTGAAAATTAAAATTCCTCATAAATAATAATTAAAATAATTTTGTTGACATCTTGTCAATACATACACAGTCTGCACTATTAAAAAAAGATAATATGCATTATATACACTATGTATAATGAATATGGCGCCTCTGCCAGCGCTGAAGAGTTTGGTGGAGAATCGCCAGTGGGTCTCCAGCGACACCACGCATTTTGCGATCTACGATGAATACGTAGATCGCGTACTTCGCCGCTTAGGAGATGGTGATGGCGTGGTCCTCGAGACCAACTGGAAAGATCCAGGACTGCAGTATCACACCTAGGTGTTATGGATTTCTAATTTTATCAATTATTTGTTTGTTTATGCTTATTTTGTGGTTATATTTATGCCTCTTTCCCTGGGAGTGGAGAAGACGCATAGGTTTGGTTTTATTGGGTTTATGGTCATTTGGGGTTCCATTGCCCACTTCTCCAGTCCTCTCATTGATGTCTTTAGTATCTTTTACGAATTTTCAATGCTGCTACTTGTGTGCCATATGGCTATATCATCTGCATAACAGGCAACCTTTGTTTCTTCAGTGAGGTAAGGATGGATGTCGTTAATATATAGCAGATAGAGTAGAGGACTGAGCACCGATCCCCTTCCTACCTTGGAAAATTCTCCATTGACCCGAACCTTTAACCTTCTTCCCCTTAAGAAGTCTGCAATCCAGATTAAGGTTTTTCCTCTTACTCCGATGTTGTGCAGCTTTTCACGTAATTTCTCCCTCCACACTCGATCAAAAGCTGAGGTCATATCAAGGAATATAGCCGTGGTCTTCTTTGGCGGTTTTTCCCGGAAAGAATCTATTATTGATTGACAGAAGTAGAACAGTTGATCAGTTGTACAGTGCCGTTTATAGGCCGTTTGGCAGAGGTTTATTTTATTATTTTTTGTGAGCCAGACTATGAGCCTAGAGTGGATAATTCGTTCTGGTATTTTACAAAGTATGCTGGCGAGAGCAATTGGCCGATAGTTCTTGTATTCCTTGGCATCTTTGTTTGGCTTCAGTATTGGCACTATAATTGATATCTTCCAATTCTTTGGTAGTTTACCAGTTTGCCATGAAATGTTCAGTATTCGTAGGAGTTGATTATTAGCTTTGACTTCAAAGTGTTTAATCATTTGACCAAAGATTAGATTATCTCTTGGTGACCTCTTGGAATTTTTTTATTGATGGGTTAAGCTCATTCAGTGTGAAGTCTCTCGAGAAAATATCTTGTTGATAGAAGTTTCTTGCTTGTTTAACTAACTGGTTTATATTATTTTTAGAGTCCTGTCTTCATTCGTATAGTTGAGTATGGAAGTGCTTGAAAGATATTCAGCAATTATGTCAGACATCTGTTTGTTCTCGTTCTCGCTGTTCTATTCATATCGGCTAGAGTATTGGAGGATTGGTGTTGGTTTGGATTGTTCTCTAACACTCTAATTATATTCCAGTGTTGGCTGTCCTTTCTTGGATCCATTTTTTTTTTCACAGAATTCTGCCATTTTTCTTGTTTGAATATCCAAATTTCTTGTTATATTTTGTGAATAATTTCAATGAGTTCCTTTCTGTTTTATTTGTTTTAAGAAGTCGATTGATATTGTCTCTCTCTCTGAAATCATTGCCTCGATGTTGTGGTCCTTCCAGTAACGTATCCACAGGTCTTTACGTCTACCTCTAGTTATCGATGCTCTTTTGCAGCTTTTTAAATGTTCGAAGAGAATTTTTCCAAGTTTTTGTCAAGCGTTCTGTAATTCAATTTTTCGTTGCACAGTTCTTCAAGCTTTTCTGTGAATTTTTTTCAAGTCGGCTTTCCTAAAGTTCCATGTTCTTTTATTCTAATGGACATTCTCAATTTTGAAGTTTAGGGTTGTTAAAATTGGTCTGTGGTCACTGATTGCACCTCTCAGGATTTTCCATTGTGTTGTGGGTGCGATGTTGTAATTTATCGCTGTGATGTCTATTGCGGATTCTGTGCCTGTGGACTTAGATAGATAGGTGTTCTCTCCGTTATTTAACGGTGTAAGGTCGAGGTCGGTTAGCATGTCCTCAACCTACTGACTTTTGTTATCCTGGACAGGTGATCCCCGAATTGAACTTTTGGCGTTAAATTCGCCGAAGTATGATTGTGATATCCGAAGACGCTTCACTTAATGTCTCTATTGTGTGTGCCCATACAAAATGCAAAGATTTCACGAGCTGAAAGTTGGCGATTTTGAGATGCGTCAAGAATTCGCTGAATGGGTTTTCCGGCAAATTGATATTGATGAAAACTGGCTGTCGAATGTTCTGTGAACAGATGATGCTCACTTTTCTCTAAACGGAGAATTTAACATTCAAAACAGCCGCATTTGGGCAACAGAAAACCCTAGGATTTTTACAGAAATCCCACTTTACCAGCCTAGAGTTACAGTTTTGTGTGGGTTCACTTCTTTTATTATTGGGTCATTTTTCTTTGAAAAATGAATGGAAGAACTTTTAAAACCGTTTTTGTAACTGGTGAACGTTATGAGAAAAGGGTATTCCCATATTGCAGGGTAAAAGCACTAAGCGAAATAACATTCATGAAAGATGGAGGACCTCCTCATACCTCCCGAGGTGCCAAACAATTGCTGAAGGATACGTTCGGTGAAAATCGTGTGATAGGTCGCCACTTTATATACCAGTGGCCTCCAAGATCAACAGACTTGACGCCTTGCGATTTTTGTTTATGGGGATACATTAAATCGTGTGTTTATCGATGCTGGCCTACCACATTGGCCATGTTGAAGGCTTCTATCAGATGGCACGCTTTATCAATTTAACAGATATGTTATTTAATGCTGTCCATTCTGTCATTTATGGTCTGCAGGCGGTGATTGAGAATGAAGGGTGCCACATTGAGCAAGGATTGTGACCTAATACAAGAGAGAAGGCAGTTACCTCATGTGTTGTATAAGCCGCCATGTATTATATTATCTATCAATATTTTGCAGCTCTTTGTGTTGGGATATGGGGTTAATAAATGCTGTCCTCACATCTTGACTATTTTTTTTTGTGAACAGTAATATTTTGTTTGTCATTTGCTCACATATTATGTCGTGCAAACCAGAGTGTTATAACTTCTCGAATAACACTGGTACACACAATTTTACCCCTTATGTTTAGTTTTTCGCTTTTCGCTCATTAGAAGAAATACATAGATAATAGATAACATAGAAATACACACATAAGAAATACATGTAGCATAAGGAATATTTTCTGTACACCAATAACTTTAGAAATTTTGTGAAAAAAAAAAAATACAAAATGATTTTACTACCACGTTTTTCAACGCAAAAGGTCGATTTAAAATTTATTTTTATTTGAGGGGACACATTTTTAATTTTTTTTACAGTATAATAAACAATGATAACATTTGACAAGCCCATAGAATATTTGGAATAAAGTACGACAAATATATTTTATCACTCCCCTCTATATTTCATTTGTTGGATCATGACAAATATCCAGTTAAATAGTCAAGGGTCGCCAATCAGTCAAGAAACTACACATTTCTTATAGCAAAAAATCCTATTAGTAGTGCCATCATAATTTTTGGTACTATATTAACATTTCAAAAATTCGTGTATTGATATCAGCAGTGTTTTTCAAACATTCAATCTATTTCACAAAACCTCATATAAAAAATAAATATTTTGCTACATGTTTTAATTTGCATTTACCTATTTTACATATCTCTGATTGTATTTAAAAATCGTTAAACAATTCTTCATACTTTTGGCGAAATGGTGTTTTATTAATTTGTTATTTGATATTATTAGGGTTCTTTCCTGGTATTCAAAAAGGAAAAATACGTGTCGATCAATTATATTTTTCAATTTATCAAACAATTGGGCCGCTGAATCTCTGATTCTGGTAGAGCGCCATCTGGCGAATAAAATTGTAACTAAAATCAATTTCGAATTTTTCATTATTTGCCATAAAAAATCCCATTGCATCCTGAATACAATGGTGTTTACTGCATTGTTCTAGCGCAAATATTCGCGGAGTTATTAATTTTTAAAGTTGTGCGGGACTTTTGGATCACCCTGTATAATGTCTTTGTATTATATATAAAGTGATTGTATTACGTATTATTATATATTCACCGTAATAATAGTATTCGCCAAGTAATAAGAAAAATAACGTTTTAATAAAAACACGAATTTTCGGGACAACCTTATGTAAAAGTCCAATTTTCCACACTATGCGTGATATCGCTCCATTCCACTACGACATAAGACCCATCGCCCATGTAGATGTCAGGAGTCTATGAACATGCCATGTTTCACATTCGACATGTTGAGTACACCTATCCCCCGATTTACACGGTAGATACGTTCCTGAGAAAAACGTGTAAATCGGGGGATAGGTGTACACAGAAATAAAAATAAAATGCATTGACAGGTTAAAATATGTAGTCAGCACATAAGCTCGGGATTCCTCGTGAGATGTGTACACAGCGCATGTGTTCAATCACAGTAGCATTTAGTATAGTGCGATAAAAACAACAAAAAAAAACTTATTTGGAAAACCGTGTAAAAGCGAAAACGTGTAAAACAAGTAGCGTGTAAATCGGGGGATAGGTGTATAGGTATGGGGACCATAGCTTTCATACTGTAATGTAGTTAGATAATATTATTGTACAAAATCACACCATAATACTCCCTTTAAAATATTTTAACAAATAGACTTCTTGTATTTTATATAGAAAACTCAAGGATATAAGGTTGTCCCAAAATGTCGTGTTTTTATTAAAACGATGTTTTTCTTATTACTTGGCGAATAATATTATTACGGCGAATACATAATAATACATAATACAATTACTTTATACATAATACAAATATATCATACATAACGGCGAATAATATTATTACGGCGAATACATAATAATACATAATACAATTACTTTATACATAATACAAAGACCGTGCGGCCACGCGTCTCGCGAGCTCCGCGTATTTCGCTACTGGCGAGTGATGTGTCATCCATGAACATGCCGAATTCGGCATCACCAAGGAGCCCAGGACCTGCTGGACAAGAGCCTGGAAGGCCCAGCATCCTATCTCCAACCGGTGGCAAGAATTCGCCGAAAGACGAATTACATCGGGAAATCTCTAGAGAGAATTCTGCAAATAAAGATTATGCAAATCCGCCGACAGGCGTTGGAAATGCAAATCTGGCCGTCGCGCGCGGTGACGTCACGTCCGGCTTGCCGCCGGCTACGTCATCCAATGGCGCTGCCCGTGCCCTGAGAAACTGGGCGGACTGCCCTGAAGATCAAGGCCCTGGAGCGGACGACGACTTTACCGTCGTGAGGACCAAAAAGAGGCGCCGCGAATCTGCGAACTCGCCTACAGCGGCTGCACCATCCTCCAACATCGGAGGTGCAAGAACCAGTCGCCGACCGCAATCTTCGGCAGGATCTGTGCCCCGGGCACAGGAAGTAAGAACAACCAGGGCCCACATCACAGAGGCCCGGGCGCGGCAGGCGTCCTCATCTGAGGACCACTGTGTGTACCTGGAGCACGGCCCCGAGCTACAGCCCTTCCACTACCTGAGGGCGCTGGACAGGATGCTCGGAGGAACCGCCGGAGTCATCCAAGTCTCCAAGGTGAACGGCCACCAACTCCTGGGACTGGCGAACAGAGGCCTGGCCGAGCGCCTCATAAACGAGGGCCTCGAGGTTGAGGGCACACTCCTCAGGGCCTTTCCTTTCCGCAAAAGAGCGGAAAGGTTAACTGTGGGCAACCTCCCCTTCTTCGTGGAGGACTCCGCCATCATCAGCGCCCTAAAACCTTATGGGCGCGTAACATCAATTGCGCCCAAACTGATGAAGGCCGGCCCATACACCTACAACGACGGCCGCCGCGAGGCATTCATTGTCCTCCGCGAGGGAATGACAACTGAGAGGCTCCCCACCCGCCTTGAGATCCCTATTAAAGGCGAGGCCTGGCCCGCTTATTTGTCCTCGGGCATCAAGTGCTCCAGGTGCCACGGCCAAGGACATCGCAGGGCCAACTGCCCCCTGCTTGCAGGGCGAACCAACGCTCCTAGACCGGCCACACCTACCTCTCCCACCAGCGTCCCACCAGTGACCGCGCCTGGGCTGCCTCAGCAGCCATCTGCCCACCCTCCACCTCCGGCGTCCTCCAGTCCAGCCATGGAGATCCCCAGCGCTTCTCCTGCGGCCCGGGCTGTGACCCCATCTGCAGCACCTCGGTCATCTACACCAGTGGCCCCAGCCGTACCTGTGGAGATGGCGCCTCCTGCCCCTCCACCTGTGACCCCTGCTCCGTCCTTGCGGGCTCCTGGGGGTTCCGTGAGCCCCCAATCAACGAAGTCGGGACCCCCCGCTCAGGACATTGAAATGACCGCCATCGAGGAGTCCTCCGCTTCCTCTACATCATCGAGCAGGACATCCATGAGAGATGACCTCGTGGCGTTCATCCGAAGAAGCCCCACCGTGTCCTTTACTGGGACGGACGCTCTTGGTCTTGGGCGCGAGGAGGTCTTGGACCTCCTCTCCTCGAGGACCAAGGCCCAAAGAAAGCGCTGGCTCCTGACACCTCCGCAGACCGATGCTCTTGCCGGTCTGATTAAACAAATCCTTGGCCTGAAGCCCGCAGGCAATACCAATGTATACAAGATCTTGCACCAGGTCAAATCCGAATTGAAAAAAGGACCGGCGGCAGTGCCTCCAACACCCCCACTGCCTGCGCCTTGGCCTGCCGAGCCAGCACCACCCGCTCCCCAAGAGAGGGAGTCGACGCCGGCCATGGCCACACGTTGCGATGAATTGCGGCTTTTAACCATCCAATTGATGAAGGAACTCAACCTCTGGCCACAATTGGACTCTCTATACCCTGACCTCGTGGAAGCGGTGCTATGCCCTGAGGATAGGAAGGGCTTCCTCAGGAGACTTTTCCCGGAGGACAGGAAAGCCATCATCCAAATCCTGGACAAGCTTTCCGAGCACACTCGGGACTTACACTCCCTTACTCTCAGGGACCTATCTGAGCTTAGGGCCGCCTTGCCGTCCGACCTCCTGTTGAAATAATTGTTAAATAATTGTAAATTTCTAAGCTTTCTCTCCGGAGTGTACTGATTGACTGTGAAGTCAATAAAATCTGTTTAATTGGTGGTTACAAAATACATAAACATTATACATAACGGCGAATGATATTATTACGGCGAATACATAATGATACATAATACAATTACTTTATACAAAATACATAAACATTATACATAACGGCGAATAATATTGGTATTTAAATTTTTGCAAGTGTTTACGAATTTTTGGGATAACCTTGTATCATAACACTGACTTTCAAACAAATCCACAGATGGAATTTACGCTGATTAGTCGGAAAATTCAAGAGCAAATTAAAACATAGTTGCATATGTTGTGAATTTGATGAGGAAGGATATATGCAAATAGAGAAAATCGGCGAGAGTCAGACACTTTCTTGATATATGAAACTTTAACACATCTTTTCTAATATATTTTTCATTTCTCTGTGGGTTTCTTTAGTTTATCCTTGAAGTCTTCAGTAATTTACTTTACCCTTTTAAATAAAAGTTTTAGAAAAGTCTTCAGAACGGTTAAAATATTCACACATACACCCACATACAGCTTTATTAAGATCACCTATCCTATACAGAATCACCACAGGAAAGAAGCATAAATGGAGCTCCTATATTCCAGACAGCGCAGAGCACAACAGCCTCCAGGTCCGACGCATGTCCAGTAGCTACAGAATACACTGTGCATTGGTTAGTGTATCACTGAAAAGGCGAGTGTTTAAAAATTGAGAATATTCTTAACGATAACAATTATATTTCTATAATAATGTATTCCTCATTGTTGGATATTCCCAACATTGTTGTTCATATTCCTGTGAAAGGTGATTTACCATTTTTCGAATGTATCTATAGACATAATTTATTCTTAATAAATCGGGTAACTTTTAAAATATGGAGGTACTTTTTCAACACGCATAACTTTTTGACGTGAGTCATAGAGGTCGACAAAGTCAATTTCCAATGAGTTCCAAAAATATTTTCACGAAATGAGATTCACTAAATAAAAATTTATTTGGGCCAGAGGTAGATTTTTATCGCCACTTTTTGGAAATGTTCCTGCAATGGGTTCATTCTTTCCATTTCACCATTTAAGATTGACAAATTTCCTTTTTTTTATTCGCGAATATATAAGGAGGCGTCCTACTTGATCTTGATAAAAAAAAAATTCAGGAATTTCCATCGAATTCCTTTTTAATTTAGTCTCGGCTCTAAGAAAGCCAAATTTAAAACAATAAGGCCCTTCCCATATTTGCCTCGCGTCTATTTAATAAAATATCTAATACAATATAGTGCGGCTTAAGATTGTAGAACGACATTTGAAAATTATTCCGTATGTGTTTATTTTAAACGAAAAATCGAAATTTATTTTAGGGAGAAATAACGACCATTACTATCCTTAGGGATGAAGTATGAAAGGATGAATTGTGAAGAGTAATGATAAACGGAAAAATAAAGTGTCCAGGGATGGGAATTTCATCCCTAAAGTTAGAAATAATCGTTATTTCTCTTTAAAATAAATTTCGATTTTTCGTTCAAAAGAAGTACATGCGGGATAATTATCAAATGTTGTTCTACAAAAAAATCTATATTAGACACGTTTCGCTAAATATTCGATTTTTTAACGAAAATTTTTATCAGAGAGAAAGGGGAATTTTCAACCGCGCTAAATTGTCAATCCTACCTAATGTCCCGCCTATCGTCCCAACCCACGCGGTATAAGAGAATTGTTGCTTGAAATACTGTCTGTACTCGGCTAACTTAAGCGTTCTAGGTATTTAGACAGAGCCTTTTCAAACATAAGTGCAGTATTCTGCCTGAGTAGATAGCTAACTCTCCATCCTTCGTTAGAATTTCTGAAATGGCGGATTTTATCCCCGATAAATAGGATGGAATTAACCAGGAAAACTTCCATGTTTGCACCAAGGCCTGGTTCTACCGTTGTCACAACGGTGCTTCTTGACATAACTATGAACGGTACTTCTTGGCAGAACTGTGAACGGTATTTTTCGCAGAGTAGAATGTTGGGATATACCCAGTATAATTTTCCTGTCTATTGGGTCCGCCCACATGTGGTAGCTTGTATAGCATATTTGAGTGCATCCAAAGTTTCATACCGCACCCGTCTACTATACATAACTCCTGTTGTAGAAAGGGTGGTCAGTAGGTGGGAGACACGGCGCCAAGTCCGCCAAATTTGGGAACAAAAACACTGCAATTCACCTTGACGCCTGGAATTCCATTTCTTCACAACACCGATTAGCCACTCCTTCGGCTGAGTCTTCGGTTGTGTTTTGGCATGGAAGCTGCCGTAGTTGTCCTTATTAGCCAAGACGTGAACTACAGAAGTTATAGGAAAATGAAACATATTTAAATAGCCTTTTTATAAACATTTTCTACTGCCAATCATACAAGGAAAACTGAAATATTAGTTTTCTGGAATATCGCGAAGATATAGCAACCTTTATCCATAGACTTCGTGCTCAAAAAACCGTAAGTGGAAGTTCATCTTTTCTCCGAGACACTTTAGCAATCCCGTACAGTCAGCAGTTCCGGCTGAATATTACATTAATTTCTTCGAACCTTCTTCATAGTAAGGATATCAGATTGTTCCTGCGCTTTTTTTTAAATTAGAAAGAGAGAAAATAAAGGAATAAAATTCATATATTTTAACCCCCAAATACTACTCCAAAATGAGAGATGGTATCACAAAGCCGAATATTTCCACTAAACGGCAACATTCGGCATAAATATTGGTCCAGCTTGTCTACAATCAGGAGAGAGAGAGCTCTTTATTTGATCTTATTATTTTCTCATTGATATATGGTGTAAAAGGCTAAATGGAGTGTGCATTGTAAGAATAGATAAATTGTCTAATAATTTGTTAACAATAAACAAGATTCTCGACCTTTATGAAAATACCTAGTTTTGGTTTTGTCAATCTCAAAGGACAAGATTATCAATCTAAAAAAGCATGAAGCTCCTCTCCCGTCAAATTAAACGTCAAAACTAGACGCCGTCTATTGACCGCCGCCGCAAACTAGCGGTCTCGGTGTTCGGTGACAAAACCACAACACCAGCTTTGACAGCTTTGTCACCGACCCGAGGCCGCTAGTTTATTGCGGCGGTCATTAGACGGCGTTTAGTTTTGACGTTTAATATTACGGGAGATGATCCCTTTTATTTTTTAGATCAATATGCTCCGTGCAAATTTTCCATTCAAGATTATCAATGGCAATGTGCTACACATAAACTGATACACCTATCTCCCGATTTACACGGTACTTGTTTCACACGTTTTCGCTTTTACACGGTTTTCCAAATAAGTTTTTTTTTTGTTTTTATCGCACTATACTAACGAAATACTATACGAAAAAAATTGTAGAGCATTTGTCATCTTCTTGTTCAACTGAAAAGAAGCCAATTTTTTTGGCAAGTCATGGCTGGTTTGGAAGATTTAAAATAAGACATTCTTTTTTTTTCGATTTACACGTTTTTCTCAGGAACGTATCTACCGTGTAAATCGGGGGATAGTTGTATTCACTACACATAGCGACTATGGTGAATTGTCGTACCACACGTGGCTAAGGAAGAACGTTAGCCAGAGCAGTTATGCTAACAACAGCACGGCTTCATTCTCGTCAGATGCTCTTGATGGAAAATCCCTTTGCGATATCAAAGTGAACCTAACTGAAAGATTTTGCAGCTGAAATTTTTTTCACATTGTGTCGCGGTCTCACGCAATTCTGGCCTTAACTACCCGTTTCATGATTTTTCAGGATGCCTTAAATGACCAGTTTTTTGGTCGTTGAGGTACAGTTTGCACCACGCTGATGAGGGCCAACAGCCCGAAACGCGTCGGTGGTTAGCTTTTCTTGATTAATCAAGAATGGGTATTTGGCCAATTCTGGAATAAAAAAAAATCAACGGAAATAGTTGATATTTATTCCGATAGATGGCGCAAGCCATCAGCAACTTTCAGTTGCACGATAAGGAGATGCCTTTTTTCATAATAACTGCAAGAGTTTCTTTGGACTTGATGTTCATACTCTTCTATGACCTAGCCGTTCCTTGGACCCTTCCTCCAATGAATAGTTGTCTCAGATTTGAAGTATAACGTACTCTGATAAATCACTATAAATACTGTCAATATCAAAGGGAGCTTCACGTGTACCAGAATAGAGTAACTTATTCGAAGACATCGCTATAAACACTGTCAATACCATCTGAAGCTTAACGTGTACCAAAATGGAGTAACGTAATCGGAGAAATCGCTATAAATACTGAATGAATCCTTCAAGGGAGAGATATGTAAGACACAATGAAATAAACAAATCTTCCATTAATATTCCTAACAAAAGAGACGCCATCTTGTTAGAAGGAATTATGGGATGCGCAGCTGGTGGGTGGGGTCTAATTGGGAATAATTCTGGAAGTCTCCTCCCAACCTAACTGGGCCATGGCGGCCTTGGGCCGATGGCCTTCTCTTGCATGCATTACATACATCAACCTTTCACCTCACCTACCGGTGTGAACTGTGGTGGACTGGCATCTTCTGGTTAATGGTATTCTTTACCATTCATCTTTCTATTGAAAATTTTCAACGAATCTCAGCCGCAAGAACTTTATCCTTTGCATGGGTCTTCACAATACTTTATCTTACCTGCATTCTATTTGTGCTTGTGTTGTGAGTGTGTGTATGTGTAACTGTGTGTGTGTTTAACGCTATGTTTTAATATCTTATTATGTATAAATCAACCAGGCGCGATATTGAAATATTTGTGCTTATTACAGGGGAAGCAAACAAAACAACAAACAAATTAGGACTTAGAATCCAATATTTACAAATTTACTTGTATTATTACACATAAGACAAAGTACATGTTTAATTCGCTTATAACAGCTCATCTTGGTAATTTCAATTTTTTTTATGATGGCTATTTTGTTTAAATAAAAATTTGAACACAATGCATAGAATCGATGTTAACAGATGAATATAGTAAACTGAAGTTTCTTTGTTAATCAAACCAGCTAACCAATGGATGTTTGACTATCTTCAGAGATATATATTCACCACCCTCATCCCTCGACTCGACACATTTTTGTACGATTAGAGCAACTCGCTTGATTGAGCTCTCGATAAAAGCAAGTTCACCCACACACCATACTCACTGTCTATAATTGGCTGGAAGTGGTACTTCTAGCTCTCCTGTTGAAGGACATATTGACCCGAAAGCTTGAGATATGAAGAGTGGTTAAAAGCCACACTGTGTATAATTGGCTGGAAGTGGTACTTCTAGGTCTCCTGTTGAAGGACATATTGACCCGAAAGCTTGAGAAATAAAGAGTGGTTAAAAGCCACACTGTGTATAATTGTCTGGAAGTGGTACTTCTAGGTCTCCTGTTGAAGGACATATTGTCCCGAAAGCTTGAGATATGAAGAGTGGTTAAAAGCCACACTGTGTATAATTAGCTGGAAGTGGTACTTCTAGGTCACCTGTTGAAGGACATATTGACCCGAAAGCTTGAGAAATAAAGAGTGGTTAAAAGCCACACTGTGTATAATTGGCTGGAAGTGGTACTTCTAGGTCTCCTGTTGAAGGACATATTGGCCTGGAAGCTTGAGAAATAAAGAGTGGTTAAAAGCCACACTGTGTATAATTAGCTGGAAGTGGTACTTCTAGGTCTCCTGTTAAAGGACATATTGACCCGGAAGCTTGAGAAATAAAAAGTGGTTGAAAGCCACACTGTGTATAATTGGCTGGAAGTGGTACTTCTAGGTCTCCTGTTGAAGGATATATTGGCCTGGAAGCTTGAGAAATAAAGAGTGGTTAAAAGCCACACTGTGTATAATTAGCTGGAAGTGGTACTTCTAGGTCTCCTGTTGAAGGACATATTGACCCGAAAGCTTGAGAAATAAAGAGTGGTTAAAAGCCACACTGTGTATGATTGGCTGGAAGTGGTACTTCTAGGTCTCCTGTTGAAGGACATATTGGCCCGAAATCTTGAGAAATAAAGAGTGGTTAAAAGCCACACTGTGTATAATTGGCTGGAAGTGGTACTTCTAGGTCTCCTGTTGAAGGACATATTGGCCCGAAAGCTTGAGAAATAAAGAGTGGTTAAAGCCACACTGTGTATAATTGGCTGGAAGTGGTACTTCTAGGTCTCCTGTTGAAGGACATATTGGCCTGGAAGCTTGAGAAATAAAGAGTGGTTAAAAGAGACCTGGATTGCTTATTGATTTTGTTAAATTGTAAATACAGAGATGAATATGAAATATATGCTTCTATAATTCTGTTTCTATATATATATATATGGATGGAAATTTTTCCGGGAGGAAATTGTTCTAAAGAGACAAAGGTCGACTCTCCCGTCAAAATAGACGTCTAAAACCAGACGCCATCTATTGACCTTCTATTGGCTTTGTCACCGACCCGAGGCCGCTAGTTGCGGCGACGGTCAATAGATGGCGTCTGGCTTTAGACGTCTATTTTGACAAGAGAGGCCACACATGTCTCTATATATATATATATACTAGCCGAATGACCCGGGCAACGCCCGGATTTTACCCGATTAAATGTTTTTATTCAAATACTAGTCGTTACAATTATAAATTGGCACCGTGGATGTCACTTTTGTGAAACGTCCCGCTCCAAACTTTGTGTGTTTTTAAAATATAAAATAAATATGTAAATTTTCACAACGATATTTGAAAATTATATTATTTTGATTTTCAAATACTATTCGTTACAATTATAAATTGGCGCCATGGATGTCACTCTTGTGAAACGTCCCGCTCCAAACTTTGTGTCTGAGAAGCGATATTTTTATAGAAAGATGATCTGGCTTTTGTTTTCTGCTCGAATGAATGTTTTTCTGTTAGAATTTTGTTCCTGCGTACAAAATAATGAACTGGTTTCACCCGTGGTCTCTGCTTTTAGGAATTTTTCCCGATATAATTTTGTATCTGATAATTATTATAATCATACATGATACAGCAATATTGTCATCATCATTTTCTGACTAAAAATATATAGTTTTAATAATTGATTTATATATTTTTTAAAATAGCCTATCGTCTTCCCCGTATTTTTTTACCTATGTATGGAAATTTTGGTTTGAATTAGTGAACTACTGCGAATTTGTATACCGGACATACAAACATTCATTTATATATATATATATGTTATATAAAATGTTTTTATTTTAATATTATAATTTCTATAACAAACTACCCTGTGAAGACGACCGCCAGATGTCGTGGCTTTCTCTATATAAACCTAGTGTTGTTGTTTCCCGTTGACTTTGGGGCTCAAAAATCATTTGTTTTGGTTAGCAGCCCCGTAAATAAAGATATTTTCTCTTTCCCGTTGATTAGCTCAAACATTTTTTAATTATGTAAATACATCCTTGTTTTCCTAATTCTACTCGCCTTAAATCAGGCAGTACTCTTCTCAAATTATGTATATTGCCACGTGGAAAATTAGGAAAGACCAACTACAGGATGACACAGGTATTTACAGAGAAATTTACAGAGTATCAAAATATAAACATAAAAATCATACTCTGTTAATAAAATAATAAATACTTTGTTACAATATTATTTTTCATAAAATTCTTATGTATCAAAACAAGCAGGTAATAATCTCAATTTATTTTGTAACAAAAATATATTACTAAATATTTTCTCACAATGAGTTTATATTTATTTCAAAACGCTAGCATTCAAGTGATAATCGCTCTTCAACGGGCTTAATTAAAACATCGACTATATCTTACAAGAACTTGTAAGATATATTCGATGTTTTATTAAGTTGTTGTCGTGTCCAATGAAGACCCTCAGATGTCTCCATGCATCTCTATCACAGCAGCAGCAATGTCCACTATCTTGGGTGTGTAAAGCTGCTGCTCTGGATCTATGTCAATTTTCTGCAAAGCTGCGACCATTGCTGGGTATGAGAATATGTGAGTAGGTGTTAGTTCCACACCAGGACAGTTGTTACATGTCCTATAGGTTCTTGTGCCATCTGGATGTATTGTCATTCCTTTATAGTGTTTTGTTCTAAGTCTTGTTAAACCCGTTGAAGAGCGATTATCACTTGAAAGCTAGCGTTTTGAAATAAAAAGAAACTCATCGTGAGAAAGTATTTAGTAATTTTAAAACGTTTTTTTACCATTTCATCATGAATAAAAATATATCTTTCAAATTAAAAAGGTATATATTGGATCAAAATATTATTTATTTTACCAATATTTCAGTTGGCTGAACGCCAGCCTTTATCAAGGTGTTATAAGATTTTAAAGTGTGTCAACAACTAAAATTTTATAACATTTAAAAAGGTTATAACACCTTGATAAAGTTTGGCGTTCAGCCAACTGAAATATTGGTAAAATAAATGATATTTTGATCCAATATATGCCTAGAAGTTCGTTTTATGTATAAAATAAACATTCGCGCTTTTAAATCCTTTTATTTTATATGTATAGATGGCGCGTTATTGCTTTGTGTTAATTTATTCCTAATGACCTTGTCTTTATAGTTTGCTGAAGAGCATGGCTCGAAGCAAATATTTGAATATAATTCTACTGTCCTATAAGCTTATGTCCATAGTTTACTTGAAAACCATTTCTAAGATTCCATCCTTCAGTGTAGCATATAAAAGCAGAATGATCCAATACAATATTAGAGCTATGAGAAGCGGTCTGGTGGATTAAATTGGCGAAACCGCTGGGAGGGTTCACCACTGATGAGCCAAGCCCTCCCAATATATTTTTTCATCGCAGTAAGGACAGTAGAAGTTCGTTTTATGTATAAAATAAACATTCGCGCTTTTAAATCCTTTTATTTTATATGTATAGATGGCGCGTTATTGCTTTATATGCCTTTTTAATTAAAGATTTATTTATGGATTGCTCTATTTTCAAAAGTATATTAATAATATATATAGACAACCATGATGTCAATTGACGTAGATGAAGTATAGGTTGCTGGTAGACGAGATATCCCCCAGACAAACATATGGCGGACATATCCTCCGTCACTCTGTGGGGGGGAGATCCACTTGGGGTCAGAGAATGATAAATGATGATAATGACGTTAACAAGGAATAATGGAGTTGAGTCACTGCACGCGTTATTACATCGCACCCTTATAGTGACGTTTTTATTATCTGGTTGCGGGGGGAACTCTTAATCAACAAATTCAACTTTACTACCTAGACGAAACTTTTTTTATATTGGATTTCATTAGACAGATTGTTCCATAGGTTGCAAACCCATTTTTTTTAATTGATAATTATAAGGCAAGTAAAGGATATATAATAGAGTTTAATAATTTTAATTCTTTCTTTAATATCGAGGGATGACATTTTCTGATTTAAACTTGGATGGAACCTGAACACACATTTATGTTGATTAGACAAATATTTTAAATAATTTATTGGTTAATTTTTTTTAAAATGGTATCGAGACTTACGGGTCACCCTGTATACACAATCGACTCTCGATAATTTTAAACTCAAGGGACCAGAGAAAAACTTCAA
The DNA here is from genome assembly GCA_030710605.1 of Cordylochernes scorpioides. Lineage (NCBI taxonomy): Eukaryota > Metazoa > Arthropoda > Arachnida > Pseudoscorpiones > Chernetidae > Cordylochernes > Cordylochernes scorpioides. The sequence goes on along the minus strand of CP092881.1, from coordinate 68,798,980 downwards.
TTCATCAAGAATTCAAAATAACAGGAGTTTAAACAACCAATACGAAGGGTAAAAATCAAGTGAAGTTTTGATCACAAAATTCGTGTTTTATTATTTTAAACATTCGTACAGTTATTAACAAATGTTTATTTGTAGCAAGATACTATTCCTTCAACTTCCAATTACCGAGGGGACCAATTAATATTAATTTTATTTAACTTATCGAGTTTTTTCAAGGTACCGGAAAAAACATTTCAAACTATTGAGATATTGAAATTAACGAGTTTCAAATTATCGAGAGTCGATATATCTTATGTAGGAAATTAGTAAAAAAAGAGAAACTAATCTCATACACAGCAATTAATTTGATGCAAAACAAATTAAAATTTTCAAAAACAATTAAGGTAAAGAGGGAAGTTTACAAAGAGAGTTCTGAAATATAATGATATTAAAATTGCTAATCTGCACGTGAAAATATATATATTGCCACGTGGAAAATTAGGGAAGACAAACACTTCAGTTTCTTGAATTCCGGGCTAATTGGCCTTTCTGGTAAGGTCTTCTAGCCCAAAATGGCTGCAGAACGCGAACTGGTGGCAAGGGATTCTAAGATCTGGCAGAGGAGGTGCCATCGCAGGGGTGGAGGAAGCTTGGAGAAGTCAGGGAAACAGCGCCTTGATGCAGTGAGAAGCAGGGATGGAGTCCAGTAGAGGAGGCAGGAGGAGGAGGAGGTCCTAGAAGCCTAGAACTTGAGGGCCCTAGACTTCAGGATGGGGCAGCTTAAGGCTCTCGCTTCGTGCTTGTCAGGAAATAAACTTCAGGACAAAAACTTCAGGAGGAGTCAACAATTTATTTCAGGCAAGAACAAACTATGAGGGATAAAACAAAAGATAAGAAAGGGGGAACAGAGTAACAAATTATAAACATCAAATATGATACTCTGTTAATAAAATAATACGTACTTTGCGACAATATTTTGTTACAATATAATCATTTATATTGGAAGAACCCTGGTTTCTCCAGTCCGTGCCCCTAGAAGCTAACTCAGTCATTGTCAGCGTATGTAAGTGTATCACTATTGTAGTGTGTGTGACTACTGAGTAATTTTATTATTAAAAATGAGAGAGAACATATTTCGAAATTCATATAAAATGAAAGGATTTAAAAGCACGAATGTTTCTTTTATACATAATACAAACTTCTACTGTCCTTACTGCGATGAAAAAATATATTGGAAGGGCTTGGCTCATCAGTGGTGAACCCTCCCAGCGGTTTCGCCAATTTAATCCACCAGACCGCTTCTAAGAGCTCTAATACTGTATTGGACGATTCTGCTTATATACGCAGCACTGAAGAATGGAATTTCAGAAATGGTTTTCAAGAAAACTATGGACATAAGCTTATAGGACAGTAGATTTACATTCAGAAGTTTGTATTATGTATAAAAGAAACATTCGCGCTTTTAAATCCTTTCATTTTATATGTATAGATGGCGCGTTATTGCTTTGTATTAATTTCGAAATTCGTTCGCTTCTTGACCTATTAATAATAGATTTTCGGTCGATATTTTCTTTCTAAGAAAGTAACCTTCTGAGGATATAGAGTCGTCTCTCGATAATTTGAAACTCGTTAATTTGAATCTCTCGATAATTTGAAATGTTTCCAGGTCCTTTGAAAAATGCTCGATATGTTAAAAAATCAATATAGGAATAGTATCTTGCCACAATTGAACATTTGTAAATAACTTTATAAATGTTCAAAATAATAAATCACGAATTATGAGATCAAACTCTTATTTGAGAAAGGGCAAGACTCGAAAGTTCCCAATAAATTTATTACTTTAAAAATATTTGCGGTAGTCACTCATTTAATCTTGTATCAACTTAGTATATCCCGAAACTGCCAAAACTTCAAACACTTGTTTTCTTGATTTTTTTCCTATCTTCTCTCTTGGTTGTTTAAATTTCTGTTATTTTGAAATCTTGATAAATTGAAAATTTTCTCTGGTCCCTCGAGTTTCAAATTACCGAGAGCCCACTGTATATCGGAATCAATTTATGATTAGTTTTGACATTAATGCTGGGGGTCGGTGGAAGGATAGTCTAAACCATTGGTTTTCTAACGCTACGACCCAGGATCGACTCCCTCATTGGGCACTCTTTTCGAATTAAAAAATGCTGAAATTATACACAGTTCATTCAAAAGTCCAACCCTATCAGAGAATTTAAGTAACCAAACGAGGCCCTGGCAAATTGTAAGTGCAAAGTCGAACTTCTTTTCACACGTGTAGACATGTGGTGCACTTACAGTTAAAGCAGTCGCTGACTACCTACCATGAATATCAAGGCCTGTACCACGTTTACTAGAGATAATATAAAAACATTAATTTATTTTTGAAAATATTCTCAAATTCTACTTCTAAAAATCTTACTACGATTGTAAGAACGAGAGTGCTTGGCTAATCAGTAGTGAACCCATTCAGAGGTCCCGTCAAAGCCGTTGAGAGGGTTCACCAATGATGAGCCAGGCCCCCTCTCATTCCTATCATCGCAACAAGGTTGCAGAAGTAGCTTTGGGTGATTTATTCGTAAAGATGTTTTAGTGTTAAAAAGTGTAAAAAATATCTCAATAGAGATTAGAGAGTCAATCTTACAGTGTTATAATGAGATTCCTTTGTCAGCATATGCAACTGTAAAGAGAGAATCTGGTTTTACGGGCTAATAAACAAAGTGTAGGATTTTTAAGCCCAAAATAATGTAGCAAGCAGACAAGCCCTCAATGCACTATATCAAAGTATCAAGGTGCTGCATTCAACCAAGGTTGTTCAAAAAGGTTAGATTCCCCAGGCCAGGGAAGATAAAAGAAAGACAGGTGTTGATTATGCAACTATAGATACAGGAGGGTTCACGCCCACTTCACGCCTGCCCCAGACAAACATTGTGTAAATGTATTCACCTCGCTCCATGGGCCGTCGCTCAACTTCCTGGGGACACGTGGACCGTGGTGGACGGGCACGCCATGGAGTCGCTGGCCGCTCCCCAATCATCCCGGGCTCACATCGCCGTATTTATATCTAATGCCCGAGATTTCTAGAACCCAAGTTTACAAGATTACAACACAGGGGATTGCAAATTGATTTTTAAAAACGTCACGAATTATGATAAATATAGACTAAATACATTTTATATTAGCCCGAAACCATGGTCTCTAGGTGGAAGCTTTTTCAGTTTACCAAAGCTGGTGTTGTGGCTTTGTCACCGACCCGAGGCCGCTAGTTTGCCGCGACGGTCAATAGATAGCGTCTAATTTTGACGTCTATTTTGACAGGAGAGGCGACCTTTGTCTCTTTAAACTATATATTGTCACGATAGAGAAGACAAAGATTCCGAAAGTTTAATTAAAAAATAACTTGTTAATTAAATCTATTGAATGCAAAATGTGGTAATAACTTTACAAGTCAGACTCTACAAGAATGGTAAGGGGTAACATCGTAGCTAAATATTTATGATGATAAACAACAGAATATTTAAAATAATTATTCAGTGACATTGCCCCCTTCCTAGATGAACAGCGTCCCGCTGTAATTATCACTTGAACAGATCAGCTTGGTCCTCAGGTTCATGGTAGGGTTTCATTCTCAGTACATGGACCAGGCCTCTTGTTTGGCGTCTCCTGGTTGGTTGGTTCACAGGTTCAACTTCGAAGGTCACGTTAGAGAGTATCCGAGTAATCTTGTATGGCCCGAAGTACCTTTTCATCAGTTTTTCTGAGAGTCCCACATTTCTTATTGGGATGAAAATCCATACCACCGACGTTGTAATCCATTGCCTCGTGCTTTGAATCATACATAGAATACCTTGTTTAATTAGTACGCTATGTAGATTGTATTCATGATGTAAATGAGTATTCGTGATGTAAAAGGGTTGAAGAATACGAGATATGCATTAGTTTATCATATTCTGTATGATTTAAGGTTATAAAAAAGGTACAATAATCAATAAATAGTCTCTCATTACAATACTTTGTTAGATGTCCATTTGATCTAATGACATTCTCTATAGTATTGAATCAAGACATTTTTTACAGGTCGTGAGATGAAATTAATTACAAAGTCTACTTCAGATCGCGTGGTGACTTTTTTTTCCTATTTTATTCCTATGACACCAAACATGCTCTATTAGATTAAAGTCATGATAGTTCCTAGTCCATTCCATAATGGAGAGGTTTGCGAATCTAGCCAACTTTAGTGTTTGTGGAATTTAAGCGATGGCAAATCTTGCTTGAGTCTTCTTCCGTTTTGTTGATAGCTTTCAGTACATTTACCTCTCGCTCTTCCAGTTGTTGGTGAACGTTCGAAACGGCGATAATTTGAAGAAAGGTTAATAGTGTATCAGTCAGAGTAGAAAAACGCTTCACGATTTTGCGTGTCATTCTTGCACAAGGGCCATGCTAATCTTCTCTGTATCGTTCTAATTTTAGTATATGTACCGCCGAACAAGCGTGTACAAGAAGAGAGAGAGATTAAATATGTCAAATAAATATGATCCATTTTAAGAAAGTTCCTCATTCGTATACCTATCTAAGACATGCAGCCCCGCGCTATAATCTTCTAAGAATACTTCACCATCGCAATATGGCTGAATTTTTCCTTCCAAACCATCCCATGCTGATATAATTCCCCCTCAAATGTAATCTCATCGTCGAATAGGATGTTATTGCAGAAAGGTTTTGACAAAGGTTTTACGGGTTAGCACACAAAATGCAAATTACTATGGCCTAAAGTAAAAGTAAAAACACACAGAAAAAAATAACCCAAGAGTACAACAACAATAGAAGAGAGGTAAATAAAAAACTCACGATTTGTTATATTAACACTTTGAGGACGGACGATTCTCTCTCTCTCCGGAGTTGCATGGTTCACTGGGTCGTATGATTTCGTGTCCTTCGGGTCGAAAGTGTTAAAAAAAAGTACTTATCTTTTATTGTAGCGTTGGTAGGGATCGGACTGAGGACACACAGGTATACGAGGAGATTTTCAGACACGGATAAAGCATGCAGAGAACACTTTAAGTGTCTCCACACAATAATGTCATAGTGCCGTCATAGTGCCCTGAATACGAAGTAAAGGTGACCTGGAATCATACGCGATTGCGCCCCAAACCATGATTCCACGTTGTCGCACGGTGGGGCGTTCCACAATTGCTGCCGGATTGGACCTTTCTCCACGTCGACGCCACACGCGTACACGGCGACTATCACTGGACAAGCAGAAACGCGACTCATCTGAGAACACGACCCTGTGCCATTCCGTCATCCACGTCGATCTAGCCCGGCACCATTCCAAACGTTGGCGCCTATTCGGTGGGGTCAATGGCAGTCTTCTTAGCGGACGGCATGAGTGCAAGCCATTAGCACCCAATCGACGGGAAATGGTTCTGGTCGAGATGGAATGATCTAGGGTGTCTTGCACATGTTGCAGGATGGCGGTACAAGTGGCTTGTGGGGCCGCCACTGCTTGTCGAAGGATACGCCGATCCACACGTGCTGACGTCACTCTGATTGCACCGATATTCCTATAAATTGCCACATTTCCTTGTTCCAACCATCTTCTCCACAGTCGGTGCACCGTGGACGCACCAAGGTGTGTATCAGCTGCGATTTGACGTATGGACCAACCTGCCCTTTTCAGTCCGATCACCATGCCCCTCGTAAAAGAGTCTGTCTGCTTGAACTGCCTCCGTTTACGATGACCTGGCATTCTCTGTTATTACACGTGTCTTTTGAACAAGAACAAACTTTCTACAATGATTTTCCTTGAATAAATAACGACACGAATACTGTCCTTTCTGCAAGTTCCTTCCCTTATACCTTACTCCATGTGCGCACGAGAGCTGCGCATTTTACATCATTTGCATAACTCGGTTAGGCGCGTCTACCCTGAAATTTGCATAATTTTCTGGCCACTATTTCTTGGTGTTCCATTTTCAATGTCACGCAGTGTACAAACATGGCCACAATCGTCCAATTAGAAGGCGTGAGAGATCGGTTTACTTAACAAACGAAAACAACATTATTTTCCGTTAAATACTGAGATAAGATAAAACTGCCTATGTTTATCAATATAAATTGACATTTCCTTTTTATTTATGTGATTTTTGGTCCATTTAGCACTTCCTCTTCTCTGATACGTTAAAGAGAAATTTACCATTTACACAGAGTTAAGATATCATGATAATTTTACTCTTCTTAACGTTATAGATAAGTTGACTTTTTCCAGTAAATAATTTATCTTCAGTCTCTCTATAGAATAGTTAAAAGCGGCTTTTTTCCTTAATTTGTCTTTAAATTTTATGTTCATTAGGCAAGCTTGTTTGATGTTGTCGACCATTTGTGTTTTGATGAGTCAAGGTTATTCCAATTTTTTTTTAAATTCACCTAATGTTTTTGAAATAGTAATTTGATCAAAAAAGAGTTAATTTAACAATTTTGTTTAAAGCCATTTCCATTGAGCAATACAATCGTATGTATTTCCTTCCTGTAAAATCAAGGATGCACGCTCTTACAAAACTAAAAGTAAAATATTGCTTGAAACATTTTCAGAGAATTTCTAATTATTTTGCATATTTCATTTATTAATGTGTGCGTGCATTTAAAAAAATAAATCTTATTTTAGAAATTTTAAAAATATATTGATATAAAGTTATGAATTAAAAAACACACGAAAGAAAAAAAAAAAAGATAAAAAGATCAGGTGTTGAAATCAATATTAAAAATGGCATATCCTGACCAGGAGCACATGTGCTTTACAGAAGGCAGAGCGCCATCTGGTGGAACAGAAATCAACTAAACATTGATTTAGCCTGTTCCCTGATATTTGGCCAACCCAATTTCTTGATAAATCAAGAAAAGCCAGATGTTCCACCAGATGGCGCTCTGCCTTCTGTAAAGCACATGTGCTCCTGGTCAGGATATGCCATTTTTAATATTGATTTCAACACCTGATCTTTTTATCTTTTATTTTTTTCTTTCGTTTTTTTAATGTGCTAAGCGTTTTTACGCAAGTTTGGCCTTAAATACCCATTTCTTGGTTTTTCAGGAAGCCACTGGGACCAAAAAATATTTTTTGGTCGCAGTGGTTCAGCCTACTCCACGCTGACGAGCGCCAAAAAGCGCGAAACGCGTTCGTGGATGACTTTTCTTGATTTATCAAGAAATTGGGTTGGCCAAATATCAGGGAACAGGCTAAATCAATGTTTAGTTGATTTCTCTTCCACCAGATGGCGCTCTGTCTTCTGTAAAGCACATGTGCTCCTGGTCAGGATATGCCATTTTTAATAAAGTTATGAATATACATTTAAAATATCCTGATAAGGCACAATTTGGATTATAGATTATAAACACAGGGTAATAAGACTAAACCCAAATAAAAAATAGTGTATGACGTTTCAGTAACAGTGTTGTTGCCATCTTCAGTACTTTTGTCTGAAGATGGTAACAACACTGTTACCGAAACGTCAAACACTATTTATTTATTTGGATTTGGTCTTATTACCTTGTGTTTAAAATATCCTGGTTGATTTTTTTAAATGGAGAATTGAAAAAATCTTAATAATTAAACATTATTGTTTATATGAAAAATAGACACTTCGGCCAGTTTGAGTTTTTTTATTTTTCTCAACGTTTCGACAAAAATCGTTTGTCTTCGTCAGGAGAAGTAAATAATTTTTTTCATATAACTATGAATGCCGGCCAGACAGCCTGTATCTTCACGATAAACATTATAGTGAACATGTGTTAGTTTAAATTACTCTTTTTCTTGATGTTGATTTCCCTTATGTATGGTACCTATATAAACATATTTAAGGCGCTTTGTAATTAGAAACTTGATAAGTTATGATATAAATCCAAATCTTTCAATAAATATTTAGAATTTATTATTAAGAAAACTATATCTCACCTAAGAATAGATAACTATAGGCGTTTCCCTTTTAGATATTGATTTCAATTTCAAAAAATTTAAAAAATTATCTTTTTAAAATTATATCTGGACCTTTACCAAAATTCAAAATATTTTGAATTGAACCTGTCTTCAAAGTGAAATTTCGCCTAGAAAAAATAAATGGGAACGCCCAAGACAGGTTTGACTTATTTCCATATTGTGGCAAGTAAAATAGAACGAATATTCAAATATGTTATCAGGTTAAATATATTGGTAGAGCAATTTACCAAAAACTTCTGCAGAAATTATAAGGTTGTCTTAAAAGTTGGTAAACACTGCAACAAATTACAAATATATCCATTTACAGTTAAACCTGTCTATAGCGCCCCCTCTTGGGACTCACCAAAATAGGGTGCTATAGAGAAGGGGTGCTATAGACAGGTCACTTTTAATGTAAATCGCATCGTACTACGTATTTAAAATCGGGCGCTATAGAGAGGGAGGCGCTATTTAGAGGGGGTGCTATAGAAAGGTTTAACTGTAATATATATATCCAAATTCAATATTTGAGAGTTTTACGACCTTTTGGAACAATTTTGTACTAACATTTGCATTGTTTGTTTTGCATGTGCATTTGTCTGTTCACAACCTCTAGAAGTGAATTTTAGTATGCTGAATCATTTCAAAGATTTTCAAATGGTTGTAAGGTTGATAGCGGTTTATTACACAGTACATGTATTACCATTTATGTGAGCATCCATCAATATATTTAAGAAGCTTTTTAAAAAGAATTAAAGCAATGGAAGACTCGAGTTGTTTTTGCGGACATGAGGAACAAACCTCAATACATCTTTTACTGGATTGTCCTGTTTTTCAAGACTATAGAATCGACAATAATTTAATAGTAACAGTTCCAAGTATTTTTATTTACAATAAATAAATGTATATTAAATTTAAAACCTTTGGGAAGATATATTTTGAATTATATAGTAACAAATATATTTTAAGAAACTGAAAATTTATATTATGCTGATTGTACATATTGTGCCAGACATTTCTTTCTTTTGTACACAGTTCTTTTTTCTCCATTTTCTCTCTGTTTCTCGTTGTTAATATCATATGACTATTCTCTTCACGGCCTAAAATTATTGTAAATATCTATAGACAAATGTAAAGGTATACATGTATGACAGCGCAAGTGTCCCTAGGGGGATATAGCGCTTCAAATTGAAATAAATAAATACATGTGTTAAAAATAAAGAAGGCATATCCTGACCAGGAGAACATTTGCTTTTCAGAAGGCAGAGCGCCATCTGGTGGAACAGAAATCAACTATTCATTGATATAACCTATTCTCTGATATTTGGCCAACCCAATTTCTTCATAAATCAAGAAAAGCCATCCACGAACGCGTTTCGCGCTGTTGGCGCTCGACAGCGTGGACATGTGTGTTGATTGATATCTACCATCTCTGTAGAAGACCGTCAAAGACCATCTCATGTATGCAAATAAGGTTCAAAAAGTCAGTATTCCGTCAATGTCAGACGTCGAAACCTGGGTCCCCAAGTTATATAGGATCTTCTTGACACAACCAGAAGACCTACTGTCGAAGGACAACTTATTCATTCACCTCATGCGAGTGTCTAAATATTCCATCAATGAATACGATGGGATTCTGAGATCTGCAATGAATGCATTTGCATAATTTAAGAGAATGCTGTATAACAATGGCATTCAATCAACCCACGCGGCGGTGAGCCACCGACATGTTACCGGCGAGGGGCAAAAACTGCTGACTTTCTGAGGGATTAGTGAATCAGGGAAGAGATGCATGCGGTCTGGTGATGGATGGTTGACATGGAGATCAATACAAGGAGGATGGGGACGGTGAAACCCGTGGATTGCCATACGTTTAGCATCCTTCTGTAGGATTAGAGATCTTTAGAATAATGGATAAGATTACTTTTTATACTTACCTCTCTAGCACCATTTTACATCTAACAATTACTTTACATCTAAAAACATTTTTACATCAAACAACATATTTACATCTAACAATTACTTTACATCTAACAATGACTTACATCTAACAATTACTTTACATCTAACAATAACTTACATCTAAAAACATATTTACATCTAACAATAACTTACATTTAACAACATCTTTTCATCTAACAATTACTTTACATCTTACAATATATTCACATATAAAAAAATCTTTACATCTAACCATAATTTACATCTGAAACATCTTTACATCTAACAATTTTTTGCATTTAACAATAACTTACATCTAAAAACATCTTTACATCTAACAATAGCATATTTGGATTGTGTTTCATATACAAGGTAATAACTTCTCACGTCTGGAATGATGAAATGAAGTGTGAACAATGTTCCCCGGGACCTGACCAGGTCTAAAGGCTCCTGGACCTATCCTACCCTGTGAAAGCCCTTCTTAAAACAAATATCGTGTGAACAAAACGAGAATTGTAAATGGATTTGTGTGGTTAAGTCTTAATACAATATCTATTGTTAAAATAAAGACGGTGGACTGGTCTTCTAACAATAGCTTACATCTAAAAACATCTTTACATCTAACAATATCTTACACTCAACAATTATTTTCCATCTAATATTTTACATCTATAAATGAAAATTTCACCGGGAAGATAATGATCTCTCTAAAAATTGAAGTCCGCCCTGGGCTGACGAGGGCCATTAGCCCGAAACCATGGTCTCTAGGTGGACGCTTCTCAGTTTGCCAAAGCTGGTGTTGTGGCTTTGTCAACGACGCTAGTTTGAAGAGACCGTCAATACATGACGTCTATTTTGACCAAAGATGTGGCTTTTGTTTTATAGATCATTATCCTCCCGGACAAATTTCCATCTGTATTTCGGGCATAGATATGGTTTAGCCACTTTGCCATATAAACGCTCCTTTGGTAAATTGTGAAGATTTCATTTGTGATCCCTTGTTTATCTCATGAAATAAAGCCTTTTCTGAACTGACAAAGGTCATTAACCCGAAATTATGGCCTCCAGGTGGGTGATTCTCAGTTTGCCAAAGCTGGTGTTGGGATTTGTCAACGACCCGAGGCCGCTAGTTGACGGAGATGGCGTCTTGTTTTGACGTCTATTTTGACAGGAGAAACGACTTTTTTTCATTTTGAGCTTCTGTTTACATTTTAATTATGCCTTCTAGAATCTGACAAAATGTTACCCCACCACGTAGATGGAAGTTTGCCAATCTCAGCCCAAAGTCGGGAATTGACTTAATGTAAGAAGAAATGTGTGACCTGCAATTTAGAAGCAATTCTAAGAAATCTCCGTCACAAAGCCAAGTTAGATCAGAAAACATTCACCATATCATAGAAAGACCACTATCTGGTTCAAATTTCCAACTGACGTGACTTCAGGACAGCTTGTCAATTCTACTGATAAGTATATCCCACAAACCGCTTATGATAGGAAAATTTCAATACAAACTTTATTATGAGCCATAGTTACCCAGAAGTTATTTGAAAAGGTAAAAATAGAATTCAGGTAAATAGTTTCTTTCAATTTAGGTTTTGCAAGCTTTCGAGCAAATTTTCTGCTCTTCAACGGGCAAATACTTTGATGTAAAATATCAAAATTATCCTTAAACAAACATAATTGAAAAAATTGTTATTGATATATACTCTCGTGGGCATGCATCAGGCTGTTTACAGCTAAATGGGATGAACTATATACACAAACAATTATATAGATAATTTGTCTGGGATATTGGGTGATTGACATCCATGTGGATGACAATATTGGGTTGGGAGGTCTTTTTTTTCTATTGATACTCTTCATTTTTGATGATGCCAGTGCTTCCAAGAATAATCGTTGTTGTTTGCTTTTTATAAAGTTGTTCCAAAAGTTCGTGTTTTTTCTTAATACTTGGTGAATAATATTATTACGACGAATACATAATACAATTACTTTATACATAATACAAAGACATAACGGCGAATAATATTGGTATTTCAATTTTTTTTCACAAGTGTTTACGAACTTTTGGGACAACCTTGTTTGTTGTGGTAATGTAGGCTATTGCTTGTTTGAGATTGAATGTGTGTCCACTTTATTCAAAACTTACCGGAGGTGTTTTCCCTTCATCACTAACAGCTTTATATCCCTATCACTCTTTTCTCTCTGGAGAACTTGCACAAGTTAGAATACTTTCAAGTTTTTTAGAGAAAACCACACCAAGATGCTCTGCGGTGAAGACCCGATTTGTACCTTCTGTAATTCAAAACTAAAAAATGATATCACCCACTATATTTTTGATTGCTCTGCTCTGAAAGAAGAAAGAAGAACCCTTATGCTCAAAACTGAACAACTCTGTGCTTCACTTCCATCAATAATTGACAATATGACCCAGAATAAGTATATTGCTACGGCGTTTTATGGTTTCCACCAGTCCATATCTCAGAAGAAGGCCAAGTGACACTCACTCCTCACTTTCTTACTGCTACTCTTTTTGTGTTGTTTTTTCTTGCTTCCCTCTTTCTCTTTCTTTCTTTTTTTTTCTTCAGTTTATATTGTTGTTTCCTTTGTTTCACTGCTTTGCTCTTATGCATACCTCTGGTGAATTCTGTATAGGGTCAGTGACCCTAAATAAAGACTTGTTGTTGTTGTTTTCTCTGGAGAACCTGTCTGGTTGTCGAGGAATTAGGAGGCCAAATTCTTATTACTCACATTGCATATTTACAGCAAAGAAAGTTGACTATCAGATCAAATGGATGTTAACTTCTCCACATGTTTGAGAAAATATCCACGAAAAAGAAACAGAATTTAGATTTTTGAGTCTAATTTGAAACATACATGTAATAAACATGAGAAATTCGCGAGTGACATTTGTGACAAAAACGTACCATTTTGTGGAAGAGAGATTGGCTGTTGTTTATTCATCAAGGTTACATAGTTCTCTATCATGTTTATCTTTCTCTTGAGTTATAAAAATTTGAATTAATTCAAATTGATTGATGGAATAACAATTACCGATCTTATCAATGGATCTGTTTGTCTTTTTACCTTTTTCCCATATAGAAATCTTCAATGTCAGAAAAATAGCTTGGTTTTTTACAATATTACTTTTTGTGTTTAACAAATTCATATTTTATATAGACTTGTCTCTCCCTCTCTTTGAGTGGCGGAGTCTTTCCCGCGGTGGGCGCCACCAATGAAGACCTTGTATATATTTATATATATATATATGTATTTCTATCAATTATCTTTTTATATCTATTTATTCATATATTTATCATTATATAATCATATCTATTCGTATTTATATTTATTCTATATTTATGTGAGCAATAGTTATCCAGAAATTATTTGAAAAAGTAAAAATCAATATCAGGTAAAATGTTTCTTTTTAATTTAAATTTGCAAGATTTCGAGCAAATATACTGCTCTTCAACGGGCTGATATTCTATGTTCTATCTCTAAATAATATATATATATACAGAATAATTGAAAACTTTTGTTATTAGCATGTGCTCTCGTGGGCGTGCATCAGACTGTTACCAGCTAAAGTAATAGATATTATACTGGGATTAAATATATATACATTCCAATAATTATTAATATTTAGATAATCTGTCAGGGATATTGTTATATTGAGTTGGGAGGTCAATTTTTCTATTGATGCTATTTATTTTTGATGATACCAGTGCTTCCTTATTTTATATTTAACCTTATATAATCTATATGGACATTGTTATATATCGGTTTCAATCTTAATCTCTTTGAGTAGCTTAAAACTCCCTTTGTTAGAAGCTTTCATTATCTGGTTTAATATTGATTGCTAACAGAATTCCAATGCTCTTTTCACTACTTGTTAAGCCGCTAATGCGATTCGTACATATATGAAAGGTAAAGTATCATCCTTATACTTACTGACCCATACCACACCACATATTACATCAGTGTATATGTAGAAACAGTTATACATACATCTGTCGATAGACAACACATTGAGATCAGGGAATTTGTCCCAATATTAACCTTTACAACTTTGGAAAGCCCGTGGTTTCAAGCTAAGCCCCCCTGACTATCCTGACGTCTACCATGACATGTCTATATAAGTATCATCTCAACATTGAACTGAGAGATCCTTGTCTGGAGGAACACAAGATGGAGGAGCCTTCCTTCCTGAGAACGAGAACAGCTTTTTATATTTTATCACCATGTTGTAAATAATATCATTTAATTTGATTAATTTATCATTAATTTTTGTAACAATTTACTAAGAGTGTCAATAATTGTTTTACTTATCCCTAGTACACGTGGTACAGGCTATGATAATAATGGTGGGTAGAAGTAGGCGATTGCTTTTACTTTAAGTGTACCATATGTCTACACATGTGAAAAGCAATTCGACTTTGCACTTACAGATGTGCTAGAGCCCCATTTGGTTACTTACACTCGATGGTGGGATTGGACTTTTGCAAGAATCGAGGGCCATTGGAGCATTTTTTTTTAATCAGTAAAAAGTGCCCAATGCGGGAATCGAACCCGGGTCGTAGCGGTCGAAAACCAACGGTTTACACCATTCTTCTACTAACCCCCCTTTTTTAATTTACTCAAGCTAAGCTCTTCGAAAGTCCAGGTCGGTATGGCATTCTTAGGAAGATTTTTGAAATATTTCAAATTTTCTATACAGACAATTTGTTAGCGAAGTACTTTGTAAAATACATTGTTAAACATTTGTACGAAACTTATGTAGTTGACGGGCAGAATTCTGTCTGGGGTAGCTGGACCCAGCAAGGACACCGTCGCTGCTCCCAATTAAAGCCCCAATTAAGACAATGAGGACGTATTAAGATCTTCCCTGGAACCTCCTCTGTTAGTGTTTACCCCAGGGAGGCTGCTGTCAGCATCTTGGATAAAATCTCCTTGAAATTCTATGTAGGTACAAAGAGAAGGAATCGTCAGATATCATATCGAAGAAGTAATCAAAGTTTACGTTACTATAAGCCTGTAGCTTGTTGAAGACATCATAGTCCGAAAGCTAGCCAAGATTATACCGCATAAAGAAATTCGTCGCCGAAAACTTTGATTCCTTCTTCAATATGTATGTACCTGTACAGACCTATAACCCTATGTCCATAGGTTCCCTAAACCACCCCTAAGCTGCCTTCCATAGAAAATGCAGTGTATATACCAAACCAATCCAATACAATAGTAGAGCGGTCTGAAGATTAATTTGGCGAAAACACGGAGGAGTCAAATCTTCTCATTCCATAACCTTTATCATTGCAGTAAGGTCTGTAGAGATAATATATTTGATGATATTATTTAAAAGGGAACATTGCCAGTAAATTTTATTGTTACCTAAATCTCCTTGGTGAGAATTGACGTATCGTTCATCTGTGTTACACCAGGGAAGTTATCTGGATTAGCTCACGTTGGAAAACAACGATATCGAGCATTTAAAGGCTTATTCTTGATGTTGATGCTAAACGAACCTATGTAAATAAATATCAATAATTGAAGAAAATATTTTTGCTTAATATTTGTGAAATTTATACAATATTACAGAATTTCTTTTTATATTTTCATTTTAAAAAATCACTAAGGAAATTCGAAACTATTATAGACGCGTATGATTCTTTTAAAAATTAAACAATTTATACTGCCCTTACTGCAATGGAAAAATTAATGGGATTGCCTGGATCATCAGTGTTGAACCCTCTCAATAATTTTTCCATTGCAGTAAGGGTAGTAGAAATCATTTAATTATTTAAAAGAATCATACGCGTCTATAATAGTTTCGAATTTTCATAACAGATGGCGCGCTAAAGCATCATAATTATCACTAAAATTAGACATTCAAATTCAAACTATAAACTTGAACAAAATGATATTTGTAGAGATTTGGTGGCGATATTGCTGGGATGGTTTATTACTGATGAGCCTCTTACATATAACTTCATCATCTTATTGGTAGAAACCCGTTCTATAAGATTGAAATATCGCTGAATGGTTCCATCCTCCAGACAGTCCTTTGTACGCTCTTTACTTTCAGTTGGGAGTTACTTCCAAAACCTCTTCAACCGACAGAATTCTTCAGAGACCAAACTCTCTCTCATTCTCAGTACAAGATAACGATAAGAAGACTTTAATCAACATAAAGCAATAACGTACCATCTATATATATACAGAAAATGGAAACATTTAGACGCGAATGTTTTTTTTTCCATACATAAATCAATCTTCTACTTATGTCCATAGTTTGCTTAAATATCATTTCTAAGATTCCGCCCTTCAGTGTAGCATATAAAATCAGAATCGTCCAATACAATATTAGAGCTCTAAAGAAGCGGTCTGGTAAATTAAAAAATTTGTCATAACCGCTGGGAGGGTTCACCACTGATGAGACCAGTCCTCCCACTAATTCTTTACTTGCAGTAAGGACAGTAGAAGATTGATTTATGTTTTATTGAAAAGTCTTATATTGGATCAAAATAGCATTTATTTAACCAATATTTTAATTCAATATATGCCTTTTTAATTAAATGGATTGCTCTATTTTCGAATTAATGTGTGATAGCAACATTTGCGTCTTAATGTTTTCATTTACTATTTATTTATGCTTATGAGGTGATACAGCAACGTATTTACAATTAGAGAGGAGACAAAATGAATTAAACCCAGAAAAAAGAAGTGAGGACATTTTTACTATAATATGAATGAATGCAGTTCTCTAGATGGAGAATTCCAAGTTGTATATTCAAACTTCAGTAACAACATGTATTAGAAGATATAAACTCACCCGGCTCTGAGCTCAAATTTACAAATAGCTGCTGTTCCAGAGTTGACATTGGCTGACCCAACAACTCTTCATTCTCGATGATAAAAATATCCTAAAGGTTGGAATTTTTATCATCAAGTAATTATTGTAGTTTGCTCTCTATTTTTTTGCAGAATTAATTACAAAAGGCTCTAAGATTTTTGTGGTATTAGAGGCTTTAAGAAGAAATTTTCATGGGATCCGCTAGGAAAAACGTATTCTAAACTTTATTGTAAAAAATGTGAAGGCGTGGGAGGAGGAAATCCTTCAGACATTGAGGTCATTAACAGACAAGGTGGCATTGTCCGGACGGGTCAGCCTGCTGTCACAGAGCTGCGTCAACTTGATGCACGGTCCTGCACAGAACATAGCTATATTTGTAGAGTTAACTCTCACACACCTAGATTAACATTTGCTTCATGGAAACTTTGTTACTTCAAGATACTACATGGTATCCCTGTTCAGAGGTCATTCCTGATACTTTTGTTGAGATGAAAAAACAAGTCCCAAAAGCTTCAAATAAAATATAAATACACAAACACTTTGCAATGTGATAAAAAAAAAATTCTAAATAATAACTACAAAAACGACCATTATTTTGACTTTAAAAATCACATTAATTTGTTAGTAAGGGGGGGGGGGAGTACATCAAAATCTTTGTCGATGAAAAATGTGTAAATGTTATACTTGGCTTTATTCTGGGGATGTCGTAATTCAGGTTTGTCGCGTTCCAAGATAATAATATTAGTCAACAACAAAAAGCCTTTATTCAGGGTCACTTACCCTATACAGGATTCACCAGAGGTATGCATAAGAACAAAGCAGTGAGACAAAGGAAATAACGATATATACAGAAGAAAAAGAAAAAAAAAACAAGAAAGAGAAAGAGGGAAGCAAGAAAAACAACACATAAAGAGTTAATAATATTAGTCATATAACCATCAAACTATGCTGTCTATTTGTTAGATAACTTTGTTGCGAAACCTAGATCATAAATTTACAATCAATAGTTATGTACAGGGGGTCATCAAATATATATACTTTGTTGCGAAAGGGTTTTTCTCGTGTTTAAAATTCATTGAATTCTTAACCCAACACCGTGGTTGACATATAGGTTAACCATTTGTCTGATTTTTTTTTTTAAGCTGGTTTTTGTGACATACTTGTTCATTTAAATCTGAGTTATTCACAAGGAAGAAGCTGCTCCTTTAGCGTTGGTTAAAATCTTCCTCCGAAGTTTCAAAGGTACACAATTAGAATCCATTAGAGCATCTACAGAATCCCGCGTTAGTTGTCATCTGTGATTTCCGGGTTCCAACTTCTGGGACAACGGCCTTGACGACGCCCCCTCGACCCGACGCCATTAAACGTTCTCGTCTGATTAAAATTCACAGAATGTTGCTCTTTTTTATTTGTTTACCTCAAGGTCGTCCTTCCTCCCATCGTTATATTGTTGTTTATCGCCCAGGGTAGGATATGCACGGGTCAACAAGTACGTGTCCCGAGTGTCGTTCAGTAGTACCCTGGTCAACCATGTTTGGAACGCTTTACGTGTCATTCTTGCGCCGGGACCATGCTAATCTCTTTACACTCCTATTTTCGTATATGGACCGCCGAACAAACGTATACAATCTACAATAGAACGCTTCAGGATTTTACGTGTCATCCTTGCGCAGGGACCATGCTAATCTTCTCTGTATCGTTCCTATTGTAGTGTATGTACCGCCGAACAAACGTATACAATCTAGAATAGAACGCTTCACGATTTTATGTGTCATCCTTGCGCAGGGACCATGCTAATCTTCTCTGTATCGTTCCTATTGTAGTGTATGTACCGCCGAACAAACGTATACAATCTAGAATAGAACGCTTCACGATTTTACGTGTCATCCTCAAGGAAGCTAATCTTCTCTGTATAGTTCCTATTGTAGTATATGTACTGCCGAACAAGTGTGTACAATCCACAATAGAACGCTTCACGATTTTGCGTGTCATCCTTGCGCAGGTGCCATGCTAATCTTCTCTGTATCGTTCCTATTGTAGTATATGTACCGCCGAACAAGCGTGTACAATCTACAATAGAACGCTTCATCATTTTGCGTCATCTTTGCGCAGGGGGCATGCTAATCTTGTCTGTATCGTTCCTATTGTAGTACATGTACCGCCGAACAAGCGTGTACAATCTACAATAGAACGCTTCACGATTTTGCGTCATCTTTGAGCAGGGGCCATGCTAATCTTCTCTGTATCGTTCTAATTTTAGTATATGTACCGCCGAACAAGCGTGTACAATATACAATAGAACGCTTCACAATTTTGCGTGTCATCCTTGCGCAGGGGGCATGCTAATCTTCTCTGTATCGTTCTAATTTTAGTATTTCTACCGTCATTTTTCAGCACACTGCACAGCACATATTTTCAGCTATATTTCTATCTAATATAGACATTTTACTGGTTAAAAGGTAATAGAAAACTCTCCAATGTTCTAAGACATAAGTTCTTATGGATGCCGTACAACCTACACGAATACAAAATAAAAAGAAAGATTATTTTTAGTGGACACTGTATGCTACATGAATTTTGGGTATCTTCCATCAGAGTCATAGTTTTCTGTAAAATAGACTAAAGTGGCATCAATCAGACCTTTGGTGAATTTTCTAAGTTATGCAAATTAATCTTCTTCTTCTTTCTTATCTTCACTCAATCATATAAGGGTATCAAGCTTGTATAGCTTGTTGATGGTGTCTGCTGTGGATGAGTAGAGCTCTTCAATGAATGAGTCAATACAGTCGATAATGTGTTTTGGGGTTGCAGGTTGAGAATTGCACCTAGTACATAGTGGGAAAACCTTGCAACCATTCTGGAAAATCATTGTCCGTAGATGATCAGACTTAAGTCTGTAAATCAAAGACTGTTATTCTCTTGGGAACCAACTTTTGACTTTACCCAGTCGTTAAAAAAAATTAATTGGGACAGAGATCCAGGTGTTAGAGAGCAATCAGTGCGATTAGACACAAAATAGAGCATCAAAGTTCTTAGACAAATTGTGTGCAACTCGTTTACATAATTCATGGAAGCAATGGTCGCCTCTCCCGTCAAAATAAACGTCTGAATCAATAGATGGCGTCAGATTCAGACGTTTATTTTGACGGGAGAGACGACCATTGCTTCCATGGATTAATTTCCTCCCGGCAAATTTTCCATCTATGTTTTGCCAATAGATTTGGCTCAGCCACATTACCAGCAAAACACCTCTTTGGTAGATTGTGAGGATTCCATCAGATCCCGTGTGGATCTCATGGAATAAAGTCCGCCCCAGACTGACGAGGGCCATTAGCCCGAAACCATGGTCTCTAGGTGGACGCTTATCAGTTTGCCAAAGTTGGTGTTGTGGCTTTGTCACCGACCCGATGCCGCTAGTTGCAGCGACGGTCAATAGATGGCGTCAGATTCAGACGTTTATTTTGACGGGAGAGGCGACCATTGCTTCCATGGATTAATTTCCTCCCGGCAAATTTTCCATCTCGTTTACATAAGTCATGATGTCACATGATGGGGAAATAAGGAAGACACTGTCAAGTGTGCCCACTGTCATCCTAAGGACCTCTCCTCCAACCACGAAGACAGATCCACCACCTACCCCACGGCCCGACAAACAGTGATCCCCCTTCACGACCTATGCCACAATCTCCCACCTAACAGGCCCAGCCTTGGACTGAACCCTGCCTACTGACTTTGGCAGGTACCGGACTCTCTTGGAGTCCTCCTTTACTGGTTTACTTGACTTGTTACAACTTCCTATCCTCAGCAACGCTCCTTATCCAGCTCTTCCCAGGCTTACCTTTTACCCCTGTCGATGCTTCCTACAGCTTCCTGTGTCAACCATCCTTCCTTTTTATATAGCGGACTTGTTACCCAGTTGGCTATGTAGTAACCACGCCGACTAGCTTACAGCGGAGGATGTGTAATTCCCAGGAAGATAGTGTTGGATGACGAATGAAATGATGACTGAAGGATTAGGAACTCTCTCTTCTACTATATTGAAAATAATACAAAGCAATAACGCGCCATATATATATATACAACGAATGAAGACATTAAGACGGAAATGTTTCTTTTCACAAAACTAAACTTGTACTTATGGTTTGCGAATGAGTATTGCTGGATGCAAATATTTAAATGTAATTCTACTGTCCTGAAACCTTATGTACATAGTTTTCTTAAATGCAAGGCCCTCAGTGAGGAAAACGTCAATGCCACGGGGGGGCAATAAAAAAGCCAATAAAGTAATCAGCAAACCCCGGGACGTGGTCAATATCCCAGCTGGAGTGTGACTCAGTCTAAGTGGCCGCCCCCCCTTCAATTAAATTCTTATTTGGGGGAGTACAACTTGATTTGCCTCATTGCCCTGATGGCCTGTTGTTGGCGCCTTTCACTCCAGCGCTTCCTCACAAAGTCCCCTCAAACTCTTAGTGTTTTTTAACACTCGCGATGTATGATTTTTTTGTCCACTTAATTCCTTTCAACAGGGTAACAAATTAAAGCCGTTTTAAAAATCTTTTTTACCGTTTTTTTTTTATTGTTACAGGATGGTCTCATTCAGATAACTTTTTGTCGTTTTTTCAGGGAGAGTGGTAGATGGTTGGAAAAAAACCTTTTGTGTGACGTGTCTTCACACCTTATTAACTTTTTGACAAAAAGCCTTTTTTTTCAATTTAACATAATTGTCCCCCTTATTCTAAAATCGTACATAGAATAATTTCTTTAAATTCTTCTAAACAAAAAAAAATTATATTTATATTCATATGTATTTTCGCATTATTTAGCGTTCTTACGCCTTGTTCCAAAATCACTTTATTAGGTACCGCTCAAAAAGAACAACCTAGTTTATGATAATTGCAACAATGAATAATATTTGAAGGTTATTCATATATTAAACAAAATGTTAACGCGGGATTCAATCCTGGTTCATGACTGTCGGGAATCGAGGGTGTTACCCACTCGTCCACTGACTCTTTTTATGTTCTTACGCACTTGTGGCCTTAACTACCCGTTTCATGACTTAATCAAGAATTTGGCCAATTATGGAATAATTAAAAATTAACGAATTGTTGATATTTATTCTGATAGATGTCGCGAGCCATCAGTAACTTTTAGTTGCACGATAAGGAGATGTCTCTTTTCTTTTCTTAAAATAAATTTAGTTCGCTTTCCAAATGTATAAAAAGAAATTCTCCCATTCTTTTTCTAATAAGGATGATAAATAAATAAATATCACAAATAGGTTGTTCGAAACATCGTCTCTCTCTCTCTCTATACAGAGCTCAAAATAAACAGTAATAGTTTAAATAAATAAATATAAAAATATTTGCACATTTCTTTATTCAGAAATTGGTAAGCAAACTCTCACGCGGTCACGCTTCATCAGGCCACTGAAGCGCGAACGCGTGAAAGCTTGCCTCCCAATTTCTAAATAAAATCTGCAAATAATTTTATATTTGTTTAATTCAATTATAATATCATATTGGAATCTAAATTTCAAGTCTAAATAGATTAGATCTCATCGCTTTGTTTTTGTCTTCATCTCTCAGGAAACTCCGCAGTTGCAGTATCAACATCAAGCTTCGAGCTTTTGAATTCCTTCTGATACACGAAGCATCGTCCATTTATTTGACTAAGATCTTGTTCACCCATACTTCAAATAATGACAATCATGGATATTTGAAGGACGCCAGATTACATCCAATGTGTCTATGGTGTCGCGTGCCACGAGGTGAACGGCATCTCGAATTGATTAACGGCGTGTGACACGGAGACCCTCCTCGCCACTCTAATTTTCATTCTTTTTGTGACGTTGTATTCTAATACGTTTCTCGGAATACGCGTTCGATACGGGGCCAATACACGGACAACACCCTCGATTTAATTGACCTCTACTTCACTTTAGAATAGTAAAAAAGACATACTTTTATAAAACGCTAGCAATCTTTGAATATTTCAATTATAATGCTACCTTGAAATAGATTTCATATTAATCTATTGGTATTTTATATATTTCTACGTGTTACCCAGACGCTTTTCGTGTTCTTTGTCTGATCAGGATGACACAAAGATTGCACGTGATTTCGAAGGCATGCAGCTGAAGCTAGCGCTTTATTATATGTCTCACTTAACAGAAGGAATACAATGAGTTGGACTTGTCTTCAACCTCCCCGTCAGAAGAATCCTTGGCGCCGTGGATGTCACTCTTGTGTCCCGCTCCACACTATACACGTCCAACTTGGACTATACCGCCTTGTAGGTCGCTCCGAAGTTAGGCTCTCCTGGCACTTTCTTGCTGGATTATCCATACGATGACACTCCCCGAAGACAACTTCCCACATATTTTACTTGCCGAAGATGTAACCAGACTGCCCGTTGACCCCCCCACGCTTTTTATGCGTCTCACACATGACAGATGGAGCAGCTGGAGTCCACCCCTCTTTCCCCAACTTTACTCTGAAATCTTGGCTTTGTCTTCCATTTTACTAAATTAAGAGCTTCAGTAGAAAAGATTTCAATTCAACAAATTGCTATCCAGAATCAAATATAGTGTAAGATGCATCTATCAAGCCAGGTCAGGGAATACTTTCAAAATCCCAAAGTCTCGGCTTCACAAAACAATGTCCTGAATACCGACAACCTACACCACTGACACGGTACCAATGCAAATAACCAATATAGCAAGAAATAACAAGTAGACTTTAGTACTATATCTTTTATTAAAATCACTTATCTTGAAGTTAGAGGTTGCCTCTGGCCAGCATTCATATTTCTTATGTCCATAGTTTGCTTAAAAACCATTTCTAAGATTCCATCCTTCAGTGTAGTATATAAAAGCAGAATGATCCAATACAATATTAGAGCTCTGAGAAGCGGTCTGGTGGATTAAATTGGCGAAACTGCTGGGAGGGTTCACCACTGATGAGCCAAGCCCTCCCAATATATTTTTTCATCGCAGTAAGGACAGTAGAAGTTCGTTTTATGTATAAAAGAAACATTCGCGCTTTTAAATCCTTTTATTTTATTCATATTTCTTTTAAAATAATTGTTTAATTAATAAAATTATTACTTTTATGTTTATTAAAACATTGGTTGCTATGTAAGTTAAGTTGGGATAGATGCCTTAACACTTTAACGTCCACTTTAGCGTTTATGAAAAAGCGTTTTTCCTGTATAACTGGAGAGGAACTATCTAAGCGCCACAAACTAGACCAGTGCTTAAGGCGTCCAGTAGTCCTTAGAATAAACTTGTAGGCTTGCTTATGGCACATTTATACATCGTTTGGTGTTCCGACTTTGTTTTCCATCAATCATACTTTAGTAGAAAGAGGTCAACATAGCCCAAATAAACCTAGCTTATCTTTTAAGTAGCAGTTAACAATAACACTTAGATTTACGTAGCTTTACGTTAGCTTCTCAATGGGCCAAGACTGATGCCTTCAGACAATATTACAGATGATGCCCTAACTAATCATACAAAGGCGTACGTGGATTTTCTTTCACAGATCCAGGTAAACCTTTTTTTTTAAAGATATTTTCAATGGGTCGCCTTTTGACTCAAATATATTATTCATAATATGTTTTTACAAACACTACGAGTAAATATTACGCAAACTAATAGAATTTGACGCCTATTAATTTTCCAAGATGTATTTTAAAAGAATTTTATCATTTCATCTTATCTCGATGTGAACATGAACTCCAATGTATATTTGCGCGTGGTCTCAGGTTTCACCATGTACAGTAATTTAAAGAAATTAAACGTTCCTATGACTTTTTGTTAAAATTGTTGTTAGAGAGTGACGCACCCGACATCTCTGTTTTTGCCCGGCAGCTACAACAAAAGGCTCTCAACGCCATCCATTCCAGCGCCATTGCGGCGCAT
This sequence comes from Cordylochernes scorpioides, assembly GCA_030710605.1. Lineage (NCBI taxonomy): Eukaryota > Metazoa > Arthropoda > Arachnida > Pseudoscorpiones > Chernetidae > Cordylochernes > Cordylochernes scorpioides. The sequence goes on along the minus strand of CP092881.1, from coordinate 68,774,305 downwards.
GAGTCATCTTCTTTTTTTCCCAACTTGATTTTCTCAGACTTTCAGAACGGCCTTCGTCGGCGCACCTTTTGCCGGCCTTTATTTCCTCAATAGTTCTGCTCATGTTTGGGATTGAAGGCTGGGAACTGCTACAAATGGTGTGATGTATGTGTGTGGCGTATATGGTATATGATGGGTGTATGAGTGGTGAGGTGTGTGTATAATGTGTTTGGTGTATTTATGTATGTGGTGAGGTCTGTATGTGGAGTGTGTATGTGTGAGGTGAAGCATGTGTGTGATGAGGTATATGTGTGGTGTGTTGTATATATGGGCGTATCTATAGAAGCATAGGGCGCCTCTCCCGTCAAAACCTGACGCCATCTATTGACCGTCGCCGCAAATAGCGGCCTCGGGTCGGTGACAAAGCCACAACACCAGCTTTGGCAAACTGAGAAGCGTCCACCTAGAAACCATGGTTTCGGGCTAATGGCCCTCGTCAGTCTAGGGCGGACTTTATTCCACACGGGATCTAATGGAATCTTCACAATCTACCAAAGAGGTGTTTTGCTGGCAAGGTGGCTGGGGCAAATCTATGGCTAGAATATAGATGGACGTATCTATGTGGTGAGGTATATGTGTAATATGTATGTATTGGGTTTATGGTAAAGTGTGTGTAATATGTATGTGTGCGTAGTAAAAAAATACAATATTCAATAGTCAAGAACCATCAGCCATCCTACCTTTGTAAAAACAACAACAAAAAAAACAAGTTTTGTGAATTGATAAACCCCCAAATATATTATAGATCGAGTCAAAAAGCGATCCATTAATAAAGATTATATAAAAGGGCGTACCTGGATCTGTAAAGAAAAACTTTTTTTTTTTCTTAAATATTTCGAGAGATTGCTCCCTCTTTATCAAAATCTGTAATTGATAAAGAGGGAGCAATCTCTCGAAATATTTTAAGAAAAAAATTGTTTTATTTTTCTTTACAGATCCAGGTACGCCCTTTTATATAATATTATAGATCGTTAAAGATTTCTCCCTTAAATTTTGTGTAGAAATTAAGATATTTTATTTCTCAAATTTGCCTTTTAGTTTTTGAATAGCTTCGAATTTGTACTAAGCATCATCTCGATTTTTCAAGGCAAACCCAACCTCTAGGTAGCAATGAAGTATTAGGACCCGATTATGGGTGGTAAGAGGTGTGACGACAGCTTCTACTGAAGCCTCCGTGTTTATTCTACGAAGCACTTACATGCACGCATCAATATCCCTTTTTGGTGAGATTTTACTTATGAGAGAATATAGGCGTTCTCTTTAAATAATCAGAGAGAAGAAGAGATTGAGATTGAAACTTCTTTATTGTATCGTTCATATTTTATTATATAAGGGGTTAAATATAAATAAATATCATTCAACCAGCACGTATCATCCATCCACCACGCACGTACATTTTCAAAATATTTTGATTTTCAAACAGAAATAGCGTAGTATATTTTTCTCTCATTATATAGTAGGTATTTAAAATATGTATAAGATAACATGTATATAAAAATGTATTTATTATTAAAATTGTTAAGTGATGATCCTGTTGAAGGACTGACAAGTCCGAAAGCTTGATAATAAAAAGTTGTCAAGAAACTTAACCCTGGAAGCTTCATTTATTTTATAATATAATATAATTTTATTCGCGATCGAATGTTGTGGCCCATTGTATGCATTACATAAATAAATAATGCTATTATATAAAAAATAAGATTGATATCTGTTGATTTTTGATCATCTTGAGGATTATACGATGGTAATGCAGTCGTGGTTAAAATCTTGAAAATAAGAAGAGTTATAATAATGAAGATTAGAAATAACTTTAATTGAGCTTATGGAATATATATAAAAATAATTTGATAAAAGTACTGCCTGGCTTAAGGCGTAAGAATAAAAAAAAACTTATTTACATAATGTACAAAAGTTTGAGCCGGCCATCGAGAAACAACAACAATCGGTTTTATATAGGGAAAGTCTCGACATCTGGTGGTAGATTTAAACAGAATATTTTCATCTAAGAAATATATTTTTTAAATAAAATAATATTTTTATATAACATACTAGTGCGGCGCCAAGCGGTAAAAGGCTGGAACTGCCGGTTTTTGGTTTTACATTAACCACATTAAGCACATTAATCTTTTTAGTTTTTTGAATAGCCTATATGTTAAATGAAATCTTCAGCTACCTACATGCGAAATTTTATAATGATTGATTCTGTAGATTTTGCGCAACGCGATAACAAACATCGATTTTGGATTTCATTTTTATATATATTAAGGATATATATGAGGTCTCTTATTTATTTCGAAAAAAAAAAGGAAAATCAAGCGATTTCCATGAAGGTTCAAACCCTGGCTAGGTCCTTTCAGATAACCACGGGGAGGATAATCCGGGAAGTTGAACATAAAAGTTTGAGGTAAAAAAAAACAACTTGAAGATTGATGCTACCGCAGTGACAATGATGGGAGCTGTCTCTTTCTCCTCTGTCGACGTGGAATGCCAAATAGTCTCACACGGATCAAGTTATCAGGACTTCGATCTCGAGTTGAACTTCCTCAATGCAGGAATTCCACTGTTCATCTGCCATTGCAATCCTCGGACCTCTCTTTAAAAACTTTAAAATAATATAAATGTAGCTTTCTTTCGAGTTACACTTGTAAGTACGAAATGAATTTCGAACTACTCTTAATTCAACAAAATGCAAGTCCTTTACAGAATCACTTCTGGGATCCCTTAACCGTTAAGAAAAAGAAATTCATGAGACGGGTCAATATAAAGAAAAAAGGCATTTCCTGATCTTGCAACTAAAAGTTGATGATGGCTTGCGCCATCTATTGGAATAAATACCAACTAATCGTTGATTTTTAATTATTCCAGAATTGGCCAAATACCGTATCAATATCAATTTAAAGGCTCATCTCTATCCACCTTCTTTTCACTACCCCTCCAGGCTCTTCGGGTCGTGGGCGACTGCCGTTTCCTGCGGCCTCCTGAGCTCCTGGCTCCTACAAGATGTCTGGGATGGCGCATTGGAGAACTGACCGGGCCTCCTTCAAATATATACCTTTTTTTCAAATTAATTTGATTAGCTTTAAGTTGATTTGCTTCGGCCAATTTCTAAATTTCAATGAATTTGATTGAAATGAAACTAAAATTTATTTCTATAAAAGGTTACTCTAACGATGGATGGACTACACAATTTGAATCATGGGGTCGTTATAAAAATATTGAATGGCTGATACGCTATAGAGAAAGAAGCCACATTGAGAGAAACTTACCGAAATTAACTAATTTATTTAGTTTCGTGTTGATGTGCTGAAATTGTAGTTTTGCATCATTTTAAATAAATAGTTTACTCTAAGGTTGAAATAAAATCTGAAAAGTTGTTCCTCAATTAATTTGATAACTTTATTATATTCTATTTGAGTGTTGTGTACGTTTTTCTCTATATTGGCTATATGATTTATTTATTTTTTGAAATTCTATTTTTAAAATAAATAAGTGCAGCGCATATATATTATTTTAGAGAGAGGTTGTTTCGGGCATTTGAAGCTCCGGCACTGGAGGCCCGGAACAGTTTCCGCAGGTAGTGGTAATCTGGGTGTTTCTCGAAGGGCAGGCCGCGGCAGTAGGTAATGTATAGTAGAAACTCCATGGGGAGGTGTTTGCACAGATGCTCCGGCGTCGTGGTAATCTTGCATTCAGCAATACGCTCGTATCGCTGCTTCTTGATCTTCGATTTGATGTTCTGCCAGGGTAGCGATCCCTTACAGAAGTAGATTAGGACATATCCTAGAGACTCGAGGTCATCACGGCGGCTAGGTTCACGGCCCAAATGGGCGTTGATCGAGGCATAGCGAGCTGTTCCAGGGATCTTACGGTTCTCTCCATACGGCAAGTGAAGACCTGTATCAAGATCGACATAGGCACGTGATAGCCCATAATCAATCAGGAACACCGTATTTCGCAGTTTACCCAAACCCATGAGGAAGTTTTCTGGCTTGATATCACAATGTAAATAATGATTGGAATGAATATACTCCACTCTTCGTATCATCTGGTCAGCGAGTGAGATCACAGTCCTAAGGGAAAACTTTCTAGAAGCCCGGTTGAATAGGTCCTCCAAGTTGGGACCTAGGAGGTCGAGAATGAGAAATCTGTGATCGTGCTCTTTTCCAGTCCAGCGAAGAAATGGGATGCCTGTTCCGCCTTGAAGGGCCTTGAGTACTTGTGCCTCATGCGGTAGCTGCGGGGAGCCGCGACTCAGCCTCAGAGGTTCGGCCTTCACCGCCACACGGCAGCCAACTGCCAGATCCAAGCCCAGATATACCTCCCCGAAGGATCCACTGCCCAGATGATCCACGAGCCTGTACCTCCCTCCTACAAGGGCGTTCTTCAGCTGCCCAGCCATCAGTAGAGCATTCTGTCGTTAGAATTTTGGCCGGCTCTAGCAGAGCTACCAGTTCCCATTATTACTCTCGTTGATACGGCAGATTTGTTCTCAGGTAATATTGGCACAATAGAGAGAGGGAGGTAGGAACTTGAGAAAAATAGAAATAATAATATTTGGAAATAAAATATGCTATGTATATAGCTATTGTGAATAAAATGTATTTGTCATTAAGAATGGTGTATAAAAGAAAAATTATTCTTAAAATTCTTACTTGGGTCTTAATATTAATAATAATAATAATACAATAATTAAAGACTAAAACATTCCTGAATATCATTTAATTGTGTGTTTTGATAACGATAATTAATCAAATTCGCAAGGATAAAGTTTTAAAAATATGATTTAAATGATAATAATATAATTTAAAAAGTGATATATTCAGGAATATTTTGAATAGGAAACGAAAAAAAAAAAAAACCAGATTGTCTAGCGCACATATGTCATACATTACCGAGGTTTCTATCTAGCGACTGAACAACAAAGAACCTGGCAGTATTTCTAAACACAATTCCTAGTGAATAGCGATCAAAGAATAAATTTCTATTGAATGAGTTTATAAGTTACATGGCGGAGAGAACAGTAACTGGTGTGTCTACCAGATCATAGCCTCAGGGTGTAACAGTCTTGCTAATGCAGAACGAACATTTCAGAATTCTCATGCGAAAAATAAATGAAATTTCACGAAAATACGTCATCAAAGATGGCCTTACAAATATTTAAAATTCGAGCTTGCCAGGACTTGAACTTGGAAGCATTAATCGTTGCGCCACGGCAACTTTATAAAACCAGCCGAAAGTCCTGTGTTCTGCCCGATTGATTGAATGTCTGCCCAATGAAGAAATTTTGGGTATATAAATTGCTACACACTGAGTTTAGAATTTTCAGAAAGATTTCTAAAAAAACTTTACGACTAAAAATATAAGATTAGTCAATAAAATAATCTCTTGTATCAGTATGGAGTAAAAATATCAGGTCTCCAGGGTAAAGTATATTTTCAAAAACCTTTTTATTCTCTAGCTTTTAGGCATGAACTCCCTTCTACCGGAGAAAACATGGTAAAATGATTTCCCCACGTTTTCTTCTGTATAAGGGAATACGAAAAGATACCTAACCCTGGAGACCTGATATTTTAACTCAGCCCTAGTCGAGGCGTGTCAGCAGTCTGCCTCGTACAGCGGTCTGTCCTAGAGTTGAAACTTTGGGAATGTGTTCAGAGAAAAAAATATAGAGAGATTCGAATGTTTTTCCTTCATTTTCAAGGAATAATATCAAAAGTGTTTAAAAGATGAACCCCTTTAATATTTCGAAAAAAATCAGTAAAACATGTAATATTCAAATTCTAATTTTTCCTTTTTTTTTTTTTTAAGTTCTCAAACGCCCCCTTACAGCGCTGTTTCAGAAACCAACACCAGGTCTGCATATTCGATGTTTGAGAACTTGGCACATTCTGTGACATGCAACCTTGTGGTGAGAACACTTTTTAAAAAGGAAATAGGATAATTTGCATAACAAATATGTATATAATTAACTTATTTTACCTCTTTTTTTATTAAAATTTATATTCCTAAAATTATCTTTTGATAATCTAATTATACATTTTATATCTTTTTGAAAATGAGATTCCGGTTTGATTTTTGATTATTTTGTGGATTATGATATGGAATTATTTACTGGTTCTTTTTAGGACTAAATGGTATTGGTAATGCAGTCGTGGTTAAAATCTTGAAGGTATAATAATAATAAAAATGGTTTTGATCAGTAATTTCGTTAATTGAGCTAAAGGAATATATAAAAAACAATTTGTTTATACATATTGTACATAATACATAAATTAAAAGTACTGCCTGGCTTAAGGCTTAAGAATAAAAAAAATGAAAAACTTATAACAATAATGTGCAAAAGGTTTGAGCCGGCCATCGGGAAACAACAGCAACGAGTTTTTATAGGGGAAGCGTGACCTCTGGCGGTCGATTTAGCAGAGTATTTGAATCAATGAAATATAATTTTAAATAAAATAATATAACATACATATATGTATATGGGAATTTTGCCGAGAGGATATTGGTCCATAAAAGCAAAGGTCGTTTCTGATGTTAAAATATACGTTAAAGCTAGATTGATTGCGGCGACGGTAATAGATGGCGCTTAGTTTTGACGTCTATTTTGACGGGAGAGGGGCGACCTTTTGTTGTTGTTGTTGTGTCCAATTAAGAGCCTCAGATTTCCTCGTGCATCTTTATCACAGCAGTCGCAATGTCCACTATCTTGGGTGTATAAAGCTCCTGCTCTGGGTCCATATTAATTTTCTGCAAGGCTGCGGCCATTGCTGGACATGAGAATATGTGAGTAGGTGTTAGTTCCACACCAGGACAATTGTTGCATGTCCTATAGGTTCTTGTGTCATCTGGATGTATTGTCATTCTTTTATGGTGTTTCGTTCTGATTTTCTTATATCGATATAAAAACCTTTTTTGTTGTTCTCAAAAGGAAGAAATAAATCAATCACATTAGAAGTTTTCTTTTCTTATTTTTCGACCTGTCAACATTCTGGAAGTTTTGACAGTTGAATCTGGTGGTAAACGCTATATAATATGGCTGAACTATTGTATTCATCTTTAGAAACATCAAATAGCTCTGCAAGAGAACGGGGGGAATATCTGAACTCTCTTAAATAGATTCTCTATGAAGGAAGTAACAGCACCACTAATATAATTCTTAGAATTAAAGACACTTTAGCCAGTATAAATCTTTTTATTATCTAAACGTTTCGACAAACATTTTTTGCCCTTGTCAGGAGCAAATAAAAATTAAAGCATCTGTCATAAAAATTATTCTTTAAGAAATAAATAATTAATTTAATTTAGAATAATTTTAAGAATTTTTTTACCACCTCCGTACCATCAAAACCCAATGCCTGCAGGAATGGAAATCTAATGCTGCACACATGACTGGTACAGAGCAGGAGGGACAAGCACCGGTTCTGTCCTCCCAAGATAACAACAGTCTTTGATTTCCAGACTTAAGTCTGGTCATCTACGGACAATGACTTTCCATAATGGTTGCAGGGTTTTCCCACTATGTACTAAGTGTCAACCTGCAACCCCAAGACATATTATTGACTGTATTGACTCATCCATTGATGAGCTATACTCTTCCCCGGCAGACACCATCAAAAATATCAAGCTTTACAAGCTTGATACCTTAGTGTGATTGAGTGGAGATAAGAAAGAAGAAGAGAAGAAGAATAATTTTAACACGCCTTGCCAAATGCTTTATTTGTTCCTCACGAGGACAAAATATTTTTGTCGAAATGTCGAGATAATAAAAAGATTAACTGGCCGAAGTATCTTTGATTCTAAGAACTATGAATGCCGGCCAGGCAGCCTCTATGATACCACTAAGTTATATAGAACATTGCCATTTTATTTTCTAGAATATGGTATAGAATATCCCCCGTGTTGTGATCAATAAGGGGGAGATGCTCTGCTAGAGTAGCCAAGGATACATGACCCATGAAATATTCATGAGACGCTGGTGTGTCTGAATGAGTCATCCAGCTCCACTTCATTTAAACTGACAACCCCCAAATCCCCGGAGACATCAACTGTGGCGATGTCACTAAGTGAGGGTGACCACAATCTGAGTCCACGCTGCCAGCACTTTGTGCAAATTGAGAAATTATGAAAATATATTCGAAACCAGCATACAGATTCTTGAGTTTTTATTGGGGTGCACAAAATCATTATAAATTCACATAAATAGACTTTTACCTATTGCTTTGTTTTTCAACGATTTCTACGCCTTAAAAGCTAGCTATTCATATGCAATACTTTATATAAAATCTTTTCGTATTTTTATTTCAAGACTTCTACTTTTGTGCCTGGAAAGTCTCATTTGCGGAAACTTTTGCTTTTATTTTCAACCTCAGGAAACGCGTAACCGAAGCTCATCAAATGCTCCATAGCGCCTATGGAAACATCTCTATCACAGCAGTTGCAATGTCTTCTATGTGTAAAGCTGCTGCTCTGGATCCATGTCAATTTTCTGCAAGGCTGCGGCCATTGCTGGGCAAGAGTATATGTGGGTAGGTGTTAGTTCCACACCAGAACAATTGTTGCATGTCCTGTAGGTTCTTGTGCCATCTGGATGTATTGTCATTCCTTTATAGTGTTTTGTTCTGAGTTTTGTTATTGGTTTTGTAAATCTTCTCTCAGAGAGTTAATTTCGCATATTTGATCTTTCCTTACCTTTTATTGAATTATCTTGTATTTTGCCAAAGCATCAGCGTCAAATACTGACATTTGTTCTTTCCTTTGGCTCAACTTTCTGGCTTCCTTTGCTAATTCATGCGCCATCTCATTACTCCCGATCCATAGCAGACAATGTTTCCAGGATATGTCGAGAGCTTGGTGTGTAGATCGAGGGTTTGAATCTCAGCGCATATTGTCGCAGCATTCGGCGATTTAATTAGGCCACAGTCACTGTTCGGAGGAGATTAATTGAATCGCCGAATTCCGTGGTCCATTTGGACGAGTAAAGCGAAGACTAGAACGCGGCTGATTCCACACTAGCCTGTTTAGTGATTCGCTAACCATGACGTATGCACGAAGGAGCGTGTGGCCATTGGACATGCGTCGGACCAGGAGGCTGTTGTTGGGTGCTGCGTTGCCTGGAGTATAGGAGCTACATCTATTTTTTCTTCCTGTCGTGAATCTGTATAAGACCGCTGGTCTTAATAAAGCTTTGTGTATATGTGTGTGTATATTGTCGCAGACTTCCATCGCCGGGATATTCTCACACGTGGGAAGAGTCGCGCGCCACCGCCCAGTAATTCTTGATTTAATTGGCTGACAGTTTTACTGGATTAGGGCGTGGAACTGGATTGGCTGGAGGCGGGCCAGAGACGTGCGTTAGCTTTACGTCCGTAAATTGACGCCGATAATGTGTGGATACGGGAAAATGAAAACATTTTGCTAAATTAAACATTAATTATTAAAACAATATTGAACAATCACTAATGATGGGACCTTACCTATCAATGAACTAGCAGTTCCAATAGTTTAATCTACTGTACCACGCTCGTGAGCCACATGCGGCTCTTTGGATATGAAACTGCGGCTCTTTATATAGTTCCATACACAATAATTATTTATGCGTGTACTATTTATTGTTGGCAAGAAAAAATGTTGTGACTCTTTAAAAACTTTGAAAATTTATAAATTCTCATTTCTGACTCTTCCGACTCAAAAATTTGCCGACCCCTGTACTGTACCATACAATATCTTGAAGATAGAGGCTGCCTGGCCGACATTCACATTTCTTTAAAAATAGACACTTCGACCACAGTTAAAGTTTTATTTCCTCAAGGCGTTAACGCCTTTTAAATGCTTTATTTATATTTCTCATGACGAAGGCAAAAGAACTTTTGTTGAAACGTTGAAAAATAAAACTTTAATTGGCCGAAGTGTATGTTGTTGTTGTTGTGTCCAATGAAGAGCCTCAGATGTCTCCATGCATCTCTATCCCAGAAGTCGCAATGTTCTCTATATTGGGTGTGTAAAGCTGCTGTTCTGGGTCCATGTCAATTTTCTGTTGTTGTTTTATCCAATGAAGAGCCTCAGATGTCTCCATACATCTCTATCACAGCAGCAGCAATATCCACTATCTTGGGGGTGTAAAGCCGCTGCTCTGGGTCAATGTCAATACCGAAGTGTATATATTTTTAAAGAAATACCACACAATAGTTGTATGTATCAAGGCTTGTGGAGGTAATAGGGCAGTTGATATAGTGAGTTTACATGTTGAACCTATTTGAATGCACCGAGACTTTGGTATCGAATAAAATACGAAGCTTATGTGGATATGGTATTCAAGGAATATAAAGCACTTGTAGCATAATTTCATATCTATATGCAAATATCCAATGGAGAGTGTTGTGTATTATCATATTTACATATATTGTATCTCGAATCAAATAAACCCTTCGAGTTAAAATAGAAAAATAAAACGGAGATTGAAGAAGGGTATTATTGAGGGTTCTTCTCAATATAGATTGGTGTCTCTCTTTACCTTGAGAGACAACCTAGTGTCCAGCTACTTGACCAGCTCCGCAACTCCAAGGAAGAGGCTCTAAGGACGTCTACCAAACGTCCAAAAACTTATCTAGAAACTCATTTTATTTAAAACACGCTCAATTTATACATTAAAAGAAATTTACATACTTTTTCTCTTAGTTTTTAAGCTACAAATATATTTGCATAAAAATAAAGTTGACTACACTCTAGTAGTCGTAACAGGTATCTTGTGCGAATTTTATTAGCAAGCCTTCGGACGCATGCGTCCTTCTACAGGCTTTTACGATCATAAGCTTTTAGAAAGACGCATACGTCCGAAAGCTTGCTAATAAAATTCGCACAAGATACTCCTCTTCAATCTCCGTTTTATTTTTCTATTTATATTGTATCTGCACTATTTTGCATAGTTGTTGGTTATGCTTTTAGAAGATAACACTATTTTGCATAGTTGTTAGTTATGCTTTGTAACAGATATACCGTTGTTAGTTTTTGAGCGACAGTCTAGTAGCATGTTAAGTCAGTCTTGTACCTTATCTTTTGTAGGCAATAAAAGCCTTTTTTGCTCACGTGTTGGTCATTGGAGAGACACGACGACACAACAGAGAGAAAATTTGACTTTTCTATAAAATTATCTTGTTCCTCTTTCTTTCTGGTAGAATTAAATTAATAGAACATGTTCAGATATAAGAAAATTGCGGTATACCTTTATAAAAATATTTAAAAACTTTATGCAATAAGTTTTTTTGTTACAAAAAACGAAAGCTCGAAGTGTTTTTTGTAATAAAGTTATTGAGTAAGGTTTTTAGATATTTTATATTAGAACATGTCGGAGTGTATGTTGTCTGCTTCACCACAGGTTGGCCTGGTATTGCACATCTGGAAGCAACTATTCAGAGAAATATTTTCCTCTCGTGTAGCAAAGTTGTCTAGTCACGTTGGGCGCTTAGTTCTCTATTATATGTTTTAACGCGTGACATTAGCAATGATTGAGAAGTTGTGATGAAAAGCCCGAGTATCAAAATAAGTATATCCAGCTGAGAATCTCACTTATAAATATAGATACAGTTAAATCTGTCTATAGCGCCCCCTCTAAATAGCGCCTCCCTCTCTATAGCGGCCGATTTTAAATACGTAGTACGATGCGATTTACATTAAAAGTGACCTGTCTATAGCACCCCCTCTCTATAGCACCCTATTTTGGTGAGTCCCAAGAGGGGGCGCTATAGACAGGTTTCTATTCATTATGAAATTGTGAAAAAGTATTATAATTACAATTATATTATCACAATGAATATATATTTTTTATTTAAAAACGCTAGCTTTCAAGCGTTATTCGCTCTTCAACGGGCTTACAAAAATATATCGACTTGATCAACCAGAAATATTTACAAAAAAACAAACGCGCGCCGCGTGGATATTTATAACAGAAAATTTTGAATTGGTTTGTAATTTAACTATTTTAAAAATTTAAGTAATATATCTATTTCAATTTTTAGGGCATCCAGAACCTATAAAATTAATCTATTGATATCTTCTGAGATGTCGGTATTGTGATGGCACATCTATTTTTCTGTTTATGCTATTGTAATCATTGGAAACAAGAGATTCTAATAGTAATCGTTGAAATTTGTTCTTAATGTCTTTGTAGTGGCATTTCGTTTGTGTTAAGTTAAATTGGTGACCGGTCTGTGCAATATGTTGATAGATCATTGAACGTTGGTCTTTTGTTCTGATATTTCTGTTATGTTCGTTTAGTCTAACTTCTATCGATCTTCCTGTCTCACCTATGTAGGTAGCATTGCAGTCTTGGCATTGAATTGAGTAAATTGCATTGGTTTGAATTTTAGGTTCCAGTTGTTTTTCCGATTTAGTTATGGGATTTCTAAGAAGTTGACCTATGGATTGATGGTTACTAAAATACGTTTGAATTCCTTGTCTGCGAAGAATATGGGCTATTTTTCATTACATTTTGAATAAGGGAGAATGCATTTGTTTCTATATATTTTAGCTGCTCTATGTGGCGATGCGTTAAAACTGTGTTTATTGATAAATTGTGAAGAATAACCTCTCAGGCTAAGGTTTTTGAGGATATTTTCTTTTTCTAGCTTCTTAAAAACAGGCAGGGCTATTGTAAATATCACCACGAGGATGATCTTTTGATCTTGGAAACCTTGCATAAGTATAATAGCCGCCTTAAATTTACTATGGAAACTGAACGCAATCAAGTACTACCATACCTGGATATTCTTGTAATTAAAACTCCTGAAAGATACCATACTTCAGTATATTATAAACAAAAATTAAAACCTTCATATTTACACTTCAGATCATACAATCCAATAGGACATAAAATAACAGTAGTCAAAACGCTTACTAAAAGAATCCAAACCCATTGCTCCCTGCCTGTTTTTAAGAAGCTAGAAAAAGAAAATATCCTCAAAAACCTTAGCCTGAGAGGTTATTCTTCACAATTTATCAATAAACACAGTTTTAACGCATCGCCACATAGAGCAGCTAAAATATATAGAAACAAATGCATTCTCCCTTATTCAAAATGTAATGAAAAATAGCCCATATTCTTCGCAGACAAGGAATTCAAACGTATTTTAGTAACCATCAATCCATAGGTCAACTTCTTAGAAATCCCATAAATAAATCGGAAAAACAACTGGAACCTAAAATTCAAACCAATGCAATTTACTCAATTCAATGCCAAGACTGCAATGCTACCTACATAGGTGAGACAGGAAGATCGATACAAGTTAGACTAAACGAACATAACAGAAATATCAGAACAAAAGACCAACGTTCTATGATCTATCAACATATTGCACAGACCGGTCACCAATTTAACTTAACACAAGCGAAATGCCACTACAAAGACATTAAGAACAAATTTCAACGATTACTATTAGAATCTCTTGTTTCCAATGATTACAATAGCATAAACAGAAAAATAGATGTGCCATCACAATACCGACATCTCAGAAGAAATCAATAGATTAATTTTATAGGTTCTGGATGCCCTAAAAATTGAAATAGATATATTACATAAAATATTTAAAATAGTTAAATTACAAACCAATTCAAAATTTTCTGTTATAAATATCCACGCGGCGCGCGTTTGTTTTTTTGTAAATATTTCTGGTTGATCAAGTCGATATATTTTTGTAAGCCCGTTGAAGAGCGAATAACGCTTGAAAGCTAGCGTTTTTAAATAAAAAATATATTCATTGTGATAATATAATTGTAATTATAATAGACAGGTTTAACTGAATATATGTATAACAACGCTGTTACCGAAATGTCCCACACTATTAATTTATTTGGATTAGGTCTTATTTTCTTGTAATTATAATCTATAATTCAAATTTTGATTTATCCTGAATGTATCTCGTTTGACATGATAATTATCTATAGTTCGTTGGTTTCTAGTACTTGTGATTTAAGGTGAAATACTATTTCAAGTTTAAAATCGACGTCTTGGTAGTTGGTCTCTAGTTTCTACTCCGGTGCTTTTGTTGTCTTGGTTGTAAAAGTGACTTTAACATCGTGAGGACTGCCGTCTTCTTGAAGGGAAGTCCTGGACTTCAGCACAGTGTAGAGACCATGGAGTCGAGTCCACAGCACTCAAGATCTCGAGGTCTACTCGGCGTTCTTTATTTGACCTCTCTCTCCTACCCATCATTTCCACCCAAATTGTGTAAAAAACGGGACAATCGTCAGGTCGAATGGTAATTCAGTCTGGTTAAGTGAAACCCCACCTTATTCATATAGATAAAACATAGATACAATAAGAAAGGTATGCTGGTGATTCGAATATGTGGATAAACTCTTCACACAGCCTTACCATATATAGATTTTTTAATTATTTATTAATCAACCAGGTGAGAAATTGAAATATTTGAGCCTATTACAGAGGAAAAAAATATTGGAACTTAGAATTAAATATTTACAAATTTACATGTATTAATCGACAAAGTTCATAAATTTTATATAGACAAAGTGGCTAAGGTAAAAGAGATAGATAATTTAGATCAGGGAACAATCGATGTCTCACTTCTGTAAAGTTCGGACAGTCATAGATAAGGTGAAGAGCAGTTTGTTCAGTTTCTCCGCAGGAACAATTTGGTGTTTCTGATAGACCTCTTTTATGTAAGTATTTCTGGAATTTTCTGTGTGTTGTGACAAATTGAGTGACTATAAAATTTGGATGGAACTGTTTAGGAATTCCGTTTGGAAAAATAGTGCAAATTGTATAATTAGCATTATGAATGGATTGATACAAATGATTCGTATATAGAATTTAATGTGTAATTTGTATTATAGCAATCTACCATTACCACAAGTAAATAGGATGTAATATAAATTAATCTCAAAAGTATTGTTTATTTTTTATCTCCTCCGTAATCTACCATTATACATCAATAAGAAAAACTTTAGGATGGCTTGGCTCATTAGTGGTGAATTTCCCAGCTGGTACGTCAGATCAATCTCCAGACCGCTGTTGGCGTGCGAGCGAAACAGGATGGGGGAGTGGGGGCGAACTGACCGTTAATGAGCATACAGGTTTCCCCAACGTTCTGCTCATTACAGCAGGAATTGCGAAAATTGTCACCAGGAAAGTGTTTAAAACTTTCAATTTCATATACCACACTAATACAAGGTTGTCCCAAAAGTTCCTAAACACTTGCAAAAAAATTGAAATACCAATATTATACGCCATAATATTATTCGCCGTTATGTATCTGTGATGATTTAAGACCATAGAATTATTGTAAATAGTCCAGATATCTACTACCACATGTTCCACCACGTGACTGTATATAACTTCTTATTTACTGCAAATAGAAAGCCTCAACTAACATCAATCTGTACCGCGTAAGAATCTAATAAAGTATAGCAACTGTACAGATAGAAGGAATGGAGACTAACAGGAGTAAATTAAGGTTAAAACTAATCAGGCTTAGGTGAGAATAGAAGAAGGCCTAGCAAAACCCAGTCCAACTTTTATGAGGTCGTGGCCCTCCTGGATAATAAAACTTTCCCCCCTGTTTACGTCAGAAAAGGGCAGCGACCTGTTCGGACCCGCTCAGCTATAAAAAGGAGGTCCCGATCCTCAGTTAGTCAGTCCTTAGTTAGTCGTCGTTCCCGTCCCAGTGCACCGGACGCTCCGATCCCAGGTAAACCCTTTCCTGCCAGAATTCTCCTCATCCCATTCCTTCTTGACGTCAGACGCTTCTTAGTGGAATCTCTGTTTGTTTATTTCACCTTTGGCCCAGCTGTGTCGCCTTCCACCACGACTGCACGGTAGAGTTGACATCGAGGTTCGTCTAGCATCAGGTAACACTGGTCCCAGAGGTCCCAAGATATCACAGACTCCCCCGTCCGAAGAGTCGACAGGATTGTGGACGCCAAGGTACAAGTAAGCAAGTAGACCACTGTCTGTACAGAAAGATGGAACAGGGAAGCGAGGAGAATCCAAAGGAGCCAATGGAGTCCGATCCCGACTACGAAAGTGGCGAAAACACCACTTTTCCAAAGAAAGAAACCACCCTCGGTAGGACGCAGGAAATCGCCCCCAGCCAGCAGGACGCCACGCCCCCGCCGCCGGTATCAGATGTCCTGGGGAGCTTTCTGCCGTGACTGGACTATCGCTAGATGTGGACCTACCGCGCTACAATGGTTCGTACGAGGCGCAGAGCTTCTTCACCAACTACGACGCCCAAGCAGATCGGGCCCAACTACAATACTCTACAAGACTGAGAAAGCCACCAAATCTCCTGCAAGCACCCCTCCGAGTTACCAACACGCGAGCGTATGTTACCTGCTCCCCCGACCATCTCTAAACCACGAGCCCAGCGCAAGCAGTGAACTCTTAACTGTCCCAAAGAACCTCCAACCATGGCACAAGACCAGGACTGTTCCGACATACAAGACAGCACAACAGTAGGTTCCTCCTTCTATAAATTTTGTTGAACAATTGCTCGTTCGAGCTGAACTGTCCAATAATGTAAGCCTACCTCTACTACTTGATACAGGAGCATCTATCGCTATAATTAGGCAGAATACTTTTAAAATAGTAGAAACCAGTTTGCAAAAGAAAATACCTGTCCATCCATTTAACTTAACTATTAATGCCATAGCTAACAATATTTTCACCATAGGTTATATCTTTTTAAACGTAAAAATAGTTAACATAACGCAAAACCTAAAATTTCATATCGTAGATACACCCTTGCCTTTTGGCATTTTATTCCTTAATTCCATAAAACGATTTCTACTAATTATAAACTGTTCTCAGCTTCTCCTGTATCAAGATAATGTACCTCTACCAACTACCTTGTACAAACTCACTTCGTGCAAGCAACACGTGTCCCATGGACAGGTCAATACAACTGTCCCATTTACTAAATTTTCCCCTCCTGAAACGGGTTGCTCACACGTGGTGAACTCCAACACTCTTATTTAACCGCATTATAATGTTCCTAATCCTATTTTCAATGCCTCTATGTCCTCCTCTTGCATATCTTTGGACACAAGTAACCTAGGTCACTGTCCCTATAATTTACACAAGGTACTGCATCAATTTGCACCCGTTTTCGCCGCCAATAAATACGACGTCCCTAGGCTTAAAATACCTCCCGTAAAAATCAATACTACTTCGGACAAGGTAATTGCCTTACGTCCTTATCGCGTACCCCTAAATGACCAACTTGAAATACAAACACAAATCGAACAAATGCTTGAACACGGTATAATTACAACCTCTATATCTCCCTATGTCAGTCCCATAACGCTTGTCACCAAACGTGACAAATCAAAACGCTTTTGCGTTTACAATTATAGAAATTATATCTCCGAACGTAGTCCGAATTAACAAATCCAATAAGTTGGAAGAAAGCAAGCAGCCCCGCAAAGAGCCCCTGCCCTAATTACACATCCGTCGTGACCCCCCGGAACTCGCTAATAATAAATTCGAGGGGAGATAGACAAACAAACAGCCGACATCTTGTTACGGCCCGTCGTCACCCCGTGTTCTCTAATGAACTTTCGCCACCTATCAAATTAAATATTAGTGCGTACCTTTTACTATATACCGTTCTAAACCCCAGGTCTAGATTCTCTCGCCCTCGATTAACTTGTCCACTTAACATCGACACTTAGAACCAAGGACAACATTTTACCTAAAAATCACACACACCCACACATGTTTTTAAAAAAAAACAACAACAACAACCCTTTATCGGTTAGAATAGATCGCCGTGTTTCTCCTGCACACACAATATAAATGCCGCTTTAGGAAGAATCACGTTTTCACCTAAACGTGGCGCAGGGAACAAAAAATCGACAACATTAGGACTCAGTGAGTTTCACAGTTAGAAACAATGTGATCCACGAGTCGCGTCAAACAAAACAAATTCGATAAGTTAGATCAACTCATGCCAACAAGACCAAAGATATCGCGATCGAGGACAATTTAAAGCTCTCTCTACCCATCCTAAAAAACAGGAACATACATTTGGCCTACAACTTTCCATTCTTTCACGATATATAATTTCTATGTATAATCTTACTTGCTCTTCTTTCTCGATGAACATTTTTTAAAATATCCTTTATCTAATCAATATCTAGCTCTTATAAGTTTTTTAAGGTCAACCAATCAGTTTAGATTATTGTCATTTTATTTTATTTTTCTTTACCAAAACTTATTTACTTTTGCTTTATGACTCTATTCTATAATCAACTTTATATTTTATCTTTCATATCTAATAATCTCAAGTTTATATTTCATGTTTATATCACTAATTTGCATTTGTCATTTTTAATTTTCTCTCACTTTATAAATTAGATGTTATTTACATTGTTTAATCATCCACTACCATGTCAATGCTATCGAGTATATTACTGCTCATTTTTAATTTTCATTTAATATTTTCACTTTCTATTACCCCTTATATACTGCTATAGTGTGTTAATCTTTGTATCATGTCATCACTATTTTTACTTTTTTTTTAAAGATTACTTTGCATTTAACTTCACAATTCTATTTTCGATTTTTCAAATCCTTTAACGCTATATGCAAAGCCTTAATTTCGCAATTTCATATCTCAATGATATATTCTTTTATAATCAAACTAAAAATCATGATCTAAAAACAGGGCAATCTTCAATAACCTCTTAAACAACCACTTTAAAGGTTACTTCTTAATAAATACTAACCCTTTTCCGCAGGAACTTTTAACTCCTTCGCAGGCTAGACTTGACCTACTTTGATTTCGTAATTAACAATATTGACACACCGTCCCCCAGATTTACCTATCCCAACTTCTGGCTTGGATACGTGCAAATTGTATTTTTTTATATATTCCAGGGCACTCTCATGCCACACGCTGGCACTTTTTTTTATTATTTTACTCTTTTTCTCGCTAAGCCTCTGACGACTCCAATTAAAACTTTGATTTCTGGTCACTGATCTTCGCCCTCATTTATCCTGCATGCGTACGTCTTAACGACTAATTACTAAAACCCATAACAATCACCCTTATCTTACTTTTCGATTGTGGTACTGTAACTTTATTCGGTCCTTAAATTTACATGTGAAACATGGCCTAGGTTTTCCGCGCCGTGCACATTAAATAGTTTGGGACTTGAGTCAAAGTGACATTGCCTCAACCAAGTAATAACTAACCCCTCAACCCTCTCTAACGCCCATCACGAAGAGATCATGATTTTCCCATCCAATCATTTATATTTTTACCTATCATCATTATATGTTCTCTATTAATTCTTTTATTCCTATTTTTGTTTTACTTGTATGTTTAGTATTAGTTGTTTATGCTTTATTATCTCTTATGGATATACAGAAATCAACCCCATGTTATATACCAACTCATTTCAATTAATTTTAAAAAAATTACTTCCTTAATAACAGTCTTCCTATTCCGCTCTCTTAAATCCCTCCATATGAACCCTCTCACATCCGGGGCCATCTGTGATGATTTAAGACCATAGAATTATTGTAAATAGTCCAGATATCTACTACCACATGTTCCACCACGTGACTGTATATAACTTCTTATTTACTGCAAATAGAAAGCCTCAACTAACATCAATCTGTACCGCGTAAGAATCTAATAAAGTATAGCAACTGTACAGATAGAAGGAATGGAGACTAACAGGAGTAAATTAAGGTTAAAACTAATCAGGCTTAGGTGAGAATAGAAGAAGGCCTAGCAAAACCCAGTCCAACTTTTACGAGGTCGTGGCCCTCCTGGATAATAAAACTTTCCCCCCTGTTTACGTCAGAAAAGGGCAGCGACCTGTTCGGACCCGCTCAGCTATAAAAAGGAGGTCCCGATCCTCAGTTAGTCAGTCCTTAGTTAGTCGTCGTTCCCGTCCCAGTGCACCGGACGCTCCGATCCCAGGTAAACCCTTTCCTGCCAGAATTCTCCTCATCCCATTCCTTCTTGACGTCAGACGCTTCTTAGTGGAATCTCTGTTTGTTTATTTCACCTTTGGCCCAGCTGTGTCGCCTTCCACCACGACTGCACGGTAGAGTTGACATCGAGGTTCGTCTAGCATCAGGTAACACTGGTCCCAGAGGTCCCAAGATATCACATATCTTCTTCTTTCTTATCTTCACTCAATCACATTAGGGCATCAAGCTTGTAGAGCTTGAGACTTGACAACCATCATGACTGGGTGAAGTAGAATGCGTCTGCCTTTGTCATTAAGACTGGGAGCACTATTCAGTAGCAGGCCGACTTAGCTCCAAAAGAAATGGCCGCCTCTGACATGAGGAATAGATGCCATGTGCAGCCGCTCCTAACATGGAGTACAAACGCGGCTCATCCTGTATTCCTGGATTAGGAGCCCTTACAGCGTACTATCAGCCGGGCCAGCTGAGCCCAGGTTTTTTAGCGAGCTTGTTACTGTTCCCCTCCTCCTTTTTCATCCGGGCTTGGGACCGGCAAAGGCGGAGTTACCGTTATGTACAATGTCTTTGTATTATGTACAAAGTAATTTTAGTATGTATTATTATGCATTCGCCGTAATAATATTGTCACTGAATAATTATTTTGAATACTCTGTTGTCAGTTTATCATCATAATTTTTTGCATAATCATCACCCCTTACCATGCTTGTATATTATCACTTGTAAAATTAATTGACACATTTTGGCATTATATAAGTTCAATAAATTATTTTCAATTAAACTTTTGGAATACTTTTCTTCTCTACCGTGACAATATTATTCGCCAAGTAATAAGAACAACAACTTTATCAAGAAATTGGATTGGCCAAAAATAATGGGTTGGCTAAATATCACGGAACAAGTTAAATAAACGTTTAGTTTATTTTTGTTCATTAAATGACGCTCTGCCATCTAGAAATGTTCATGTGAGCCTGGTTAGGATATGCCTCTTTTATTTTTAATATCAACACCTGACCTTTTTTATATTTTTTTATTGTTTTTTCACATATATATTTATATATATACTTATCTCTCTTTTTTTTTTTCAATTGTAGAAACACTCACTGAAACAATTCTCCTTCCCCGAGAAAGATAAGAACAGAGTATCGGTGCCATAGGAAACCATCACCTTTTCCCTCCTCCAAGATCTGGGAAAACACGTGACCCAGGATGTGTCAGGTGTCGTTTCCCACGTGAGGTAACATGACACTCTAGATGTGTCACTTTGACATTCATATTGACACCAGAGATCAACAGCTGCTTTGGGGTTCTATGGAAATCTACATTACTCTCTGGTGAGAAAAAAATAGTATATATAAGATATTAAAATCAAAGAAAGCATATCCTGACCACAAGCAAATGAGCTTTTTAGAAGGCCGAGCGCCATCTGGTGGAACAAAAATCAACTAAACATTGATTTAACCTATTCCCTATTATTTGGCCAACCCAATTTCTTGATAAATCAAGAAAAGCCATCCACGAACGCGTTTCGCGCTGCTGGCGCTCGTCAGCGTGGAGCAGGTTGTACCACTGCGACCAAAAATAATGATATTGAACTGGGATAAGGTGCATAAATTATGAAAATGGCATCTCTTTATCGTGCAACTGAAAGTTGCTGATGGCTAGCGTCATCTATCGGAATAAATATCAACTATTCGTTGATTTTTAATTATTCCAGTTTAGCCAAACACCCATTTTTGATTAATAAAAAAAAAAAAAACTAACCACGTACGCATTTCGGGCTGTTGGCCCTCGTCAGAGTGGTGCAAACTGTACCTCAACGACCAAAAAAACTGGTCATTCAGGCATCCTGAAAAATCATGAAATGGGTATTTAAGACCAGAATTGCGCCAGATAGATCAGCAACTTGCGTTCTCTTCTAACATTATTAGCTCGGTCTGAAGTGTATGAACTCCCAGAGATAAGCTCAGCACCAGGACCAATGGTGTTCGAGAAAGGAGATATCCACGCTGACCCCAATCCTCCCTCCACCTTGAAATGGTCTGGCCATTAACATCGTTTACTGAACACCAGCGAGAGATCTCATGGTCTTAAATATGTACTATCCCACATCTAATGTAAACTCACTGCCACTTCTGGTAGAGATTACATGTTAGCTGTCCCTATACACTTGTTAAGAAAGGGGTAAGTAAAAAAGCTCGTGGAGGAAAAGAAAAATTCGGAACGCTCCACAAAACTCCCCTTTAACAAATAAAAACATTAACCTAAAGTTTTAATATTGTTTTGGGCTGACTTGGGTGTTAAAGCAAGAAAAAAAGGAAGACAACTTCGGCTACACATACAAAGCTTTTTTTTTTATATAGCCAAAAAACAAAGGATAAACAAATATATGAAAAACTTATTATTTTTGTGTATTCCAAAATTTGCATGTAACTTAATGTTTTAATAAAGAAAATATAAAAATAGTTGTAATATTTACATATATACATACAATATGCCATGATTTCTAACAACACTGGAGTATAAGGTAATGGTCCTGTGTATTTTAATGATTTATTTACCTATATGGTGTTTACCTTACAACTCTGAACACTCGGATTTTCCTGGAAAATTTCTTAAAGATTTCTTGAAAAAAGCCATGGTCCACCTGTGCTGTGTGAGCAGAAGAGCTTAAATTGACTTGTTCCATTATATGTATGTTCCATATGTAAATACCTGTTTTTTTCCTCTTTTCGCTCTCCACTTCTTCCATCCATATTTCCTTTTTTTTTTTTTTTTCCAAATCCATATTTTTATTTTCCATAGGATCATTCAAATAATGATCTGTATATATTTATCATGTGTATATAATCTTTCTCCATTTTTACCCCTTTGTATATTTCCCACTTTCATAGGTTTCTCCGTCTTGTAACCCCAAGGAGAATCCTCTGTAAGACCTGTGTGTCTTAACAAAGGTTTTTGTGTGTGATTTATTTACCTATATTATATGTAATGCCTTAGTTGTGCCAATTCCAGGCTGAAGAAAGTAACGCCAAAGTAGATTTTTTTGTTGAAGACTGCTATAATTGGGGGTTTCATTTAGATATCATTAATTAGGGATTTGAAAAGTTGTTTAGTAGAGGTATGTTGCAATAAAGGGATATATTTATATTATGCTTATTGTACATATTGCCAGACACTTCTTTATTTTGTACACAGGTCTTTTCTCTTCTTTTTTTTTCTCTCTCTCTCTCTTTCTCTTTGTTGACATCATATGACTATTCTATTCACAGCCTAAAATTATTGTATATATATATATGTATATTATGATTATTTTTTGTTTTGTTGTTCAAAAAGAGGGGTGCAGTCGTGAAAAAAGAAAGTTATTTACCTTTCAAGTAGTTTTTATTTTTATTTTGAATTACTTGAAGTAAATTACACATAAAATTATGTTTCACAGCAATATAGAATTTATAGAATGAATTCTATAATCGTGATTTTAAAAAAAGGTAGGGTCAATTATACATATTTACAACAATAATTAAAGTGGTATGTTCTGAATCTATGGTCAAAAAATATAGAACAGTCAATGAATGAAAATGAAATATATGTTTTTAAAAATATAAAATAATTGCATTTTAGATTATATAATATATATATGTATGTATAGACAAATGTAAAGGCATACATGTATGACCTAGGGGGTCATAGCGCTTTAAATTGAAATAAAATAAAAATAGAGGGTACGTTTCGCAAGTGAGTTTTCTAGATGAATTGGTTTTGATTAGTAATCAAAGAAGAAATTTCTCCGGATATTATGTTTTGAAATTTTATAAAGATTTTTTGACCTACCAACATTATTTTTATTATAAAAGCTTCTAAATAGCTATTACAAAGTTGTCCCAAAAGTTCGTAAACACTTGCAAAAAATTGAAATACCAATATTATTCGCCGTAATAATATTATTCGCCGTTATGTATAAGGTCTTTGTATTATGTATAAAGTAATTGTATTATTATGTATTCGCCGTAATAATATTATTGGCCAAGTAATAATAAAAACAACGTTTTAAGAAAAACATGAACTTTTGGGACAAACTTATAGTACTGTCCTATTTTATACACCTCCATATTGTCACCAAGTGCTATGTATATAAGAATCCGGGTTATTTCTGCGGACTAGAGCGAGGAAGTTACAAAACATTATGTCGCAGTTAAGATCGTTTTTAGACTTTAGTGTCGACGTCGTGGCGCAGCTTCGATACCTGTAAGCTCGGACTCCCAGTTTGCTGTGGACTCCCCCAGTTTTCTGTGGACTCCCCAGTTTCTCCGTGCTGTGGACTCCCCCAGTTTTCTGTGGACTCCCCAGTTTCTCCGTGCTGTGGACTCCCCCAGTTTTCTGTGGACTCCCCCAGTTTCTCCGTGCTGTGGACTCCCCCAGTTTCTCCGTGCTGTGGACTCCCCCAGTTTCTCCGTGCTGTGGACTCCCCCAGTTTGCTGTGGACTCCCCCAGTTTCTCCGTTCTGTGGACTCCCCGTAGTTCCTGTTAGACACATATCTACCGCCAGCCGTAGCGGCCATCGGGAATAAATATTCTCTCCTCGGTTATAAAATGATATGTGGATGTTGTCGCTAATAATTAAGTGGAATATCAGACCAGCTCCAGTGAGATTTCAGGTGATGGAATAGTTTAACTGGATTATCCTAAAGTCCTGTTTGTGGCTCGTTTGCAATCAAGAAAATGTTGGGGACTGGAACTATAGTTTTCACTCTCTCTGATCACAGAGAACTTTTCCAATGGTCCTCCTTGGATGGCCCAAACTTGTAACGTCCTCCATGTGGATGTAGCGGAGGTGTCCTGGGCTTGGACATGGCTCCAGCAGAGTAACTGCTAAGTCCTTGGTATTCCACCTATGAGCACCAACATGGAAATCACTGATACCAGCGACACGACCTTATTTTACTAAAGATACACAACACCCCGCAAGATATGTAGAATAGTATCAATTAGCAACCACTATTGAATTATTAACCACTATGCCTGGAGAGAAAAGATAGAATATGAAAAAGTTTTAAATGGCACTAACCTGTGAGGATGCATAGAGAGAAAGAGAGACAATAACAATTAAATAATTTTATTAACATTCAGTCAGTTGAGAAAGGAGGATGAATGCGTGATAATGGGAATTACAATTGGATAGAGATAAAATAAGTAAATGACACGTACAATTAACATGGCGCCGCTGCAGAGTTCGATGGAAACTCGCCAACGAGTTTCCAGCCACACTGAATATTTCTCTGTCGACAATGTAGATGTAGGTCGCAAACATCGCCGCTGAGGTGATGGCGTAGTCCTCGAAGCCCACCGCGGACTGCAGGTCCGGCAGCCATCCGATGATGGAGAATGTCGCTCGGATAAGAGGACAGACGGCGCTGCGGGTCCAGTAGCGATGAACGAGCGACAGGTCGATGGAACCACAAACGATGTAGACAGGATGGTAAGATGTCGGATTCCTCGGATGGAGCAGGGTATGCAAGGCCAGCCGAAGAGCCATGTCCGAAGCATGCAGCCAGAGAGAAAGGTGAACACTGTGTGTGTTGTGTGTGAAAAGAGGTTGATAAAATTTTTAAAAACATTTTGTCATCTTAATACCCTCAGGAAACAGTGTACAGATATTCTAATACCAGGATTTCTCAATATTTTGTTAGTAACATATTTATGTCCATTGATGATACCTATATATCAGACCCATTGAACTTTATATTCCGGTCTTATGGAAGAGAATGGAAGTTGAGATTCGCCACAGAATATCTCCAACTGATAGATGGTCATTGACTTGCTACGTGTGGCTAAGTGTGGGCTGTGCTGTAGGCAAGCAGCTGGAGTGGGTCCCCTTGGTTCCTCCCCCACGAGTCTACTCAGGCGCCCCGGCTGGACAGGTTGTTACCAAGGTCCAGGCAAACGACGCTGATGGCCAGACGCCTACATACGGACTCCTGGACATCAAGGACTTCTCCCACTTCTCTCTGTCGCCCGGCACAGGAGAGCTACGGACAGCTAAGCCAGTAGACCGGGCGCCTGGGGACTTCTACAATGTGGGTAGCCAAGGGATCACCGAATGTTATTATTATTATTATTATTATTCCTAGTACACATGGTACAGGCCATGATAATCATGGTGGGTAGAAGTTGACTACTGCTTTTACTGTAAGTGCACTACATGTTTACACATGTGAAAAGCAGTTCGACTTTTGCACTTACAAATGTGTCAGAGCCCCGTTTGGTTACTTGCACTCAGCTTGTGGGGTTGGACTTTTGCAAGAATAGGGGGCCATTGGAGATTTTTTAATCAGAAAAAAGTTCCCAATGCGGGATTCGATCCTGGGTCGTAGCGGTCGAAAACCAACGGTTTAGACCATCCTTCCACCAACCCTCACTCACAGAATGTAGAGAGTGATGGATATTTTGCCAGGAGACAAATTATCTCTATACACCTCTCCCGTCAGAATCGACGCGAGGAACCATTCAGCATTAAGAAATAATCCCTGTAACATTGGTCTCGGTGCCACAACAGCTTTCAGAAAGCCCAACAAAACAAGCTATAGAAAGAAACCGTGCAGCAACCTTGACGGCGCTCCCACAATGTGGCTGCCGCATGCCTCTGATTAACGCAGACGACCTCCACCCGACGTAACAAGCTACCGCCGAGGTAATTGGTGGTAACTGGGGTTAACCGTGCTAATGTCCACCGCTTAGAAAGCTCGGTGTCCATTTCATGTACCTCTATGCTACCTGTTTGCTGCGACAAGTTGTCACTGGTTGACAGCATCTATTTCCTGACACGGGAATGGCGGTATCTCTGACTTACATGGTGTTGAAATGACATTATCTGCTGAAACATTGTATTTTCGTTATGAAAAAGGCATCTCCTTATCGTGCAACTGAAAGTTGCTGATGGCTTTCGTCATCTATCGGAATAAATATCAACTATTCTCGTTGATTTTTAATTATTCCATAATTGGCCAAATACACATTCTTGATTAATCAAGAAAGGCTAACCACAATGTCACGTTTGTACTATTTTTTCACATAGTATTTTCGGTCTCAGTAAATCAGTATAGAATTATTCCATCGATGTTGGCTTTCTTCCCGGCAAAAAATATATTTCGCTACCTGTGACTCTACTCTCTCTTAGAAGCTTTTCCTTTTCTTTTATGTCCCTCTAACAATGCATACCGTATGTTTTTGCGAAATGTTTGATACATAGTCAGATAGCGTTAGATCCATTTGATCAAAGCTTATCATGCCTAACGCTCTCAAATGTTGTGATCCTCTAAACTAACTAGCTTTAAAACATCTGAGTTCTTCACCGAGCTTCTGAACAGCTCTTGCAGGTAGTAATCTTTTGATGTTGAGGGAAAAGAATCATCGATACCAGAAAATACTAAATTTTCAAACTTTTTTTACCCATTCAAAATTACGTTATCTAGAAAAGCAATCCAGGTCCCAGCACCTGCATATTTGGGTAGGTTTCACTTTCTCAGAGTAAAGGAATCTGATAACAGACAGAACAAATCTCTTACTTGATACAATATCTCGTAAGACAAAACAATTTTGTAGACAAATGGGATTAATTAAAACTGTAATAGGTATACCTTTAGCGCGAGAAATGAATTGATCTATGAAAGGAAATGACACCTCTCCCTTCAAAATATACATAAAACTATGCACCGTCTATTGACTGTCGCTGCAAACTGGCAGTCTATGACATTGATATGGTACTTAGGTTCTGTGCATATTTTGGAGGAATTAGTTTATTATTTTGTGAATTGGTTAATAAAGAGCTAAAATTTTAGCAAAAATAAATAAAATACGAACCGACTAAAATTACAAGACAATAGCCTTCATTACAACGGCAAGCAGGTTATGTGATTCGCCGACTATATGGCAATCAGAGTATGAGATGTTTTCCTCTATATGACAATCAGAGTATAGCCACTGTACTGTGGCTAAACAGTTGTTGGAAAGAAGACGGCTGCACATTGTGACCCTTTTGTCCACATTAAGAAAAGTAACAACCCAATATCAACTGCTGAGACTGTGTTTAAAATTCTTCTCTAAAACTTGAGAATGATTTTCATTGAAAATAAACTTGAATGAGTCTATCAATCCTATATATTTAGCCTTTGTATATTTCTGCTTCGCGTCGATTCCAGTAATTGCTCAAACTCAAGGATTTGACTCCTTGTTCTTGGCTTCAACTTTCCCTCACTGTACACACTAACGTTGAGTCATGTTCCAGATCGTGGTGGTAGCTATGGTGAAAGGCAAGCAGTCCCAACTTCAGTTCAGTGTCGCCGTGGTCCGACGTAACTCCCGTCCACCCAGTTTCGAGCTGTCAGCCTACCGCGCCGAGACCCACGTGGGCGCTACGCCGGGCTCCCGTATCGCAGTGTTGCGGGCCGAGGACCCGGACGACGAAGGAGTGGTGTACGCCGTGGAGGGTCCGGGGTTCCGTGCCGATCCAACGACGGGGGATGTTGCTCTTACCGAACCGCTGGAGACCCCAGGGATCATCACACTCTCCGCGGTGGCACGGGACGGAGGTTCCCCGCCTCTAGAGACTCGGATACCTTTGCACGTGGCCGTGAAAACAATCTCTGGTAGGTACCTGGCGTCTATCCATATGAATTTATCACATTATTTCTTCCTGAACAGAAATGACGTTTATTTAATCTATAAGGTTGTCCCAAAAGTTCGTAAACATCGCAACAATATATCTTATATACGAGTAATAAGTGTTTATGAACTTTTGGGATAACCTTGTATTATCAGAGCAACCAAAATTGTCCTCATTTCTATATATTGGCCTCATATTGCACTGTACTCACTCTGACCAAGATGTTCGTTAGAAAGCGCAATATCAAATTGCACAAGCTTGGAACTCTATACTGGTCCACGGCAATTACTTCCCGGGCATCCGTACATTTGGTGACTTCTTACAAATTATTTACAAATTAGTTATGTTTCCCATGATAGAATATTTTTTCTTCAATCATTTCTACCACTTCACATTAATAAAATAGTATAAGACAGGGGGGGGGGAGAAATTTGTCAATAAAGAAGGTAAATAAATTAGCACGTATTTTTAACTCGGTAAATTCATTATACTAATTGATTATCACAGTTTTGAGGATTTTGACAAATTACAAAAAGGCATAAGATACCAAGTTGCGGAGTCTTATGCCTTTATTGTCATTATACTAATGTTTTCAGGGAGGGATGAATAGTTGTGATGTTGGAAAGTCGTCGACGACTGATACTTAAAAAAAAAAATCCAATGACCTCTCAGCTCTCATCTGGTGATAGTTAGGCATAGTACAGAGGTCGGCAAACTGCGGCTCGCGAGCTACATGCGACTCTTTGAATGTGAAGCTGTAGCTCTTCAGTTCCATACGTAAATACTTATTTATGCGAGAATATACTATTTAATAAGATACATCAGCACGCCATCTGTTATCAAAATTCGAAACTATTATAGACGCGTATGATTCTTTTTAAAAATAAATAATTTCTACTGTCCTTACTGAAATGGAACAATTAATGGGAGGGTTCACCACTGATTAGCCAGGCCCTCCCATTAATTTTTCCATTGCAGTAAGGACAGTAGAAATTGTTTATTTTTAAAAGAATCATACCCGTCTATAATAGTTTTGTATTTTGATTATATTTATTGTTGGCTCTTTGAAAAATTAGAAATTTTGTAAATTTTAAATTTTGACTTTTCCGACTCAAAAGATTGCCGCGACCCTTGGTATAGTAAATACATATTGAAATGGATTGAGAATTCCGAGACACGGCTATACAGCTCCCAATCAGAATTAATTAAATAGTGATCTGATTGTAAATCAATTTATCTCTAAGATTATTGTTAGAGTACAAACCTCAAACATATTCTGCTCTATAATAATGAAGACAAGGATAACTGCAGAAAAATATTATCAACACAAATAAATGTGGTATTAACGAATAAATAAAAGACATTCAAGCGATAAAGTAAGATTATTTTTCATGCAAAAAACTATAATTCCTGATTCACACACACACACACACACAATTGGATCTTCGGTTCTGGCCTCGAAGATGACGACTTGGCCATCCTGGCGTCGGCCAAATCCATCATCTACCGGTACTTGGTACAGGTTGGGCTGACCACCCGCTCATCGCCTGGCAAAGAGGGCTCACCCGCCGGGGCACATCCCTCACATGGTCATCTGTATATTAGTTTATTCATTACACAGTCTAGCCATAAATTCTGTTACAAACAATTTTATAAATTAAATGATTAAGAACAAAAACTAATGGAATATAAATACATATTTTACTAGCCAATAGGACATAGATTTTAAATATATACAAGCATTCAAAATGTTCTCCCTTATTTTTGACACAGGATCTCAAACGTTCGGGCCACTGATCTATGGTGGCACGCACCTTTTCTAAGGGTATTTCTTTCATTGCTCTCACCAATGCTGATTTCAATTTATCCAAATTATGATATCTTTTATAGCACACCTTCTCCTCTAAATATGCCCACAAACTGTAATCAAGGGGGTTTAAATCAGGGCTTCCAGAGGGCCATTCATTGGCCTTTATGAACTCCGGAACATTCGTCTCCAACCATTGTTGAGTTGACTTAGCTTTGTGAGCAGGAGCTGAATCTTGTTGAAATATCCAATGTTCTCCATTAAACATTTTTGTATTCAGAGGCTTTACTATTTGTTACAAAATGTCTTATTTATAGTTTTTAGCTGTATTTTTTACCCCTTTGGCACAGAAGGGGAGATCTGTTACACCTTGGTAGCTAACTCCCCACCAAACCATGACAGAAGAAGGATGGTGACTTTTCAAGTCTTCTGACTTTCAAAGAAGCTTCTAGAGAGCTACGAGCATATATCCTATCATTCTGACGATTAATCTTTTCCTCGACAGTGAAAAATTTCTCTTCTGTGAAAAGGATTCTCTCATGCCACCGACCATCATGCTTCGCCAACAACATTTTTGATCTAACCCTTCTAATATCTCTAGAGCAGGGGTTATCAAATGACCTGTGCGTCGTTTGAAAGCTCTCAGTCCAAGGTCTTCGTTGATTATCCTTGAAACTATCTTGGAGCTAAATTTATCCGCTTTGCTAAGATCTTTTGTTTGCAGTGTGGATTTCGACGAATTCTTTCGCGAATGGCTTTTATAGCTGCTTGCGTTCGTTGCATGCGAGGTCGACCAGATCTTTCAAGGTCATTAATAGTGCAAGCCTTGTTGAACCTTTCAATGATTCGATAAACAAATTGACGCGTAATATTCAAATTTTGTAAAAGTTTAAAAAGGGTAAAAGATTTTGGCCTACCTTGTGTAAGGCTATTACAACTATAGGGTTTTCTTTAATACCCAAACCCATTATCAAAAAACAAATATATTTCGATTTTTTTTTCTGAGCACGTGTGCACGAGATATTCAAATAACAACAACTGTATTTTGAATACTTAACGCGGTCAAATTAATTTTTTATCACTGATTTAGTTTTGTAACAATATTTATGGCTAGACTAAGTATTTCCATTTTTAATGTAAATTATTGACAAGAAGTCAATAAAATGTGTTTCAATTGTCAAATTGTCACACACACACACAAATTAATAGAAAGGTGCAAACCAGAACAAATGCCACTCAACCATCAAATACACTTTCCACGGATTTCATCACAATATTTCAAAAATTTCTTTTTCTGCGGACCAAATAAGGAATACATTTGTACCTAATACGGATCACCCCCTGTGACACGTCCTCTCCTGTCAATCTGAGGATTTCTCCTCAATTGGGAAACTTGGAACATTAAAATGGTCTTTGTGATATTAAATCGGGTATATATTTGATGGCCTAAAACTATTTTATATTTCGAATATTGAGCAGTTTGTTGTGTGCTACAAATAAAGGGATGAGATATATATATATATATATATATATATATTCATTCGAAACACCGAACTTGTCATAGATTCTCACTGTAGCGTTTTATCCAGGGGTTGACGTACACAATAATTGATATAGCAAGGAAATGCTTTTCTAATTTGTTTTTTAAAAGACAATTTGTCAATTTAAACAGTATTATTTATTACAATATAATATAATGCGGCTTGTGGTTGTAAAACGACATTTGAAAATTATCCCTTTATGTATTATTTACGAACAGAGAAATATGTCCAGGGTAGCCTAGTGGACATGGCATCTGCCAGGTAAGCGGAACACTGTGGGTTCGATTCCCATCCCTGGACACTTTTATTTTTCCGTTTATCATTACTCTTCATAATTCATCCATTCATACCTCATCCCTAAGGTTAGAAATAATCGTTATTTCTCCTTGGAATGAATTTTGATTTTTAGTTGAAAAGAAACTCATGCGGGATAATTTCAAAATGTCGTTTTACAGTATTATTTATTATTTTAATCAATTTTTACAGAGAAAATATACATACATATGTAATAAGAGAGTAAATAAAGGGTTGATAAAATGTAAACAAATATATATAGTTGTATATGTGTACACATTTCTTCAGCAAGGGAGGCTTTCCCACCTTAAGAGAGTTCTCCTCCAGACAAGGTCTTCACTCCTCAGTTCCACGCTGAAGAAGTACTTATAGACAATTAGACAATTAAAATAATTTTATTGATATCTTGTCAATACATACAAAGTGCACAGTCTGTACTATTAAAAAAAAAAAAAGATAATATGGATTATATTAACTATGTACAATGAATATGGCGCCTCTGCCAGCGCTGCAGAGTTTGGTGGAGAATCGCCAGTGGGTCTCCAGCGTACTTATAGATGCGTGACTGTCTTTGAAAGAAAAGGTGACCTGTTTTGTCATTATCATCATTTATATTTACAAATCTGTGTAATAGTGAAATTTTATTCGGTGGTATGATGCCGTAATTATTTGAAAACACTAATACTAGAGAGAAATTCTCATATTTAAGCTAATATAGATTGTCTTCCAGATATGAGTGAGATCTATAAAATGTCTTGAATATATATTTTGACTAGCCGAATGACCCGGGCAACGCCCGTGTTTTACCCGACTGTAGATGTTACAACGGTGATCCTTAGGTCGCTGGTTCAAATCCGGCTCGAGGGAGTTTTTTTTTTTTTTTTAATTTTTATTGGCTGCTGGCAAGCACGTGACCTCCCTGTGCGCGCGCATCCGTGACAGAGGCCGATGAGGAAAGACGGTCGTGACTATATATAGGGATGCTTGTTCCTGCCTGTGGTTAGTCTTCTGACACTTTCATTTGATGATCAGGATTATGATTCTCTCTTCACTTTCATTTTTTCTATTTGTCTAATAAAGCAACAACTCTAATTTATAACTATATTTTTTCCTATTCACTTACTCTATAATCAAGAGAGATGTCTTGAAAACAATGGAAGTGTGGTATTCTATAATAAAGTGTGGTGAAGGTGGGTGACGTGTGGTGTCAGAGCCGCGGGAGGTCAGGATCACGGCGACCAACGGCACGGCGGCCGAGGTGTGCTGGGAACGGCCTGCCGTGGGCCAGGTCGCGGGTTACCTCCTCCAGTACCGGGACGACGCCGGCGGAGGCTCACAGGTCAACCTCACCACCTCCTCTAGCACCCCGTGTCTTGCCCTCAGCGGGCTGTCCGAGTGGAGGCCGTACGAGCTGCAGATACACGCCTGGAATCCACGGGAGACAGGTCTCGGCAGTCCTGTGGAACGTTTCACCGCCCGACCTCAGGTATGTGCGGACCATCCTTGCGGCAGTGGGGGAGACTGTAAGCCCACGCGGTCTGGACCTCCCGGATACAAGTGTCATTGCCACGAAGGCTACTTCGGACTCTCTTGCGAGAAGTTTGACTCCTGCGCCCTTGCACCATGCCGTAACTTCGGCTCTTGCCGCACGTCGTCCTCGGGATTCACGTGTGTATGCCCCGCTGGGTTTGGCGGCCCACGCTGCGAGGACTTCAACCCCTGCCAGATACGGTCCCCGCCATGCCAGAACGGCGGCACGTGTCTACAGAGTCCTGACAGTGATTACACTTGTTTCTGCGCCCCTGGATTCTACGGCAAGCTCTGTGAGAGCTTCAATCCCTGTTTCTCGAGTCCCTGCGCCAACAACGCCACCTGCCAAAACACTACGGATGGGGAATATCTATGTCTTTGCCAACCGGGCTACCAAGGTAGGTCGTCGATCTGTCCGCTAGGTCCCTGCTGACGTCAGTGTCCCAGGGGAAGTCTGCGAGATCGAGGTGGACGAGTGCCAGTGCTCGCCTTGCCTCAACGGAGGAGACTGCAAGGACGGCGTCAATTCCTTCCACTGCGAGTGCCCTAGCGGCTACCATGGCAGAGACTGCTCGGAGCGAGGTAAAACTTTCTTCACAATCACTTAGCTCTATATCACCTCATGTGCAGTCATTGGAAATATTTAGAGAGTAGAAATACATAATGAGAATAATTCGATAAAATAATCCCTTGAATAAATATTAAAATAAAAACATAAAGCCTCCAGGGAAAAGTTTCTTTTATTTATTTATTTTTTATTTTTTATTATTATTTTTTTTTTAAGAAACTTTTCCCTGGAGGCTTTATGTTTTTATTTTAACATAATGGGAATAGCTGATTGAAAGCTAATTTTATTCAGTTCTTTCATGTTAATCCCTATTAACGTTTTGGAAGATTTGGAATATGTACTTTGAAAACTTCTGTAAGAGATATTTTTACGAATGTTTAACTATTCATCACAGTGCTCGGCTTGTAACTGTGATTTACACGAACAATTTCATTGTGAAAATAATAGTACAAAAGTAAAAATGTACTGCGATCAGGTGAATAAATAATGGAAAGGGCATCTCATGATCGTGCAGCTAAAATTTGTTGATGGCTTGCGCCATCTGTCAGAATAAATCTCAACTAATAGTTGATTTCTAATTATTCCAGAATTGGCCAAAAACCTATTCTTGATTAATAAAAAAAAGCTAACCATGTAGGCATTTCGGATGTTAGCCCTCATCAGCGTGGTGCAAGCTGTACCTCAACGACCAAAAAAAAACCCCTGGTCTTTCAGGCATCCTGAAAAATCATGAAACGGATATTTTAAGTAGGAAGGGTATGAGAATGCCAAAATACGTGAAAAAAATAGTACAAAAGTAAAATTTTACTGGGATCAGAGATTCATTTTTCCTAGGTTTATTGTGTTGGGACTAGTTTTTTTTTTAGTTTTTATTGTATATTTAATCCACTTTAATCCGTAAATATTTTGTGGCACATACAATATCTGTGTTATGCTAATCATTTCTCATTCTATGAAACCATCTAATTTTGAAGATAAGCTGATCACTGGATGGATGGTCTAGACACGTGCTCCACTGAGGTGGTGATCACGGACCGCGGGACGTTCTCCTGGAACGCCACGAGCCACGGCACCTCGGTCGCCCTGCAGTGTCCCTACGGCCCCATGTTGGCCGAGAGTCGAGCTCGGCGGCGCTGTCTGCTGGTCAACGGCTCCGTGTACTGGTCCCACACCGACGACACCTTCTGTCGGGAGAAGGTAAACGTACCGGTCCACACACCGACCACTGTCGGCACAAGGTAAATGTACCGGTCCAGAAGAGTACTTTTACATATAAATTAGATATTCAAAATGTATTGAAGAGATAACAATTGGCCAGCTGCCTAGAGTGACAGTTGTAAACAAAGTGTGGCCACCACCAGGAGAGTCGTCACCTTGCCGAGCTGTGTTATACACGACAGCTGCTGATTACCTCCCAGGGTCCTTGAACTCCTCAATTATCCAGCACTCTCTCTCATGATCTGGCTTCCTTCGACCTCTTTCTTGGAAACATAATACAGATATAGTTGAGATTCATAAAATTGGAATGGGGGTCGGTGAAAGGGTGGTCTAAACTGTTGGTTTTCGACCGCTACGACCCGGGATCGATCCTGCATTGGGAACTTTTTTTCTAATTAATAAAAATGCTCCAATGGCTTCCGATTCCTTGCATAGTCCAACCCCACCAGCGTGTACAAGTAACCAAATGGAGCTCTGGCATATTTGTAAGTGCAACGTCGAACTGCTTTCACATGTGTAAACATATGGTGACTTACAGTAAAAGCAGGCGCCAACTTCTACCTACCATGATTATCATGGCCTATACCACGTGTAATTAGGTATAATAAAAAATGAAATAACATATATTTTTCCTTTAAATCAGAAGGATTAAAGGAACCTATGTAACCCTCTATACGATAGCATATTACCGCTGCCCTAGCTAACCTACAATCTAAGATCATCCAAACAACAGCGAAGCCCTCTCTGTACAGGGCTTCCAAGATGCCGAGCAGTTAGCCGAGCAGCTACGGGAGCTGACGGAGGACCCGGACTCCCTGAGTGCGGAGGGACTGCGCAGCACCGCGGACCGGCTAGACAACGAGGTGCTGCGCTACGCCGCGGCCGACGCTAGGGTAGGTCCCAGCCACGTGTGACAGCCGGTGCTACGAGTTCCTGCGGCAGATCGGTGCGGACCTCCTGGCGGTCATCAGCAACGTCATGGACATCAACGCCACGATACTGGAGGAGCGAGACGCCAACGGCTCCGTCTCAGACAGGTGAAGATTATGGGCCGTCCATCTATCCCGAGCATAGTCTGGCTGTACATCCTGTGTAGCCAGGGTTGAAAGTACCATAGCCTCGTTATATTCCCGTATAGTCCAAGTATCTCACTATCCGAATGAACCTCATTGGTCATACCATTGTTTGAAAAGTCATTGTTTCAAATTTCACAACTCTATTCCATAGTGAGATAATGCTTAGCTGCAATTGTTCAAAATATCACAACTCGATTCCATAACGAGAAAATTTCCAACTGTCATTGTGCTTCACAAATCTATTAACTCGGAAGACTAATAAATAAATACACACCTTTCTAAGATTTATTTGATTTTGCATGGATATTTTTGGTGGAGATGTGGTAGAGGAGGTAGAGATCAAAGGAGATACCGCCATACTGGTCAATCTCATTACTGGAGCCATGTCAGCACGCCTTTTTCTAGAGACGTAGCCATCTTGTTTCTATTAACAAACGGAACCAGGCTTATAAATCGGCTTTTACACGTCATGCGCTTGTCCAAAAGGCAATAAACAACTGGGGTAAGAGTCTTCAATATTTAATAGTGAGCAAAGCTTCCCAGTGTAAAGTTGGAAAAGTCCTACCATTGTTAACTAAGGACATAATTGGCACACCGTCATGGGAACTCCCAAAGTTGGAAGAAGCAAAAGACCTTGAAAGAGTTGATGGTGGCAATTTGGCGCCATTTTATTTTATTTAGAAACAAATATGCTCTTGTCTCTGTTCTGAGGACAGGAATAAAATAGAATTGACTTCAGATTGCATCCGACGTGCTCCGTTCGTTCGTGCTACTTATAAAGTTCCATGTTTTAGAGAACCAAGATGGACATACATTCATCCCACCTCATTTTTCCTATTTCTTCCCTCAACCAGGTTAGTAATAGATAGCTACCTATATAATATTTTTTTTGCTTATCCCTAGTACACGTGGTAAAGGCCATGATAATCATGGTGGGTAGAAGTAGGCGACTGCTTTTTACTCTAAGTGCATCACATGTCTATACATGTGAAAAGCAGTTCGACTTTGCACTTACAAATGTACCAGAGACCCATTTGGTTACTTGCACTCACTAGTGGGGTTGAACTTTTACAAGAATCGTGGGCCATTGGAGCATTTTTATATCAGAAAAAAAAAAGTGCCCATTGCGGGAATCGAACCTGGGTCGTAGCGGTCGAAAACCAACGGTTTAAACCATCCTTCCACCGACCCCCTAACTATATAATAAATTATCATAATAGAGTTATATATTTGTTCATCTTTGTAATATATTTGTCTCAATCTTATTGTGTGATGTGAAAGAATGTTTCCTCTAAGGTATATGCTATGTTCCGCAGCCTGATGTCGACGCTGGACAAGTACGCCGAGAGCCTGCGGGTGGAGCAAGGCCAGACCGTCAGTAGCACGACACCTAACGTCGCCGTGAAGGTGTCGGACGTGAAGCTGGGAGCTGGCCGCCCTCCTGAAGACGACATTCTAACCTTCCGCCTCGAACAGGTACCTTGGTCTCTGCAGCGTGCACGGCGTGCTAACTAACGTGTCTACGTAGACAGTCACCTGCATCCGCGTGCCGCCAGAGTCGCTGCAGCACGTGAGGAACGCAACCCACGTGCGCATCGCCTTCATTTCATACCGTTCCCGCAAGCTGCACCGCGGGCGTCAGAAGGTCTCAGGCCCAGGTAGATCACAGCCTTCGCTTGTCACTTCTCTCATCTCAAAGACCTAAACCAGAGATCCTAGTTGTCGAGCCACAAAGGACATTTCATTAACAGGCAATCCGCTTAAATTCATTAAATCTGATAGCCTCGATGTGCGTCTCATAGATTCTACTAAATATAGGGTTGTCCCAAAGGTTCGTGTCTTCTTAAAACGTTGTTTTTACTTATTACCTAGCGAATAGTATTATTACGGCAAATACATAGTAATACACTTGGATCTCATGGAATAAAGTCCGCCTTAGACTGACGAGGGCCATTAGCCTGAAACCATGGTCTCTAGGTGGACGCTTCTCAGTTTGCCAAAGCTGGTGTTGTGGCTTTGCCACCGACCCGAGGCCGCGAGTTTGCGGCGACGGTCAATAGATGGCGTCAAGTTTTGACGTTTATTTTGACGGGAGAGGCGCCCTATGCTTCTATGGATAATAATACATATAATACAATTACTTTATAGATAATACAAAGACATGGCAGCTGGTTTTTATTGTATTCTATTTAAAATATCCGAGTTATAGAATTTAAAAACATATATCTCATTGTTGACCTATATTCTACAGATGTGACACACCTTGTTTACAATTATAACAATTGACTTAAATCTCCAGGATACTAATCAATCAAATGCTACAGGTTTCTGGAGATGGGTTTCTTTATCTTTATTGAATGTAATCTCGAGCTTTCTGACATCTCTGTCCTTCTATAGGAGTACAAGGAAACATAAATGCCGTTAAGATCTTAACGGTGTCCCTCGTATCAATATTTTTACTCAGTATATAGGTTTTATAGGAATTTTCCAAAACTGGTGATAGGCAAATTCAGCTGCTTAGTAGCGCGGGTTGTCTAGACACTATGGTGTTGGCGGCCAGTCTAGCAGGAGTGCGGGTCACCAACCTCTCGCGGCCCGTGGAGTACTCCCTGCCCTCCGTGCCTGACCTCCGGGCCTCCTGTGTGTACTGGGACAGCGAGGGTAGGTCTCCCCTCAGTCTCCCCGCCTGGTCTCACCGCCCGTGTGTGCAGCCCGCGAGTGGTCGGACGTGGGGATTCTCACCAACCAGACGGGCAATGTCACCCGCTGCTACTCCACCCACTTGACAGCCTTCTCCGTGCTCTTTGTAGGTCAACTCCAGTACCTGCTTGCTTGATACTGTTACATTGTTTTCTTGTGTTTAGCTACAATTGTATCATATCACACTTGCTTGATACTGTTACATTGTTTTCCTGTGTTTAGCTACAATGGTTTCTTCTCACACTGCGCCCCAGAACCTATCTATGAATATAATCTAAACGCGTCTGTCTCTCTGTCCCCATACTTGGTTCCTGGTTCCAAAACCACTTTACTAGGTACCGCTCAAAAAGGAAACCTAGCTTATGATATTTACAACAATGAATAATATGTGAAGGTAATTAACATAATAAAACAAAGTGTTCAACGAGGGATGCGATCCCGGTTCATGGATGTCGGGAATCGAGGGTTTCAACAAGCCGTCCACCAACTTCCCTGTCCCCATACCACTAGCTCTCCGTATCTGTACGGACCCATGCACACACCGTAATAACATGTTACGCACCCATGCACACACAGCAATAACATGTGATGCACCCATACACACACCGCAATAACATGTGATGCACCCATACACACACCGCAATAACATGTGATGCACCCATACACACACCGCAATAACATGTGATGCACCCATTCACACACCGCAATAACATGTGATGCACCCATACACACACCGCAAGCACACACCGCAATAACATGTGATGCACCCATACACACACCGCAATAACATGTGATGCACCCATGCACACACCGCAATAACATGTGATGCACCCATACACACACCGCAATAACATGTGATGCACCCATACACACACCGCAATAACATGTGATGCACCCATACACACACCGCAAGCACACACCGCAATAACATGTGATGCACCCATACACACACCGCAATAACATGTGATGCACCCATGCACACACCGCAATAACATGTGATGCACCCATACACACACCGCAATAACATGTGATGCACCCATACACACACCGCAATAACATGTGATGCACCCATACACACATAGCAATAACATGTGATGCACCCATACACACACAGCAATAACATGTGATGCACCCATACACACACCGCAATAACATGTGATGCATCCATACACACGCAGCAATAACATGTGATGCACCCATACACACACCGCAATAACATGTGATGCATCCATACACACGCAGCAATAACATGTGATGCACCCATACACACACCGCAATAACATGTGATGCATCCATACACACGCAGCAATAACATGTGATGCATCCATACACACGCAGCAATAACATGTGATGCACCCATACACACACCGCAATAACATGTGATGCATCCATACACACGCAGCAATAACATGTGATGCACCCATACACACACTGCTCCGTCCTTGCGGGCACCTGGGGGTTCCGTGAGACCTCAATCGGCGAAGTCGCAACCCTCTGCACAGGACATCGAGATGACTGCCATCGAGGAGTCCTCCACTTCCTCAACATCATCAAGCAGGAAATCTACGAGGGAGGACCTCGTGGCCTTCATTCGGAAAAGCCCCGCCGTGTCCTTTGCTGAGACGGACGCTCTTGGTCTTGGGCGGGAGGAGGTCTTAGACCTCCTCTCCTCGAAGACCAAGGCCCAAAGACAAGGACCGCTCCTGACACCTCCGCAGAGCGAAGCTCTCGCCGGTATAATTAAGCAACTCCTTGGCCTGAAGCCCGGAGGCAACACCAACGTTTACAAAATCCTGCATCAGGTCAAGTCCGAGCTGAAGACAGGACCGGCGGCAGTGCCTCCAACACCCACACTGACAGCGCCTCGGCCTGCGGAGACAACACCGCCCGCTCCCCACGGGGAAAAGACGTCGCCGGACATCGCGACACCTCCACCTCCACTGTCCTGCCAATTTATTGATGACCGCTGGATGGAGACAAACGATATATTACATAAACTAAACCAAGAACGCGACTGGGAATTGGGGATCGAAGAGGGAGACATCATAGAAGCCATCATATACCCCGAGGATAGGGAGCCTCTCAGCAAGCGCCTGTCTACTCGGAGGAGGAGCCTCCTCGCTGCTTTCATCAGCGCCGCCATTGAGCGCGCTCGGGACTCCGATCCCTTTGTGCGTGAGGGCATGTCCACGCTTAGGAGGATGTTGCCCTCCTGATTGACTTCAAACGACCCTCGGTGAGGACGCCGCCTGTTCTGTAAATATTTAATTACTCTTACCTAACTCTTTGGAGCACTGATTGACTAAGCAGTCAATAAAACATTTTTAATTGTCAAAATTGTCACAGAAATAACATGTGATGCACCCATGCACACACAACAATAACATGTGATGCACCCATACACACACAGCAATAACATGTGATGCACCCATACACACACAGCAATAACACACACACACACTCGGCCGTGCGGCCACGCGTCGCGCGAGCTCCGTATTTTTCGCCTCTGGCGAGTGGAATAACGTCGCGGATGGCGACAAGTTTGGTACGGGCTGAGAGCCCTTCAAAAGCCGAAGAGAAGCCTGCAAGGCACGGCATGCAAGCGCAACCATGTGCTGAACTAACAGCGAAACAAGATCTTCAGAAGAATTTTTCAATTTCTTCTAGCGAAGATCAAAGGTATGCAAATCCGCCGACAGGCGTTGGAAATGCAAATCTGGCCGCCGCGCGCGGTGACGTCACGACCGGCTCGGCAGCAGCCACGTCATCCAATGGCGCTGCCCGTGTCCTGGGAAACTGGGCGGACTACACTGAGGACCAACGCCCTGGAGAGGACGACGACTTCACCGTCGTCAGGAATAAGAGAAGGCGCCGCGACTCGCCGGGTTCACCCACAGCGGCGAAACATCACTCTAACCCCAGGGGCGCAGGAGCCAATTCCCGGCCACGATCGTCCACGGGATGGGTGCCGCGAGCGGAAGAGATCAAGACCACTCGAGCGCATATTGCGGAGGCTAGGGCGCGGCAGGCGTCCTCCGCCGAAGACAACTGCGTCTACGTGGAGTACAGCCCCGAACTTGAGCCCTACCACTACATAAGGGCCGTCGACAGGATGATCGGTGGCACCAACAATGTCTTCCAGGTCTCCAAAATCAACGGGCACTACCTGATGGGACTGAACAACAGAGGCCTGGCCGAGCGCCTCATCAGCGAGGGCCTCGAGGTTGAAGGCACTCTATTCAGGGCCTTCCCATTCCGCAAGAGAGCGATGAAAATCACCGTGGGCAACCTCCCCTTCTTCGTGGAGGATTTTACCATCATCAGCGCCCTAACACCCTACGGGCGCGTAACTTCAATCGCGCCCAAACTAATGAAAGCCGGCCCTTACATCTATAACGACGGCCGCCGAGACGCTTTCATCGTCCTCCACGAAGGAGTAACCACCGAGAGGCTCCCTACCCGCCTCGAGATAAAGATCAAAGGCGAGGTTTGGCCCGCATACCTGTCCTATGGCATCAGGTGTTCCAGATGCCACGGGCAGGGGCACCGCAGGGCCAACTGCCCCCTGCTTGCAGGGCGATCCAACGCCCCTAGACCGGCCACCCCAACCTCTCCAACCGGCGTCCCCCCAGTGACTACGCCTAGGCCGCCTCAGCCGCCTTCTGCCCAGCCTCCACCACCGGCGTCCCCCAGTCCAGCCATGGAGGTCTCCGAAGTGCCCACCACAAGCCGAGCTGCGCTCCATCCACCTGCAGCACCCCGGCAATCACCACCAGTGGCCCCGGCCATACCTACGGAGATGGCGCCTCCTGCCCCTCCACCTGTTACCCCTGCTCCGTCCCTGCGGGCACCTGGGAGTCACGGGCCTGCAGTCCCTACACTGGACGTTGAGATGTCAATCGAGGAGACATCGACATCCTCCACCTCCTCGTCGGGAACATCAACGAGAGAAGGCCTCGTGACTTTCCTGGAGAGGAACCCGGGCGTCTCCTTCGCCCAGACGGACGCCCTTGGCCTCGGGCGGGAGGAGGTCTTGGACCTCCTCTCCTCGAAGACCAAGGCTCGAAAGCGGGGACCCCTCCTGTCACCTTCGCAGGGCGACGCTCTCGCCGGCTTAATCCGTCAGCTCTTGGGCCTGAAGCCCGGAGGAAACTCCAACATATACAAAGTCCTCGGGCAGGTTAGGGCGGCGCTCAAGACCTCGCCAGCCGCAGTGCCTCCAACACCCCCACTGCCCGCGCCTCAGCCTGCCGGGCCGATACCACCTGCTCCCGACGAGGAGGAGATGACGCCGATCATGAGGGAGGAGTGTATGGTTATTGAAATCCTCAGGAAACTGAAGCACTTAACCTGCCTAAGGCCCTTATATCAATCAGGGATCCAACCGAATGACCTCAAGGATGCCATTCTCTTCATCGATGAAAGAGAGTCCCTCATGGCGAGACTGACACCTGCGATGAGGGGAGTCCTCGCTGAGTTCCTCAGCGCGGCCATAGAACTGGCTCGGGGCAACCATCCCGATGTTAGCTCCGATTTGGCCAGTCTTAGGCGGCGAAGCCTTGATTCCTGACAACTGTCAAATGTAAATATTTATTTTTCACCCTCCTGGTTGAGTTGTTACATTGACTGACAGTCAATAAAATTAT
Source organism: Cordylochernes scorpioides (assembly GCA_030710605.1). Classification (NCBI taxonomy): domain Eukaryota; kingdom Metazoa; phylum Arthropoda; class Arachnida; order Pseudoscorpiones; family Chernetidae; genus Cordylochernes; species Cordylochernes scorpioides. Next base: position 68,730,273 of record CP092881.1, on the reverse strand, counting down.
TTTAATTGTCATTGTCACAGCAATAACATGTGATGCACCCATACACACACCGCAATAACATGTGATGCACCCATACACACACAGCAATAACATGTGATGCACCGATGCACACACAACAATAACATGTGATGCACCCATGCACACACAACAATAACATGTGATGCACCCATACACACACAGCAATAACATGTGATGCACCCATACACACACAGAAATAACATGTGATGCACCCATACACACACAACAATAACATGTGATGCACCCATGCACACACAACAATAACATGTGATGCACCCATGCACACACAACAATAACATGTGATACACCCATACACACACCGCAATAACATGTGATGCACCCATACACACACCGCAATAACATGTGATCTATGGGGATGTATGCCTTATGTTGGTTCTTGACCTCAACATACGCTTTCGTTAATATTCTCATATGTCAAAAATTAAACAGTTTTACGTCTATCATTTTCTTATATACGCCGCGCCGGTTATTAAAATTTCTACACCAGAATTTAAAAAAAAAAAACAAAATGATATTTTTGTAAAACACCATATTGCAGGTTAGCTTTTTAATAGAGTTTTCAAAGTAATTTGCTTCAGACTTTTAGTACTTATTCCAGCGTTTCGTCAACACGCTCTTGCCCTTTTAAGAAAAAAAAAAAACTTTTGATAATGCTGACTTGGCATCAATGTTTTTGACTGAGGTGAAACCTTTTAAATACAGTAGAACCTCCCTGTAAAGGACACCTAATTGCAGATCCAAATTGTCCTTTTGGGAGAAGTGTCCTCTTACCTGAGAGTTTCCAAATTGTAAAAATGGTAATTTTGAAAATGAAAACTGTTCTTTGTGGAGAGGTGTCCGGTAGCGAGTTGTCCGCTAAAGGGAGGTTCTACTTTATATAGGATCAACTAAACGACAAAAAAACTTGAGAAGATAGAATTTAAAAAAAAAGGTCTTAAGGAATTAGAAACTCTATAAACATAAAAATTATATATATTGTATATTGAAATCATGAACCAACTGGAAAGCTCCTGAAACCAGACGTTTTCTATTGGTGACAGATCAGGAGAATGTGTTGGTCAGGGTAGCAGCTGAACATTTTCTGTATGTATGGTGGTATCACCAATACACAGCGCGGCAATATTAGGGCGTGCATTATATTGTATGTCGGTTTTCTCGGCTGTTAGTCATAGTGGACCGTATGAGCGTTCTGTGCCCATCGATTCTGCTACAAGGTTGTTCCAAAAGTTCGTAAACACTTGCAAAAAAATTGAAATACCAATATTATTCGCCATAATATTGCCACGTGGAAAATTAGGGAAGACCGACTTCGGGATGAGTCAACAATTTATTTAAGGCAAGAACAAACTATGAGTGATAAACAAAAGATAAGCAAAAGAGGGAAGTGTACAGAGTATAGCAAAATATAAACATAAAAAATAATACTCTGCTATAAAAATAATAAATACTTTGTTACAATTTATATTATGTATAAAGTAATTGTATTATGTTTTATTATGTATTCACCGTAATAATATTATTCGCCATGTAATAAGAAAAAACAACGTTTAAAGAAAAACACAAACTTTTGGGACAACCTTATAACAGTCATGGGATCTCGCCCGACGTGAGCAGCAATACTGCGGTACAATAAGCAGAATCTCTGTAAGTCTACAATTCTACCTCTATTAAACTCAGGAACATGTGTTAGCAAGCATTTCTCCTTCTTACACGAGGCATCACAACACATTTTCACAATAAAGCAAGGTTTCAAATACAATTTCTGTATGATAAACCTGCTGTACTATATCTTCAACACATGCTATGTATCATTACCATCACCTATTTTATATATATTTGTTGAAAATCTAATAATTTGCATATCACAGCATCTTCTCCTTTTCGTAAAAGATTTCACGTCTGTAAGGTGTTGCCTTGGTGCAGTAATTTTAATGGACAGTAGTGAATTAATATAAAGTAAGTTTCTACAATCACTAAAAGGAAGATTAAAAAATATATGTGTTTAACCCCTGGTTCATCAGTTGTGAGACCTTACAGATATTTTTGTTTTGCGAGCTTGTATACTTTATATCTCTGGTTACTCTCAGCAACGATAGGAAGGACATTTGATAGCTGAGGTTACGCACGTGGGGCCATGTAGAAATTGATTTTCTTCATCGACAAATCCAATCTTCACGAGATGCCTTAAGCGCGGTATGTCTAGAACTGTGAACACTTGGCATAGGAGAGACACATTTCTCTCAATTTTTCAGGTTTATCAGACGGGTTAAATATGGCCACTAATATATGTGTTTCTACTCTCTGTAGTTTTTATTTTATATAATGCACTGCGGCCTGTGATTGTAAAACGACACTTGAAGTTACACCGCATGAGTTTCTTTTCAACGAAAAATCAAAATTTATTTCAAGGTGAAATATCGACCATTTCTAACCTTTTTGGATGAGGTATGAAAGGGTGAACTATGAAGAGTAATGATGAACGGAAAAATAAAAGTGTCCAGGGATGGGAATCGAACCCACAATGTTCCGCTTAGCCTAGTGGACATGGCATCTTCCCGGTAAACGGAACATTGTGAGTTCGATTCCCATCCCTGGACACTTTTATTTTTCCGTTCATCATTACTCTTCATAGTTCACCCTTTCATACCTCATCCAAAAAGGTTAGAAATGGTCGATATTTCACCTTGAAATAAATTTTGATTTTTCGTTGAAAAGAAACTCATGCGGTGTAACTTCAAGTTTTTATTTTAATGAATCCTCTTCATTTAGTGTAATGGTTCATATTAATATATTTTGGTTCCAAGTTTGACAAGCCAATCTTCTCTCTTCCACATTCCCAGTTATTTCCACAGGATAAGAAATCCATTGAAATGTGACCTGATTATTGAATCTCTGAAAAGTCCTCTGGTTATATTATAGATACAGTAGAACCTCCATGAGAGGACACTCACGCTAGAGGACATCTCTCTATAAAGAACAGTTTTCATTTGCAAAATTAGTTTTTTTTTTTTTTTTTTACTATTTAGCAACTCTCCGGTAAGAGACAAGGGGTGGCAGAAGGCGAGTAGAAATTTAAATAGATACTTTTTTTACTTATTCCAAGTACACGTGATATAAGCCATGATAATAATGATGGATAGTTTAAAGACTGTTTTTTACTGTAAAATCCCCACAGGTCTACACATGTAAACAGTAGTTCGACTTTATGCTTATAAGTGTGCCATATGTCCCTTTTGGGCTCTCCCTAAAGGACACTTTGGCTCTGCAATTAGGTGTTGTCCTTTACAAGAAGGTAGTTCTACTGTATAATGTAATAGAGTGCTAAGTAGAGAGTTAATATAGTAGTTAGTAGAGAGATATTATAATAGTGTTCGAGTTCTGTAGCAAATTTATGAACTTGAGTTGCTTCTATGAGGATCTCAGAAGAGATTCATATAATGCTGTTGGCTCCATTCTGAAGATACGAATCCCTATTTTGGATTTTAATTCTACGTTTTATTATTTTATCTTTATAAATTATTTATCCTCTCTACTTATTGATGTTTTTCCTGGATTTTCATCCATCTGTTTGAATAAATTGATTGAGTTTGGTTGCTTTGTATGGTAAACTGCTTCAAGTCTCGTGTTTTAAATTCCATTGAATGGAAATATCAATGATATATATAGATATGCTTTTAATTATTTTTTAAGCGGGTTTTTCCACTTTTAATTCTAAGAATAATTATCTATGTTTCTCAGAAAACTATCTTCTTCTTATCTGCTATCTTGTTTACACACTTGATAACAGTAACTATTTAAACCATGCTGTGGTAAGATTTCTCATTCACGGAGCTCAAAAATCATTCATTTTGGTTAGCAGCCCCGTAAATAAAGATATTTACAAATTTCTCATTCAGTATTTTTGTCTGAAGATGGTAACAACGCTGTTACCGAAACGTCACACACTATTTATTTGAATGATGTTATTTCATCACGAAAAACAGATGTGGGTTAATATAATATTAATTCCAAAATTTGTGGAATTGTTATTTTCTTTGTCATTGACCATCACGGGGGTGTGTAGGACCCTTACCCGTCGGAGCTACAGCCCGGCACCCCCGCGGCTCTCTCCATCCTGAGCTACGTAGGCTGCTCGCTGTCCCTGGCCGGGCTGGGACTCACGGCGCTCACCTACGGACTCTTTAAATGGCTACGCCGGGACCGCTCTGGCCGGATCCTGCTGCACCTCTGCGCCGCCCTGGCCCTTCTGAACGCTGGCTTCCTGGCTGGTGCTCTGTGGGTACCACGCGGCTCGGGGTGCACGCTCGCGGCCGCAGTGGTGCACGCCTCGCTACTCGCCTCCCTAGGCTGGATGGCCGTGGAGGCCGCGCACATGTATCACCTCCTGGTGCACGTCTTCAGCTCCACGGAGACACACTTCATGTTCAAACGCTGCCTGCTGGCCTGGGGTAGGGATGATTGTTGACCTGTGTATTATTATGGGGGAATGGTAGGCATTCCGACCTTTTTCAATAACCACGAGTTGAATCACGCATTGAACACTTTTTACTTCCACAATGGGATACGTTTCTTGGAAATTTCCAATTCACCTAGTGGGTGCTAGTAACCAAAAGGGGCCTATGACACACTTATAAGCATAAAGTCGAACTACTGTTTACATGTGTAGACATGTGGAGATTTTACAGTAAAAGGCAGTCTTTAAACTATCCAACATGATTATCATGGCATATACCACGTGTATTTTGAATAAGTAAAAAAAGTATCTATTTAAATTTCTATTCGCCTTCTGCCACCCCTTGTCTCTACAATAGATAATCTCCACACCAACCCAATCTGACCAGGTTGTACAGACGTCTGTCTCTATGTTAACGGGAAAGTTTGTTTGCATTTTGGTTTGTCGGAGGCTGATTCTCTGTATCTAGCATACGTATATAGACAATTTGACACATAATTTTAATGACATCTTGTCAATTCATGGAAAAGTGCACAGTCTGCACTATTTAAAAAGATAATGATATATAAGCATGATACTATATATAATTAATATGGCGCCTCTGCCACCGCCGCAAGTTGGTGGAGAATCTCCAGCGGGTCTCCAGCGACACCACGCACGTATATAGAGAAATGGGCGGTTATGATGTGTATGGGATTCTAAATATGTCAGCTATTGAGGGATGTACCATTCTCTCCAGAGTTACCACAGCCTGAATTAACATGGCGGTGGAGCTACACTTTAATGAAGTATTTCATCTCAAGTCATCGCTTCAGTGACTGGCGGTACAACCCCCATAGACTCACCAACTACACCATTATAAAGTATATGGTCCATATGCCAGGTGATTGGATCTATGAAATATTGTTTCACTGTTGAGAACATATGTGGCGTGAGAACAAAGTCTCGTGGAATATAATATTGAGTACAAATGTGTGTAGCATATTTGAATGTATATATTATCTACTTGGAGATGTATAATAGAGTAGTTGATGGAATTCAGCCACAGTGTTCTAGCACAAGAATTCTCAACCGTTGGATGGAAGGGTGGCGGTGGAAATTTTCAAAGATCCTCGAATATTTTTGCCTGTCTCTCTACGTTAAAAGATAAATTCTTAGTGAAATTATTATTAAAATATTGTACTCAATATTTTGAGTTGATTCCCTAATTTAAGGATTTAGAAAATTTTAAAGTAATATAATAATCTACATTTCTGTGTTTTTGTTCTTTATTACCTTTTTTGATGTTGTTGCTGTTTTTGTTGTTGCGGTTGTTGTTGTTGTTGCTGCTGTAGTTGTTTTTGTTGTTGTTGTTGTTGTTGCTATTGTTATTGTTTATGTTGCTAAAATTGTTGTTGTTGTTGTTGCTGTTGTTGCTATTGTTGTTGTTTCTGTTGCTGTTGTTTCTGTGTTGTTATTGTTTCTATGTTGTTGTTGTTCCTGTTGTTTTTTGTTGTTGCTGCTGTTGTTGTTCTGTCGGCGAATGCTTTTAAACCAATTTGACCGTTCCTTGGTCCAAACAAGGTCGTGAAACTCCAGTCTAACTAACACCGTGTGTCCAGGGCTGCCCGTAGTGCTGGTGACGGCCACGGTGTTGTCTGTGCGGGACGGCTACCAGACACGGCGGGACTAGTGAGTTGTTGTTATGTCTGTGATTCTGAATGTGTATGTACATGGATGCATTCTTCAATATAGGCTGCATCATTATGACGAACCTAGATTATAATATCTATTGTCTATCAAAAGTAGTAAAGGGGTTAAATCCAAACCAGTATCTCCATTGCGGTTCAATATTACCCGGAAGCCATTCTGCCACTTAGCCTAGCTGCGAAAGCTTTAGACTTTAGAACCTGATGTCCCTGGTTCGAACACGCGCTTTTCGTTATATTTTTATTTTCTCTAATTATTTTTGTGATCTCTTCCTCATTTTGTAAATATTGACTGAGTTGCCAATAAATTTGTTTTAATTGTCAAATTGTCACTTAGCCTAGGTCTAGAGAGAAGCGGCGGTGTCAACACCGATAGGTTCCTTCTATGTTTCTAATGGCTCTAGTTCAGAGAGGTATTTCTGCCGTTTTCAGAGTTAGATTCTCGGTCGAATTCTTGGTAAGCTACACCAAGATGGCTAGTGCCAACTATAGTACTGTAATTCACGTGTTAATTAAGATTGGCAAAATAACATCAAACACCGCTGGTTCGATGGAAAAACTCCCCTCCTGAAAACCAACTCACAACTTAACAGAACAGACTTCACCATGCTTTCCCGTCTTAGAACAGGCCATCTACGTTCAATGATGTTCACAAGTGGATCCAAAACCTTTCCGAATTGCACCAAATGTCAGGATTCTCCAGTGAGCCCAGAACACATCACATCGGGCATTGCCGAACAGACATCTACACCGACTCAGCTGTGGTCATCGAGGTGATAAAGAGGCCTTCAGGATCTGGTCTAGACTTGAAATCCAGACCTGGGACAAGAGAAAAAAACGTGTTCCACAGTCAGCACTTTGCCATCTTCTTCACTTATAGAAGAATTTAATCCTTTTGTGTTTGGTTTATATTGTCCCCGGACTATATATTTCGTTTCCAAGATAGATTGCTCAACCAACATGAAGTTGTTGCTCAATAGATGACATCTAGTTTTGACGTTTAATTTGATGAGAGAGACGACCGTTGCTTTCATAGAACAATTTCCTCCCGTAAAAATTTCCATCAATATTTTTACCATAGATTTGGTCTAGCCACTTTGCCAGCTGAATACCTCTTTGGTGGATTGTGAAGATTCCATTGTATCCTTAAACTAAGTTCTTTATGTGCATTTGTGTGTCCATATTGTGTCTTACGTGTGCTGTGCGCGTTGTGATTGATGTGTATGATGTTGGGTGTTGTACATATTGAATGTTATACGTCTTGTATGTTGTGTATAGGGGTTATGTTTGCTGTGTGTGTTGTGTGTGTTGTTGAAGTCATCTTAACACTTTATAAAGTTAATTCTCTTCTTAATAAATTATTTGTAAAATGGTGACAATTTTCTACAATTAATTTATTAAAGGTCTACAAGAGTGAGATAAAGAATTTCCTCGACTGTACACTTACAAATAGCCTTTGCACTGTTTGATGCTTCTTCGTCCATTATCAATGCTTTGTTTGTCAAATAGCAAGGGAGAGGTTTCTGACCTCACAATTCTGTGTGCTGCAGCTGTATGGTATCTCCAGCAAGCCTATACGTCTACTATGGGACCTTTGTCGGACCCTGTGCCTTCATTCTTCTCATCAACTTCTACGTTTTCTGCCGGGTGGGAGTGATCCTCTGCTCCCCTCGCATGGGCAACTCGCCCAAGACCGGCCGTGTCTCTTTGGCGCAAGTGCGCGGTGCCTTCACCGTCATGGTGCTTCTAGGGATCACGTGGGTGTTTGGAGCCTTCATGTGGGGCGACTTACGGCTACCATTCCAGTACGCCTTCTGTATCTTCAACTCGCTACAGGGCTTCCTCATATTTGTGATCCGCTGTCTCAACTACCCAGAGGCACGCGCGGCCTGGATGATATTGATGCGAACAGGACAACTCCGGTCTCCACGGGCCCTCCCTGGCTCCTGGTGCACCAACTCCAGTGGCGGTGGTAAGATGAACGACACTGTGACCAGCTCAGACGGGTATGGACGCAAGTCGAGTAATGCTGTCTTGAAGAAACCAATACACGAACGTAAAATCTCTTCCTCTGGATCATCCAGAGAGACTGAGACGGAGACGCTCTACGGTAACGGCGGGAATATGGCGGGCGACAGGCTGATTGCCATCAGCTACATCGACGAAGAGGAAGACCCAGCTAAGGATCCGTCCAACCTGGACATGTTCAGCAGCTTGCTGGGCGGCGGCAACTCCTCGCCCGTCGTGGTGTCTCAGCAGGACCATCTAGCCAGGCGCTCTACAGCCTCATCCTTCGACAAGGCTCTGCGGTTTCTGCCTCGGTTGGGAAGCAACGAAGAAAGAACACCTTTTTAAACCTTGGGACGTTACTCATATCCCAGCTAGTCGTTCTCGTAGTATTGAACAGTAGTGAGAAGTCATTGCACCCTGTACATACATTTCTACATTCTCCCTTGTGTACAAACTTGAAATAAAATGTGTTCTTGTACTCTTTCATTCAACCCACCCGCTTGTATCAAACTTCCAATCCAAGGCCACCCGAACGTACAGAATCACTCCGACGTCTAGCAATGAGAAAGAAGACCATCCATTATTGAATCTCTCTACAACTCAAATTGATTCACTCAAGGTTTTACTGAAAAACAGGTATCTATATTCCTAATAATCTACTAATCCATGTTTTTTAACAGTTACTAAATATTAATTAAGGGATACTAAATAAAACTTCTTACATATCTACATTAAACCTTACGTCTCCCTGTGTATGCTGTTTTTAAATATTTTTTCTTGTTTATATAAGGAATATTTTTACAACAACAACAAAAACCTTTATTAAGACACTATTGTCTTACAAGGGGATTCCCCTAAAAGGTTATATATGTACATGAGTGAGGAGGAAAAGCAATTTAGAGAGGAGGGGGAGCAATCAGCCGTTGTCTGTGTATATAAGGAATATTTTCAATGGTTATTTTTATTATATCTGATATGTGGTATAATTTAGAAAGAGGAGATCATATATTGTCATAAATTGTCGAAATCCGCAATCTGTTTACCATGAATGTGGTATAATAATAAGGTGGGGAAAGAGAAATAAGGACACCACAATCCCAGACAACCAGAGAGAGACGGGCCCGGCAAAGCCAGGCGGCCGTTCGTGTCGCACACAATCCCCAACTGTCTTAAAAGTCCCAAGGTGTTAACGGACGGGCCCCATTTGCCGCCCCTTGGAATGTCGCTGGTGTCTCAAGTGACCGGACTTTACATCCCGTCTCTCTCTGGGTCGACTGTAGGTTTGCTTTATTATTCCTGGAAGAGTATATATTATGACATATATATTTATAACACACACATACCCTATATAAATGAATTATTTCAGTTTTAAACAGTCAAGTTATGGGAGCGAGCACCTCGGTGTACCAGCTAGTTTAACAATTCTATCTATTGGGTGCTGCTATTATTATGTATACATTACCGTAGTATACTTAAAGTAGTAAATATGGTTCAATTATACCATGGTATATATATATATACTGAAATAATTCATTTATATAGGGTATGTGTGTGTTATAAATATATATGTCATAATATATACTCTTCCAGGAATAATAAAGCAAACCTACAGTCGACCCAGAGAGAGACGGGATGTAAAGTCCGGTCACTTGAGACACCAGCGACATTCCAAGGGGCGGCAAATGGGGCCCGTCCGTTAACACCTTGGGACTTTTAAGACAGTTGGGGATTGTGTGCGACACGAACGGCCGCCTGGCTTTGCCGGGCCCGTCTCTCTCTGGTTGTCTGGGATTGTGGTGTCCTTATTTCTCTTTCCCCACCTTATTATTATATATATATATGTGACAATATAGTGATAATGTGGGGAGAGGGAAATAATCACGCCACAAATTGGTAGAGGAATTTGGAAGCCATCCGAGAGAGAGAGAGCGCCAGCGGCTGCCACCGCTGGACGGCTGTATTCCGTGTCGCGCACCACCCCCGACTACCAAAATAGTCCCCAGGTGTTGACGGGCGGGCCCCTTTTGCCGCCCCTTTGGAATGACGTGATCTCTAAAGTGACGCCCTTTAGCTACCCATCTCTCTCTGGCTGATTCTAGGTTTGTTTTATTAATCCTGGAAGAGCATATATTATGACATATGGCCCCCGTTGAAGAAGGCTGAACATGGTTTGAGTATACTTAAAGCTGGAGAAGCCAGGAATAGAGAAAATAATTTTACAGTTGAAATTAGTTAAGGTAATGGTGACATAGTTTTATGTAAATAAAATATTGTATAGTACACAAGTAAATATTATTTACAAGCAGTTTTACAACACCGGAGAGTTTGACATTTAAGGAAATCTTTGAAAATTTCAAGGTTATAAAAGGCTATATACAACAAAATCTAATGTACTATATGGGAAATGATATTGAGGAGTGTGAACAAGGAGAAGGGGAGTCACAAAAACATGATGAAATTCTGAAGATCATTAAGACTGGGGAACTCTACACTTTAAGATATTTTTCAGGCGGACATGGCAAGGGGAAACTTGGCATGGGCTTTCTATGCTATAGGTGTAGAGTATGAGAAATGAGGTTGAGGTTGGCAATTGTGTGAGCTCAGGACTGAGGTAAATATAAAACTACATACAATGTTAGAACCTTGGCGAACAGAGCGAGGGGAAACTTGCCCTGGGCCATTCTACCTTATCTATGTAGTTACTTGTGTAGCGAGTCCGAGGGGAAAAGTCCCGTGTGTAGGTGAGGAAGTCTAATGGACTTATATTTAATTTGCGGAAAGTATGCGCGCACAGTGCCAAAAATTGGGACGAGGACTGCGTTGTCCGTTACAAGTGACAAGCTGCTCGGACACGAGGTGTTTGAACCGTCGTGGGAGCTTGTGCAAGGCGATGATTTCGCGGTGGGTTGAACGTAAGACCCATGTCTGCGCGAAATGATGACGGACCGGACAGAATCAGCGACGATGTTTAACGTACCTCCGTGGGAAATATCGGAGGTAGGCTATATCGTGCTGGTTTGGACAAGGGACAAACATAGATTTGAAGACAGGGTCCGTGTGGCGAACGTGTGGCGCGAGAAGAAGGGGCGAACTGTGTCGCTCGATGCAGATTGTTCAAGTGCGAACAAAAAGGGGTTGATAAATATCTAGCGGTTATTCAATCTGCACCCTGTGACGAACACGCCATTGGCTAGATGGTGTGGGTCGGTGGATATGCTAGAGATGAACTACGAAATATATTATCATAAATGAAGGGCGAAGGTTAGGATTTTGAAATGACAATATAGAAGTTCGATAATTGATTAATCAATAATTCTCTATAAAGGTCCTGAGCTGGTATAAGGTTAACAAGGTTGTAAGAATGAGTGGGACATTAAGGGGAAGGTAGATAAGAGTCACCAAGGGTTGGTTGTAAGCAAGGCTCACGTGGTGGTTGGAATTCTTCGACGCCTGACTTACAGGGTGAATTTTTAGTCGTTTAGGGAAAGAAATTATTTTTCGTGAGCCGTGCTTACAAGTAGGAGAGGTCATATACAAATAGGTAGAATTCCTTTTTTTTTAAAGTTACGTTAAAATGGAAATTATTTAATTAAAATGACGATTGTTAAATTCTACTGGTAAGGTAACTAATTAAATGAGTTACAAATATCTAGATAAATAATATGGAGAATAAAATCATTGTTAATAGGCGTGGAGAAAATAAATGGAGCTAATTATGTAAATATTGGGACAATTTACAAGGAATGACTTATTTAAAGAATGAATGGTAGGAGTTAAAACAGTTACACTCACGAGTTATGTTGGTTTAGGGCGCAGGTAAGTTCATTGAGCTTTGGGAGAGTTCTGTCTGTGACACTGTGCGTACCAGTGTTGTACATAACAGTAGCGGCAGGGATATGGCGGAGTCTTGTCCATGATGGTGGGAGGTGTCCTGCTCTGGCACGGAGATCGTTCTTGGGCAGGTCTAGTGCTGAAAGAAGTGGGCGGCAGCTTCATCTCCGTCGTAGGCGATCACTTCTTCAGGGTAACGGTTCAAAAGTTGGCGAGGAAGGGGTTGAGGGCTCGAAGAAGAGTGGTTACAGTTGAGTTGGGTTTGGTCGATCATCGTGGCTTGGCTTCTTGTTTCTTCATACTCCGGTATATGAGGGATTCGCTTCCCTGCCAGGTCTTATCCTGTCGACTCTTCTGTGATATGATCCTGTCGACTCTTCTGCGATATGATCCTGTCGACTTTCAATGTGACAATATAGTGATAATGTGGGGAGAGGGAAATAATCACGCCACAAATTGGTAGAGGAATTTGGAAGCCATCCGAGAGAGAGAGAGCGCCAGCGGCTGCCACCGCTGGACGGCTGTATTCCGTGTCGCGCACCACCCCCGACTACCAAAATAGTCCCCAGGTGTTGACGGGCGGGCCCCTTTTGCCGCCCCTTTGGAATGTCGTGATCTCTAAAGTGACGCCCTTTAGCTACCCATCTCTCTCTGGCTGATTCTAGGTTTGTTTTATTAATCCTGGAAGAGCATATATTATGACATATATATAGTCGACTCTCGATAATTTGAAACTCAAGAGACCAGAGAAAACTTTCAATTTATCAAAAGTTCAAACTAACAGGAATTAAAAAACTAAGAGGGAGGGTAGGAAAAAATCAAGTAAACAAGAGTTTGAAGTTTTGGCAGTTACGGGATATACATACTGTGTTGATACAAGATTAAATAGTGACTTACCGTAAGTTTTTAAAGTAATAAATTTATTGGGAGCTTTCGGGTCTTGCCCTTTCTCAAACAAGAGTTTGATCTCATATTCGTGATTTATTATTTTAAACATCTGTACATTTATAATACAATATAATATAATGCGACTATTGATTGTAAAACGCCATTTGAAAATTATCCCGCATGTGTTTCTTTAAACGAAAAATCAAAATTTATTTCAAGGAGAAATAACGATTATTTCTAACCTTAGGGATGAGATATGAAAGGATGAATTGTGAAGAGTAATGATAAACGGAAAAGAAACAAATTTTTCGTTTAAAGAAACACATGCGGGATAATTTTCAAATGGCGTTTTACAATCTGTACATTTATTCACTAATGTTCATTTGTGGTAAGATACTAATTCTTCAACTTCAAATTACCGAGGGGACCAATTAATATTGATTTCATTCAACTTATCATGTATTTTTCAAGGGACCTGGAAAACATTTCAAATTATCGAGAGAATCAAGTTAACGAGTTTCAAATTATCGATAATCGACTGTATTTGTTACTACCCAGCTTATAACGCGTAACGGCCGAAGCTTTGCTGATATTTGGCCAACCCATTTTCTTGATAAATCAAGAAAAGCCAACCACGAACGGCGGGCTGATGTGGTCGACACTTTTCTCCAAAACCATGCAATTGCTCGGATGAATTGGCCAGCTCGATCTCCAGACCTAAATCCCATTGAGCATGTATAGAACAATCTATAGGACGGCGGATCTCATCCCTCCAACCCCCTCCTAGAAACACTCATGAGCTAGAAACACACTTTAAAAAAAGAGTGGGCGTTGATTCTACAGGAGCTTATAAACTCACTAATTTTTAGTATGGGTCACCTATGTAGAGCCTGTCTATAAGTTAAAGGCGATCACACCCCATATTAACAACAATTTCCAAGATATTTATACACTGACTGCAAGAAGATCATTGCTTGACCGGCTAATTTGCATAAAATACGTGTTCGATTTCTTTGATTTCGGGTATTTTAATCAATAATGAAATATTAAATTTGTATATAGAATTTCATTGATAAATGTTCGATAAAATTTGAGATATATGGAAAAAATATGCTGTTCCTTTAATTTTGCGGGCCAGTGTATAATAAGCATTTTAAAACAAATGAAGACATTAAGACGCGAATGTTTCTTTCACAATAAATCAAACATTTACTGTCTTTACTGCGATGAAAAAATATTGTATTGGATCATCGCTAAAGAAGCGCTCTGGTATATTAAATGGACGAAACCGCTGGGAGGGTTCACCACTGATGAGCCAAGCCTTCCCAATATTTTTTATCGCAATAAGTACAGTAGAAGTTTGATTTATTTGTGGGAGAAACATTCGCGTCTTTATGTTTTCATTTGTTGTATATAGATGCTGCGTTATTGCTTTGTATTAATAATTTTCTCTATAAAAGTGGACTACTTTAAATTATAGATTTTTAATAAACTATCCTCTTGTTAAAAGTCATGGCATATAGTATGTAAAATATATTTTGAATGTATAACTTGGAATGTAAATTTCTTTTGAGTGTATAAATTATTATGTAAATTTCTTTTGAATGTATATAAATTAGCCGTGCTGTTCAAATAAAGGAGTAAAAAGTAGTAGAGCAGAAGAGCTCTATAGGTGTAGCCGCTGGTTTCGTCTTCCTTTTCTTTCTTGCTTGATCACCCGAGGCAGCCCAAACTATAGCAAAACTTTGGGTAAAAGTTTTTATTTGTTAAAGGAGGTTTCTTTTAGTTTTTAACCTCATATATCTTAACATTTTTTGGCGTCCCCGGGTGGGCTGCATAGGCTGGTCAAGTTGAGAAAAAAGCCTGTTGTAGAAATCGGAGCTCAGGTTGGGAAAAAAACCTGTTGTAAAAGTTGGAGCTCAGGTTGGGAAAAAACCTGTTGTAAAAGTTGGAGCTCAGGTTGGGAAAAAACCTGTTGTAGAAGTTGAGAAAAGTGAGAGAGCTCGGGTTGGGAAAAAGCCCGTTGTAGAAATTGATGAAAAGGAAAGACTTCTAGGAATAATATACGGTGAAGAAAAAATGCAGAAGATTGATATATTAAAAAGGACTAGAGCTCCCAAAAGAGCTATTTTTACTCGGTTGTCCACAGAGCTTTGGACTGAGATAGAGAAACCGGATTTTGATACAGAAAAATATAGAGCTAAATATAACCGAATTTGTGCTCTCTCTAAGGAAATAAGTGAAATTGATTCAAGGTATCAGTGGCTCCTTCTGGAGGATGAAACCATAGCGGAGAACAAAATCGAAGAAGAATTCGAGGGTTGGGAAAACTATATTCAAAGGATGATGGACATAGAAAATAAATATTTGTCTCGGTGTAAAACCGCGAGGGTTAGGGTCGACGGCTCATTGGTGGAGTCCGCGGCGAATTCGGTCGTAAATACCGAATCTAAAAGAACTATTGGGTTGCCAAAAGTGGAGCTACAAAAATTTAAGAGCAACGTAGGGGATTGGCTCTCAAGGTGGGGGCAATTTGGGAATATTAATGCTAATAAAAAATATGAAGATGCAGATTTAAAGAATAAGAAAGATTCTGAAGCTGAGTCCAAAGGCTATAGAATAAGGGATTCGGAAGCTGAAACTAAGGGTAATAGAGTAAAGGATTCTGGAACTGCAATTAAAGGTTATGAACCGGTGAACAATTCTAGAGCAGTAGCTGAAGGCGCTGATCAAGTGAAGATTTCAGATGATGAAACTGAATCGATTGATGATAATGAGGAAAGAGTTGTCAAAGTTCAAGCATCGAGGAAATTGGTGGAAGCAAGACCAACTGGAGATACGGAATCTAAAATAAAGGATAATTATAAGGAAACAGAATCCCAAGATTTGAAAACCATAAATAAATCTGATTATGCAGAGAATAAGGACGATACATACAACAAGGGAAAATATCATGATGGAAATGAAGCGAAAAATATAGATGAAGAACATTGTACAGAGTCAGAGAACTTGGAAGAAGTAAAGCAGATAGATGCAGAACAAGGTACTGATTCAAGGGTGGAAGAAAAGCTAGATGCAGAACAGGGTACTGATTCAAGGGTGGAAGAAAAGCTAGATGCAGAACAGGGTACTGATTCAAGGGTGGAAGAAAAGCTAGATGCAGAACAAGGTACTGATTCAAGGGTGGAATAAAAGCTAGATGCAGAACAAGGTACTGATTCAAGGGTGGAAGAAAAGCTAGATGCAGAACAAGGTACCGATTCAAGGGTGGAAGAAAAGCTAGATGCAGAAAAAGGTACTGATTCAAAGGTGGAAGAAAAATTATTGATACAGGAGATTGGTTGAATGAAGAGTTCATCGAAGGAGTTGATGAAAATCCGCCTGAGGTAAAAGGACTCTCCTTGAAACGTTATTTAAAGAGGGAACCCAATCTACTGCAAAGAATCCCTGAGATAAGGAAAAAAAATCGGGAAAATAAGTTTGGAGTTTTGGCAGACATGAGGGGATATTTCGGGATGATAGCCATTAAGGAGAATGATTGGGACTACCTCAGATTTCTTTGGAAGAAGAGGATGGACGCTTATGGGGCAATCTCCGGTGGTGTGTATGGAGGATAAGGCCCACATACCAGGATCCCCCCATCACGGTGGAACAGATTTTTTCTTTCTTGTTTTTACAAAAAAGAAAAGGTGGGGGTATGTTAAAAGTCATGGCATATAGTATGTAAAATATATTTTGAATGTATAACTTGGAATGTAAATTTCTTTTGAGTGTATAAATTATTATGTAAATTTCTTTTGAATGTATATAAATTAGCCGTGCTGTTCAAATAAAGGAGTAAAAAGTAGTAGAGCAGAAGAGCTCTATAGGTGTAGCCGCTGGTTTCGTCTTCCTTTTCTTTCTTGCTTGATCACCCGAGGCAGCCCAAACTATAGCAAAACTTTGGGTAAAAGTTTTTATTTGTTAAAGGAGGTTTCTTTTAGTTTTTAACCTCATATATCTTAACACCTCTATTCTTTTATATCTATAAAAATGAAATCCAAAATCGATGTTTGTTATCGCGTTGCGCAAAATCTACAGAATCAATCATTATGAAATTTCACCTGTAGGTAGCTGAAGATTTCGTTTAACATACAGGCTATTCAAAAAACTAAAAAGGTTAATGTGTTTTTTTTAAATGTAAAACCAAAAAGCTTTAGTTCCAGCCTTTTATCGCTTGGGGCAGCACTGGTCGCGACGATACATGAATTTGATTGGATAATAATTTTACACGTAGTTTGTGTACACGATGAATGTCAGTTTGTTTACACGATGAATGTTTTTAAAAGGTAAGATTATCCAATATCCGTGAAACTTTAGGAAGCTATTTACTATACTACTGGGAAGGTGTTTGGTTTGAATTTGATTTGATATAAATATTCGTTGCAATTTTATTTGCAAATTTTCTACTTTCACTCGCAAGCAGCGCCTCTCGAGGTATCTGGTGAAATTACATTTATAAATTGTAAAAATGCTAAAATGTGTTCTAAGTATAATAAAATTAATATACAATTGAAGTATTTAGTAATATAATATTCCAATGACGTTGTAAAAAATTCTTGGCATTTCAATATTAATAAATATTTAAAGAAAATATCCTATTTAAAATTGAATAAATGTGTCCAAAAAAATTATGTGTTTCAAAAATATATTTAAACGCATATAACAATATTTATATACGTTTATAATTCTATATATAGGTGGATTGTGGATGTTTTCTAGAATCGTTCTAACAAATGTTCGTTAGGCAAACTTTTACTCGGGTAAAAACCGGGCGAAGCCGGGTACATTCGCTAAATACAGTTATTTACAAATGTTCGTTTGTGGCAAGATGCTATTCCTTCAACTTCAAATTACCGAGTGGACCAATTAATATTGATTTTATTCAACTTATCGAGTATTTTTCATGGGACCGGGAAAAATTTTCAAATTATCGAGAGTATAGACAAGTATAGATTCAGTAGGGATTGGATGTTTACTTGAATCGTTTCAACAAATATTCGTTAGGCAAACTTTTACTCGGGTAAAAACCGGGCGAAGCCGGCAACATATATATATATATATATGTATGTCGGCTATGCACGCCCTCAATATGCAACTAATCTTGCTAAAATTTGAACGGAATATCTGGAAGAGTTTTTTGTCGTATTTTAACCAAGAAAAATTATAATTAACCAAGTACTGAGCAACAATATTTTTAGTCAGAAATGATTATGGCAATACTGCTGTATCATGCTTGATTGACATAAACAAAATTCTTTAGGGGAATATTCACTAAAGCAGACCACGGGCGAAGCCAGATAATAATTTTTAGTAGGCAGGAACAAAATTCTACCAGCGAAACATTCACTCGAGCAGAAGACACACGAAGCCAGGTCTTCTCTATATATAAAATATCGTTTCTCGGCCTTTTGGCTAAGATTATGTAGTATATCTCTAGATATTTTTATTTATATATATCTTTTTAAAAATCTATTCAGTAGAGAGAGTGGATATGTTTGCTCGCAAAATATAATTTATATATTATATAAATATACAAGATATGTCCCATAAGTTCCCGGACTGGGTCCATAAAAAAAAGGTAAGATTTTTTTAAAATTTTTTTATTAAAACTTTTCAAAGTAATCCCCCCTTGCTTCAACGCACCAGCGCCATCGTTTCTCCCAATTGTCGAAACAGTTTTTATACGCCTCTTTTAGAATGCTCTTCAATTCTAACGGCGATTTTTCTATTATGTCATCCCTGGTGTCAAAATGTCTTCCTTTTAGAACTGCTTTAAGTTTGGGGAACAGGAAAAAGTCATTTGGTGCGATGTCTGGGAAATAGGGTGGTTGAAGTAGGATTTGTGTCCCGTTTTTCGCCAAAAAGCTAGTCATCAAGTGCGCTGTGTGAGGGCGAGCATTGTCATGGTGTAGGATCCAGCCACCATTAGTCCATTTTTCTGGCCTTTTTTTCGAATCGCTTCCCTTAGACGGCGAAGAATGCCCAAATACATTTCCTTAATAACTGTTTGGCCTGCAGGAAGATACTCGTGATGAACAATGCCCTTGTTATCCGAAAAAGCGACCAGCAACACCTTGTTTCTGGATTTTTTGGGTCTAGGCTCACCCTAACCTCTCCACTCGGCAGATTGAGGTTTGGTTTCAGGGTCATAGCCATAGACCCATGTCTCGTCGCCTGTGATTATCTTGTTTTTCCATTCTGGATCCGTTCTTGACATTTCCATCATGTCCTCACAGGTTGCAAGCCGACACAGTTTTTGCTCATTGGTGAGGAATCTTGGGATGAATTTTGCAGGAGTCTTTTTGAGCTTCAAATCTTCGGTTACGATCCTTCCAATCGTTGTTTTAGAGATGCCTGTGTCTTGCTCTAGCTCCAGCAAAGTGGTTCGAGGATTTTCTTTTATCAAATCGGTGATTTTTTTGCACATTTTCATCAGTCCTTTGAAATTTTGGGCGTCCTTGACGAGGATCATCTTCAATGGAAATTCTGCCAGCTTTAAATCTAGAATGCCATTCAAAAACAGTTGTTCTCTTTGGGGCGTCATTGGGGAATGCTTTATTAAGCATTTCAAAAGTTTCGGTTGCTGATATTTGAAGTTTCACACAAAATTCTATGCAAATCCTCTGCTTCAATTTTTGTTCCATCGTAAAATCGCCGCAGCGCTAGGTGTGACCTTTAAATAAATTAGAATAACCTTGGCGCGCGCGCAAGTACCGCCTCGATATTGGTACCACCGTGTAGCCAGATATTTTTTCTATAATAAACAGTCAAATTCATTTACATTTTTCATTTATTTATTTTTTTATGGACCCAGTCCGGGAAAGTATGGGACATACCTTGTATAATGTAACGAATATTATTATCATTATTATCATAATATTCTGTGTCTTCCGGAATATTATTATCAATAATATTCGTTAGGCAAACTTTCACCTGGATAAAACCCGGGCGAAGCCGGGTACACATCTGCTAGTTTATTAATAAATATTTAAGTTATCATAGGTTATATAGATTCTACATATTGTGTGTAATAAAAGTTCATCATTTATAGTCATGCAAATGATATATTTGGTTTTTTATTGTTGTTGTTTCAATATTTTCCTTTTTGAAACAATTACAAATTAAAGATATTTAGCGCATATGCATTTATTGGCATGATTGAAATAATTTGATTTTGTCACGATACTAAACATTGGACGTCTGGCAAAGGACTAACTTGATACCGTTGACTCTGTCTATGGCCCATATCAGAAGAGGAACAGCTATGGTTTCTATCAGCCAAGTGGCAGAGCTAGACAGACAGGCCTCGATTGAGTTTGGATAGTTCATCCAATCTTCAGGATTGAGCTTAACAAGATTGTGTTCTTTAAGAGTAGATGATGTAACAAATAAAAACATTAAGACACGCAATGTTTCTTTTCACAAATAAATCAAACTTCTACTGTCCCTACTGCGATGAAAAATATATTGGGAGAGCTTGACTCATCAGTGGTGAACCCTCCCAGCGGTTTCACCAATTTAATATACCAGACCGCTTCTTTAGAACTCTAATACTGTATTGGATCATTCTGCTTTTATATGTTACACTGAAGGGTGGAATCTTAGAAATGGTAATTAATCAAACTATGGACATAAGCTTTTAGGATAGTAGAATTACATTTAAATATTTGTATCGAGCAATGCTTTTCCGCAAACAATAAGGACAAGGCCAGTTAGGCATAAATAATTAGCATGTTTTCATTTGTTATATATAAATGGCGCGTTATTGCTTTGTATAAATAGATGATGTGCTCTTTTCGTGTTCGTCATTACCTTCATTCTAAAGAGACAAAGGTCGCCTCTTCCGTCAAAATAGACGTCAGGCGCCATCTATGGCATTTGAATTATCACATATTATATACTAACTAACATATGTCCAGTAGAACGTTGATTTAAGAGTAACGAGAGGACAACAAATCTATCATTTAATCGGAGAAACACCATTGGTGGGTCAACCAATATAGATTCGCTTTAACGTAGTATTTCAGTCTGTAGGATTAATGAAAATATTGTGTAGCAAAGTTTTTATTATTAACAGAGTATCATTTTTTATGTTTATATTTTACTACTCTGTAAACTTCCCTCATTCCCTTTCTTTTGTTTATCATTCATAGTTTGTTCTTGTCTTAAATAAATTGCTGTGTCATCGTTGGTGACTTTAGTATGCTCCAGGAATCCGGGTTACCTCAAGAGAGAGAGAGAGAGATTGAGACCACTTTATTTCAATGTCCATATAAGATTATATAAGGTTAAATACACATAAAATATAAATATGAATAAGTATGATTATATAATGATAAATATATACATAAATAGATATAAATTATATATATATATAATATATACAGCTTCATTGGTGGGGCCCACCGCGGGAAAGACTCCGCCACCGAGAGAGAGAGAAAGATTTGCGTCATCCTGAAGTTTGTCTTTCCTAATTTTCCACGTGGCAATATAGTGGAATCGAATATATAATCGAATGGGAGACCATTGAATCGAAGTGATGCTGGGTGTGAATTATTGTATAAAAGTTGAAACTGATATTTATTGACGGGATCTCAGCTGCCTTGTAAAACTATGCAGGATTTGAGACCTATAAGTCCTGGCAAGGTAAAGTATAGACCCCCCTCTCCCTCGGAATAAAGAGGAACTGTGCGACAGAAAGAAATTCGTGCAAATAGTCCTCAATCAACATCTCACCTATGGGCCTTGACAATCCCTATTGTCTGGATCCAAGCAATTTGCATAGATTTAGCTGCTACACGTTTATTCAAGGTTCTTCCGTCCTTGGATTTTGTCCAGAGGGACTCCTCCAACTTTTCTGCGAATTACCTCAACTTCAAGTTCTAAATATATGGTCACATATCCACCAATGGTTTATTCAACTCTCGACATTTCAGTGACCTGCTGTCAGGGGAATGTTCTTCATTTTCTGAATCAACTTCCAACCAACAAACCATTTTCTGAACTTAAAGTTCTAATTTAGGTGGTCAGTGGAAGAATGGTCTAAACCGTTGGTTTTTGACCGCTAAGACCCGGGTTCGATGCCCACATTGGGCACTTTTTTCTGATTTAAAAAAAATGATCCAGTGGTCCCTGATTCTTGCAAAATTTCAACCCCACCCGCGAGTGCAAGTAATCAAACAGGGCTCTGGCACATTTGTAAGTGCAAAATCGAACTGCTTTTCATATGTATAGACATGTGGTGCACTTACAGTAAAAGTAATCGCCTACTTTTACCCACCATATGTTATTATGGCCTGTATCACGTGTACTTGGGATAAGAAAAAAAAAGTTCTAATTTATTTTTAAAGATTATCCACCATTTTTTTACATGGACCGTCAAACTGACTTCAGAGCGATGTCTTATTTCTGATATTTTATGGGCTTCTCTCTCTCAGATGAAATTCAACACAAATTCTATTCCAGTTTTACCTATAACTACATTGCGTACACATATTCCAACCTTTTGGGTGATAGAATCTAACCCATCGTGGATTGATAAACTCTCGACATCTTCTCAGCCTATCAGAGAGCCATCAGTAAATAAGGCTCCCAAAGGTGAACGTGCTGAATAACTAGTAGAATGTTAATCAATATATAAAACACATCACAGTTTTCTGGCCCACGTCAGTGATTCCTAGACCGACCCATCACATTCAAATCTCCAGTCGTTGTTAAACAATTAACAATTTAAACAATAACATTGATTCTTTTAATCAATTGTTACAGAAAGAAAAATTAAGATCGAATAAAGGATAATATTGTGGCAAATATAAATAATTTAATTTAATTATTCAACGAAAATATTTGAAACAGATTTGAAATTTTACATTTGGTAAACCATCATTTAGTTGCCTAGCTTGCTTGCTCGATATTCTCTAGCTGTAGATAGTTTGGTTAATAATTGTCAACTAGTCGCGGTGACGTCATCAATAAATACTTTAACACCTTCAGATATACAAAGACTTGATTTCTACGCTACATTATATAACAAAGGAGTAAATAAAGGGTAGATAAAATGTAGACAAATATATATAGTTGTTTAATTAGAAAGGCATATATTAGATCAAAATATCATTTATTTTACCAATATTTCAGTTGGCTGAACGCCAACCTTCATCAAGGTGTTATAACATTTTTATAACATATATATAACCTATAACATATATTTTATAACATACATTTTATAACATATATTTATAACATATATAGTTGTATATGTGTAAAAATTCTTCAGCAAGGAAGGCTTCCCCACCTTGAGAGAGTCCTCCTCCAGACAAGGTCTTCTTGAACACTCCTCAGATCTACGCTGAAGAAGTACCTATAAATGCGCGCCTTGGCAGACGCCTGGCTAATACTGCCCTGGTCATCCTGTCAATGTATGTCCACATACTTGGAAGTGTAGCTGCAGCGAGTGACAAATGGCCGCTTGTCCAAGGTCCTTCCAAGAGAACAGCGTCGGTTTAAAAATAATAGAACATAATTAACACGCATTCAAGCACATTTAATGCTAGATTCATTCGTCAAATTATCCTCATGCTGGTCATCTTCCTTGCTATATGCCGAAATAGATTTGAAAAATGTTCGATTTGTTGTTGTCGTGTTCAACGAAGAGCCTCAGATATCTCCATACATCTTTATCACAGCAGTTGCAATATCCGCTATCTTGGGTGTGTAAAGCTGCTGCTCTGGGTCCATGTCAATTTTCTGTTGTTGTTGTCGTGTTCAATGAAGAGCCTCAGATGTCTCCTTGCATCTTTATCACAGTAGTCGCAATGTCCTCTATCTTGGGTGTATAAAGCTGCTGCTCTGGGTCCATGTCAATCTTCTGCAAGGCTGTGGCCATTGCTGTACATGAGAATATGTGGGTAGGTGTTAGTTCCACACCAGGACAATTGTTGCATGTCCTGTAGGTTTTTGTGCCATCTGGATGTATTGTCATTCCTTTGTAGTGTTTCGTTCTGAGTCTTTTTAGTAAAATCTATATATAAAACTTTTTATACTTTATGTAATTTTAAAACTGAAATATTGAATGAAAATTAGGTTCAACGCCTCTAGAGATATATATTTATAACACAGGTTCCTGGAACACAGAACACCAACTATCCGGGGAGTCCAGCTCACTAGTATGGACTAGTGTTGAGCGCTTTTACTCGCGTCCTGTTTTGATTGCTGAGTTGAACCAGTTGACCAGAAATTTCCATGCTGAGGTTGAGTCTGGGAGTCTGGCCATAGATCTAGGATTGAGATGGGTCAGTCCAAGAAGGATAGCTGTTTGTATCCTATGTCTCAGGAATGCTGGACATCTGAAGAGAAGATGATCGACTGTCCGTGGCTCTTCTGAACAGTGAATGGTCAACGCCTCTATATTTTTATCAATAATATATTTGACCGTTTTTTCTGCCTTCAATAAAATAATATATAATGATAAAGAGAGAAAAAGATGCGAAAAAATGATTTGGTTAAAAAAACTTTTAAAGCTTTTAAATACGTTTCACATTGGTGGGACGCGTTTAAAGGCAAACTTTCAACTAAAAGATAATCCTCGTAAAGATAGAGGCTGCCTGGCCGGCATTCATAGTTCTTCAAATTCAACATACTTTGGCCAATAAATCTTTTTATAACCTCGACGTCGAGATTATAAAAATATTTACTGGTCGAAGTATCTTGAATTTAAAGAAGTAAAAGATAATTCATTGAAACATTTAAAAAGAATTTTTCCTTACCAAAATATATTTGTCCTGATGATGAGCTAACGCTTGCCATTTTTAATAAAGAAACATTTTGCAATTATTTGATTGATGTATATCGCATAAATCCTTTGCAACTATTTCACAATCTAACTTAAAATATATTTCCACAAAGGATGTCCTCAAGTCACTCAACATGGTTAGAATGTGTGTGTAACTTGCGACACAGAGAGAGAAGCAATTTCACCAATTATATATTTTTGAAAGAATAGGTTGGGAAGAGGTAGTTACAAATCTCTTTATTGCATCATATGCTAAATTCAGATTTTAAAAAATCTGCGTTTTTTGGCGTGTTGTCCGATAGTGTGAGGTTAATTCCTTTGTTGGTAGAAATTGAGGGAAGTTGGCGTGCGGCGCCATTAGCTCCAACTGGTGTTTACAGACGAGACGGCAACAAGCAGCTGAAGTTTACCAGCTACTGTATGGCAATAGAAGGAAGAGTAAACTTGTACTGTACTTTTATTGTATGCTGAGAACATTTCCTTATTTTTCTCATTCTTTACCTCGTTTATTTCTGACCTGCTCTCAAATGTTTTTCCTTGTTCTCCCAGTATGAAAGAACCGGCAGGTTCAGTTGCTCACTCACAATCTACTTATATATTTGCCTTATTCTGTCTGTCTGTCTGTCTGTCTGTCTGAAGCTCACGGATAGAATGCGCGCCCATTGGCCGCCAGCAAACACGTGACCTCCCTGCCCGCCCCCCTCTAGACAACCCTGTTATCAGCTGTGTGTTACATCCACCTGTCTATACAGACCACCCTGTCTATAGCGGTCACCCTAGGCAACCCTATTATCAGCTGTGTGATACATCCACCTGTCTATACAGACCACCCTGTCTATAACGACCACCCTAGTCAACCCTGTTATCAGCTGTGTGATACATCCACCTGTCTATACAGACCACCCTGTCTATAGCGTTCACCCTAGACAACCCTGTTATCAGCTGTGTGATACATCCACCTGTCTATACAGACCACCCTGTCTATAGCGGTCACCTTCGGCAACCCTGTTATCATCAGTGTGATACATCCACCTGTCTATACAGACCACCCTGTCTATAGCGGTCACTTTCGGCAACCCTGTTATCAGCTGTGTGATACGTCCACCTGTCTAAACAGACCACCCTGTCTATAGCGACCACTCTAGACAACCCTGTTATCAGCTGTGTGATACATCCACCTGTCTTATACAGACCACCCTGTCTATAGCGTTCACCCTAGACAACCCTGATATCAGCTGTGTGATACATCCACCTGTCTATACAGACCACCCTGTCTATAGCGACCACTCTAGACAACCCTGTTATCAGCTGTGTGATACATCCACCTGTCTATACAGACCACCCTGTCTATAGCGACCACCCTAGACAACCCTGTTATCAGCTGTGTGATACATCCACCTGTCTATACAGACCACCCTGTCTATAGCGGTCACCTTCGGCAACCCTGTTATCATCAGTGTGATACATCCACCTGTCTATACAGACCACCCTGTCTATAGCGGTCACTTTCGGCAACCCTGTTATCAGCTGTGTGATACGTCCACCTGTCTAAACAGACCACCCTGTCTATAGCGACCACTCTAGACAACCCTGTTATCAGCTGTGTGATACATTCACCTGTCTATACAGACCACCCTGTCTATAGCGACCACCCTAGACAACCCTGTTATCAGCTGTGTGATACATCCACCTGTCTAAACAGACCCCCCTGTCTATAGCGACCACTCTAGACAACCCTGTTATCAGCTGTGTGATACATCCACCTGTCTATACAGACCACCCTGTCTATAGCGACCACCCTAGACAACCCTGTTATCATCAGTGTGATAAATCCACCTGTCTATACAGACCACCCTGTCTATAGCGACCACTATAGACAACCCTGTTATCAGCTGTGTAATACATCCACCTGTCTAAACAGACCACCCTGTCTATAGCGACCACTCTAGACAACCCTGTTAACAGCTGTGTGATACATCCACCTGTCTATACAGACCACCCTGTCTATAGCGACCACCCTAGACAACCCTGTTATCAGCTGTGTGATACATCCACCTGTCTATACAGACCACCCTGTCTATAGCGGTCACTTTCGGCAACCCTGTTATCATCAGTGTGATACATCCACCTGTCTATACAGACCACCCTGTCTATAGTGGTCACTTTCGGCAACCCTGTTATCATCAGTGTGATACATCCACCTGTCTATACAGACCACCCTGTCTATAGCGACCACCCTAGACAACCCTGTTATCAGCTGTATGATACATCCACCTGTCTAAACAGACCACCCTGTCTATAGCGACCACTCTAGACAACCCTGTTATCAGCTCTGTGATACATCCACCTGTCTATACAGACCACCCTGTCTATAGCGACCACCCTAGACAACCCTGTTATCAGCTGTGTGATACATCCACCTGTCTATACAGACCACCCTGTCATAGCGGTCACCCTAGGCAACCCTGTTATCAGCTGTGTGATACATCCACCTGTCTATACAGACCACCCTGTCATAGCGGTCACCCTAGGCAACCCTGTTATCAGCTGTGTGATACATCCACCTGTCTATACAGACCACCCTGTCATAGCGGTCACCCTAGGCAACCCTGTTATCAGCTGAGTGATACATCCACCTGTCTATACAGACCACCCTGTCATAGCGGTCACCCTAGGCAACCCTGTTATCAGCTGTGTGATACATCCACCTGTCTATACAGACCACCCTGTCATAGCGGTCACCCTAGGCAACCCTGTTAACAGCTGAGTGATACATCCACCTGTCTATACAGACCACCCTGCCATAGCGGTCACCCTAGGCAACCCTGTTATCAGCTGTGTGATACATCCACCTGTCTATACAGACCACCCTGTCTATAGCGACCACTCTACAGCTGTGTGATACATCCACCTGTCTATACAGACCACCCTGTCTATAGCGGTCACTCTAGGCAACCCTATTATCAGCTGTGTGATACATCCACCTGTCTATACAGACCACCCTGTCTATAGCGGCCACCCAAGACAACGTTTTTGAGATATATTCGCACTCGGGTAAACCCCGGGCGTTGCCCGGGCCTTTCGTCTAGTGATCTATAAAATACCAGTAGACACACTTAGGTTCAATATAGAATTATAGATGATTTTGAGAATGAAAAATGTTTTATTGTGTCGTCGTGTAATGAAGACGAAAATATATGTTTTGCTATTTTTACAATAAACATATACAAGGTGATATATATAACCTCTCTTTAGCGAACACCCCGGTAGCAGATATCTCTCTACAAAGGACAGTTTTCACTTGCAAAATTACTATTTTTACTATTTAGTAACTCTCCGGTAAGAGGACATCTCTCCCTAAAGGACACTTTGTCTCTACAATTAGGTGTCCTTTACAGGGAGGTTCTACTGTAAATTTATATATATGTTATATTAAAATATTATTCTATTTAAAATTATATTTCATAGATCCAAATACTCTGTTAAATCGACCGCCAGAGGTCATGCTTCCCCTATAAAAACTCGTTGTTGTTTTATCCCAATGGCTCGGGGCTCAAAAATCATTCATTTTGGTTAGCAGCCCCGTAAAATAAAGATATTTTCTCTATCCCAATGGCCGGTTCAAAACTTTTGTACATTATGTAAATAATCTTTTGTTTTCCTTATTTTACTCACCTTAAGCCAGGCATTACTTTTATCAAATTATGTTCTTTTATATATTCCTTTAGTTCAATTAAATTACTGATCAAAATTATTATTATCATAATTTCAAGATTTTAACCACGACTGCATTACCATAATCCTCAACATGATCAAAATTCAAGCAGAAAATCTTATCTTTTTTATTTATAACATATATATCCCTCCGTTATATTTACAGTTCAAATCGATTTAAAATCCTTTTATTATACTTATTAGGAATCATATATTATTATTTAATTTTGACAAATGTACATATATAGTCTATTCTTATTGATATTTGTGTGTATATATTTTTTAATTTTAGCCCCATAGTTGTAAATATTTTATATATCGTCGCGTGAAGGCATCGCGTGATTAACCAAAGCAGTTTAAAAATAAGAAAAGCCCTGACGAAGTTAGGTGTACAGCCTATTGAAATATGGGCATTTTGTATTAAATAAAATGTTTTGTTTCATTTTAGATCCAAAATATGCCTTTTAATTAATATATATACACACATATTTATATATGTGTGTGGAAAAAAAGTAAAATATAATTTTTGATCGTAGAGGTACAACTTGCACCACGCTGACGAGGGCCAACAGCCCGAAACGCATACGTGGTTAGCTTTTCTTGATTTATCAAGAAAATAGGTTTGGCCAAATATCACGGAACAAGTTAAATAATCGTTTAGTTGATTTTTGTTCCACTAGATGGCGATCTGCTATCAAAAATGCTCATGTGAGCGGTGAGGATATGTCTTTTTTGTTTTTAAATATATATAAAAAGAGAGGACGGTGAAATAAAGGACAAAGAATTGATGCAACACTGGAGCGAATAAAGGCTTTCAACTATCTGTATTGATCTTCAGACTGAATGTATCGTTGTATAAGGTTGTCCCAGAATTTCATAAACATATTAAGATTTATAAATATAAAATAAAAGGATTTAAAAGCGCGAATGTTCGTTTTATGTATAAAAGCGCGAATGTTTCTTTTATACATAAAACGAACATTCGCGCTTTTAAATCCTTTTATTTTATATGTATAGATGGCGCGTTATTGCTTTGTGTTAATATTAAGATAAATATTTTGTAAGTATTTATGAACTTTTGGGACAACCTTTGTAATATTGGTAACCTCGGTAAAATTATAAAAGAATTCTTATAGAAGAATGATTTAATCTCTGATGTGTTTTCCATATCAAGGGTGACCAATCAGCAGGTGGGCCAATTTTCAGAATTACAAGGTTGTCCCAAAAGTTCGTAAACACTTGCATAATACGGCTTATGATTGTTGAACGACATTTGAAAATTATCCCGCATGTGTTTCTTTTGAACAAAAAAATCGAAATTTATTTTAAGGAGAAATAATTTAATCATTACTCTTCACAATTCATCCTTTCATACTTCATCCCTAAGGTTAGAAATAATCGTTATTTCTCCTTAAAATAAATTTCGATTTTTCGATCAAAAGAAA
Organism: Cordylochernes scorpioides; assembly: GCA_030710605.1. Lineage (NCBI taxonomy): Eukaryota > Metazoa > Arthropoda > Arachnida > Pseudoscorpiones > Chernetidae > Cordylochernes > Cordylochernes scorpioides. The sequence continues at coordinate 68,700,372 of CP092881.1, read as the reverse complement.
CATTTGCAGTATAATTTTCAAATGTCGTTCTACAACTTGCATAATACGTTTACGAACTTTTGGGATAACCTTACAAAAAAGACAACCAGGCTGGATTTGGATGGATTTCTCAAGAGTTCCCTCGGATGTGGATCTTTTGATGGCGACAAAGGTTGTAGGAGTGTGGTGAGATAGAATTCCACACGAGGGGGGTCAGTGAGAGCGTGCCAGAATAGCGGACGGAGAGAAGGTCCATTCAGGTAGCACAAGCCGTCCTCTGTCAGGGGTCAGGTCACTGGCATTGTGATCCACTGCTGGGAACTGAGCCCTTGTGTACGATGCAAATAGGATCAAGGTCTTCCCATCGCTCTTCTTTGTCCAAAGACACCATTAGGATTTTTGGGAAGAAGCTTGTTAGCTTCTTCTTTCTTATCTCCACTCAATCGTATTAGGTTATCAAGCTTGTAGAGTTGACAACCATCATGACTGGGTGAAGTAGAATGCGTCTGCCTTGTCATTAAGACTAGGAGCACTGCTCAGCGGCAAGGCCGACTTAGCTCCAAAAATAAATGGCCGCCTCTGACATGAGAAACAGACGCCAATGCAACTGCTCCTAACATGGAGTACAAACTCTGCTCATCCTGTATCCCTGGATCAGGAGCCCTTACAGGGCACTATCAGCCGGGCCAGCTGAGCCCAGGTTTTTTAGCGAGCTTGTTACTGCTCCCCCTCCTCTTTTTTTCTTCCGGGCTTGGAACCGGCAAAGGCAGAGTTGCTTGTTAGCTTGAAATTTGAACTTTTGAAACACTGATATTGGCTGAAAATAAATACCAAAATTCACTTATTTTCTAACACATTCATCAAACCAACCACAGAACAGACTTCAAATATACCAAAATCATACATCGCCATATACAAGAAAAAACATCCAGACTAATACTTAAAGCCATACATACAGACTAGAATCCAAACTCTTCAAATAGGTCAATTCAACTCCTAAATCAGTATCTTACCCTGGTTAAACCACAAAATCCACACAAAACATATTTAAAATTACAAGAACTAACCTACTTCACATGGACATATATTCAAATGTATATATAGATCACAACAAGGTTTATTATTCTGAACTTTTGCCTTCTATTTCCTATTTAATTCTCTCATTACCTCAGCCATCTCACTGAATCAATCATTTTATCTGTTGTATATATTAAAAACAAAAAAGACATATCCTGACTGAGCATGAGCTCCACATGAGCATTTTATTAAAATATTGCCACGTGGAAAATTAGGGAAGACCAACTTCGGGATGATACAACAATTTATTTCAGGCAAGAACAAACTATCAATGATGAACAAAAGATAAGAAAAAAGAGGGAAGTGTACAGAGTATAGCAAAATATAAACATAAAATATAATACTCTGATAATAAAATAATGAATACTTTGTTACAATATACTGAAATACCTTGGTTTTTGAGAGTTTTCGCAATTGTAATGTTGGTATAGAAGTATAGGATTGAGCATATAGACCTGTAGATATTGAGTTGTAGATGTGTCTATGGATGAAGTGCTTAGCCCACGGCCATTAAACGGTTGTATGTATTGTTTTTTTTTTCAATGGATTTGAAAATGGAGAGGGAAGAATGTGTGGAAAGGCGTTTTGTAAACGTTTTTACTCTATTTATTTTATTACTAACTAGCGGATGTACCCGGCTTCGCCCGGGTTTTACCCGAGTAAAGGTTTGTCTAACGAACATTTGTTAAAACAATTCTCTATAAACTTATAAAAAAAAAGATATATTTTGATAATTTGAAACTCGTAAATTTGAATCTCTCGATAAAGTGAACATTTTTTACCGGTCCCTTGAAAAATACTCGATAAGTTGAATAAAATCAATATTAATTGGTTCCCTCGGTAATTGGAAGTTAAAGGAATAGTATCTTGCCTTGGAATTATATCATTATTCTTGTCTCAAATAAATTGCCGTGTCATCCTGAATTTTGTCTTTCCTAATTTTCTACATTACAAAATCATCGTAATCATGATAATATTTAGAGCAGATTGTTGAATTATAACAGATAAATTAGAATATTTATCTTGATTATTTTTAGGCGAAAAATTATTTCAAAAATTTTATTTGCTAGAAACCTTCCCAGTACTATACTAAATAACTTCCCAAAGTTTCATGGCGTTCCAATGAGTGGTTTGGTCAGGCATAAAGGACAGACACACACATACATTCATTTTTATATATATAGATAGGGAAACTTGAGGTGAAGTGGTTGTATGCCGGGCTGTGTGTTTTTATAATAAACGGAACTCCGCCTTTGCCGGTCCCAAGCCCGGATGAAAAAGAAGGAGGTGGAGCAGTAACAAGCTCACTAAAAAAACCTGGGTTCAGCTGGCCCGGCTGATAGTACCCTGTAAGGGCTCCTAATCCAGGGATACAGGATGAGCAGCGTTTGTACTCCATGTTAGGAGTGGCTGCATATGGCGTCTGTTCTTCATGTCAGAGGCAGCCAATTCTTTTGGAGTTAAGTCGGCCTGCCACTGAGTAGTGCTCCCAGTCTTAATGACAAAGGCAGACACATTCTACTTCACCCAGTCATGATGGTTGTCAAACCGACACCATCAAGGGTCACAACTTGATACCCTAATATGATTGAGTGGAGATAAGAAAGAAGAAGATAATAAACGGTCTAGTAGAAGAAGAAACACAAGTCAGGGAGAAGATCTCCTTTATATAAGAGGATGATTGTACAAGCTTTCGGACAAGACGTCCTTCTACGGGTACAAAATGACACGTGTGGCAATGATTTGTATACACTTCAAGATATTTTTTACATAATTCTAATTTTGTCTATGCTATATAACTAAAACTATTATACAAAGTATGAAAGGATTGACAAAATATGTAGAACAAATTAATATATGAAAATCAAATTATTTGATATGGAAGGAAGGAAACAAGTGGAAAAGAAACAAGAAATTCAAAATAGGTGGTCGGTATTGGTAAAAAATAATTTGGCTATAGATATCTGTTATCTTTCTATTAATGCTGTGAAGTTTGTTGGATAATGTTGCTTCCAACATCAATCTTTGGTGTAGGATTGGAAAACGCTCATAGTGGGTTTTTGGATTGTTATAATTGAAAGAGTGTCCAGCTGTAGAAGTATGCTGAAATATTAATAACCGGGAATCTCTGTTTCTAACATTTCTGAAGTGTTCAGATATTTGGACTCCTACAGATCTACCCGTCTCTCCCACGTTACATAGCATCACATTTCTCGCAGGAGACCGAGTAGACCAGGCAGGATTTGTTAAATGAGTTAAATGGTGTACTGGGTTTGGTTATTGGGTCTCTAAGACGGATGGATAGGTTGGGACTATTGCTGAAGAAGGTGTTAATGCCTTACCTTTTTAGGAATCTTGATATGTTAACTGCTTGAGGTGGAAAGGAGATAACACATTTAGATCTATGGACTGTAGGACTTGGAGGGTGGCCGGGAGTATAAGTGTGTTTGTTAATGAAAGTTAATGGATATGCAGAGAAGGGGTTAGGTGGCTGATTATCTTTTTCTATTGTTTTAAACGTAGGGAAGGTTCAATGGGTGTTAATTCGTTTGGTTAGGATCTTAACTATATTGATTTTGTGTGTAAGTGGACAGAAAAAGTTAAAATGAATGCAATCTAGTTTCAAATTTCTCTTTTAATGGACTGTGATATGGTAAGTAAACATTGGGGGTCTGTGTCATTAGTAGTTCTAAGAACGGGATTTCCTGTTTGTGTTATTTTTCAATGGTGAAAAAAAGGTCAGAATGATAGCTGTTTAAACTGGTTAATATGTTTTCTTCGTGACCTTTTTTATATATGCAAAAGACATCGTCAATGTAACGACGCTATATCTATTGGGTGTTTTAGGTTAATTCAGGTGTCTATGTGAGACATTACAATTTCAGATACTACTGTTGAAAGTGGGCTACCCATTGGGGAACCTCGGATTTGTCTATAATGTTGTGAGCTGAAGGTAAAGGTATTCATTTTAGACAGATTTCTGTAAGTGTAGCAATCCTATAAATATTTTCCGGGTTTATATTAATAATGGATAAAAATCATGTATTCTATCTTTTATGAGGGAATGGGGTAAACTAATTCCAGGTAAACTAAAATAATTTTATAATCTTTTAATTTGTAAAAGTTTTTATTTTTGAACTTTTATGAATTTTCTTTATATATGCAGATACGTGACGAGATGTATTTCAGAAAATGGTGTATGTATATAAGTAGACCCAGGATTCAAAGTAATCATCCCCCTGAAGAGAGTGACAGGAGGTCACTGAAATGTCGGAGTTGAATACACTATAGGTTGATGTGACTGTGGTTTTTCTGAATCTACTTCTAACCAACAAATGAACTTCAGAACAGGGGCAAACTAAGGTAAAAGGATGTAAATCATATGAACTCCTGCGACCAATGTGATGCTACATATGTTGGAGAGACGGGTATATCCTTAGGAATCCGAATATCTGAAAACTGCAGAAATGTTAGAAACAGAGATTCTTGATCATTAATATTTCAGCAAACTTCTACAACTGGATACTCTTTCAATTTTAACAATCCTAGAACCCACTATGAGCATATTCCAATCCTGCACCAAATATTGGTGTGGGAAGCAACAGTATCCAAAAAAACTTTACCGCATTAATAGAAAGATACCAGATATCTATAACCAAATTTATACTAATACCGGCCACCTATTTTAAATTTTTTGTTTCTTTTCCACTTGTTTCCTTCCTTCCATAGTATATAATTTGATATGCATATATTAATTTGTTCTACATATTTTGTCAATCTTTTCGTACTTTGTAGAATAGTTTTAGTTATATAGCATAGAAAAAATCAGAATTCTGTCAAAAATATCTTGAAGTGTATACAAACCATTGCCACACGTGTCATTTTGTACCCGTAGAAGGACGTCTTGTCCGAAATCTTGTACCATTGTCCTCTTATATAAAGAAGATCTTCATCCTGACTTGTGTTTATTCTTCAATAGGGAATAGGGAATTATCGCTGTCTTAAACTATGTAGTGGTATCTGGATATAGATCTCATGACGAGCATGTCCAAAAATGGAATAGTGTTATGTTGTTCTGGTTTTGCGGTAAGAGAAATGTCTGGGTGATAATTTTGTAATAAGTGTAATATGTGTGTTTCACTGTTTTTAGAACATATGCAAAATGCCTTATTATATATACAAGTATCAGAGTCATCAACAATCAATTCTGTCATCGTTTGCTTTTGTGAATGCATGTAAATAATGGATTTCATATTTTTTATTAATTTTTGTTCTTGCCTTTATTTGTTTAAATCTCTTTTTAAAAATCGTTTAAAATGCAGTCGCAATCATTAGCGAACACATATGTTTGCCTAATATTTCCATATGTTCTTTTATTTTTATACAGAAAAATATTTACATGCCAGTATTTTGGATTAATCTATATATATATAAAATTGAATGTCTGTCTGTCTATCTGTCTGTCTGTACTCTATAGATTCAAAAACCATACCGTAATCGTAATCGCCGTGAAATTTTGGGATATTATTAGGTACTAGACGAATGGCCCGGGCAACGCCCGGGGTTTACCCGAGTGCGAATATATTTTAAAAACGTTGTCTTGGGTGGTCGCTATTGACAGGGTGGTCTGTATAGACAGGTGGATGTATCACACAGCTGATAACAGGGTTGTCTAGAGTGGTCGCTATAGACAGGGTGGTCTGTATAGACAGGTGGATGTATCACACTGCTGATAACAGGGTTGCCTAAGGTGACCGCTATAGACAGGGTGGTCTGTATAGACAGGTGAATGTAACACACTGATGATAACAGGGTTGCCTAAGGTGACCGCTATAGACAGGGTGGTCTGTATAGACAGGCAGCTGATAACAGGGTTGTCTAGAGTGGTCGCTATAGTCAGGGTGGTCTGTATAGACAGGTGTATGTATCACACTGCTGTTAACAGGGTTGCCTAGAGTGACCGCTATAGACAGGGTGGTCTGTATAGACAGGTGAATGTAACACACTGATGATAACAGGGTTGTCTAGAGTGGCCGCTATAGACAGGTGTATGTATCACACAGCAGATAACAGGGTTGTCTAGAATGGCCTCTATATACAGGGTGGTCTGTATAGACAGGTGGATGTATCACACAGCTGATAACAGGGTTGCCTAGAGTGACCGCTATAGACAGGGTGGTCTGTATAGACAGGTGGATGTATCACACAGCTGATAACAGGGTTGTCTAGAGTGGCCGCTATAGACAGAGTGGTCTGTTTAGACAGGTGGATGTAGCACACTGCTGATAACAGGGTTGTCTAGAGTGGCCGCTATAGACAGGTGTATGTATCGCACAGCTGATAACAGGGTTGTCTAGAGGGGGGCAGGGAGGCCACGTGTTCGCTGGCAGCCAATGGGCGCGCATTCTATCCGTGAGCTTCAGACATACAGACAAACAGACAGAATAAGGCAAATATATAAGTAGATATCCCCGGGAAGGTTTTTGAAAAATAATTTCTTGAATATCTTGAATATCCTTAGAGTTATTTGCAGATTTGTAGATTTAACTCGAAAGCAGCGCCACCATTGCGACGATGATAACAAGTTTTTTATCTATAAGTTTTATTATCACTAAGTTTATTATCTTAAAGATTATTTATCAAAAGTAAGATTTTCTACCTTTTAATTGCGCACAAGTCAAAGTTAGTTTTATCATTTATCTACAACAAGCATGTCAAACTCAAATCCTAACACGGGCCAAATAAAAAAGTAATAAGATTATGTGGGCCGCAAAAAAAGAAAACAAGTAATTAAATTTTTATAGTAACATTTATAGTAACATTATTAACGTCAGTAATTCTCGATCTGATTGGAGACTTATTTCCTTTCATAAGTCAAAATAACTGCTCGCACCGATAAGTACTTCCAAACATGGACATTATTAATTTTTTTTTTAATTCATAATTTTTTTATTTATTGAAATATATTGTCTGGTGGGCCGCAAATTTATTCGTTGTGGGCCGCATGAGGCCCGCGGGCCGCGAGTTTGACATGCTTGATCTACAACATATATATTGGGAGAATAGATAAAATGATGATTTTGTAATGTAGAAAATTAGGAAAGACAAAATTCAGGATGACACGGCAATTTATTTGAGACAAGAATAATGATACAATTCCAAGGCAAAGATACTATTCCTTTAACCTCCAATTACCGAGTGAACCAATTAATATTGATTTTATTCAACTTATCGAGTATTTTTCAAGGGACCGGGGAAAAATGTTCACTTTATCGAGAGATTCAAATTTACGAGTTTTAAATTATCAAAATATATCTTCTTTTTTTTAATAAGTTTATAGAGAGTTGTTTTAGCAAATGTTCGTTAGACAAACCTTTACTCGGGGAAAACCCGAGCGAAGCCGGGTACATCCGCTAGTTTTTTTTATAAACCTTTTTTTTTACATTTTTACTGAGAAGATGGGCATCGCAGTTAGGATTCTTTACAGTCAGTCACTCAACTCAGGCAATTTCAAAGGTTAATGGGGGTTTGGTGGAAAAGCTGCCGTCTATTTAAACTATATTAATTTTGAAACAACTAAATGGATTGCAAAAAAAATAATTAAATCAAATACCTAAACACTAATATAATACAATTTTTGCCATTACACACTTTTTTATCTGTAGTTTATGTGTTTCTTCTGTATTGCTATTCTATGGCACTTCTACTATTTATTATTGATGTACTTTCAGTATGAAGGATACTTCACTCGGGGGATTTCTCGGGCGAAGCCGGGTCATTCTTCTAGTCTATATATATTCTCCATCTGACAATGTGTTCCTTGTGCCGTTGGTTGATCTATCTATCCAAACCCGCCATAACAACCTCAGCCAGCACATTGGATAGGAGGCTATCAATAGGGGAGCTCTTTACTTATTGTAAAAATGTGTCGCCAAAGGAAAATATAATCATTTGGGGACATAGGTCTCAGAGATTTTTATGAATTGGTTTGAAATTACCTCGGAAATGTTTATGCTTGATATAAGAAACTGTCTAATATAAGGGAATGGGGAATACTAAGGAGTTGTCATGGTAGGAATACATAACAGAGTTGTCAGAAGGGGTGAGAGTAGAAAGTTCTGTTAGATAGGAAGGTATGCTTGATATGGAGTTATGTTCTTATGTTCCTGAATTAAAGGTAAGAGATGAGATGTGAGGAATTAGACAAGTGGTTAAGCTAGGGAGAGAAGTTTGTGATAATTGGCCTAAGAGGAACAGAAGGTTTGTAGATTTTTGGAAGGTCGTATATAAATGGTAATGTAAAAATGCTAGAGGTGAATTGTTTGAATTCTTCCGAGGTTATGAGTTGGTTTCTTTTAATGGAGCTGAGAGAAACCTTGGATTTATTATAGCATGAATACAATATTAATACACAATTAATTAATTTAGAATGAATACATGAATACAATAGCATGAATTCGGTTTTCATCAGGTACTGTGATGGGGGAAAGGTAGTGGTTTTATTCAGGATACCTGGTAATCTGTGCGGTCATAAGTACAGTATGAAATAGAAATTTCATATTTTTTTAAATAAACAGATTGACGTAAAAGTATTTTAGATACATAGCACAATTACCTACCTTCATAGAAGACTAAGTTATGAAAAATTTCTCAAACCTATAAATTAATTACTTTCTTTACATAAGAAATAGGAATGTTTTCAACTGTACTTACCTTCGATTGTAGAAGGCAAGGATTGAAACGACTAGATCAAACGTCCCCTAGTACCCAGGAATTATTGATAGGAAGAACAAATCAGATCTTGAGCTAGAACAATCAAGCGATTGTTGGAAGCCTTCAGTTGCTTTGGGTATCGCTCAATAGATTCGCTATTTTATGAGAGATTTTAGACTTTTCTAGACCACTTTCGGTAAAGGTTTATCTACTCATTACTAGATCATTAGATAATTGAAAAGACATATACTGGATTGAATATAAGAATTGAATAATTACTAGATTAATTATGAATTTTGAATAAAAAATAGGCTGCTAGAGGAAACCATTGTTTATAGGGTAGTCAACCAAATAGATTTATTTTCAATTTTAAATTATCAAAATTATAAACCTTTTATGGCTGCTAGAATGATCTGCATTGAATACAGTCAATCTTCCACATCTAAGGATTCCCTATTTCGTCCTTCTTTCTTCTTCTAACATTGTTTTTCATTGTTTATAGCTTGTTGTATTAAGGTATCTTTGTTTTTAGTTTCACTTGTAATTTACGGAAGAGCAATGTTCGAAACATATTATATATTCATTTCTCTCCACTGTCCTCAAAGCTTATATCCATAGTTCATTTAAAATACCCATTCCAAGAGTCTAGCTTCAGTATCAGTATAAAAGAAAAACTGAAAAATGCAATATTACAACGGTATGGTAGATTAAACTGGCGTAACCGCTGGGAGGGTTCACCACTGATGAGACAGGCCCTCTCATTATTTTATCATTGTAGTAAGGGTAGTAGAGATTGATTTATTTTAAAAAGAATCATACGCGTCAAATTAGTCCAAATTCTCATAACAGATGGCGCGCGCTCTCTAATGCATCATATTAATATATGTATAGTCTTTGCAACACCTCCTCTACATCTTGGTGGACCTTTCTATGAATGTTTCACTGAATAAACAGAATTGGAAAGTGTAGTGTCTCCTCCCAGTAATAGTCAGACACAGTCAAGCATCCGTTTATCTCGAGATACTTCTCCAGGTACACACCACGTGCCGAGATCTACTGGTCAATTCTCTCCAATTACACAGTTAATGTCCTATATACACAAATATATATATGCATCTATATATACAAATATGTTTAGGACAAAATAATAAAGCCTCCGAGGTTGCGTTTCTTTCTTTAAAACGTTTAATAAAGCTCAAGCTTTCGGGTATGGTGGCCCTTCTACAGGAGCAACGCAAATGGTAGTGAATCGTCAGCAGCTGTTATATATTTTTTACCTAATATGTTTACATATTTACAAAACATATTAGGTAAATATATAACAGCTGCTGAGGATTCACTACCATTTGCGTTGCTCCTGTAGAAGGGCCACCATACCCGAAAGCTTGAGCTTTATTAAACGTTTTAAAGAAAGAAACGCAACCTCGGAGGCTTTATTATTTTGTCTTAAAGATTTCACAGAGGTTATAATATTGGAATACAAATATGTATTTACATGATGATAATGATAAAACATGCGAAATAAATACAGATGTTTAACCATTTACATACACAACAGAAAGAAATTGTCCTTCCTCAATATTTCTATTGACATCGCGACAAGTTACGTGATGATTTCAAGATTGAAATTTGCTTTGATGATCTCTCTTTTATTATCCCCGATAATTTCTGTGAATTTTGTACAGAGTGCAAAATATCAGCAATTTTTATATTTCCACCACATAACACATCTTCCTAATATCTTTGCTAATTTAAAATCCTGTCATTTTCTAATTTGTTCTGTATAAATAATTATTTACGGCCCTCTATTTTCACCGCTCTTGAAGATTATCTTCTAGGAAGGGAATTTGCAATAGTAAAGAATTACCAACCCCATTAATTTTTGGAACAAGGTTACGATTTGTTCTTATAAAAAAAGGGTACTAATCATATCCGAACAAACTTAACTCAAATTTAAATTTTTATCAGTATTTTAAATTAGAAAATGAAGTTAATTTCTAAAACGTGATAGGCCGTGTCGACAGCACAAGGTAAGCAGCATGTGATGCAATAAATATTAGAGATAAGAGATCAATCCTTCTTACCGGAGCTGGGAGATAAAGTCCCTCCTGAAGGAGCTGAGATATAACGGCTCAATTCTTCTTACTGAAGCTGGGAACTATCGTTCCTTCTGTAGGAGAGCTGGGAGATAAACCTCCTCCTGTAGGTGTGCTTCGAGCTATCATCTCTTCTGTAGGATCTGGAAGCTACATCACTCCTTCTACATCCTTCTTACAGAAGCTGGGAACTATCGTTTATTCTGTAGGAGAGCTGGGAGATAAAGTTTCTCCTGTAGGGGTGCAGCGAGCTATTATCTCTTCTGTAGTATCTGGAAGCTACATCACTCCTTCTACATCCTTCTTACAGAAGCTGGGAACTATCGTTTATTCTGTAGGAGAGCTGGGAGATAAGGTTCCTCCTGAAGGAGCTGAGAGATAGCATTCTTTCTATAGGATCTGGAAGATAACATTTTTCCTGTAGGAACTGGGAGCTATCAATCCTTCTGTATGAGCTGGGAGATAAAATTCCATCCGTAAGAGCTGGATGGCTATCACTTCTTCTGTATGAGCTGAGAGATAACATTTCTTATGTAAGAATTCTTGGAGCTATCATCCCTTTTGTAGGAGCTGGTAGATAACATTCCTTCTGTACTCTAGGATCTAACAGCCTCATTCCTCTCGCAAGAGCTGGGAGATAGCTGCCTCATTCCTTCTGCAAAATCTAGGAAATTCTAGCCAGATTCCTCTTGAGATACCTTGCAGATAACTGACCTACTCTAATTAGCTTCATTCCTCTCATAATTTCTGGACGATAAATACCTCTTTTTTTTTTAATAATTGGAAGTAATCACTCCTATTCCTTCTACATGAGACGGAGAATAACTTCCCATTTTTCTTGCTGAATTTTAAAGATACCTTTCTCTTATTCATCCTGCAGAGCTGAGAAATGACTATCCTAATTCTGCTGAAGGAGCTGGAGGATGACTCCTTATTCCTCCTGATGAAGCTAAGAGCTAACATTCAAATCTTCTTGCAGGAACAGGGAAATACCTTCCCCATTCCTCCTGCAGGAACTGGTAGAAAACTGTCCCATCCCTCCTGCAGGAACTGGTAGAAAACTGTCCCATCCCTCCTGCAGGAACTGGTAGAAAACTGTCCCATCCCTCCTGCAGGAACTGGTAGAAAACTGTCCCATCCCTCCTGCAGGAACTGGTAGAAAACTGTCCCATCCCTCCTGCAGGAACTGGGATATAACTGACCCATCCCTCCTGCAGGAACAGGGAGATAACTGTCCCATCCCTTCTGCAGGAACTGAGAGATAACTGTCCCATCCCTCCTGCAGAGACTGGGAGATAACTGTCCCATCCCTCCTGCAGGAACTGGGAGATAACTGTCCCATCCCTCCTGCAGGAACTGAGAGTATCTGTCCCATCCCTCCTGCAGGAACTGAGAGATAAATGTCCCATCCCTCCTGCAGGAACTAGGAGATAACTGTCCCATACCTCCTGCAGGAACTGGGAGATAGCTGTCCCATCCCTCCTGCAGGAACTGGGAGATAACTGTCCCATCCCTCCTGAAGGAACTGGGAGATAACTGTCCCATCCCTCCTGCAAGAACTGGGAGATAACTGTCCTATCCCTCCTGCAGGAACTGGGAGATAACTGTCTCATCCCTCCTGCAAGAACTGGAAGATAACTGTCCTATCCCTCCTGCAGAGACTGGGAGATAACTGTCTCATCCTTTCTGCAGGGACTGGGAAATAACTGTCCCATCCCTCCAGCAGAGACTGGGAGATAACTGTCCCATCCCTCCTGAAGAGACTGGGAGATAAATGTCCCATCCCTCCTGGAGGAACTGGGAGATAAATGAACCATACCTCCTGCAGGAACTGGGAGATAACTGTCCCATCCCTCCAGCAGAGACTGGGAGATAACTGTCCCATCCCTCCTGCAGAGACTGGGAGATAACTGTCCCATCCCTCCTGGAGGAACTGGGAGATAAATGTCCCATACCTCCTGCAGGAACTGGGAGATAACTGTCCCATTCCTCCTGCATGAACTGGGAGATAACTGTCCCATCCCTCCTGCAGGGACTGGGAGATAACTATCCCATCCCTCCAGCAGAGACTGGGAGATAACTGTCCCATCCCTACTGCAGAGACTGGGAGATAACTGTCCCATCCCTCCTGCAGGAACTGAGAGATAACTGTCCCATCCCTCCAGCAGGAACAGGGAGATAACTGTCCCATCCCTCCTGCAGGAACTGAGAGCTAACTGTCCCATTCCTCCTGCAGGAACTGGTAGAAAACTGTCCCATCCCTCCTGCAGGAACTAGGATATAACTTACCCATCCCCCCTGCAGAAACTGGTAGAAAACTGTCCCATCCCTCCTGCAGGAACTGAGAGATAACTGCCCCATCCCTCCTGCAGGAACTGGGAGATAACTGTCCCATCCCTCCTGCAGGAAATGGGAGATAACTGTCCCATCCCTCCTGCAGGAACTGAGAGTATCTGTCCCATCCCTCCTGCAGGAACTGAGAGATAAATGTCCCATCCCTCCTGCAGGAACTAGGAGATAACTGTCCCATCCCTCCTGCAGGAACTGGGAGATAGCTGTCCCATCCCTCCTGCAGGAACTGGGAGATAACTGTCCCATCCCTCCTGAAGGAACTGGGAGATAACTGTCCCATCCCTCCTGCAAGAACTGGGAGATAACTGTCCTATCCCTCCTGCAGGAACTGGGAGATAACTGTCTCATCCCTCCTGCAAGAACTGGAAGATAACTGTCCTATCCCTCCTGCAGAGACTGGGAGATAACTGTCTCATCCTTTCTGCAGGGACTGGGAAATAACTGTCCCATCCCTCCAGCAGAGACTGGGAGATAACTGTCCCATCCCTCCTGAAGAGACTGGGAGATAAATGTCCTATCCCTCCTGGAGGAACTGGGAGATAAATGTCCCATACCTCCTGCAGGAACTGGGAGATAACTGTCCCATCCCTCCAGCAGAGACTGGGAGATAACTGTCCCATCCCTCCTGCAGAGACTGGGAGATAACTGTCCCATCCCTCCTGGAGGAACTGGGAGATAAATGTCCCATACCTCCTGCAGGAACTGGGAGATAACTGTCCCATTCCTCCTGCATGAACTGGGAGATAACTGTCCCATCCCTCCTGCAGGGACTGGGAGATAACTGTCCCATCCCTCCAGCAGAGACTGGGAGATAACTGTCCCATCCCTACTGCAGAGACTGGGAGATAACTGTCCCATCCCTCCTGCAGGAACTGAGAGATAACTGTCCCATCCCTCCAGCAGGAACAGGGAGAAAACTGTCCCATCCCTCCTGCAGGAACTGAGAGCTAACTGTCCCATTCCTCCTGCAGGAACTGGTAGAAAACTGTCCCATCCCTCCTGCAGGAACTGGGATATAACTTACCCATCCCTCCTGCAGGAACTGGTAGAAAACTGTCCCATCCCTCCTGCAGGAACTGAGAGATAACTGCCCCATCCCTCCTGCAGGAACTGGGAGAAACTGTCCCATCCCTCCTGCAGGAACTGGGAGATAATGTCCCATCCTTCCTGCAGGAACTGGAAGATAACTGTCCCATCCCTCCTGCAGGGACTGGGAGATAACTGTCCCATCCCTCCAGCAGAGACTGGGAGATAACTGTCCCATCCCTCCTGCAGAGACTGGGAGATAACTGTCCCATCCCTCCTGGAGGAACTGGGAGATAAATGTCCCATACCTCCTGCAGGAACTGGGAGATAACTGTCCCATTTCTCCTGCATGAACTGGGAGATAACTGTCCCATCCCTCCTGCAGGGCCTGGGAGATAACTGTCCCATCCCTCCAGCAGAGACTGGGAGATAACTGTCCCATCCCTCCAGCAGGAACTGGGAGATAACTGTCCCATCCCTCCTGCAGGAACTGGGATATAACTTACCCATCCCTCCTGCAGGAACTGGTAGAAAACTGTCCCATCCCTCCTGCAGGAACTGAGAGATAACTGCCCCATCCCTTCTGCAGGAACTGAGAGATAACCGTCCAATCCCTCCTGCAGGAACTGGGAGATAACTGTCCCATCCCTCCTGCAGGAACTGAGAGTATCTGTCCCATCCCTCCTGCAGGAACTGGGAGATAACTGCCCCATCCCTCCTGCGAAAACTTGGAGATAACTGTCCTATCCCTCCTGCAGAGACTGGTAGAAAACTGTCCCATCCCTCCTGCAGGAACTGGGATATAACTTACCCTTCCCTCCTGCAGGAACTGGTAGAAAACTGTCCCATCCCTCCTGCAGGAACTGGAAGATAACTGTCCCATCCCTCCTGCAGGGACTGGGAGATAACTGTCCCATCCCTCCAGCAGAGACTGGGAGATAACTGTCCCATCCCTCCTGCAGAGACTGGGAGATAACTGTCCCATCCCTCCTGGAGGAACTGGGAGATAAATGTCCCATACCTCCTGCAGGAACTGGGAGATATCTGTCCCATCCCTCCTGCAGGAACTGGGAGATAACTGTCCCATCCTTCCTGCAGGAACTGGAAGATAACTGTCCCATCCCTCCTGCAGGGACTGGGAGATAACTGTCCCATCCCTCCAGCAGAGACTGGGAGATAACTGTCCCATCCCTCCTGCAGAGACTGGGAGATAACTGTCCCATCCATCCTGGAGGAACTGGGAGATAAATGTCCCATACCTCCTGCAGGAACTGGGAGATAACTGTCCCATTCCTCCTGCATGAACTGGGAGATAACTGTCCCATCCCTCCTGCAGGGCCTGGGAGATAACTGTCCCATCCCTCCAGCAGAGACTGGGAGATAACTGTCCCATCCTTCCTGCAGGAACTGGAAGATAACTGTCCCATCCCTCCTGCAGGAACTGGGAGATAACTGTGCCATCCTTCCTGCAGGAACTGGAAGATAACTGTCCCATCCCTCCTGCAGGGACTGGGAGATAACTGTCCCATCCCTCCAGCAGAGACTGGGAGATAACTGTCCCATCCCTCCTGCAGAGACTGGGAGATAACTGTCCCATCCCTCCTGGAGGAACTGGGAGATAAATGTCCCATACCTCCTGCAGGAACTGGGAGATAACTGTCCCATCCCTCCTGCAGGAACTGGGAGATAACTGTCCCATCCTTCCTGCAGGAACTGGAAGATAACTGTCCCATCCCTCCTGCAGGGACTGGGAGATAACTGTCCCATCCCTCCAGCAGAGACTGGGAGATAACTGTCCCATCCCTCCAGCAGGAACTGGGAGATAACTGTCCCATCCCTCCTGCAGGAACTGAGAGCTAACTGTCCCATTCCTCCTGCAGGAACTGGGAGATAACTGTCCCATCCCTCCTGCAGGAACTGGGAGATAACTGTCCCATCCTTCCTGCAGGAACTGGAAGATAACTGTCCCATCCCTCCTGCAGGGACTGGGAGATAACTGTCCCATCCCTCCAGCAGAGACTGGGAGATAACTGTCCCATCCCTCCTGAAGAGACTGGGAGATAACTGTCCCATCCCTCCTGGAGGAACTGGGAGATAAATGTCCCATACCTCCTGCAGGAACTGGGAGATAACTGTCCCATTCCTCCTGCATGAACTGGGAGATAACTGTCCCATCCCTCCTGCAGGGCCTGGGAGATAACTGTCCCATCCCTCCAGCAGAGACTGGGAGATAACTGTCCCATCCCTCCAGCAGGAACTGGGAGATAACTGTCCCATCCCTCCTGCAGGAACTGAGAGCTAACTGTCCCATTCCTCCTGGAGGAACTGGGAGATAAATGTCCCATACCTCCTGCAGGAACTGGGAGATAACTGTCCCATTCCTCCTGCATGAACTGGGAGATAACTGTCCCATCCCTCCTGCAGGGCCTGGGAGATAACTGTCCCATCCCTCCAGCAGAGACTGGGAGATAACTGTCCCATCCTTCCTGCAGGAACTGGAAGATAACTGTCCCATCCCTCCTGCAGGAACTGGGAGATAACTGTCCCATCCTTCCTGCAGGAACTGGAAGATAACTGCCCCATCCCTCCTGCAGGAACTAGGAGATAACTGTCCCATCCCTCCTGCAGGAACTGGGAGATAACTGTCCCATCCTTCCTGCAGGAACTGGAAGATAACTGTCCCATCCCTCCTGCAGGGACTGGGAGATAACTGTCCCATCCCTCCAGCAGAGACTGGGAGATAACTGTCCCATCCCTCCTGCAGAGACTGGGAGATAACTGTCCCATCCCTCCTGGAGGAACTGGGAGATAAATGTCCCATACCTCCTGCAGGAACTGGGAGATAACTGTCCCATCCCTCCTGCAGGAACTGGGAGATAACTGTCCCATCCTTCCTGCAGGAACTGGAAGATAACTGTCCCATCCCTCCTGCAGGGACTGGGAGATAACTGTCCCATCCCTCCAGCAGGAACTGGGAGATAACTGTCCCATCCCTCCTGCAGGAACTGAGAGCTAACTGTCCCATCCCTCCTGCAGAGACTGGGAGATAACTGTCCCATCCCTCCTGGAGGAACTGGGAGATAAATGTCCCATACCTCCTGCAGGAACTGGGAGATAACTGTCCCATCCCTCCTGCAGGAACTGGGAGATAACTGTCCCATCCTTCCTGCAGGAACTGGAAGATAACTGTCCCATCCCTCCTGCAGGGACTGGGAGATAACTGTCCCATCCCTCCAGCAGAGACTGGGAGATAACTGTCCCATCCCTCCAGCAGGAACTGGGAGATAACTGTCCCATCCCTCCTGCAGGAACTGAGAGCTAACTGTCCCATTCCTCCTGCAGGAACTGGGAGATAACTGTCCCATCCCTCCTGCAGGAACTGGGAGATAACTGTCCCATCCTTCCTGCAGGAACTGGAAGATAACTGTCCCATCCCTCCTGCAGGGACTGGGAGATAACTGTCCCATCCCTCCAGCAGAGACTGGGAGATAACTGTCCCATCCCTCCTGAAGAGACTGGGAGATAACTGTCCCATCCCTCCTGGAGGAACTGGGAGATAAATGTCCCATACCTCCTGCAGGAACTGGGAGATAACTGTCCCATTCCTCCTGCATGAACTGGGAGATAACTGTCCCATCCCTCCTGCAGGGCCTGGGAGATAACTGTCCCATCCCTCCAGCAGAGACTGGGAGATAACTGTCCCATCCCTCCAGCAGGAACTGGGAGATAACTGTCCCATCCCTCCTGCAGGGACTGGGAGATAACTGTCCCATCCCTCCAGCAGAGACTGGGAGATAACTGTCCCATCCCTCCTGAAGAGACTGGGAGATAACTGTCCCATCCCTCCTGGAGGAACTGGGAGATAAATGTCCCATACCTCCTGCAGGAACTGGGAGATAACTGTCCCATTCCTCCTGCATGAACTGGGAGATAACTGTCCCATCCCTCCTGCAGGGCCTGGGAGATAACTGTCCCATCCCTCCAGCAGAGACTGGGAGATAACTGTCCCATCCCTCCAGCAGGAACTGGGAGATAACTGTCCCATCCCTCCTGCAGGAACTGAGAGCTAACTGTCCCATTCCTCCTGCAGGAACTGGTAGAAAACTGTCCCATCCCTCCTGCAGGAACTGGGATATAACTTACCCATCCCTCCTGCAGGAACTGGTAGAAAACTGTCCCATCCCTCCTGCAGGAACTGAGAGATAACTGTCCCATCCCTTCTGCAGGAACTGAGAGATAACCGCCCCATCCCTCCTGCAGGAACTGGGAGATAACTGTCCCATCCCTCCTGCAGGAACTGAGAGTATCTGTCCCATCCCTCCAGCAGGAACTGGGAAATAACTGTCCCAT
Organism: Cordylochernes scorpioides; assembly: GCA_030710605.1. Classification (NCBI taxonomy): domain Eukaryota; kingdom Metazoa; phylum Arthropoda; class Arachnida; order Pseudoscorpiones; family Chernetidae; genus Cordylochernes; species Cordylochernes scorpioides. The sequence goes on along the minus strand of CP092881.1, from coordinate 68,681,779 downwards.
CCCTCCTGCAGGGACTGGGAGATAACTGTCCCATCCCTCCAGCAGACACTGAGAGATAACTGTCCCATCCCTCCAGCAGGAACTGGGGGATAACTGTCCCATCCCTCCTGCAGGAACTGGGAGCTAACTGTCCCATTCCTCCTGCAGGAACTGGTAGAAAACTGTCCCATCCCTCCTGCAGGAACTGGGATATAACTTACCCATCCCTCCTGCAGGAACTGGTAGAAATCTGTCCCATCCCTCCTGCAGGAACTGAGAGATAACTGCCCCGTCCCTTCTGCAGGAACTGAGAGATAACCGTCCCATCCCTCCTGCAGGAACTGGGAGATAACTGTCCCATCCCTCCTGCAGGAACTGAGAGTATCTGTCCCATCCCTCCTGCAGGAACTGGGAGATAACTGTCTCATCCTTCCTGTAGGAACTGGAAGATAACTGTCCTATCCCTCCTGCAGAGACTGGGAGATAACTGTCTCATCCTTCCTGCAGGGACTGGGAGATAACTGTCCCATCCCTCCAGCAGAGACTGGGAGATAAATGTCCCATCCCTCCTGGAGGAACTGGGAGATAAATGTCCCATACCTCCTGCATAAACTGGGAGAAAACTGTCCCATCCCTCCAGCAGAGACTGGGAGATAACTGTCCCATCCCTCCAGCAGAGACTGGGAGATAAATGTCCCATCCCTCCTGGAGGAACTGGGAGATAAATGTCCCATACCTCCTGCAGGAACTGGGAGATAACTGTCCCATCCCTCCAGCAGAGACTGGGAGATAACTGTCCCATCCCTCCTGCAGAGACTGGGAGATAACTGCCCCATCCCTCCTGGAGGAACTGGGAGATAAATGTCCCATACCTCCTGCAGGAACTGGGAGATAACTGTCCAAACCCTCCTGCAGAGACTGGGAGATAACTGTCTCATCCCTCCTGCAGGGACTGGGAGATAACTGTCCTATCCCTCCTGCAGAGACTGGGAGATAACTGTCTCATCCTTCCTGTAGGAACTGGAAGATATCTGTCCTATCCCTCCTGCAGAGACTGGGAGATAACTGTCTCATCCTTCCTGCAGGGACTGGGAGATAACTGTCCCATCCCTCCAGCAGTGACTGGGAGATAAATGTCCCATCCCTCCTGGAGGAACTGGGAGATACATGTCCCATACCTCCTGGAGGAACTGGGAGATAACTGTCCCATCCCTCCTGCAGGGACTGGGAGATAACTGTCCCATCCCTCCAGCAGAGACTGAGAGATAACTGTCCCATCCCTCCAGCAGGAACTGGGGGATAACTGTCCCATTCCTCCTGCAGGAACTGGTAGAAAACTGTCCCATCCCTCCTGCAGGAACTGGGATATAACTTACCCATCCCTCCTGCAGGAACTGGTAGAAAACTGTCCCATCCCTCCTGCAGGAACTGAGAGATAACTGCCCCATCCCTTCTGCAGGAACTGAGAGATAACCGTCCCATCCCTCCTGCAGGAACTGGGAGCTAACTGTCCCATTCCTCCTGCAGGAACTGGTAGAAAACTGTCCCATCCCTCCTGCAGGAACTGGGATATAACTTACCCATCCCTCCTGCAGGAACTGGTAGAAAACTGTCCCATCCCTCCTGCAGGAACTGAGAGATAACTGCCCCATCCCTTCTGCAGGAACTGAGAGATAACCGTCCCATCCCTCCTGCAGGAACTGGGAGCTAACTGTCCCATTCCTCCTGCAGGAACTGAGAGTATCTGTCCCATCCCTCCTGCAGGAACTGGGAGATAACTGCCCCATCCCTCCTGCAAGAACTGGGAGATAACTGTCCTATCCCTCCTGCAGAGACTGGGAGATAACTGTCTCATCCTTCCTGCAGGGACTGGGAGATAACTGTCCCATCCCTCCAGCAGAGACTGGGAGATAAATGTCCCATCCCTCCTTGAGGAACTGGGAGATAAATGTCCCATACCTCCTGCATAAACTGGGAGATAACTGTCCCATCCCTCCAGCAGAGACTGGGAGATAACTGTCCCATCCCTCCTGCAGAGACTGGGAGATAACTGCCCCATCCCTCCTGGAGGAACTGGGAGATAAATGTCTCATACCTCCTGCAGGAACTGGGAGATAACTGCCCCATCCCTCCTGCAGGAACTGAGAGATAACTGTCCCATCCCTCCTGCAGGAACTGAGAGATAGCTGTCCCATCCCTCCAGCAGGAACTGGGAGATAACTGCCCCATCCCTCCTGCAGGAACTGAGAGATTACTGTCCCATCCCTCCTGCAGGAACTGAGAGCTAACTGTCCCATTCCTCCTGCAGGAACTGGGAGATAACTGTCCCATCCCTCCTGCAGGAACTGGGAGATAACTGTCCCATCCTTCCTGCAGGAACTGGAAGATAACTGTCCCATCCCTCCTGCAGGGACTGGGAGATAACTGTCCCATCCCTCCAGCAGAGACTGGGAGATAACTGTCCCATCCCTCCTGAAGAGACTGGGAGATAACTGTCCCATCCCTCCTGGAGGAACTGGGAGATAAATGTCCCATACCTCCTGCAGGAACTGGGAGATAACTGTCCCATTCCTCCTGCATGAACTGGGAGATAACTGTCCCATCCCTCCTGCAGGGCCTGGGAGATAACTGTCCCATCCCTCCAGCAGAGACTGGGAGATAACTGTCCCATCCCTCCAGCAGGAACTGGGAGATAACTGTCCCATCCCTCCTGCAGGAACTGAGAGCTAACTGTCCCATTCCTCCTGCAGGAACTGGTAGAAAACTGTCCCATCCCTCCTGCAGGAACTGGGATATAACTTACCCATCCCTCCTGCAGGAACTGGTAGAAAACTGTCCCATCCCTCCTGCAGGAACTGAGAGATAACTGTCCCATCCCTTCTGCAGGAACTGAGAGATAACCGCCCCATCCCTCCTGCAGGAACTGGGAGATAACTGTCCCATCCCTCCTGCAGGAACTGAGAGTATCTGTCCCATCCCTCCTGCAGGAACTGGGAAATAACTGTCCCATCCCTCCTGCAGGGACTGGGAGATAACTGTCCCATCCCTCCAGCAGAGACTGAGAGATAACTGTCCCATCCCTCCAGCAGGAACTGGGGGATAACTGTCCCATCCCTCCTGCAGGAACTGGGAGCTAACTGTCCCATTCCTCCTGCAGGAACTGGTAGAAAACTGTCCCATCCCTCCTGCAGGAACTGGGATATAACTTACCCATCCCTCCTGCAGGAACTGGTAGAAAACTGTCCCATCCCTCCTGCAGGAACTGAGAGATAACTGCCCCATCCCTTCTGCAGGAACTGAGAGATAACCGTCCCATCCCTCCTGCAGGAACTGGGAGATAACTGTCCCATCCCTCCTGCAGGAACTGAGAGTATCTGTCCCATCCCTCCTGCAGGAACTGGGAGATAACTGTCTCATCCTTCCTGTAGGAACTGGAAGATAACTGTCCTATCCCTCCTGCAGAGACTGGGAGATAACTGTCTCATCCTTCCTGCAGGGACTGGGAGATAACTGTCCCATCCCTCCAGCAGAGACTGGGAGATAAATGTCCCATCCCTCCTGGAGGAACTGGGAGATAAATGTCCCATACTTCCTGCATAAACTGGGAGAAAACTGTCCCATCCCTCCAGCAGAGACTGGGAGATAACTGTCCCATCCCTCCAGCAGAGACTGGGAGATAAATGTCCCATCCCTCCTGGAGGAACTGGGAGATAAATGTCCCATACCTCCTGCAGGAACTGGGAGATAACTGTCCCATCCCTCCAGCAGAGACTGGGAGATAACTGTCCCATCCCTCCTGCAGAGACTGGGAGATAACTGCCCCATCCCTCCTGGAGGAACTGGGAGATAAATGTCCCATACCTCCTGCAGGAACTGGGAGATAACTGTCCTATCCCTCCTGCAGAGACTGGGAGATAACTGTCTCATCCCTCCTGCAGGGACTGGGAGATAACTGTCCTATCCCTCCTGCAGAGACTGGGAGATAACTGTCTCATCCTTCCTGTAGGAACTGGAAGATATCTGTCCTATCCCTCCTGCAGAGACTGGGAGATAACTGTCTCATCCTTCCTGCAGGGACTGGGAGATAACTGTCCCATCCCTCCAGCAGTGACTGGGAGATAAATGTCCCATCCCTCCTGGAGGAACTGGGAGATAAATGTCCCATACCTCCTGGAGGAACTGGGAGATAACTGTCCCATCCCTCCTGCAGTGACTGGGAGATAACTGTCCATCCCTCCAGCAGAGACTGAGAGATAACTGTCCCATCCCTCCAGCAGGAACTGGGGGATAACTGTCCCATCCCTCCTGCAGGAACTGGGAGCTAACTGTCCCATTCCTCCTGCAGGAACTGGTAGAAAACTGTCCCATCCCTCCTGCAGGAACTGGGATATAACTTACCCATCCCTCCTGCAGGAACTGGTAGAAAACTGTCCCATCCCTCCTGCAGGAACTGAGAGATAACTGCCCCATCCCTTCTGCAGGAACTGAGAGATAACCGTCCCATCCCTCCTGCAGGAACTGGGAGATAACTGTCCCATCCCTCCTGCAGGAACTGAGAGTATCTGTCCCATCCCTCCTGCAGGAACTGGGAGATAACTGCCCCATCCCTCCTGCAAGAACTGGGAGATAACTGTCCTATCCCTCCTGCAGAGACTGGGAGATAACTGTCTCATCCTTCCTGCAGGGACTGGGAGATAACTGTCCCATCCCTCCAGCAGAGACTGGGAGATAAATGTCCCATCCCTCCTTGAGGAACTGGGAGATAAATGTCCCATACCTCCTGCATAAACTGGGAGATAACTGTCCCATCCCTCCAGCAGAGACTGGGAGATAACTGTCCCATCCCTCCTGCAGAGACTGGGAGATAACTGCCCCATCCCTCCTGGAGGAACTGGGAGATAAATGTCTCATACCTCCTGCAGGAACTGGGAGATAACTGCCCCATCCCTCCTGCAGGAACTGAGAGATAACTGTCCCATCCCTCCTGCAGGAACTGAGAGATAGCTGTCCCATCCCTCCAGCAGGAACTGGGAGATAACTGCCCCATCCCTCCTGCAGGAACTGAGAGATTACTGTCCCATCCCTCCTGCATGAACTGAGAGATAACTGTCCCATCCCTCCTGCATGAACTGAGAGATAACTGTCCCATCCCTCCAGCAGGAACTGGGAGATAACTGTCCAATTCCTCCTGCAGGAACTGGGAGAAAACTGTCCCATCCCTCCTGCAGGGACTGGGAGATAACTGTCCCATTCCTCCAGCAGAGACTGAGAGATAACTGACCCATCCCTCCAGCAGGAACTGAGAGATAGCTGTCCCATCCCTCCAGCAGGAACTGGGAGATAACTGCCCCATCCCTCCTGCAGGAACTGAGAGATAACTGTCCCATCCCTCCTGCATGAACTGAGAGATAACTGTCCCATCCCTCCTGCATGAACTGAGAGATAACTGTCCCATCCCTCCTGCAAGAACTGGGATATAACTGTCCCATCCCTCCTGCAGAAACAAGGCTATAACTGTCCCATCCCCCCTGCAGGAACTGAGAGTTAACTGTCCCAAATTTCCTGTACAGGTCTTTCTACGACCTACAACGGCAGAGAAGACATCCTCCAACACTGGGCCCTTGTCCGGCGAGGTCAGGCCGGGCTATAAGTCCAGGCGGGCGGCCGACCCCACAGTCAACGGCGACATGGCGCTCGTGGCGGTGGTGGTCCTGGCGTTGTCAGCAGGTGGGTCCTTCCTCGCCCAACTCCGATGCATAGAAATTCATTCCAATGTCTTTTTCTGAAATCACACCTTCAATTATTCTCTATTTTCAATTATATTTTTTACGTTTATTTGATGTCCTTTAAACTATTTTTAAAAATAGAGATTATTTATATATATTGTAATATTCAAACGAACATATCATGCTGTTGAGGAGAGTTAAAAGAAGTGGAACAATCAGTAAAAATGCTGCAAACAGCTTTATATACTCATCTTTCTATTTAATATAATGGATAAAAAATTGCACAAAATATTTATAAGAACGATAATAACTAGAGATTTCTCTCTCTATTTTTCATTTTCAGTCTGTAGGTTTTCAGTAACTCTGAAAATTTTTATTAAGTTACCGAAGTTTTGCCTCGGGTACCTCAAGGTGCACGGTGCATCTGTCAATCAAGCCGTTTTTTACACTGCCTTTGTGTCGCCCACATCTCGGAGACATCTCTCACCACTAGGGATCCAGCATGTGTTTCTTTGCAACGGAAAATCAAAATTTATTTTAAGAAGAAATAACGATTATTTCTAACCTTAGTATGAGGTATGAAAGGATGAATTGTGAAGAGTAATGATAAACGGAAAAATAAGTGTTCAGGGATGGGAGATAACTGTCCCATCCCATCCCTGGACACTTTTATTTTTCCGTTTATCATTACTCTTCACAATTCATCCTTTCATACCTCATACTAAGGTTAGAAGTAATCGTTATTTTCCTTCAAATAATTTTTTATTTTTCGTTCAAAAGAAACCCATGCGGGATAATTTTCAAATGTCGTTTTACAATCACAAGCCGCATTATATTGTATTGTAAATGATCAGTACAGTGGACCCTCGGTTTGCGAGCATAATCCGTTCCAGAGCCATGCTCGTACTCCAAAACGCTCGTAGTGCGAAACTAATTTCTTATTTTTAATAATTGAAACTCGAGCAATTCTTCTTGCTACGAACAATTGCACAGTTTCCCACATTTTACATATTTCCCGAATCTGATCTGAAGGGAGGGATCCCAGTGAATTTTCATCCATCACGATTACGGGCAACCATCACGAGTTGCTCGTAATGCGAAATTTCACTCGTAATCCGAGGTAAAATTTTTCAAAAAATTTTGCTCGTACTGCGAAAAGCTCGTACTCCAAGGTGCTCGTAAACCGAGGGTCCACTGTATAGGCTATTTTGATAAATGATAAAATATAATATCAAAAATATACTAATTTCAAAATATCTCAGGCTTGTTACACGTATATATACTTGTATTTTGGTTATATTTTTACTTTTTTTTAAGTCATAAAATAACCAATTCCAAATTTATTTAAATTTTTTCATTCATTAATTAAGTAAATGACACACACACACACATCTCTCCATATCGTTCAACTTAAGTAGCATGATAAGGAGATTCCTTTTTTCTTAGTTTATCCATCTTATCCCAGTACAATTTCACATTTTACTGTTTTTTCTCAATAATTAATTTTATTTATTTAACCTGATAATCGAAATTGAACTCTTATGAATATTTGAGACAAGAGAAAATTTATTATTAATTAAAATAAAACCCTAAAATGCATCGATTAAATTGAAAACCAAACATAATGTTTTATCCTATTTCTAAAGAAGCTTTATCAACCGATTTACTATCACTTTATAAATGTTTATTTATGTGAGTACACACATCCTCACGAAGACAATGATTTATATACAGCGATGGTTGGATGCAGAATTGACGTTTAAATATCTACAAAACGTATATATGGGATCCTCTCTCTCTCTATATATATATATATTATAAAAAAGAGATTTTCTGCTTGAATTTTGATTATATAAGTCGACAGGATTAAACTATGGTAATGCAGTGGTGGTTAAATCTTGAAAGTATGATAATGAAAAATAGTTTTGATCAGTAATTTAATTGAGTTAAAGGGATATATAAAAAAGACATAATTTGATAAAAGTGCTGCCTGGCTTTAGGCGAGTAGAATAAGAAAAACAAAAGATTATTTACATAATGTACAAAAGATTTGAGCCGGCCAGCTGTAAAGAACAACAACGAGATTTTATAGGGGAAGCATGACCTCTGGCGTTCGATTTAACAGAGTATTTGAATCGATGAAATATATTTGAAAAACATATTTGTATATAACATATATGTAACAGAATATATAGTAGAATTAAATATATGAAAGATAGTTGTATTAGAGAAAGAGTAATGATCATTAAAAACAAATTAGAAAAATATTACTTTTAAGGTATCAAAAGGGTTATTTTTATTTTAAGTAACAACATAGGGTTATAACAAGTTCACGCTGTAGCATAGAATGTTACGCGTCATAGAAGAAGAACATAGGGTAAAAAGGAAGAATTGAAGGAATTAGGATAAGAAAAAGAGCAAAGACAGAACCATTTTAACTTTTTATCAAACATTATATTGAGACGTTACAGAAACAATTTTCAATTGTACATAAATTCCTTTAAAATGTTACTTTAATTTTTCATATGTTTATTTTCAATTTCTTTTTCTCATTCATCAAAAGTCAATGATGTACATACTAAATTAGTAAAAACTCAATAAAAACGATATGTAAAAATATACATAAACAAATGGCTTGTAAAAGAAAGCAGCAATAAATGAGTTTAGGCAAAATGTCTATTTCATTAACAAACATTTCACTTTTAAAATAATAAACTTTAAAAATAAAGTTTTACTAAACTAAAATTAGCGTTTTAAAAATAAAAACGTGGCATTTGGCGCAGTCGAAAAGGATACGGAAAAAGAAAATGGCGGAAAATCCAAACAACCGGTTGCAAAAGTTCAACGGCTCGAAGTCGGCAATTAGGCCTGAGTCATGGATCAAATTATATGATTTTGAAAATAATTCTTTAAAAGAAGATGAAAAAATCAAAAATCTTATGTACTACTTGACAGATTCAGCACTTGAATGGTATGCAGACGAGATTATTTCAAATCCTGCAATAAAAAGATGGGAAGTTGTAAAAGAAAAGTTGATTCAAAGATTTGGTTCATACAACGCAAATCCAATTGTCTCAGCATCACATCGAAGATTAAAACGAGAAGAATCAATAGAAAATTATTTTCAAGATAAAATTCGCCTGTTAAATCAAACCCATCTAACGAAGGAGGAAAAAATTCATTTATTAACAGACGGACTTCCAAATGATTGGAAAGATTTAATTGTGGCTGCACAGCCAACTGACACCACGAAATGGTTCCATATCGCAGCTTCAATTGAACAAAATAGGGCTTCAATTCAGTTTAAGCCTAAAAACAAAATACATCTCGCGACAAAAAATAATGATAATAGAAAAAATGTTTGCCCATTCTGGTGTCCAATATGTTCGAAAAAGGGAATAAAAATTAAACATTGGGTCACAGATTGTGAGGATTATGATCCTAATTATAAAAAGGATAGGCCTAATCAAAACACTTCAGTGAAACAAGTATGCGGAGCCCCGGAATTGTTGAATGTAAGTACTTTGACAAATACCCCTACACAAGGAGCTTTCAAGCTTATCAACATAAGTGTTGAAGTAAATGGAATTCCTGCGCAAGCATTTGTGGATACTGGAGCAACAGTATCAATAATCAATTGGCGATTGTTCAAGCGAACCCGTCTTCAACTTCAACCAAATTCAGACATTCACATCAGCCAAGCGGATGGTGTTACCAGGACATGTGGAAGCCTTCAGACCAAGGTAAGAATAGATAAATTAATTAAACCTGTAACTCTCCATGTAATGAAGAACTTTAAATATCCACTCTTGATCGGATTAGATGTTGCATCTCTTTTTAATCTTTTAATAGACGTCAAAGACAAAACAATTTACACCAAATTTGATGGATTACAAAATCCAATTCTTGTAAATCATCTAGAAGAGATAAGAGAACATGAATTAAAAGAATTACTTGAACACAATAGGAATGTATTTTCTCAGCATGCTATTGATTTGGGAAAAGTAGCTATACAACATAAGATCATCACGAAAAGTGAACAACCAATTTCTCTTAGACCCTATCGTCGTCCTCTAAAAGAGTATGAAGAGATAGCTGAACAAGTTAAAGAACTTCTCGAACACAAGTTAATAAGAATTTCAGATTCTCCTTGGGCATTTCCTGTTGTTATGGTTCCCAAGAAGGATGGAAATAAAAGGATGTGCATTGATTACAGACGTCTTAATGAGATCACACTAGATGACAGGCAACCCCTACCTCACATACAGGACATGTTTGATCGATTGCATGGATCCAGATTCTTCTCTACCCTTGATGTTGCATGGGGTTATTGGCAGATCGAAATGGACCCGCAATCTATTCATAAAACTGCATTCGTCACAAACGATGGTCATTATGAGTTTTTAGTGATGCCCTTTGGTTTAAAAAATGCTGCTTCAACGTTTCAAAGGATAATCCAACATATTCTAGGTGAATTATTATGGAAAGGAACTTGCTCTTTTCAAGATGACATATTGGTGTACACGAAAACATGGCAAGAGCACATAGAGCTTCTTAGTAAAGTTTTTGATAAATTAAGACAGTACAACATGAAATTAAAATTGTCGAAATGTATTTTTGGAAGAACTGAAGTAAAATACCTCGGACATATCATCAGTCACAATCAATTAAAACCTGATCCAGGAAAAGTAAAATCTATTCAAGACTTTCCAAGACCTGATACTGTAAAGAAAGTTCGTCAGTTCATGGGATTGGCAAATTATTACAGAAAATTTGTGAAGGACTTTTCTAAAATTTCATTCCCCTTGGTTCGACTCACTCGGAAGAATCAGCCCTTCATCTGGAATGAGGAAGTAGAGGAGTCATTCGCTAAACTTAAAATGGCACTGTCTACAAAACCTGTCCTTGCTATTTACAACCCGGACTACCCCTCTAAAGTTTATACAGATGCCTCCAAATATGGAATTGGAGCAATCCTAACACAAATTGATCCAGACAATGAGGAACATGTAATTGCTTATTACTCCAAAACACTGCAACCACACCAAGAGAATTATTCTGCTTATGAGATGGAATGCCTAGCCGTAATACAAGCAACTGATCACTTTCATGTGTACATAGAAAACCAACCATTTGAAATCATCACTGATCATGCGGCGCTCCAATGGCTTTTCACCATGAAGAAACCGAAACCTAAGTATTTTAGATGGATTCTTAGTTTATCCTCGAAATCATGTAACATCGTTCATCGTTCTGGAAAGCAACAAACTCATGTTGACGCCCTATCAAGACTCCCAGTTGTTAACATTGCAACTCAAGAACTTCAAGAACACCAACAAAATTCAGATTTGAGTTTCTTGAAAAATTCCCACACTCACGACGGTGTGGTAATGATCAAACAAAAAGGAGTTTTTAAAGCAGTTGTCCCAAACTCGCTTACCAAAAAAATATTGGAAGAATATCACGATTCATTGAGTCACCCATCAATAACCAAAACATGCAAACTTATAACTCAATGTTATTGGTGGAAAGGAATAACAACTGATATCAAGAATTATGTTCGATCTTGTAAATCTTGTCAACTAGTGAAGGTCAGACATGAACCAACTTTAGGAGAAATGATCACTCCAACGTCAAATATCCAACCATTACAAATGATCGGTTGTGACACTATTGTACTGGGAACAGCAGCAGCTAACACAAAGCATAAATTCATTCAAGTTTTTGTTGATCACGCAACTCGTTATCTATGGGCATATCCCACAATAACAAACACTGCTCAAGCTGTCACTCAATGTCTTGATAAGATAATCAAATCTGTTAATTCGATCAATACTATCTTAACAGATAATGGCAAAAATTTTATATCAAAAGAGTTCAACAAATTTCTTTCTTTACAAGGAATTAAACACACATATACTTCGCCTTATCATCCTCAGTGCAATGGCATTTGTGAGAAATTAAATGATACGATAATGACAAAACTGAGAATAGCTGTTCTAGAGAAACCTAGATGTAAATGGAGCTCATTGTTACCGCAAGTTGTCAAAAATTATAATTCCACACCACATGACGTGACTGGTTTTTCACCGCTTTTCTTAATGTATGGAATCGGTAATGTACCCGAATTTGCCGACCAAACTCCAATTACAATTGAAGAAGCCAGGAAGAAAGCTAGCCTGCGGACAGAACAAATTAGAAGTAAGTGGAAGATTAAACACGATAGCCATCACCCCAAGTATGTCTTTAAAGAAGGAGACTTAGTCATAAGAAAAATTGCCATCAACGACCCTCGTCTCATCAAGACATCACCAAAATATGAAGGACCATTTGTCATTCAAAAAAAGATATCTGATGTAACCTACGATATCTCTCTGAAAGACCAAAAGCAAGCAAGACGCGTTCACATATCTCAACTTCGACCATTTATTACCCGAGAATAAATGCTTCAAGAAGGGGAATATGAGACGTTACAGAAACAATTTTCAATTGTACATAAATTCCTTTAAAATGTTACTTTAATTTTTCATATGTTTATTTTCAATTTCTTTTTCTCATTCATCAAAAGTCAATGATGTACATACTAAATTAGTAAAAACTCAATAAAAACGATATGTAAAAATATACATAAACAAATGGCTTGTAAAAGAAAGCAGCAATAAATGAGTTTAGGCAAAATGTCTATTTCATTAACAAACATTTCACTTTTAAAATAATAAACTTTAAAAATAAAGTTTTACTAAACTAAAATTAGCGTTTTAAAAATAAAAACGTGGCAATATATATATGCTGATTCTCCGCAAAGTTTACAGATACAGTAGAACCTCCCTGTAAAGAACACCTAATTTCAGATCCAAAGTGTCCTTTAGGAAGAGATTTCCTCTTACTGGAGAGTTGCTAAATAATAAAAATAGTCATTTTGCAACTGAAAACTGTCCTTTATAGAGAGGTGTACTCTATCGGGAGTGTCTTCTCATGGAGGTTCTACTGTACATCGGGAGGATGTCCTTTCTAGTTTTTACAGATTATATGAAGAAATCCGTGTTTGTATTTCAGTAATAGACGTGACTTACCTTCCTAATAGAACCTGAAAAAGAGTATATTTTCCTGAAAAAAGTATACACAGCCTAGCAGCTATATCTTTCTAGTTAATCACCATTGTTTAATAAAATTCACTCACTTTCCATTCGAATTCTATGAATAATTTCCAGGAGTGACTTGTCTTCCCACTAGAGCCTGAAAAGGAGTATACAGTTAAACCTGTCTATAGCGCGTACCTCTTGGGACTCACCAAAATAGGGTGCTATAGAGAGGGGGTGCTATAGACAGGTCACTTTTAATGTCAAATTTTTACATTTTAATGTTTAAAAATCGGGCGCTATAGAGAGGAAGGCGCTATTTAGAGGGGCCGCTATAGACAGGTTTAACTGTAATTTCCTGAAAAGATACACAGCCTATCAGTTGTATCTTTTTAGTTAATCATCATTGTTCAATATAATTCTATCCTTCATTCAAATTCTATAAGTGATTTCCAGGAGTGACTTGCATTGCCTTTTGGTTTGCTCCTTTTCAGAACGCGGTTTCAAATGATGGATCCATTTGGAAAGTAGGAACAAGGGATTTAATATGCGATTGATATTTCTTTTATAGATTTCTTTTCTTGATTTAAATATGCAACGTTATTTCATATTAGATATTTTATTACTTTTTCTGTGTGTTTGTCACACTAAAGCAGACATTTTATTATGTATTAGAGTATATTCTAAGAGAGAAATTGCTTTAGATAGTATGCTATAGCTTCTTCTCGTTCTTATATATGCCTAACTTGCCGATTCTATTCCATAGGTTCCAAAAGTGTTGTCTTATTATTATTATTTCTTATCTCCACTCAATCATATTAGGGCATCAAGCTTGTAGAGCCTTGACAACCATGATGACTGGGTGAAGTAGAATGCATCTGCCTTTGTCATTAAGACTGGGAGCACTACTCAGTGGCAGGCCACTGACTTAGCTCCAAAAGAAGTGACCGCCTCTGACATGAGGAATAGACGCCATGTGCAGCTGCTCCTAACATGGAGTACAAACGCTGCTCATCCTGTATCCCTGGATCAGGAGCCCTTACAGGGTACTATCAGCCGGGCCAGCTGAGCCCAGGTTTTTTTAGCGAGCTTGTTACTGCTTCCCCTCCTCCTTTTTCATCCGGGCTTGGGACCGGCAAAGGCGGAGTTCAAAAAGTGTTGTTATTGTGATAATTGCACAAATGGATTTAGTTTTTATGTTAAGTATGCTATACAATTTTAAATAGTTGGTATAGTATGATGCACTAGCAGCCATCTGTTATCAAAATTCGAAACTATTTTAAAGGCGTAAGATTCTTTTTGAAATTAAACAATTTCTACTGCCCTTACTGCAATGAAAAAATTAAAGGGAGGACCTGGCTCATCAGTGGTGAACCCTCCCAGCGGTTTCGCCAGTTTAATCTACCATAGTTGGTATAGTTATACAAAAGTATTTTTGTATATAGGAGTTTATAAATCCTGATCTCTGTTTTTCGTATGGGCTCAAAGATCATAATACACTTTGGTTATAGCCCGTGACACCATATTCTCTCTGATCTCTGTCTATATAGATATGATACCGTTTATATGAAAATCTTCCACTTTTACAGAATTTGATATTCTTTGTTCTATTTTTGTATAATCATTTTGTTAAGTTTCTTGTAGAAAAATATACAGTTGCATCAACTTCTAACTTATTTAGACCAGTCCCGACGTTTCGGCAACTGGCCTTCCTCAGGAGAATTGTTTTTTTATTATTTAGATGGGTTTTGTTGAGGCGTCACCATTTGGATAAATTGTTTACTGAATCTTGTGTGTAACTCTTTGATGGAATAGGCTATAAGATGACCGGGTACATGTAGCATTTAGTGCGAGTTGAATCCATAGATTGCGGTAAGTGTGCCCGGACACATAGGAAAAACAATGGCTTAAGAGGATCTTATAAGAGATACCATTCCAGATGTTAATATTATGTTTTTTCTTGTAGCGAACGTTTTATTGTGTTTGTTTGAATAGAATGTTTTTCTTGTAGCGAACGTTTCATTGTGTTATTTGTAGTGCATATTTTATTGCGTTTATTTTTAGAGAACGTTTTATGGAGTTTGTTTTTGTAGCAAACATTTTATTGTATTTGTTTGTGGCAAATATTTTATTGTGTTTTTTTTTTTTTTTTTTGTGGTGAACGTTTTATTGTGCTTGTGTAGCGAACGTTCTATTATGTTATTTGTAGTGCATATTTTATTGTGTTTATTTTTAGAGAACGTTTTATGGAGTTTGTTTTTGTAGCAATCATTTTATTGTGCTTGTTTGTGGCGAACGTTTTAGGTTTGTTTGTACCAAAGATTTTATTGTGTTTGTTTGTATCGATCGTTTTGTTGTGTTTTAGTGAACGTTTTGTTGTGTTTTAGTGAACGTTTGATTGTGTTTGTCTGTAGCGAGTGTTTTATTGTACTTGTTTGTAGTGAACGTGTTAAGTAACGTGTGATCATTTCTGTTTTCTAATTTGACTATTAGGTTGTGTCTTTAAAAAGAGTTAACAGCCTTGCGAAAATGTACAAAATCTCCAAAGGTTGAATTGTCGCTTAACAAGATTTAGTGTTGGTTATACAGAATGAACCCACAATTTATCATATGTTAGAGAAGATACTGCGGTCCCCCCTGGACCCTTGGAATATTCGACCAAATTCTGGTCCAAGGTGACTAACGTGGCAACGGCACCCATTTTCCAATGAAGAACAACAAAGAGAGGAATCCTCCCTGCGGTCCCTTGGAATATTCGACCAAATTCTGGCCCAAGGTGACTAACGTGGCAACGGCACCCATTTTCCAATGAAGAACAACAAAGAAAGGAATCCTCCCCGCGGTCCCTTGGAATATTCGACCAAATTCTGGTCCAAGGTGACTAACGTGGCAACGGCACCCATTTTCCAATGAAGAACAACAAAGAGAGTAATCCTCCCTGCGGACCCTTGGTATATTCGACAAAATTCTGGTCCAAGGTGACTAACGTGGCAACGGCACCCATTTTCCAATGAAGAACAACAAAGAGAGTAATCCTCCCTGCGGACCCTTGGTATATTCGACAAAATTCTGGTCCAAGGTGACTAACGTGGCAACGGCACCCATTTTCCAATGAAGAACAACAAAGAGATGAATCCTCCCTGCGATCCCTTGGGATATTCGACCAAATTCTGGTCCGAGTTGACTAACGTGGCAACGGTACCCATTTTCCAATGAAGAGCAAAAGAAGATACATTGTGATCCAGTTCTGAGCTGTAAACCACAACCTATTTCACACAATAACGGTGACTGTGTTGTATGTGCAGCATGCAGCGCCCATTCCCTAGCAGACATCCAGGCGGTAAGTCACCGACCTTCAATCACAAATTTATAGACAATCCTCGGTATACAGTGAGAGAATATATTATATTAGAGAGAGAGATTTAGATAACAATAACACATCGACATTTTGAAATTGGAAACTTACAAGAAAACATTTCTAATCCATGTCTCATAGTGTTGTTAATTATAAAGCAGCTTATCTTATTATTAACTATAAACAATATTATACTATAAGGCACCATCTGGATGACATATCATGAGGATGAGCGATCGGGAGGATTGAAATGAGGCAACTACAGCGGAAAGTCGCCAAGTTTTTCAACGACATTTCTTGTCCACCTAGCTCTTCTGTCTTGTCCTTTACCCGGTCACTTTGTATTTCTTGCTTAGCCAGTGGGCAGCTACTTTGTTGGACTTTTTCTCAGGAACTTTCTTCACAAACTCTCAGGCAGGCTCTTTGGACCCGCTCACTTCGAGTTTAGCCTCTCTCCACACATTCAAATACGTATGTATCTTTTTCTTAGCCAGTGGGCGGATACTTTGTTGGACTCTTTATCGTGAACTTTCTTCAAACTCTCAGGCGGGATCATTGACCCGCCCACTCGCGAGTTTAGCCTCTCCCCACACATTCACATGCACATGTATTTCTTACTTATCCAGTGGGCGGCTATTTTGTTGGACTCTTTCTCATGAACTCTTTTCAAACTCTCGGGGTGGACTCTTTGGACCCGCCCACTTCGAGTTTGACATCTCCCCACACATTCACATACATATGTATTTCTTTCTTAGCCAGTGGGCGGCTACTTTGTTGGACTCTTTCTCGTGAACTATTTTCAAACTCTCAGGTGGACTCTTTGGACCCGCTCACTTCGAGTTTAGCTTCTCCCCACACATTCACATACATGTGTATTTCTTTCTTAGCCAGTGGGCGGCTACTTTGTTGGACTCTTTCTCATGAACTTTCTTTAAACTCTCAGGTGGACTCTTTGGACCCGCTCACTTCGAGTTTAGCTTCTCCCCACACATTCTCCAATTGGCTCTGTCCCGACATACTCTTATCTCCTCCCCTCTTCTTTCATTTGTACCTTCTTATCGACAAGTCCTCTATTGAAGGGCCAACATCCAAAAGCTCGCCATTACAATTATAATAAATATAATTGGTGTCGAAAATGATTTTAAATATTAAAATTTGTTTAAGTCCAATTAGAATGTAAGGCTTAAATACATCAGAGAAGGCTATCTATGATCGAAGAATTCTCCTTCAAGCAATCAGAGTTATCCAACACTCTTATTATATTTTTAATTGAATTAAATAAATATATACAAATATATTCAGAGTTTGTTTTATTCAGAAATTGGGAGGCAAGCTTTCACGCAGTCGCGCTTCATCAGGCCACTGGCTCCGCAAAGACGTGCAACATTAGTAATGGTGATTCACAGAAATAAATTTTAAAAATCAAATATAAAAATAGTTTTCAGTTGTTTAGATGGTTAGGGAGACAGTTTCAATAGTGGTGGATTTATCTGCGTTGAATATGCTGGAACTGTTGGGGTAGATCAATTCTTCTGTTTATGCTGTTATTGTCTTTGGAGATTAAAGATTCTAGAATGATTCTATTGTATTTGCAACTTATTGTTAATAACAGAAAGGTAAACATTAAAATTCTTGCTTTCGCCTATGACTTTATGGTCTTCTTCTTTCAGGCCGAAGAGCAGATGGGGTGGCTGCTGTAAGCTAGAGATCATTCGCCATGCTCAAATCATTACTCTTGCACATTCTATAGAGGACATCTCTCTCCTTTCATAAATAAAAACCTATTAATAAAAAGCTTTCAAATAAGTGTCCGTTATTTTTTTTTTATTTGGTGCAAACATAAAAGAGAATATGGAAATAGATATAATGCATGAAAATAATAAAATACACTTCTAGCGCAAGAATAATATATACTAACACAACGATTAATATGCTAAGAGATTAAAAATAAGTTAATATATGGGTCTATTTTTATTTCTTCTTTTGATTAATAGAGATGGCTCTGATGTGGCGCATGGAATATGTAAATATGATCATACCTCATATTGGTCAATATATTTTCCATACAAACTATGTTTTCTACCAGTTTTTCTGACAAGTGCCTTGCATGCAGGAAGAATTCGTGGTCGCCCTGCCCTTGCAGCAGTCGGATATCCTACCATCGCCAGATATTGTCATCAAGGAAGTCCCTGTCATGGAGGGGCTGGACAAGAGGAGGAGATACGCCCCCAGGCCCCTCGGCATAGCCCCACCGCCCAGACGACCCCCGGGACCGCCTCCTCCCTTCCCTCCGGGTAGAAGGTTCCACCAACTTCGGGAACACGAACTGAAAAGAGAGAAACCCATGTTTCTATCTTTTGATCAACCACTCTTCATCAATTCCATTCTTCCAGAGAAAAACCCTCAATTCTACAGTCCAAGACATAAGGCTCCATTCAGGAGGAGAAGTTTGGACGCTCCTAAAACTGAGACTCCCTGGACAAGAATGATGCCGAGTTCTTTCCCGGGTTTCGAAGTGGCTTCTGATGTGACGGGATCTGCTCCTAGTCCGAATCACTCGTTCTTGCCCATCTTCGGACCTTTGGAGGACTCAATGGCAATGGAGCCGTCCTCCCAAGCAGCTGGCAAGGATTCTTCCTCCTCCCTCATTGCCATATCCCCCTATCCCCCATACCCTGTGTACGATATCTCCCCTTTCTACTACCCAGCGGTCTACATACCCCCTCCTTACCCATTTGCATATTATGTGCTCCCTCCCTACCCACCATTCCTGCCGCCTCCTCCTTTCCCCTTCCCACCTCCTCCAATAGAAGTGCCTCTGCTGCCCCCGCCCACCTTCCACGTCATTATCCACCCCGACCCCGTGGTAGGGTATCCCTCCCGCCCTGATCCCCTCGTGGAGCGGACGGTGATGGTCGGTCCCCCAAGTGGGACGGAGACCCGGGGATACTTCCGCCCCACCTTCAATCAGCCTTCTTCCTCCTAACCACTCATCAGCCACTTTTGTCTCTCTTCTACTCACATTAATTGAAAAATATATTTACATAGTATCTTATATATAAACCTCCTACCATTGGCAAAAATATATTTACACAGTGTCTTATATATATATAAACTTCTTACCATTGGCAAAAATAGATTTGCATAGTATCTTATATAAAAACCTCCTCTTCCCTGAAAAGAATATATTCATCCCGCAGTTATCAGCAAAGTTCTCTTCCAATAACCTCGCAGTGCTGAGACAAGAGTTAATCCCTTCTCTCTTCAAAAACTGTATAATTTATAAAAATAAATATTATTATTATTATAAAACAACCCTCATAAAGACCTAAATGTATATTGAATGAGGATTCACAATATATGCTAGAAATAAATTTTTCAAACATACTCATGGCTTCGTGATTTCATACTGACATTCATCATTTCAAACATTCATTTTGTTGCCTGTTATAATTACTCCAACTTTTTCAAACTATTAGAAAAGTGTATTAATAAGTAAAATTGGGTATCAATAAAGACAGTCTCTCAGAATGTAATGAAATCAAAAAGATATATCAACAATACAAAATGTATATATTTGAACATTTCTAAATGTGTCTTTGATTGTGTAAAGTTGGCATAGCCCCCAGCTCCATATATGACATACAGAAACTCAAGAAATAATTGATATTTACCGATATTAACTAGTATATATATACAAGGTTATCCCAAAAGTTTGTAAACACTTGCAAAAAAATTGAAATGCCATTATTATTCGCCGTTATTTATAATGTCTTTGTATTATGTATTATTATGTATTCGCCAAGTAATATGAAAACAACGTTTTAAGAAAAACACGAACTTTTGGGACAATCTTATAGTAGCGTTTTTAATCATTATATTCTGAGAAACATCGGAAACACAATATCTATATAGATAATACCGTAACAGAGTTTTCCATTGTAAAGTCCTAAGCTATCTCCTCCGAAGATTCTAAACTACACATAACGATCTATATACCAAAATTTTCGTTATTTTTTTCTTCGTATGTTAGTTCTGTTTTTATTTTCCTAATGTTAACAGTTATTTTTATTTTTTAATTTAATCTATTTTACAATCGTAGATTTTTTGCATTTATCATCATCAATTCCTTTGTTTTGAAAGTGCGTTCTTTTTATTCTAGCATTTATTTCTTTTATATTTCTTTATATTGTATAATATTACTAATAAAGCGAAAACCAAAGGTATATAGCTATATATTTATAATATATTTATCATTTTTCTTTTTTTTTGAGGAAATTATATATCTTTTATACAAGACTAGACGAATGGCCCGGGCAACGCCCGGGTTTTACCCGAGTACGTATATATTTTAAAAACGTTTTAATTCAAATACTATTCGTTACAATTATAAATTGCCGCCATGGATGTCACTCTTGTGAAACGTCCCGCCCCAAACTGTGTGTGTCTTGAAAATATAAAAATAAAAATGTGAATTTTCATAAAGATTTCATCATGTCGATTTTTTTTTTTTTTGCATTTCACCTACTAAATCGATAGAGATAATTACATTTGCAACATGAACTTAGGTATATTGACTAAATAGAAAACTGCATAGTAATAAAGATCATTTTTTAAAGGCACCATATCGTTTTTTTTTTTTCAATAAAATCGAAACAAAAATTAACGATAAATAACGATAATTGCCTTAAAAAGAAATTGCCTTAAAAAAAAGAAACATTCGCGGTGATTTTGTCTTGCATTCGTTTATACAATTATTATATACGAATGACCCGGGCAACGCCCGGGTTTTACCCGATTAAATGCTTTTATTCAAATACTATTCGTTACAATTATAAATTGGCGCCGTGGATGTCATTCTTGTATAATATATAAATGAGTTTTAAAAATTGTAAAAAAAAATGCATCGGCCGGGAATCGAACCCGGGCCGCCCGCGTGGCAGGCGAGCATTCTACCACTGAACCACCGATGGTTATGAAAAATCCCATCCGTGAGCTTCAAACAGACAAACAGACAGAATAAGGCAAATATATAAGTAGATAATAAGATTACTTTGCAACATTGTTTATGCAATGATTATTTAAATTATCAAGATCTCTCTTTAAAAATATTTACATTAATTACATAAGAGGAAAAAAAGGTATAGATGATTATTTTTTTTCGCCTAAATATTTTTTTCCAACTCTGAAGTGAAACTAAGATTTTTAAAAACCTTTGTGCATAAAAATTTTGCATAATGTTGTCATGTAGTTTGATTGTTGACAAAAATCTTTGAAGAATTTATATATTTAAAAAAATATTTTATCTAAACCTTCCAAGGACAAACAATATTAATTTAAAATTTCCTGAAATATTTAAATATATATACTCTAAGCATTTCACGATTAATTTACAAGTCATTTAATTATTTAAATTATTACAAAATTGTTACAAAAAATAGAAAAATGGTTAGGCGTTGATAATAAACACACACACACACAAAAGCCTTTATTAAGGACTTGCCCCATATAGATTCTCCCAATTGGGTAAGATAATAATCATCTTGTGTTATTTACATAGAAATTAAACTGGCTTTACTCTTCGTCTCAAAGTCATTCACTTGTTGACTGTTCCTTACATAATGATGATCTAAAAAATTTATAATAAGCTATTGCCTTAGATTTATTTGCTGATATTTTTGAAAGCAATACGTAGGGTGAAATGTTGGTACATTTAATTTGTTGATATAGGGCCTTCCTCTCTGCATCAAGGGATGTACAATTAAGCAGGTAATGGGGGAGTTCTTCAGTAATTTCTTTGTCACACAGTGTACATATTAAGTTTTTGGCCTCGAACGTCAGAGCGTGTTTTTTTTTTAAGACTGTTTTTCACCTTTCTACAGCCAGCCAGCTAGCTGGGATATTAAAAATATGTTAATTTTGTTACATAATTTTTTTTTTTGTATTCCAATAAGGAAAGAAATAAAATTGGATACAATAATTCATTTTTAAAAATTAATAAATTCGGAATTAAACACAAGGTAATAAGACCAAATTCAAATAAATAAATAGTGTGTGATATTTAAATAAGAGGGTTGATACCATCTTCAGACCAAAGTTTGTCATGTTTCAGTATTTTTGTCCTGAAGATGGTAACAACGCTGTTACCAAAATGTCACACACTTATTTATTTATTTGGATACAGTCTTATTACCTTTTGTTTATAATCTATAACCCAAATTTTACCTTATCAAATTCTAAATTATTCAATACAAATTTTTGCTACTAAATATTTTGCAATGCAATTAATAAGTGATTTTCGGACAAAGAAATATACCCACTTTGACATTTTAAAACATCTTGTTTTGTTTTCTAACTGCTTCTCAAATGATAATTTATTCATGTTGAAATTCAATCCTCTTATTATATAATTTATTAAATTGTGAGGAATAAAGGTTCATAACTTTTCATTTCTTAATCAACAAGATGATAAGGCACAATTTGGATTATAGATTTTAAACCCATGGTAATAATACCAAATCTAAATAAATAAATAGTGTGTGATGTTTCAGTAACAGCATTGTTACCATCTTCAGACAAAAGTACTGACAAAAGTATCATTCAGTACTTTTGTTTGAAGATGGTAACAACGCTGAAACGTCACACACTATTTATTTATATGGATTTGGTTTTATTACCTTGTGTTTATAATCAACAAGATGTTTTAATGGTAGCCCCACAACATATTGAGTGGGAAGTGATGTCACATTAATATATACTGTTATCAGCGTCATGCACAATTCTGTCACGTTAAGTCACGTGTCAAGTTACGGTAAGTAAAAATTTAAAAATTAAAAAAAAGATGCCGAAACCCGGGATCGAACCAGGGACCTTTAGATATTCAGTCTAACGCTCTCCTTACTGAGCTATTTCGGCTTATTTTATTTATTTCTTTAGAAGCTTCTATCTTTATAATTATGTATATTTTCAAAAAGTCAATTCACACCTCTTCTCTGGAGACCATGGGAATACTGACTAATTCATTATGCTAACATAATTATAAATGCAAGTATCAGAGTCATCAACAATTCTGTCATCGTTTGCTTTTGTGAATGGAATAAATACCCAAATAGGGCCATTTCTTATAAGCATCAGTGGTTCAGTGGTAGAAAGCTCGCCTGCCACGCGGGCGGCCCAAGTTCGATTCCCGGCCGATGCATTTTTTTTTTTTTACAATTTTTAAAACTCATTTATATTATTATCCCTATATATATAAAAGTCAGCGTATGTATGTATGTTTGTCAACTATACACGTCCACAATACGTAACTAATCTGACTGAAATTTTAACAGTATATAAAGTAGAATCTGGAAAAACTCTTAGTGAAAATTTCAGGTCTCTATCCCGAATATCCGTCGTGTTATTTGCAAATTTGCTCTTTCGCTCGCGCCTCTAGCGGTGAAAATGGGGGGTAATACCAGCTGACCTAATGTACATGTAAAGTTTGGAACGGGACGTTTCACAAGATTGACATCCACGGCTCCAATTTATAATTGTAACGAATAGTATTTGAATAAAAACATTTAATCGGGTAAAACCCGGGCGTTGCCCGGGTCATTCGGCTAGAAATGCAGTTTTTAGTGAGGTCCATTAAATGAATTTATCCCTTTTATGTTATCTTATTTTCTATATTGAAAAGTAAATAAATATGAAAAAAATAAAAATGTTTAAGAATATTATTTAAAAAGAATCATGAAGATATTTTAAAGGAGTCCTTTAGGGATGTCTGTTTTTGCACTTATGATTCCAGAGTTACATGGTCCAGTGGGCCGTATGAAAATCGAGTTGTTTATATAAAAACATGTTTAAAAAATGCTATTTTCTTTTAATGTAATCTATATAGCTTGAAATAAATAAAAATAATGGCTGCTTGAACTCGGTCGCATGTGACATTTTACAGGTACATTGGGACAGCTGACATTCCCCCCAACCCAACCCACTGATAAATAGGCAAGAAGGTATGGGGAAAGATCCCAGTAGACGCGAATTCGCGTTGGTAGCCTACAATTTTATGTTAATTTTTAGAAATCAGGGACATGAATTCGCATCCTTTAGGCTTGACACCCTATAAGTGAGGATATGAATTTGCGTTATATGGGTTCAAAATGTTTCGTTGCTCGCATCTATAATACCTTTTTATTAGTAAAGTTGTAAGTAAACATCAATCGTCGAAATTTGCATTTTAAAATGGTTGAATTATCAGAAGTGGTGAATAATTAATATTGTCGAATTACCGTTTGTTATTTGATAGGCCAGAGATTGGGAAATCAAATCAGGGTCGAATTATCGCAAGGTGTTGAATTATCGGTATTGTCGAATTACTGTTTGTAATTTCATAGGTTCTGTAAATCAAAACATGGTCGAATTAACGAATTTATACTTAGAAAGTATTTTTACTTATCCTTACTTGAAATGCTGCTTCTAGGAAATCGGAATATACCCATTGCGATTTTTAAGCCACCGTCTATACTTTTAAAGTCTCTGCAGGCCCTTTGGGTAAACCCTGGGCGTTGCCCGGGTCACTCGGCTAGTATATATATATTGTTTGTTTGTTTGTTTTCTAACAAGAGAGAGAGAGAGAGAAAATTAAGACCCTTTGCGCCATCTAAAAATAATTGGTGTCATACCAACATCACTCGATTCGCTGGTTTAACTCTCACATTGTTCCCAGCCTGTAGACAAGGCACCTTATAGCGGCTCCCGATAACCAGGGTGGCTAGTATTAACCAAGTTTTTTTTTCACTCTTCTCTCAATTTTAAAATACATTCCTCTTATATAAGCTTGCCATGGACGCAAATAAATTTTTCAGGTTACTGCATGTCGACAAAAATTTCTCAAACATATTACCACAAAAAATCAATTAGGTATCACCCCAAGTTAGAGCAAGCCTGTGTCGATTTTATAGATATCCAAAATTTTTATATTTCTGAGTATGTGCGGTACTTGTAAAACGCTAGTGAAGTTGGATTTGTGGCTTTGATTTTCATGTATTACTTCTTCATAACTTTTCCAAAAAATTGATACGATGAAAGATTCAAATTTGCATGCTCTTGGAGGCTAATGTTATGATCGTTCTCACCTTTTTTTAAAACGTTGATCAATAAGTACTCTTTTGTGGCTCAGTAAAATTTGCCTAAAATTCCCTGTTAGGGCAGCATTATTGAGCTCTCTTACATCACGTAGAAGTATTAATTTCCATTATTTTATTTAGTTCCTCTTATTTTGTTGTATCTGTGGATGTTTTGTCAGGAATTTTGAGCAGATTTCCGTCGTGTAATTATCGTAGTCTCCTTTGTTCAATTGCTTGTCCCACCATCATAGAGTATCTCGCTCCAACAGTTCACAAGTCTTATTGAGGACGATATTTTAGGTATACTAGGACATTTGCCTTATTGCAACCTCTGACAATATATGTTCAGATAGCGTATTTTTCAGTATATAATCATAGCGTTTTTCACAAATTCTTATTAAGGGTTAAATCATTTTCTCCCAGAGAAAGAGAGAAATAAAACCTGGTTTATTTAACACACAGGACGCAGGACGGCTATAAAAGAGGTTTATTTATAATAGAGATTATAATAGAGAGAGCGTCTGTGTTATCGAAGAGACCGGGCTTAACTGCTAGGATGGTCTAGACCAGGGGTCGGCAATCTGCGGCTCGCGAGCCACATGCGGCTCTTTGGATGTGAAGCTGCGGCTCTTTATATAGTTTCATACGTAAATATTATTTATGCTAGTACTATTTATTGTTGGCAAGAAAAAAATGTGTGGCTCTTTAAAAACTTTGAGATTTTATAAATTGTAATATTTGACTCTTCCGACTCAAAAGTTTGCCGGCCCCTGGTCTAAACCGAGTTTAAAATTTGCGAACTTGTGACACATCACGTGAGTTAGCAAATCCATACTTTATTTGTTCCTTAAATTGAATTATATAAAGCTAGCAGATGTGTACCTGGCTTCGTCCAGAGTGAAAGTTTGTCTATCAAATATTTGATAAAAATATTTTCGAGCAATATATATTTATAGAAATCAATACAGTTAGTCAATGTTTGCTCGAAATTTTTTTTTTTCAGTTTTTATGAAGATATATAAAATATATATTGATATGATCTTATCCAAAAGGCCGAGAAGTGATATTTTATGTGTGTCTTATGCTCAAGTGATGTTTTGCTCTCAGGATTATGTTCTTGCCTACTAAAAATCATTATCTAGATTCGCCGTGGTCTGCTTTAGAGAATTTTCTCTGAAAAAAAAATTGTTTCTGACAATCCAACATGATACAGCAATATTATCATAATATTTTCTGACTAAAAAATAACTATTTTTGCCCAGTACTTGATTATTTTTAATTTTTCCTAGATAAAAATGCGACAATAAACTTTTCAGATTTAACTCTATGTCCTGTTAAAATTGCAGCCAGATTATGTATATATTGATGGAACGTATATAGCTGACAAGCATATATATATAAATATATTTATTTAGGATTTCTTAATATAATTTGTAAATTATTCATTATTTAACTTATTTTTGTTTCGTAATAAGGATATAGGATTTGATCTCCTGTTATATAATGGAAAATTTTTGTGGC
Source organism: Cordylochernes scorpioides (assembly GCA_030710605.1). Taxonomy (NCBI): domain Eukaryota; kingdom Metazoa; phylum Arthropoda; class Arachnida; order Pseudoscorpiones; family Chernetidae; genus Cordylochernes; species Cordylochernes scorpioides. The sequence goes on along the minus strand of CP092881.1, from coordinate 68,655,009 downwards.
GTGAAAGTAGCTAAATTTTTTTAGTTGACAAATTTTTAGGCTTAATTATTCCTATAGTTTTCCTTATCTTGCACGATGTATGTTAAAGTTTTATACTTTGATATTTATCTTAAGATGAAACTTCAATGAGGCTTAGAACTGGCTGTCATTCTAGACCCTTTTGTGGAAGGTCCAATGTTCTAGTAGTATATATTAACACACCTTATATTGATTTTTTTAATGAAGACTCTCTACCTAGCGCTTTCTTTCTTTCTGTCTTCTCCTTCTTATTTTTAAAGCATTTTTTTTTTATAATTTTACTATGTGTGCAAAGAGAAAATTATTTAGGAGAGTCTGGCTCATCAGCAATCAACATTACCATGGTAAAGTGAGCGAAATCGTTAGCAGTTATTTTTTTATTATGTAGATGGATCGCGATAAAGCAGCGCCATCAAAAAAATGTAATTTACTTGAGAAAAGATCATTTTTCTCGGCAATCTCTTTCACACGGGTGATCAAGATACTACTGATATTAATTAATTTAGATATCTGGAATAAAACAACACTCACCTCTATTATTTATTTTCTTAATAATTTAAAATATGTACTAGAGCGCCATCTGTTATCAAATTATAAAACTATTTTAGAGGCGTAATATTCTTTTTAAAATAAAACAATTTCTACTGTCCTTACTGCGATGGAAAAATTAAAGGGAGGGTCTGGCTCATCAGTGGTGAACCCTCCCAGCGGTTTCGCCAGTTTAATCTACCATACCGCTGTTATATTGCATTTTTTGGAACTTCCTTTTATAGGTGACTGTTGTAAGACTCTTGGAATGGGTATTTTAGAAGAACTATGGACATAAGCTTTTAGGACAGCAGAATTAAATATAATTATAAATATATAATATGCTTCGAGCAATCGCTCTTCCGCAAATATCAAATTGTGTCTTTTATTAGAACAATAATGTTACGATGTACTAGAGCGCCATCTGTTATCAAATTATAAAACTATTTTAGAGGTGTAATATTCTTTTTAAAATAAAACAATTACGCCTCTAAAATAGTTTTATAATTTAAAATATATCAAGCACTTTTATCGGACTTCTAAGTTGCCAAACAGTTTTTAATATTAAAATAAAATTAGCATTTCTTGACCGTTCGCTTGTGAATTTTGGATGGCAGATCGCCAAAAAGAGGGCCAACAACCTGAAACGCTTACGTGGTTGACTTTTCTTGATTTATCAAGAAATTGGGTTGGCCTATCTTTGGAACAAGCTAAATCAACATTTGGTTTATTTTTGTACCACTAGATGGTGCTCTGCCATCTGAAATGCTCATGTGAGCGGTCATAAATGGCTAATTTTGTTTTTAATATCAACACATATTCAACACATATATAGAAATTCAAGACGCGAGACATCTACTTCTGGAGTGCCCAATTTTCCAGGATTTTAGGGAAAATAGATTTGGTCGTATTGGACAGCTTGATGAATTTGTAGACAAAAAAGAAAAGTATAAAAATTTTGATCAATTTTGTAAATACATATACAACTTTCTCTTGAATTGGAAAAAAAGAGAAGGAATCTTAGAAAAAAAAAAAAAAGAACTGCGATGCTTGCTCTGTGTGTTTTTGCTTTGTTGTTTGTTTTTTTCTTTGGACAATTTTCTTTAGTTAATTTATGTAAAATAATGAATTGAACAGGATTGTATATAGCCGAATTGCTGTAATGCAGTTTAATGTATTGACGCTAATATCCCTGAGTTTGGGATATCGCGTTTCATGATGTTAATAAAGTTAATTAATTAACACATGACGATTTTTCTATTTTTTCTTTTTTCGCAGTTTTTTTTTTTACAGTTGTATATATATATATTCTATAACATAATTTTTTTGTAAAATATAATTCAAAGATGTTTTCAAAATGAACTAATATTCATTGAAAAAAAAAATAATAATAAACGTATCCGAAACAACTGCCTGTTTGTTTATTCTAGTTGAAAGGTTCTTTTAAAAATGCTATAACATTTTCTAATTATATTTTCTACACACAAAATAAAAGAAGGTAATTTTAATTTTGTTTTGGCCATTACACGTGCCTATTTAAAACATACATGAACTTTCTATATCGATATTATTTTATTTCTTTTATTTTGGTTAGCAGCCCCGTAAATAAAGATATTTTCTCTCTCTCTTTCAATATCGATAAAATATAGGGAAATAATGGCATAATTGTTTTTTTCTCTTTGCTTTTATATATGTGCATAGAATGGATATTAAACTTTTTTATCAAATTAATTCTCATAAAAAGGGAAAAAATAAATAAATAAACGGCAAAGCTTATATTCACTTATGTAGTAGATTTTTAGAACACAAATTTTAAAATACTTCCATTGTATAAATTTTTGGTAAAATTAAAATTTAAAAAACTTTGAGAATGATGTGTTTTAATTAAATGATGCCATAAAAATTCCTGATGTGCATATAAAATAACAAAATCTTTTATCTTCACAATATTCACCTGGATCACAGTGTTCATGGCTGAGATATATAAACTTTTGCTAATGGCCTAACAAATGCACCAATTCTTAGCAAAGCTAAACACACCATGTCATTAGCAATGCCTCACTCCAAAAGTCATAAAAGAACCATTGACTCAATAAAATTCAGTTCACTAAAAGGTGATTTAGAAGCTTATCACCAGATTCTATTGGCTAATTGTGGACTTTGATGACTACAGTGGACCCTCGGTTTGCGAGCATAATCCGTTCCAGAGCCATGCTCGTACTCCAAAACGCTCGTAGTGCGAAACTAATTTCTTATTTTTAATAATTGAAACTCGGGCAATTCTTCTTGCTACGAACAATTGCACAGTTTCCCACATTTTACATATTTCCCGAATCTGATCTGAAGGGAGGGATCCCAGTGAATTTTCATCCATCACGATTACGAGCAACCATCACGAGTTGCTCGTAATGCGAAATTTCACTCGTAATCCGAGGTAAAATTTTTCAAAAAATTTTGCTCGTACTGCGAAAAGCTCGTACTCCAAGGTGCTCGTAAACCGAGGGTCCACTGTACATAGAATGGAAAGTTATTTCCCAAAGATATTAATATATGAAATGTCCTAAAAGTAGGCTTCTGGAATTTGACAATACAATGAAATCGACCTGTACCAAACTAAAGGAAAATAAACATAAACCCAAGGCATTTTCTCTATATTTCAAATTTTAAAACTTAGAAGTAAAACACTTTCTATATACAGTCGAACCTCTTTAATTCAACATCCCAAGGGATCAGAGCTTTCGGTTGAATTAAAGGAAGTGTTGAATTAAAGTTATTTAGATGATTAGCTAATCATCTAACTCGCTAAAATAATTTTTTTTTTTTAAATATCTTTGTAATATAAATTAACTAGCGGACGTACCCGGCTTCGCCCGAGTTTTACCCGAGTAAAGGTTTGTCTAACGAATCTCTCGATAAAGTGAACATTTTTTCCCGGTCCCTTTAAAAATACTCGATAAGTTGAATAAAATCAATATTAATTGGTTCCCTCGGTAATTGGAAGTTAAAGGAATAGTATCTTCGCCTTGGAATTGTATCATTATTCTTGTCTCAAATAAATTGCCGTGTCATCCTGAGATAATCTTACTTTTGATAAATAATATTTAAGATAACAAACTTAGTGATAAGAAAACTTGTTATCATCGTCACAATGGGGGTGCTGCTTGCGAGTTAAATCTACAAATCTGCAAATAACTCTAAGGATATTCAAGATATTCATGAAATTATTTTTCAAAACCTTCCCGATGATATACCTAATAATATCCCAAAATTTCACGGCGATTGGATGTATGGTTTTTGAATCTATAGAGTACAGACAGACAGACATTCAATTTTATATATATAGATGATATTAATTGAAACCATTGTGTGTGTTCTTTTTTGTATTCATTTTTTTTATTTTCATAAATAACTTTTAGTATAAGGGACAAATTGGCATTAATACATATTTTTGAAACATAAATAATTACAAATAATAATAATAATTATAAATTCTATTTGAAGAATATAGCAGTTGAAAGGAAATAAATATGGAAAATAAAAATAAAATTTAAAAATAATATTTAAAAATTCCTTTATAGATGTCTGTTTTTGCAGAACATCAGAACATGGTCAAATTATCGCCGAGTGTCGAATTGGGATGTGTCGAATTAACAAGGTTATACTGTATATAGATAAAGCACAATTTAGATTATAGCTACAAGAAAACAAGACCTTATCCAAAAAATTTAATAGTGTGTGATATTTCGGTAACAGCATTGTTACCAAAACGTCACACACTTTTAAATTATTTGGATTAGGTCTTGTTTTCTTGTAGCTTTCTATATAGCTATGTTGTTGTAGTATAGCTAGAGGACACCTCTCTACAAAGGACAGTTTTAATTTGCAAAAATGATAATTTTTACTATTTATCAACTCTCCGGTAAGTGAACACCTTTCCATAAAGGACACTTTGGCTCTGCATTTAGATGTCCTTTACAGGGAGGTAGTTCTACTGTAGCTCTGAATCAGCATGTTCTGTTCAGAGAGAAGATCCCTTGTATTTAACACTTTATGAAACAATTGTGTGGAGGCATTTTTACACAGAGAGGGAACAGGAAAGAATTCCACTGGGAGGAGGTAAAATGAAGTTAACCCTGGATAGAATTAGATGGCAACAGCCAATTTTGAGATTATATTGACATTATCTGAACAGGCCAAAATTTTTAAAAAATCATTTAACTCTTAAAATTGTGGGGGTCGGTGGAAGGGTGGTCTTAACCGTTGGTTTCGACTGCTATAATCCGGGATTGAATCCCGCATTGAACACTTTTTTCTAATAATAAAAAAAAAATGCTCCAATGAACCCTGATTCTTGCAAAAGTCAAACCCCACCAACGAGTGCAATTAACCAAACAGGGCTCTGGCACATTTGTAAGTGCAAAAGTCGGACTGCTTTTCATATGTGTAGACATGTGGTGCACTTACAGTAAAAGCAGTCGCCTACTTCTACCCACCATGATTATCATGGCCTGTACCATGTGTATATATACAGTTAAACCTGCCTATAGCGCCCCCTCTAAATAGTGCCTTCCTCTCTATAGAGCCCGATTTTAAATATTAAAATGTAAGCATTTTACATTAAAAGTGACCTGTCTATAGCACCCCCCCTCTCTATAGCACCCTATTTTGGTGAGTCCCAAGAGGGAGCGCTATAGACAGGTTTAACTGTATATACTAGGGATATTCATAATTATGCACCTTATCCCAGTACAATATCACATTTGTACTATTTTTTCACATTGTGTCGTGGTCTCACGCAATTCTGGCCTTAACTACCCGTTTCATGATTTTTCAGGATGCCTTGAATGACCAATTTTTTGGTCGTTGAGGTACAGCTTGCACCACGCTGATGAGGGCCAACAGCCTGAAACGCGTCCATGGTTAGCTTTTCTTGATTAATCAAGAATGGGTATTTGGCCAATTCTGGAATAATTAAAAATCAACGAGAATAGTTGATATTTATTCTGATAGATGGCGCAAGCCATCAGCAACTTTCAGTTGCACGATAAGGAGATGCCCTTTTTTCATAATTATGCACCTTATCCCGGTACAATATCACATTTGTACTATTTTTTCATACTAGGGATAATAAAATTTTTTTTAGAAATTTTTGAAAATATATAAAGAATCAATCATGAGAGTTGACCCACTTTAGTGAAGTAGTAAATCTATCTAAGTGAGGGGGGGAGTTGAGAAACTAAATGGATTCCTGATAAAACACAATTTGGATTATTATAGATACAAGAATAAATTGATAGTGTGTGACATTTTGGTAACAGCATTGTTACCATCAACAGACAAAAGAATGAGAAAAAATATCACAGCATGTTCTTAAATAGTATTGTTATCAACAAAAAAAAAATGATAACAACAAAAAATTATAAATTTTTGAAACTAATAGAGACTTTCAATCATGAAAGTTGACCCAATTTGATAACAGTACTATTTAAGAACATTGCTGTGATATTTTTTCTCATTTATTCTTCTGTCTGATGATGGTAACAATGCTGTTACCGAAACGTCACACACTATTAAATTATTTGGCTTAGGTCTTATTTTCTTTTAGCTAAATGGATTTCTAGAGATTGTGGAGTTGATGCCAAGGTAATTAGACCAGAGACTGCCACTTAACTCAGATTAGGTGGTTTCCTGGAACTGGTATAACAGTGAGCTGCTACACCTCATCTCCAACTTTTACCCAACACTACTCCTGTCTCTCCTGGTCCAGTGGTGATTGATTCCATTTCTCCTAGTACAGTAGAACCTCCCTATAAAGGACACCTAATTACAGAGCCAAAGTGTCCTTTAGGGAGAGGTGTCCTCTTACCGGAGAGTTGCTAAATTGTAAAAATGCTAATTTTGCAAATGAAAACTGTCTTTTATAGAGAGGTGTCCTCTCATGGAGGTTCTACTGTGTAGCTATTGTCTAATACCTTGTACCACAATGTTTAAATGTCTTCAGCCCAGCCAAATGTAATTTATCAAATATTGATTTCAGTTTTCTCCTTGTCTATCCATTTGTTGGAGTTTATCCAACAATGATCCCATTTCTCCTACTCTAACCTTTGTTGTACCTTGTCCAACATTGGTTCTATTTTTTTTTAGTCTATTAATTGTTGTCTTCTAGAATAATTTAAAATCGCCTATTCTAGCCATTGTTATATTCAATGATGTCTTGATAAGGTACAATTTGGATTATAGATTATAAACACAAGGTAATAAGACCAAATCCAAATAAATAGTGTGTGATGTTTCGGTAACAGCGTTGTTACCGAAATGTCACACACTTTTGATTTATTTGGATTTGGTCTTATTACCTTGTGTTCAATGATGTCTTATTTTTCCTGGTTCAGTAATTGTTGTGCCTCTACCAACAATGATCCTATTTCTTTTGGTCCGGCCATTATTGTGCCATGCCCAATAATGTATTCATTTCTCCAAGTACAGATGCTGTAGTGTCATTGCCTTCAATGGTCTTGATTGAAATCATTCTTCCTCATTCAACAATAGTTCTCCTTATTCCAACCAAATGTTCTACAAGGCAATAAGTGCCTTATCACAGAAAAATGTCCTGTCCAACAGCATTTCTACCTTATTACAGCCAAATGTCTTTTCCAAAAATAGCTCTCATTATTCCAGACAATTGTCTTTTCCAACAATGATTTTCATTGTTCAGGCCAAATGTTGCTTGTTCAACAACTGGTCTCATTATTCCAGTGAAATAATTGGAGCTAGTGATATAATTATTAACATCCAAAGTTCCAATAACTGAGACTATACAGCCATGAAATCAACCAACAATGATAATTTACCAAAAAAAAGGTTGTCACCACGCCAATATTCATAAATAAAAATAACTCAGCCTTTGCCCGGGTGAAAAAGGAGGAAGGGGAGCAGTAACAAGCTCACTAAAAAACCTGGGTTCAGCTGGCCCAGCTGATAGTACTCTGTAAGGGTTCCTAATCCAGGGATACAGGATGAGCAGTGTTTGTACTCCATGTTAGAAGCGGCTGCACATGGCGTTCCTCATGTCAGAGGCGGCCATTTCTTTTGGAGCTAAGTCGGTCTGCCACTGAGTAGTGCTCCCAGTCTTAATGACAAAGGCAGACGCATTCTACTTCACCCAATCATGATGGTTGTCAAGTCTCAAGCTCTACAAGCTTGATACCCTAATATGATCCAGTGGAGTTTAGAAAAAAAAAAAAAAGAAGAAGAAGATAAATATAATAATCCAATAAATGGTAGTTAGTAGCCATCATTCAATTTGCCTGATCCATCCTGATGATCTTCTCACCTTGGTGGTCTGTTCCAGCCGTGATGCCACTGCCCCAGAGGATTTACCGTAACAACAGGAGAGGGAACCTTCTCTCCAGTACACAGAAGAGGATCGCAGAGAAACACAAATTGCCCCAAAAGTAAGTTTCCTATGTAAAGTAATTTGTTTATAAGTGGGCTACAAGACAGCATACACCTGTTATTCCTGTTCCAAAATAACTTTATCAGGTACGGCTCAAAAAGACAAACCTAGCCTATGTTATTTACAATGAATAATGGGGGGTCGGTGGAAGGATGGTCTAAACCATTGGTTTTCGACCTCTGCGACCAGAGTTTGATTCCCATATTGGGCACTTTTTCTGATTTAAAAAAAATGCTCCAATGTCCCCCGATTCTTGCAAAAGTCCAACCCCACCAGCGAGTGCAAGTAACCAAATGGGGCTCTGGCACATTTGTAAGTGCAAAGTAGAACTGCTTTTCACATGTGTAGACATTTGGTGCACTTACAGTAAAAACAGTCGCCTACATCTACCAACCATGATTATCATGGCCTGTACCACGTGTACTAGGGATAAGCAAAAAATAATAAAAATGAATAATATGAACAGGTTCTTTACAAAACAAGAAAATAAGACCTAATCCAAATAATTTATTAGTGTGTGACTTTTTGACAACAGCATTATCACCATCATCGACAAAAGAATAAATGGAATTTAATTATTAATTCCACTTATTCTTTTGTCCGATGATGGTAACAATGTTGTTGTCAAAACGTCAAACACTAATAAATTATTTGGATTAGGTCTTATTTTCTTGTGTTATAATCTCTAATCCAAATTGTGCTTTATCAGGTTCTTTACAATAAAAAGTGTACAATGCAGGATTCGATCACAATTCATGGCTGTCAGAAATCGACGGTTTATACCTCTGGCCACTGACTTCTTTCTTTTTTTTATATATATAGCATACACTCTCATAATGCCACTTTTATTGTATTTTTATAAGTTTTACTAGAATGCCTCTAGGTGTTTTTTGAACTTAAATTCTTAGAAAGGATGTTGTACATGAACAATCAACACCCCACAGAATAATGGAATTTGTGGTAAAGAGAGCTGTCATACTCATTGTTTCATGATGTCATCATTGTTGAGACTAATAATTTGATTCTGTCCTTTTTTATTATTATTATTATCCCTAGTATACGTGGTACAGGCCATGATAATCATGGTGAGTAGTTAGCGACTGCTTTTACTGTAAGTGTACCACATGTCTACACATGTGAAAAGCAGTTCAACTTTGCACTTAAAAATGTGCCAGAGCCCTGTTTGGTTACTTGCACTCGCTGGTGGGGTTGGACTTTTGCAAGAATCGGGGGTAATTGGAGCTTTTTTTTTTTTAATCAGAAAAAAGTGTCCAATGCGGGAATCGAACCCGGGTCGTAGAGGTCGAAAACCAAACGGTTTAACCAGCCTTCCACCGACCCCCGATCCTGCCCTGTTGGATTTTAATATACTTGTGTTCATTGTGACAACCTGCCTTTATTTTCAAATACATCAAAATTTCACAGTTTAGAACAAGACCAGTAGTTTATAAATTATAATTGCCATTAATTGTTAAATTTTGTAATAAATATTTTTGGCAATGTCTTTCTTTTTGCATAAATTATAAAATATTATCTTTAAAGACCTTACTGCAATGATGAAAGTCTTCTTTCTTATCTTCAGACAACCATCATGACTGGGTGAAGTAAAATATATATCTTCTGCTTTTGTCATTAAGACTGGGAGTACTACTCAGTGGCAGGCCGACTTAGCTCCAAAAGAAATGGCCGCCTCTGACATGAGGAACAGACGCCATGTGCAGCCGCTCCTAACATGGAGTACAAACGCTGCTCATCCTGTATCCCTGGATCAGGAGCCCTTACAGGGTACTATCAGCCGGGCCAGCTGAGTCCAGGTTTTTTAGTGAGCTTGTTACTGCTCCCTCCTCCTTGATGATAAAAGTTATTGAATGAGTGCAATAAGCACACATAAAGAGAGTCACCAAGCAAAGGGATAGAACAGTAGGGTACTTACAAAGTAATAAGACCAAATCCAAATAAATAATTAGTGTGTGACGTTTAGGTAGCAGCGTTGTTACCATCTTCAGACAAAAGTACTGAATCTTATTACCCTGTGTTTATAATCTATAATCCAAATTGTGCCTTATCAGTAGGGTACTTAGTTTAGGTTTGTCTGGTTCTGCTCTAAAATGGGTCAAATTCTATGGAATGGTTCTCTAGTAATATTGTCTTCACCCAGAGGTTACTTCCCATTTAGTTGAGAGCTGAAAACTGTCGGATTAATGAGTTTATACTGTAAAATAAGGGGTCGGTGGAAGGATGGTCTAAACCGTTGGTTTTCAACCACTACGACCCAGGTTCGATTCCCGCATTGGGTACTTTTTCTGATTAAAAAAAAATGTTCCATTGGCCCCCGATTTTTGCAAAAGTCCAAACCCACCAGAGAGTGCAAGTAACCAAACGGGGCTCTGGCACATTTGTAAGTGCAAAGTCGAACTGCTTTTCACATGTGTAGACCTGTGGTGCATTTACAGTAAAAGCAGTCGCCTACTTATACCCACCATGATTATCATGGCCTGTACCACGTGTACTAGGGATAAGCAAAAAAAAAATACTGTAGAATTAGTGTTATATTGGATTAACCAATGGAAGGAATGATATGTTTATTCCTATAATCCAAGTACAGTCTTTAGTTGTCCATAATAAGACTTGTATCCGAGGAAAAATTCCAATCTGTTTCACAGGGAAGCCATCAGCAAGACTCTGGCCCAGAGTGACAAACCATCAGTGGTAAGTACACCCTACCTACCTACCCTGGGTCTGTAACCTCACACAACCTCTGTACAGGATTCCCCTAAGCCCAAGAAACACAAACCCATCACCTGGCCTTGATTGATCCTCTCAGTATACCAACTTCTCTATGGAATAAACTTTTGGGATGTTTTGTAAATTCTCTCCACTGTTTGTTCTCCCCCCATTTATAGCCATTGATTTTAGAGAAAGACAGTTGCTTGTCCACTTGGAATAGAGAGATGGTAGGTAAGCAATTGGGTGTCACACAAGGTAATAAGACCAAATAAATAAATAGTGTGTGGTGTTTCAGTAACAGCATTGTTACCATCTTCAGACAAAAGTACTGAATGAGAAGGCGAAATGCAAGTTTGAACCAGAGACATTTAGATCCTCAATCTAAAGCTTTCGAAGCTGAGCTATTCCACGCCATTTATTCAATACTTTTCTCTGAAGATGGTAACAACGCTGTTACCTAAACGTCACACACTATTTATTTGGATTTGGTCTTGTTACCTTGTGTATATAATGGAATATTAAAAAATAGAAACATTAGCAAACAAATTACAATATAGCTTTATATATTTTTTTAATAGCCACTTTAGTAAATACATGTGCTGAAAGAGTTATCGTGTTCTTTGTCATAAAAATTGAAATGAAGCAGAAAACAAATGTCAAATTTTAAAAGTAAAAAATTGGTACAGTAGAACCTCTTTCTGTAACACACCAAGTTGCAAACCTAAAGTGACCTCTAGGAAGAGGTGTCCTCTTACTGAGGAGTTTCTTATTAGTAAAATGGTAATTTTGGCAATAAAAACTGTACTTTGTAGAGAGGTATCCACCCATGAAGGTGGTTATACTGTAATTCTTTATCTGAAACTATTCAAATGATTTTACAAATGTACTTTTAGAGTACTTCAACTTGTTGAAATGTCTTTAAATAGATGAAAAATACCCCTCACCCAACAAAGTCAACCTTGGGAGTGTTGATCAAGGGATTTAATTATGAATTTAATTTGTAATGTATATGTATGTACCTCTACAGACCTATAAGCTTATGTCCATAGTTCACTAAACACCCCTAAGCTACCTTCCTTAGAAAATACAGGCTATATTCCAAACCAATCCAATACAATAGTAGAGAGGTCTAGAGATTAATTTGGCGAAACCGATGAGAGGGTTCACTACTGATGAGCCAAGCCCTCTCATTCAATAACAACAAACAAAAAACAACAAAAAGCCTTTATTGGGGCCACTCGCCCCATACAGGATTCGCCAGTTCACAAGGGATAGGGAGAACACTGTGAGGCCTTTTTCCGGGATATAGTCTTGTGGAATCCAAATATCGCCATCGCTATATACCTATTCCCTGATATTTCATTAATCAGTGCCGGGAATGAAGGACAAAGTTGCCCCGTTTTATCATTTAATTTTCGTCTTTCCTCAGACAGAGCAGCACAGTCAAATAAGTAATGCAGCATCTCCGTTGTTATTCCTGATCCACAGAAAGTGCATTTCAGGTCTTCACGCCTCAATAAAATCAAATGGTGTTCTCTGAAAAAAATTGAAAGGGTTCTAAATTGTGCAATTAATCTGATGATAGGAAAAGGGAGTTCAGTTAAGAAGTATTCTTCGGTGGTAAAGGTTGTATATATGTCTCTATAGTGGGAATATAACTTTGATTGGGTTATTCTTGTTAGGTCGTTTTGTATTGTTTGCTCTATCGCAGTTCTTAATATTCCAGGGATAGCTTTCCTTAGTGAGTCAGGATCATTACAATAAGTAAGCCACGAGGATCCGTTATTATTAAGTAAATTGCTTAATTGTTTTATAAAACCGATGGGCGCACCTGTAGCACAGGATAATTGCCTCATTCTAGTTAAACAAATTCGAGGCAGTCTATTTGTATCCATACCCAGCACCCTCAGCCAATATTTCAAGGTCAATTTCAGAGCTGTTATTATTAATGAGACGCGGCCTGTTTCTGGTCTTATTATGTATCCTGGTGTATATCTAGGCAAATTCAAGAACCTACGAATAAATGTATCTTGTATATGGTCTAATAAATCTTTATACTCTGTTGCCCAAATTGGAGCAGCATACATCAAAACCGCCATCACAATTGAGTCAAACAGTTTCATTGCAGAGTTTAGTGAATTAATTTTTGATTTCGCCAATAATGGGGTTGTAGCATTTATTGCCGCAAGTGCTTTTCCTTTGAAAAAGTTTGCGGCTTGAGTGGTTTTAGTTGTACTGACCAGAGGGTATCCCAAGTAGATATATCTTCTTGTTACCATCAGAGGTTTACCATTCCAGTACCATCTATCTTCTCTTGAGGGTTTACCACCATTGCGAAATACCATAACCTTCGATTTGGACTCGTTCAGTGTCATTTCGTTCACACCAAGATATTCCTTCAATAAATTAATCTTTTTTTGGAGGTTTACCCTCGACTCCCCTATAATAGCAATATCATCTGCATACATCAGCAGGTGGACATCACCAAATTCCGGAAGGTATACACTCGTCAGATCTGAGTTGTCATACATTTTAATCAGGTCCGTCATGAATAATATAAAAAGTAATGGCGATAGTGGCTCTCCTTGTAAAACGCCCGAATGTATCTTAATATTTTCTGTAATTGAACCCCTCCATCTGACTGCCACAGTCGCCTGTTCGTAGTAATTTCTAATTGCATGTATAAATTGATAGCTTACGCCCAGATTGGTTAATTTCTTCCAGAGTAATGAGTGAGGAACTGTGTCAAATGCTTTTCTCAAATCAACAAAAAATACATATAATTTTCCTCTCTTTTTCCTCAGTGAAAGTTGTATTAGAGAGGTCAATGTGAATATCAGGTCCACACACGAACGGCCCCTTCGGAAACCCGCCTGATTTTCTGGAATGACGTTTCTTCTTTCTACCCATTCATTCAGTCTTGATCTTAGTATTGTTGTAAAAAGTTTCGAAAAATTACTTATCAGTGCTATACCACGGTAATTTGAAGGGTTGTCTTTGTCACCGCTTTTAAAGATTGGATGTATGATCGATTTAGTCCATATTGTAGGATAGTGTCCCATTATCAGAGCTCTATTGTAAAATTGTTCTAATAAACCCATGTATGAGTCTGGGAGTACTTTTATTATTTCATTGGGGATGTCATCAGGTCCACTTGCCTTGTTATTTTTCAAATCTCTGATTGCCCTGCCTATCTCTTCAGAAGTTATCTCTGGATCAAGTATTGGGTCACTCGGCGAGATCCTCACTTCTATATTACAGATCTTCTCTTTTTCCTCAATACTCATTAATTCGCAATAAAATTCGTGCCATTCCTGTACAGTAATTTCTCCTTGAATTTTTGTTGCTCCTTTAAATAGCGCAATGGTCTTCCAAAAGGACTTTGAATCTTTAATATTTCTCATTCAATAACTCATATCATTGCAGTAAGGTCTGTAGAGATAATATTTGATGATATTTAAAAGTAACGCATTGCCAGTAAATTTATTTGTGTAAAATTTTAACAAGAGAAGGAATCAAAGTTAACAATGACGAGTTTCTTTATTCCTGATTTAATTATACCTGGATGCCAGGAATTGTCAAATGCCACAGTAATATCTACTGAAAGAATTTTTTAAATACAGTAGAACCTCCCTTTAGCAGACACCTCTCCACAAAGGACAGTTTTCATTTGCAAAATTACCATTTTTACAATTTAGCAACTGTCCAGTAAGAGGACACCTCTCCACAAAGGACAGTTTTCATTTGCAAAATTACCATTTTTACAATTTAGCAACTCTCCAGTAAGAGGACACCTCTCCACAAAGGACAGTTTTCATTTGCAAAATTACCATTTTTACAATTTAGCAACTCTCCAGTAAGAGGACACCTCTCCACAAAGGACAGTTTTCATTTGCAAAATTACCATTTTTACAATTTAGCAACTCTCCAGTAAGAGGACACCTCTCCACAAAGGACAGTTTTCATTTGCAAAATTACCATTTAGCAACTCTCCGGTAAGAGGACACTCCTCCCTAAAAGACACTTTGACTCTGCAATTAGGTATCCTTTACAAGGAGGTTTTATTGTATATATTTAAAATACATTAAAATTTCCCATGAGTAACCATTTTTGTTAAATCAAAATTACTTTAACAAATCTAACTCAACCTACAATGAGTGACCCCATCCAGGGGTTTCCATGTCTTCTGTGAGGAATCCTATGTTTTTTTCCTCATTTTTATTTAAATAAACACTGTGCCGTCTTATAAATTAAAACCTGTTTAGAACTTTATAAAATGTATTTGCCTTCTGTTAATTTGTAACTTCCATAAGTGGTTACATCAGAACCATCTTTAACTGACAATTTTTGAAGTACTTTCTATTAGTAAAAATATATGAGATTGATATTGAAAATAATTTTATGGTTATATACAGTAGAACCTCCATGAGACGACACTCGCGCTAGATGACACCTCTCTACAAAGGACAGTTTTCATTTTCAAAATGAACATTTTTACAATTTAACAACTCCCCGGTAAGAAGACACCTCTTCCTAAAGAACACTTTGGCTCTGAAATTAGGTGTTGTCCTTTACAGGAAGGTTCTACTGTATATGACCATTTTATTGATAATAAATATGATAAGGCACAATTTGGATTATAGATTATCAACACAAGGTAATAAGACCAAATCCAAATAAATAAATAGTGTGTGACGTTTCGGTAACAGCGTTGTTACCATCTTCATTCAGTACTTCTGTCTGAAGATGGTAACAACCCTGTTACTGAAACGTCACACACTATTTATTTATTTGGATTTGGTCTTATTACCTTGTGTTGATAATAAATAATAATGTTATGTGTAGAAAATAGAAAATACCTTTAAAAAAAAAAGCTTTATATAAATTATTAAAAAGGAAAAAATAAATAAATCAGCTTCATCCATTGAATAATTAGATGTATATGAATAAAAACAGCAGAGAGATTGAAACTACTTTATTACAATGTCCATATAAGGTGAAATATAAAATAAATAAAAAGAGAGAGAGGTCGATCATTGATTATTTCCAACTTAATTTATCAATGAGGAGCGTTTGTACTCCATGTTAGGAGCAGCTGCACATGGTGTCTGTTCCTCATGTCAGAGGTGGCCATTTCTTAGGAGCTAAGTCTGTGGCCTGCCACTGAGTAGTGCTCCCAGTCTTAATGACAAAGGCAGACACATTCTACTTCACCCAGTGTGGAGATAAGAAAGAAGAAGTAACTGATTAGTAAGTTCCCTCCCATTATTAGGTAGAATTACTAATCCTCCCAGCCCATGCCCTCAAAAATCTGTAGCGCCTACATCGGCTGTGATGGGTTCTGATACCATCAAGCAGACCCCTTTGGCATATTCCAGCCCTGCCGCGTCTTGGCTGCAGTGAACTGTTCTGTCCCTACCCAGAGGACTCCAGCCACCAAGCCTTCGGCATCGAGCACCCAGCCCCTTGCCGTCACTACCAGAAGCTTCCTTGACCATCATTTCATCAACAGCGACTCCTGCCAAAGACAAGGCCAAGGCTGCACCAACCTTCCAAACTTCAAACTCCAAAATAATCAGCCTCCTCAGACCACTAAGAAACAAGTAGAAGAATTATTTGATAACCTGTGGACCCTGACTTATTCCCAGACCCCATGTGTGATGGTAAATTTAGAAAGGTTATAGCAAGTGCAGTTTTGTTCTACCCTGAAAGGAATCATATCCTCGGTTGTCTTATGCCTGGGCTGCAGATTATTCTGGCAGAATTCCTCGACTGTGCAATTGCAAGTGTTGGGGACAACAACCACTATCTAAACAAGAAGCTGTCTGAATTCAAGGTGTCTTGTGACAGCTGGTGAATTCCAGACGTTCCTTCAGTGAGGGATCAGTCTGGTATAAATAATTTTAATTTAATTCAAATGTCTAATTGTTGCAAATAAAAGTTGCTGATTTTCAAATTGTCTCTCTTTGAAAGGGGAGAAAACAAGACTCCTGGACCTGGAGCAGGCAAGCATTCAATGAGCTGGACCGAGCTGGTTAACCAGAACAAACAACTCCCATTGGAGGAAGACGATGCTAGAGTCACCAAGATCGGTACAGGCATCAAAAGATCTGAGGCTGTAGCCCCGAAGAATAAAATGGGCTGTGTCCAGACAGCGGCTTCTTCTGACAAACCCAGAGTACAAAAATGTACCAGAAAAAGGCAGAAGCAAGCAGATTTCTGAGCCAAGTCAGACCCCGAAAACGGAAACCAAATGTGTCTACCTGGAATTTTGCCCTGATTTTATTCACACCCAGTGCTATCTGGCGTGTAGACAAACTGGGCAAAGCTACAGTGTATAAGGTGACGAAGATGGAGGGGGAAATCCAGGTCGGCCTCTCCAACGTGCATCATGCCGAGAAATTGAATGAAGTGGGACTGAAAACATTGATGACGCCACCCTCCGAGCCTTCCCTCTAATGAAAAGGGCTGAGCGCATTCTGCTCGGCAACATTTTGTTCTTTGTAACAAAAGATGATCTTGTCGCAGCACTCAGACCCGATGGGCAGGTGATCGCAATCACCCATAATTTAGTGGAGCTGGAGGACCCCCATCAACTTCATTTCAGCTGGGCGAACGCACATCATGGAGCGTTCATCAGACTGCACGACGGCGTGAAGTCATCTTATATCCCAGCTTGCCTGGAGATGATTTCCAAGGGAATTGTCGCTCTTATTTACGTGCCATATGGAAAATGCTGTGTCTTTTACCACAAAATGGGTTATAAAGGAGGACTGGAATTCAGGAGGACAAGATAGTCATCCTTGAAAAATATCCTCTTGAACGCCTGAGTGCTTGGAGTAAGCCCCTTTCTTCCCAAGTTCCTCCCTCTGCCGTTACAGATCCTTCACCTGACACATCTGCTACCTCCACCACTTTTTTTGCGAGAAAGAGCAGATGAAAGACTCAGAAGTCTCCTCCATCCAAAGCCCAAAATTTCAGGTTCTTATCTAGAGATAAGAAAGAAGAAAGAAAAAGTCGAGGCTTTGGGCTTGAAGATAGATGAACTCCTTCAGGCCCTTTACCCACAATGTCAAGATGAACACGCTTCTTGCCAAATCCAACAACGACCAGAAAAAAGCCATTGACATTTTGGCCTTACAGGAAGAACAATTAGCACCCTGTATAAGCTGTCGCGTGCCAGAACTTCTGCCAGGCAGACTAAATGAGCTTCCATATTGCGACCCTAAATGCGTGCGACATTGCCGCTTTTGAAAGAATAATTCAGCATAACTGTTTTCTTAAGGAGCCTGGATTTGACATTTTTTTCTCGCAGAAGATTAACGCCATGGGGTGGGGGTTGCTCTCCTCTCCAGGGAAGCAGAAGCCGCCATCCGAGTAGGAGATGTTTACACCAAGGGCTTCCCGCTTCTCAACAGAGTAGGGCAAGGCTTCTGCCTCAGCGCCGCCCTCTTCAACATCGGAGTTTGGTCTCTGCTACGCCGTCTCGAGAGGATCTTGGGCCGCGGATGTGTGGTCGCTTATGCGGATGACATCGTTCTCTTAATCAGGGACGACATTTGGTTTGAGCTTGTGCCCCTGATCTTCAAAGAATCTCATGTGGCCTCCTGAATGGCTGTCAACTTCTACAAGAGCTGCAGGCTCTGGTGCGGTTCTTGGAAGCACCAGACAGATTCTCCTCTGGGAATCTCCTAAACGTCTGAAACACTGACTGTCCTGGGCTGCACGATCTCTGCCCGTCGCCCCCATCTGATAGGGCTACTATAGCGAGCCATCGCGAGGTTGTATCAATCAACTCGCGGCCTGTCATTGGTAAGTCGTGCCCGCGCGTCTAACAGCCTGGTTCTGAGATCCATCTTGCACTACCTCCATGGCTACATTCCACCTGAAACCACCATCAGCCACCTGCAAGCGCGGTTGGTGCGCTTTGTGTGGGGAATGGAGTCGAGTGTCATGGCGCCCGGAGAGCCTCTGGGAGGCCCGCGTCCAGCGTTTTTGAACTGTAACACCAGGTTCTGCACCCCTCCAGTCTGAAGTCCCCGCGTCTTCTTCGAGACGACAACAGGTTTCTGCAGCTCCCAGACCTACTGGCTTCTGAACGCTGACAATGGGCGACTGTTAGGAGACTTCTCTGGGAGAGGTGTTTCTGCCTTAGTGCTCTCAACACGTGCTGCGCTCTCGGACACCTGGCACCTAGAGGACTTCTGCCAGCATCTATTGCAGGAAAAATCCGGTTCCAGCTTTTATGCGGAGTACGAGGCGGATACCATCGTCTTTCGGGGATCGGCGACGCCCATTATTACCAGCCACACTAACCAGAGCGTGTCCGACTGCAGGGGCATCTTGTTAAAGAGCTGGATACACGGTGGACCTTCTCCCCACACTGTGGACATTTCTTGTTTCATTCTCTGGGCTGTCCTGCATCATACCTGCTTCCCGGAGCACGACGCAGATGTCCGCCATAGGTTGTCCCTCCACGCCCTACCACATCCTGACCAGCCTGCTTCGTGCCGCTTGTAGGTCCAGCGACGTGTCGCTGACCCATAGATATCGAAGTTTCCGAGTCATACGACCCTGCTCTCGTAGGTGTTCGCTTCCTGTGACCTGCCCCTAGATCTGCAGGCCTGGCTCTTCATCGGCTTCCAACCCGAGGCAATATAGATAATATCAATGCGAGGAGAACTATCTACAAGTGCCATCTTAAAGTGGGTAATGCCAGCCATTACAACGACTTTCTCACTCTGTGGAAAAGAACTCGTTGTCGAGTTGTTCATCTGTCCATCTCGTTGATGAAGTCTTTTCCGTAATGAAGAATTCATATAGTATATATAAAAAGTATGTCCTTGGGGGAAAATGAATAGACAAAGGAAAAAGATACACACTAAAGTTTTATATAGATGGACAAATACCAAAAGGGCGTCATCTTTCAATGAACCTGCTATCAGCGGCAATAACAGCTTCTATATACTGTCGAAACCGACTGCAGGCACTATAGCAGCTCAGAGCTGCAACGGTGTTGCGGGAATTACTATTGGAGTCTCTCGCAACTATGCCCTACACGTAATTGTCCAGCGGATTGACATTGTTGGGTCACATTTCACCAAACAGACCCAACAAAGATGTAAACATTCTTTTACATCCTATGTACATACACGCAGTGTCTCGCCGAAAGTGTTTGGTGTACAGATGGATGTCCCACGGCAATGGCCGACGGTGGTTCAAAGACCAAGCCGGGGGGGAGACGCAGCCCTGGACGTGAATACTAAGATATATCAAGGGAGGCACAGCCCTGGACGCGATTCCAAGATCTACTGGAGGAGGATGATATCGGCCCCTGATTAAGTAGTCAGAAGCCCGACGAAAACAGAAGCAGGAGTCCAACCACAACATAAGCAGAAAGCTGACGGACAGTGGAGAAGCCACCTCAACAAGAAGAAACGGACATCCAGCATGCGCCTTTGTAAAACCTCCCTTTTAATTCTTGTATATATATGACCTGTGACATGACATTTTGATAGATGGGGACCATTTATTAATATTCTTGGGATTTCTTAAAGAAGAAATTAGCATATAAGTCTCTCAGAGGGGTAGCATCCTAAAATTGGATTTTAATTCCATTGTTAATTTAAATTTATCTCTCAATAAGACAGATAAATTCTGAATTTTGGTTAATATTTATGTTAAATTGATCTTTCATAAGCCGGGTAAGAATATTTCTAATTCATAATTTTTTTTCTAATAAAATATTATTTTTATTCCTTAAATTTTAACTATAATAATATTTTTTTTTATTTAATATTTCGAGAATTTAGTATATTCAAGATTTATTATTCTGTGGGAGTTTGGGATTGAGGGCGCAGGAGAAAAGGGATAGGGGGCTAGAATTTTTGGGGGGACTGGACCAAGGACCAGTCAGTATGGACGAGGCTTTCGAGAGGGGCAGAGGGGATCTCTCATCAGGAGATGGGTATGTAGTCGAGAATTTTTTTTTTAGGTAAGTTTTAATATAGATTTTTTGTTATAAGGTCTACATAGAAGCATGACGAAGTCATGATAAATATAAAGGATATATGTTTTTTTTTTTTTTTTTTGTCTAACCAAGACGTCTTGTCATGTCATAGTAAATACAATTTGTTTTAATTTTTTTTTTAAATCCCTTTCTTTGTCGAATAAAGTTGATGCGGTATATTATATAATGTGTATTAAATGTCTATATCAAACCACATATCACACATAGACCTTGGTGCGTATGTTATAGATATTGAGTGTATTATAAGAAGTTTATTGCCTTACCATAAACTGTGAATAGGTATGCACCTGGAATTTTTATGAGTTAGTTGAGATCAAGATACAGATGTCTTTACAATCGATGCTTAATTACAAGTCATATGTAAATCCGAGTGCATACAATATTTACCGTGTATGATGTAATGTAAGAGCGTATCTTACATCCCAAATTTTATCTTGGAACAAACTACATATTTTGATTATCAATATGGATCTTTGTGTTCGTCATACCATATCGAGTGTATATCTGAGTGTAAATTTGGTTATTACACATGTTGATGTAAGCATTTAGCGAGTGTTACATTTGTATGTCTAAGTCAAAGGATGGAATTTAGTCATCTAGATGTAGGAGTGAGTCTTACATTGATACTCAACTATAGGTCACATGTAGATCTGGGCGTGTACTATATTCATCGTATGTATATAAATATATATAGATATATATTTCCAAATGTAATGTAAGAGGAATCCTACAATTAGCGCCACTTAACGTGGGGCCGAAGTCTTCCGAAAATTCAAATTTTAATAAAATTAAAATTTGCAAAAAGTAGGCCTGCGAATCCCTGAGATTAAGAAATTAGGTATCATTGCATATTTTAATTGTAAAAAATTTACTCAAGTTTAAAATATGAAAATGCATGCCATATTACCGAAATATGTTAAGCTATAAATAGAAACCCACGAGCCTTTTATTTCTCAGTTTCACTCAAGGAAGTGACTGTTATTTTTTTTAGCCATTCAATTTCACGAATCGAGAAAGGTACTTTATGCTTTAGTATAGACAATAATTTTAACAGTTTTATTGTTATTTTTAACATTATGTCTAGTGTACATGCAATTTTTTTTTGCTTATCATTGGTTTTTGATAAAAGCTTTATTTAAAAAAAAAAATACGTTATTCATGCCGCCTTTTTTTTTAATTTTATGAATTTTCGCTGGATAACTGTTAGCAATTTTCTGCTTATCATTGATTTTTGATAAAAGCTTTATTTTTTAAAATACGTTACTCATGCCGCCTTTTTTTACAATTTTATGAATTTCCACTGGATAATTGTTAGCATATAAAAGAAATACGTTAGGCTTAAATAAAAACCCACGAGCTTTTTATTTCTCAGTTTCACTCGATAAAAGAAGTGACCGTTATTTTTTTTAACCATTCAATTTCACGAATCGAGAAAGGTACTTTATGCTTTAGTATAGACAATAATTTTAACAGTTTTATTGTTATTTTTAACATTATGTCTAGTGTACATGCAATTTTTTTTGCTTATCATTGGTTTTTGATAAAAGCTTTATTTAAAAAAAAAAATATGTTATTCATGCCGCCTTTTTTTTTTTTTAATTTTATGAATTTTTGCTAGATAACTGTTAGCAATTTTCTGCTTATCATTGATTTTTGATAAAAGCTTTATTTTTTAAAAATACGTTACTCATGCCGCCTTTTTTTTTTACAATTTATGAATTTTCACTGGATAATTGTTAGCATATAAAAGAAATACGTTAGGCTTAAATAGAAACCCACGAGCTTTTTATTTCTCAGTTTCACTCGATAAAAGAAGTGACCGTTATTTTTTTTAACCATTCAATTTCAGAATCGAGAAAGGTACTTTATGCTTTAGTATAGACAATAATTTTAAGTTTTATTGTTATTTTTAACATTATGTCTAGTGTACATGCAATTTTTTTTGCTTATCATTGGTTTTTGATAAAAGCTTTATATTTTTTAAAAAATACGTTACTCATGCCGCCTTTTTTTTTCAATTTTATGAATTTTCGCTGGATAATTGTTAGTATATAAAAGAAATACGTTAGGCTTAAATAGAAACCCACGAGCTTTTTATTTCTCAGTTTCACTCGATAAAAGAAGTGACCGTTATTTTTTTTTTGCTTATCATTGGTTTTTGATAAAAGCTTTATTTTTTTTTTAAAATACGTTGTCATGCCGCCTTTTTTTTTTTCAATATTATTTTTTTTTTATGATTTTTGGGTAAAACATAGCAAGAATACATAATTTTTTTTTGTTTGTGGCTGATTTCCATTTTGTTCACCTTTTAGAATTGTATAGTAGTAAGGAGCGGCCGTTTTTGGAATCGAAAGATTTCTTTATCTAACCACGGCGCCTTTTTGCAATTTTCTGCTTATCATGGTTTTTGATAAAGCTTCATTTTTTTTAAAGAAAAATACGTTATTCACGACGCGTTTTTTTTTTTTTTTTTTTTTTTTTGTTGTGTGCAATTGTCTCTTTGTGT
The DNA here is from genome assembly GCA_030710605.1 of Cordylochernes scorpioides. NCBI lineage: Eukaryota > Metazoa > Arthropoda > Arachnida > Pseudoscorpiones > Chernetidae > Cordylochernes > Cordylochernes scorpioides. Next base: position 68,631,744 of record CP092881.1, on the reverse strand, counting down.
TGTAATTTGTTTTGAACTTAGCATATATATTGTTCTAACCTTTCAAATTTTCAAATCTACAGAAGCGTCTTATGTTAAAGTGTACCAATTTTTTTTATAAGTCTCGAATATTGGTGAAATGGTTCCTTCCTTTGTATAGATAATGAAACTTAGGGACGCTAACTTAAGCCTAGAAATATTGTTTTCTCAGAAACCTGAGAATTTCCCACGAGCTCCAAATTTAGAATCTCTAGGGATGTCTTTTGATTGACAAGATGGGGTAGCGTCCACATCTGGAGAGAGGGGGGATGATTGACATGAAAAACAACAGATGTGCATGCAAGATGTTTTCGAGGGGGGAAGGACATGTGGAAAAAACACATGTACAGACATTAGCTGGAAAGTGAGAAAACAATGAGGGGACAGTCCGCGGCCAGCTCTCGACTTGAAAGGTTGGTCTTACTATCCTTCCCGCTTTTGCGGGTAGGTATTTCACGTCTTAAATATTCTATCTTCCTTTGTTTTTCATCATTACCTCCTTTATTATAGGATAAATGAAGCTTATTTTCTTTTACTACCGTTTAATAATTTTTATATATTTTAATTATTTCCGTCCCACAGAATTTCCACTCAATAAGACTAAAGATATTTTGAATTTTATTAGAATGCTCTCTTAGCTATTCTTTAACCTTTGTAATATTTAACGTTATCTAGATAATAGTTCAAGGCATTTATTTTTTATGCATCGACTTACGATTTATTAATTTCAAAATTTTTTATAATTTCTATATTTAAGGCTTCATGCCTGAAATGTTCCATCTCCGTTAGTTTCTCACCGATATTTTTTTATTAGTAGGTCAATACGACTTATTTCAAGGTTTAATAGATTTTATATTTAATTATTTCTTTTTGCAAATTGGTTCCACTTGATAAATCTGGAGATGTTTTGAACTTTGCTATTGACATAGTACACCTGGTCTTCTCTTATCTTTCCAATGTCGAGCATTATCAATGTAAACACAAAGATTGAAGATCTTTGTTTTTCTTATCTAGTTTGAAGGAAAAACGTACATTATCACGCGGTTAAGTTGATCTCATATAGGCTCGCAATTAATCTTTTGATTTATTTTTTCAAGTTATTTCATACTGATATTTTTTTCTTTATTTCTATATATTTTAAATCTTTAATTGTCCTAATAATTTCGCTTGTCATTTTATTTTGTCATCTTGTGATTTGTCGATTTCTTGCTAACTAAGACAATACTTATCTCGAAGTATCTCGCATTTTTCTTTAAAGTTTGGACATAATGTTCGTTTTACTATATAATCGTATGCATTTTGTTTTATCTATTCTCGGGTCTTTAGCTTTGATTATTTAATTTTGTAATCCACTTATTTCATCTTACATTTTGTAAAGTGATGCAGCAGTATTTATTGACATCGTTTATGTAATTATATCTTAGCAACTTTAGGTGAGCCTGTATTATTTATTTTTATCTCCTTTCGCAATTGGACATGCACACTTATTGATTTTTATTTTAGCAGGCATTGAATAGATATGATGTATCCAGGGACAACCTCCATATTTTATTCCAATCTCTTGGGTATGGGAAGGAGAAACGCCTTTATGGCTTTAGTAGTTTGATTTTACAAAATGACTAAATATTGTGTGTACTATTCAGTATCTCGTTTAAAGCATTCATCCTCTTGACTAAGGTACAGTGTCATGCGCAGTATTTGATTTTATTTTTTTGTCAACTTTATGTGAATATACGATTTTCTTTTAAAATCTAACCCCGATATTGTAGACAAGCGTATAGCTTAGCTTGTTGGATAACTGAATGCTACGACAGCTAGCGCCACACTGGACCTATCATCATCACAACTGTTTGTTTACCTTCTTCTCTATACTTCAATAACTGTTCGCTACCATAACTTTGTCTTTCTTGCTAAATGGATAATAAAGATTATTATCATATAATCCTCAACGTCCTCATGCCTTCCTACAAGCTGTAAGTACCTAAATCTTACAACAATTAGATTATGAGACTGAATATTGCATGAAATTCAACTAACGAGTTAAGACAAAGAAAAAAGGCTTAGCAAAAATGGCGTCACTCCCGAGCCACGATGTAACCCTAAATAAGCTCGACGGCTATAACTACTCACTATGGTCTTTCAAAATTGAAATGCTCTTGCAAAAGGAAGATCTTTGGGAAGTTGTCACCGAAAATATTCCAGATGAACCTAAAATCGAATGGAAAAAGAAAGACTCAAAAGCTAGAGCTATCATTAATCTAAGCATCGCCGACTCACAAATAGTGCATGTCAAAAACCTACTAACAGCCAAAGCTACCTGGGACACTCTTAAAAATATCTATGAAAGAAAAACACTCTCAGGAAAAATTTATTTGCTAAGGAAACTATACAGCTTAAAACTCGAAGAAGACAAAGACATGCAGCAGCACATCACTACCATGATGGAACTAGTTGACAAACTGCGAACCATTGGCGAAACACTAAAGGACTCTCACATCACGGCTATACTGCTTTGCTCGCTTCCAAAGAGCTACTCCAATCTCATCACAATGTTGGAATCAAGGCCTGATGACGAGCTAACGCTTGAATTCACCAAGAACAAACTCCTTGATGAACACACACGCAGAGTAGAAAGCTCGAAAGACGAAAGCACCGAATCAAATGCCTTAAAAAGCCTCCACGGAGCTTCAAGCCAAAGAAGAGAAAAAGAGAAGAAATTCTGTTCTTTCTGCCACAAACCACACCACTCCAAAGAAGAATGTTGGCACTATCAAAAGCGAAACAACAGCAACAAAGAGTACAAATATGAAAACTTCAGAAGAGGAAACGTACCAAAGTACACAAATCAGTCGAGTGTCACCCAAGAACAATCCACAAACCAGAGAACAACAAAAGGACCTAACCCAAAAGCTCTCAATTGCACTCAACGAGAAGCAAGTGTACACAACTGGTTCGTCGACTCTGGAGCCACATCTCATATGGCGTACGATGAAAGCTTCTTCACTGAACTTAACAGAGAACAAACACAAAATGTTGTGGTTGCTAATGGCAATAAGCTGCAGGTCAAAGGGATAGGACAAGGAGAAATAAAAGTCATCACACCCCAAGGAAAGACTGACACCTTACTTCTCACAAAAGTTCTCTACATCCCGGAACTAACAGACAACCTTCTGTCAGTGAGTGCGGCCACCTCCAACGGATGTAAAGTGACGTTCAACAGAGATTGGTGTACCATCGAAAGAGACAACACAGCCCTCGCGAACGGTATACTTGACAATGGAATGTACCGACTCCACCTGGATGACAACCCCCAAACTCGCACATTCAAAGCAAATGTTGCAAAACAAAACCACTGCAAGAACAAAAATTGCCTCATGCTCTGGCACGACAGACTAGGACACAGAAATATAGAATCAATTAAGAAGATTCGAAATGAGAACCTAGCAAGAGGACTAAGTCTAAATAACTGTTCGCACAGCACAGACTGCGTTCAGTGCATTCAAGGAAAACTCACCGAAACCCCATTTCCAAAGAAGACAGAGTACAGAGCAACTGAAACGCTTCAACTTGTCCACAGTGATATCTGCGGTCCATTACCAACTAACTCTCTCAGCGGTAAGAGATACTTCATCACCTTCACTGATGACTACAGCAGATACACGAAGACCTACCTCCTGAAAGGAAAAGACGAAGTCTATGAAAAAATAAAAGACTACGTCATCTCAGCACACACGGAATTTGGAAAAAATATCCAAACCATACGGACAGACAACGGTCGTGAGTACGTAAACCGACAAGTCGAAGATTTCCTGAACCAAAGCGGAATCAAACATCAGCTAACAGTTCCCTACTCACCAGCCCAGAACGGAGTAGCAGAAGGGAAAAATCGATCACTAATGGAGATGACAAGATGCATGCTGTTTGACTCAGGACTCCCACAGTCTCTATGGGCGGAAGCGGTTACCACAACTAATTACCTACACAACCGAATACCCTCGAAAGCTACAGACAAGACTCCATTTGAACTATGGACCAACAGGAAGCCCAGTCTGAAGCATCTAAAAAGATTCGGATGTAAAGCCTTCGCCTATATTCCCAAGATAAAAAGAAACAAGTTGGATAGCAAAGTTATCGAAGGGATCTTTCTTGGATACGATGATCGAAGCAAAGGATACAGAATCCTGCACGATACAGACAACATCACAATCAGCAGATCCGTAAAATTTATAGAAAAAGAAAATGGGTTTCACCTCGCTTCCACAAAAACAACTTCACCACAAGTACTAAGTACAGATCTAACTTCCTCCAATCATATTGGTCATGCAGAGGAAAGTCAGGAACCAGGAACACAATCCGCCGAAAACCTTGAGGACTCAGAAACCGAGGATTACATTCAACCCGGTACAAGCACAGGAACACAAGTGGTCACACAAAGAAGATCCACGAGACCAACAAAGGGAATACCTCCCATAAGAAATGACTACGTGCTGTACAAAACTGAAGCTCAAGACATTCAGACACCCACCAGCTACTCGGAAGTCCTACAATTACCAAAAATAGAAAGAGATAAATGGCTACAAGCAATGAACGAAGAACTAAATTCTCTTGAGAAGAACAATGTCTGGGAACTAACGCCTCTACCTAAGGACAAAAAGATCATAGGATGTAAATGGACCTATAAACAAAAACTCAATTCCAAAGGAGAAATAGAGCGGTACAAAGCCAGACTCGTAGCAAAAGGGTTCAATCAGAAATTCGGCCGAGACTACGAAGAAACCTTTGCACCAATTGTGAAGCATTCTACAATTAGAGCCTTCCTAGCTGCATCAGTCTACAAAGGGATGCAAGTGATCCACCTCGATGTGAAGACAGCGTTCCTACACGGCGACCTAGATAAAGAACTCTACATGGAACTCCCAGAAGGACTCCATACAAAACAAACAAACAAAGTCTGCAAACTAAAGAAGGCAATTTACGGTCTAAAACAAGCTGGAAGATCTTGGAACACAAAAATTGCAAGCACTCTAATTAAAAATAACTTCAAACAGAGCATTGTAGACCCATGCCTATTCACCAAGAATGAAGAAAACCATTCTATCTACTTGATTCTATATGTGGATGACATGCTCCTTGCAAGCGATTCCGAAATAATCATCCAAAACACTGTAAAAACTCTCGAAAAAGAATTCGAAATAAAGAACCTTGGAGACCCACTCAATTCATTGGTATAGAAATCTCAAGGAACAGAGAAGGTGAACTCCTTCTGAGCCAAAAGAATAAAATCCAAGAATTAGTTGAAAGGTACAATCTCCAAGAAGCGAAACCTACTTTCACTCCCATGGAAAGCGGATACCCCGGTATATCTGATGAAAAACTTCTACCAAACAACGTCCAATACCAACAACTGATAGGCTCACTATTGTACCTAAGCGTAGTATCCAGACCAGATATCGCAGCTCCAGTCTGTATACTCAGCAGCAGAAACCAGAATCCTAGAAATTGTGACTGGAATGCAGCAAAAAGAATCGTAAGATATCTAAAAACTACTAAAGAACTCGAGCTACGCATATCTAACCAAAAACCTCCCACGCTGGAAGCATACAGCGATGCCACATGGGCAAGCGACAACACCGACAGAAAATCACTAAGCGGAAACTTGTTCCTACTGGGTTCAAACCCCATCTCATGGATGACTGGGAAACAAGGTTGCGTATCTCTCTCATCCACCGAAGCGGAACTTATCTCCGCAGCTGAAGCCTCACAAGAACTGTTATGGCTTCTCGACTTGCTAAAGGATCTCGAACTGGAACAGAAAGCTCCAATCTACTTCCACCAAGACAATCAATCATGTCTCAAGATATGTTCATCCGAAAAAGTGTCTTCTAGAACCAAGCACATCGCAACCAAGATCCATCACCTGAAGGATCTTCAGAAGAAGACAGTGATAAAAATGGTCTACTGCCCAACTGGCGACATGAAGGCGGACATTCTGACCAAGCCGCTACCAAGGCCGACATTTGAGAAGTTACGCTACAACCTCGTGATGTCTCCACATTCATGCCGGGGATTTGTTGGATAACTGAATGCTACGACAGCTAGCGCCACACTGGACCTATCATCATCACAACTGTTTGTTTACCTTCTTCTCTATACTTCAATAACTGTTCGCTACCATAACTTTGTCTTTCTTGCTAAATGGATAATAAAGATTATTATCATATAATCCTCAACGTCCTCATGCCTTCCTACAAGCTGTAAGTACCTAAATCTTACAACATAGCTCGCTCCTTTAAATCGTTGAATTGCCAATTTATTCTCGATATGGTATAATTCACGATGTTTGCGTGACGACCGAATCACGGTAAAATTTTCAAAATGGCGGTCGATGGACGCGTGTGCATTTACTCTATAGAGTGACTGTATATACACATAGGTGACTATGGATTTGTTTAATTTTTATTAAGGTCTCCAGTTATATTTTCTGTATTTAAGGCTTCACGCTTGAAATATTCCATTTCCTTTTTAGTCCTTCACCGTTATTATTTTCACTGTAGGTTCAATATGACTTGTAATTTGTAAACCAAGGCTTAACGATTTATTTCAAATACTTTATCCAACACAAAATTTCCACTCGATAGATATGAAGGTATTTTTTTTTTTTTGCGATTTATTTAATTTTATAAACGTTTTCAATTATATTTTCAGTATTTACTAGTGATTAATCCAACAGGTTTAATAGCATGCTAGTATTTCTTATCTTTTATTCGATAATATGATTACTTAATTTTTATTTTTTTTATGTCCATATAAGAGCAGAATGTCCAGATCTAGGAGTTCGCTTTGAATATCGATCGTAAACAAGTTTAAACATACCTTCCCGAAATTCTCTTCCTTAGCCTTTATTTTGTGTAGTGATCAATTTTTCTTTTTGGTAACAACCGTTATAGATCCCTGGAAACGCATACTAAATAATAAAACAGTATTTTTGATTATTTTGTTAACCTTATATGAATATGCATTTTCATTTAAAACTTAACCCCGATATCTTAGAAGGCGTATAGATTTGCTTGCTTCATCGAAACGTTGAATAGGATCATAATTTTGATATGGCATAGTTTACTATAGGTGATAACAGGCCGAAATACAATCACAGCGAGATTCAAAATGGCGGCTAAAAAGACGCGTCAGGCAACCGACTTTTTTTTTTCTCCATGATGCCTCCAACTGCATATGATCTTAAATATCCTGTATACACTCTGACAAGGGAAGGTTATCTTGAATTGACAAATGTGTAATTTTTTTGTCTTAAGTAGAGATCTCCAAGATTCTATTTCTGAAACATATTTTTGATGAGGACAAATAAAAAACCATCTTGATAGCATTGAATTTTACAGTAAATATTTGCCAGCAGAAGGCATGATGAGATTACATGAAATTTTAAACCAGTTATATGCTTAGTATGTTTCTTCAGTTGTAATTTGACACAGCCATAAAATAAAGAAATGGGCAGTACGCCATATCTTGATGCTGGACATTTCTGTGTCAGGAAGGTGTAGTTATTCTGTTTAATGAGAATTCCAATAATTATCGAAATTTAGCAGATTATCATTGGGGGTTTGAACAACTGTCTTGAAAATTTTTGAACAGCCTGAGTAGATAGAAGAGTCCTGGAGTTAGGGTGGAGAATTAGTAGTACAGACTGACCACTCGACGCAGATAACTCTAGGGAAAAATTATTGTGTTAATTCGCCATAGACAAGAAGAACTTTGGTTCTCAGGATATTCGATAGGCAGAATTTTGAGAATTGATAAGGTCATGGTTAAAGTTTACACAGGCATATGGGGGTAAAGACAGTGATTTAAACAAGATAAGGGGCAGCCTTATGTCTTAAGTACTTTCAGTGGAAGCAGATGCCACTGTAAATATTCAGGTCTAATAATTTTCAAATGTGAAGTCATGCATGACGGGTTAGCACGGGATTGGCGCCTGAACTGGCTTTCACTGGGATTAATCGAGCTTGCGAAAGAACTTGGAGAAGTGTCACGCCACTGTATTAAAATAATAATTGAGAAGATTTATGTTGAGCCAATTGAAATTAGTAAAGAATTAAGAGATTAAGGTCTTATTCTTTGAGTTTTACACTAATTTCAATTACGCGATATGGACGGTGTTATAAGTTGGGTGGAAATGATTCGGCCGCAATGGGATGGTCTCCTGGAGGTGGTACGATCAAATACTACTTATTGAATGCCGGGCGGGATCGCATGAAGCATTAAATGACATCAAGAAATGCTTAAAGAAACACCCTAGAAGATTGGGGATCGACAAAATGACGACATGGAAAATGCTCAACATTGTACATTGGCAGCAAAATGATATCTTGCTATTGTATGGACGACCACTCCTTCCTGAAATGTGCAGCGGATGTTAGTCCCAGAATTAGGTCCTTGAGGCGACACTTTCCTTTGCAGATGACATAAAGACGCATGACGAAACAGCACATGAACCTTTAAACTAACTTCAATTCCTGCCATCAATTAATTTAGTTGACCAATAGCTATAGAACCACTGGAGACCTCCATACCCTGTGTGAATATTTTAGTGAGAAATGAGCGATTCAATTCTATGAGCCATGAGGTATCCTGTAAGATCGGAGTTGTACCCCATTCATTTTTTTTTAATAGTAGCCAGTGCGAGATATTTCCAGAATTTTTTTTTCTAACTGTCATATAATTCGAAAACTAGAAAACTACACCATTTTGATACAGTTTACGTTTAGCACCCATGTGGACTCAATATGACCATTGAAAAAAAAAATCGAAGACTAATGAGCGAGCCAACCTAAAGAGAACGAGTTTAATAGGCTTACAATCAATAGTTGAAGCAAACTATTCGCACAAATTTGTTATGTTCTCTCTCTAAATGATCTATGACATTATAGGTTTTCTTAACAAGGTAACTACCCCGCCGAGTGTATATAGAGTTATAAAGCTTAAAGGTCATAGGCTGTTGGAATAATATTACACTAGTAATAATTAATAGTTCATCCTGATATACAGCAGAGGCAGTGAGAATAGCGCCTCTACTAGTAAGCTATCATAACTAGTTAGTTTCAATGCACCCAGGAAGAGTTTATCTCCTCGAAGGGGAGATTAAAGGGGTGGAAACGGGTTCTTTGGAATTTTCCCCGAAATTCTGCGATGGCTCCCGCCCTGAACGAGTGTCAGACTTTTGTATAGAGCTGGCAGGGGAGGGATAGCCGCTAGAGTAGTTCAAAATTAAGAGTGATAATAGATCGGGATCCAGATCCCGATGACGGGTTTCGAAGAGACTTCAGAGGGATGAAAAGGCGATGAAATATGATGAAAGAGGCGCTGAACTGTGTTATAAGGTGATGAATAAGAGATGAAATGTGTTGAAAGCGTTGAAGAGAGATGCGATGGAAGTAAGTTGAAAGGCGTCGCGGATGATGAAGGATGATGAAAGAGTGAGAAAGCGTTGAATGTTGATGAGAAAGAGATAGAAAGATGCAGAAAGATGTTGAAAGAGAAAGAATTGAAAAAAGTTGGATAAAGAGTTTTGTAAATAGTAGATAAAGGTTGATAGAAGAAAGTACACTTAATGTGTAAAGCGTAGCTGTCGGCCGCAATATCGCCTCGATAGAAATATTTCTTTTAAAATAATACATATTATGCACTGGGGATTTGTGTAAGCTGACTTACCTAAGTTTCAGCAACAGTATACACTAATTAATATAGATAGGTCTTTATTAATTACAATATTAGGTTATATATTAAATAACAATTTTGTCTTAATGTTATGGTGAACTTTGAAGAGCTTGCAGTTTTCTTTTTATTTTAAACTATAACGTGTGTTCTAATGTTAAGTGTTGAAAGGAGCTTTAACACCATGTTTCAGTGTTTGTGTGTTATTTGTCTCAACATTGCCTTTGTGCAGCATATCGCCTCACAACCCTGCTATAGTGTTTGTTGCCATTTTTAAAGATTTTCACAATTTGTTTTAGTGTTAATGTGTCATTTAGAGAAATTGCCATAACCTCATCCTTATATAGTACACCGTTTTTACATCGTTTTATTTAATGAGCTATATGAGAGATTTTAGATGTAAAATAAGAGTTACTATTTGCATGAGCCAAATCGACCCAGCAGTTAGAGCAAGAAGGGGGGAATCAGATGTTTCCTCCTTTCACGTGACGCCACTGTTTACCCCGACCGGTCGTGCCAGATAAGAGGGAATACCAGGAAACTCTGTCCTCCTGACATCGCTCCCTCAACACGAGAAACGGCATCCCGCTGCTTACTAGTCGGTCACAAGACCTTAGGCAATCTGTTCTTATACTTCGGGGTTGTGATAGGGCTCCATGCTCGCTGCAAGGACGACATCTTGGGTTTTCGTGTTCTCCTAGTGTAGAATTGGCTCAGCCTCATTTTAGTATAGTATATAATTAAGAGTTGTCTCACAACCTTGTTTTAATATGACACACCGTTTTGAAGAGCTTGTACAACCTGTCAGGATATGATTTAGGAAAATTTTAGTTTCTTTTTATTGTTATGTTACAATTTTATCCAACAGTAGAACCAGAGGGACCACGAGAGACAATAATCTTAGGGAACCCGCTAGAGATAGTGAATGGGACAATTGGTGGCAATGTTGACGGCCCTGAAATACGCCGTTCGACCAGGGTCAAGAAGCCCACCGAGTGCAGATCGTGTTCAGGTTGCCAATGATTTAACCTATAGAATGTGTACTAGAGCTAGTTGAATTTGATCATAGTAAAATGTGTTAGAATGTGAGTTAAAGGCCCTAGATTGTGGTCTTAAAGAAATTTCAGTTTTTTTTTTATTGAAGGGGCTATTCTGTATTAATAGCATGTTGTGATTTAACACCTGGGTTCGACAGTATATTTTGTTTTAATTTTTTAATTGAAGATTATGAATAATGGTTCAACTTCAAGATTAATTAGGAAACTTAGATGCTTTAGATATCTGCTGTGCTTGTAACCAATTCTCTGTGGAAAGACTTGAAACATGTGCTGGGTAAAAAGTCCCTATAACTCCTTGTTTTTTTTTTTAAGTCATAGTCTAAAGGGGGTTTCTAATGAGAGTATGTAATGCAGTTACAATCTAAGAATTGATAGAGCAACAAGTAACCTCTGTTGTTAAACTTCAGAACGAGCTGGGTACAAAAAGCCCTATAAGTCCAAAGAAAGAGTTTAACTGAATAGCAGAGAAAGAAGAAGCGTTGGCAAAACACTTGTAGACCTATCATATATTGGCAATGAAGTAAATACTTGAAGTTCAGTTCGCTCCATTTAAGTGCTAGTTTGATGATTCATTTGTTTAGACACCAAGTGTCAAGATAAGAAGATTTTCAAATTGTGAGACACACGGTTAAGGTGTTAGGTTAGATTTCAGATTTGATTGTTGACAATCAACATAGTTTGATTTATTTATCTGTTTAATCATAAATAATGTTTATCTATGAGTATATAATTTATATAGAGTTTGTATGAGGCATTAATTTAAGTTAATAGGGCATTAGTTCCCACTTTGTTTTAATTAGAAAACTTTATTTGATTTCACATTATTCCTGGAATTTAGAAATTGTTAAGGTTTATTTGATAGAGATTATTGAGTGTTTTGGCGTCTATAGCAGTTTTTAACTTTAGAATGAATGCCCACAGTGACTGAATTTTTTTTTGTATGAATGTGAAGTGGAATAAATGATGAGAAGGTTAAAAACTAGTATACTGTTAGACCAAAATTACTTTAGAGTAGTGATAGGGAATTTAATAGGTTCAATTTTCAATTTTGATTTCTTTATTTGTTAGGAACGATAGCCTCACAGGACTGTAAAAACTCTATTGTTAGGAAAATATTCGCTCCATTTTTGTTAGGTCTCCTTTTGGAGGAGTATAAAAATTTAATTTCTATTACTAGGGTAATCAAGTACTCTTTGTTATTTATATCAACTTGAATTTTAAGAGTCGTAGATAATGATCATATCTCGATTCTCAGACTGGAAGGTTGTGGGAGGTTATGATCAGACCAGAAAACCCACCAAACTTCTCCTCATTAGAGGGAACGGAGAGGTATCAGGTGAACTTTGTGCTAGGTGGGGGGATTCAGTTGCCGACGTCGCAGACTAAGTGTAAAGCGACGAAAACCTCGGGTAAACGATCTGACATCGTAATTTACGACGCTTTGAGCGTGACTGAGATGAGGGTGGTTCAGATGGGAGGTTGAGAAGGTTCGGCGCGTTGAAGCTCCTCTATAAATTGCGCAGCTTGGAACCAATCTCCTATAGACAGAAACTTCGAAACATGTGCTGGGTAAGCAATCCCTATAACTCCTTGATTTTAAGTCATAGTCTAAAGGAGGTTTCTAATGAGAGTTAACAATGAGGGAGCGTGGAAGAGACAAATTACGGTTAGACGAGGCGATTCCGTCTACAGACTTTTTAGGTACCAGATAGCAAAGTGACAGATGGACTGTCCGGATTCTTTGCGTTTTATATCGCCCCAGGCTAGCAAGAGTAATTCACTTAATTAAAGACTATAGTCTGCCATACGTTTAGTTAGAACGAATTTAAGTCTAAACATCAATTAATATGTAGAATTTTTTTTTTACGAGAGCAACTCATTATAAGATAAGATAAATTTTTTCATTAGTAGGGCACCAAAATGAACTTTTGAAGCAGATTGCCAGAACAAGCCAATATAGCGGTCCAGATTTGAAGAGGAATTATTATTATTATTTTTTTTTTTGGGAAGATCGAATATAAAATTTTCGTTTTGACGGTAAAATGACCTAGAGCAATGGGTTATTTTGTTTTACAAGATTTGTTTTTCCAGAGAGGTACTAAGAACTCAGGTGGGAGGATATATATCACAAGATATGAGTTAGACCTAGTTTCTATTCATCATAATTTATTTCAGAATTAGTTTGAGTATTTTTATTAAAGGGATTTGTTGGTCAAAATTTATGAGTACACATTCTATGGATAAGCTAAACAATGTATAGTAGGGGTTAACTACATGTTAAAATAAAGGACAAAGGTGGGAGAGATTTCAACCACAGGTAATGTAATTTGGAAGTAATCTGGTTGTGAGATGCTTCCTTTTGTATTAAGAGAGGCAGGGAACACGCCAGACAAACACTCCCAGTGACAAGTTAGTAAGGACAAGTTTTATCTTTGTTAGATATTACACGAGTTTTGAGATACTAGTGAGATAACCTGGATCCCTCAGTGCATATCTATTCGTTTTATTATTTTTATATATCATATATCATATATATATTTTTTTTATTATTATATCCATGTATATTTGTATATGTAGAAGGCACGATTCATATCATAGATATGTGTGACATTTTGGTAGCAGCGTTGTTACCATCTTCGGACAAATGTACCGAATAAAGATTTTAATCACAATTTATATATTCATTTGTATTCATTATATATATATATATCAAACCATTTTTTTTACTTATAGTAAATACCCATTTTAATATTTTTTATTTTTATCTAACATCGCGTATATCCACATTGTTCCATTTTTTTTGCATGCATCGTATCCGTGCAACTCTAATATGTATTTTTTTTTTTTTACGTTTCTGTTTTATCCTATTAATTTTAATGTCATCGATAGGAGCTGCAACTTTAGATTTTTTTTCTTACTATCATTGTCATTTTGAACATGTATAGCCATTCCTTTGCTGCCATATGTATCATATAGAATTAATAAAGTTTTTTTTTAGATGTGTTTTAGGAATTGGGCATGTCTACCATACAAACACAATTCCTTGGCGCCCATAATTATTATGTTAACCCGAATGGCATAAGAATCTGTTTTGCACAGAACCTGTGTATAGACCACCCCATCTCCACCCACTGGGACTGCGGTCGGGGATGTGTGGATTCGACTCACATCTGGGTCAAGACTCCCTGGAATACAGACAGCAAAGGGATGGGCTTAGTACATTGCCCATAGAATGGTAGGGTAGAACTTCCTTCTGTAATCACGATGAATTAACCTGCCCCAGGTTCCATGGCCCGTCTGTTCCCCCTTTGCCGGAGTGTCAGTGATTGCATAGTGGTATCGTAAAAGAATGCATTTCTCCCGAATTCATATTTTCTCATGGAATATTTGATCAGATATGAATTGAAATAAACTCATTCTTTCACTCTGGCAGGGGAGGAATTGTTGGGTCACATTTCACCAAACAGACCCAACAAAGATGTAAACATTCTTTTACATCCTATGTACATACACGCAGTGTCTCGCCGAAAGTGTTTGGTGTACAGATGGATGTCCCACGGCAATGGCCGACGGTGGTTCAAAGACCAAGCCGGGGGGGAGACGCAGCCCTGGACGTGAATACTAAGATATATCAAGGGAGGCACAGCCCTGGACGCGATTCCAAGATCTACTGGAGGAGGATGATATCGGCCCCTGATTAAGTAGTCAGAAGCCCGACGAAAACAGAAGCAGGAGTCCAACCACAACATAAGCAGAAAGCTGACGGACAGTGGAGAAGCCACCTCAACAAGAAGAAACGGACATCCAGCATGCGCCTTTGTTAAACCTCCCTTTTAATTCTTGTATATATATGACCTGTGACATGACATTTTGATAGATGGGGACCATTTATTAATATTCTTGGGATTTCTTAAAGAAGAAATTAGCATATAAGTCTCTCAGAGGGGTAGCATCCTAAAATTGGATTTTAATTCCATTGTTAATTTAAATTTATCTCTCAATAAGACAGATAAATTCTGAATTTTGGTTAATATTTAGTTTAAATTGATCTTTCATAAGCGAGTAAGAATATTTCTAATTCATATTTTTTTTTCTAATAAAATATTATTTTTATTCCTTAAATTTTAACTATAATAATATTATTTTTTTTTTTATTTAATATTTCGAGAATTTAGTATATTCAAGATTTATTATTCTGTGGGAGTTTGGGATTGAGGGCGCAGGAGAAAAGGGATAGGGGGCTAGAATTTTTGGGGGGACTGGACCAAGGACCAGTCAGTATGGACGAGGCTTTCGAGAGGGGCAGAGGGGATCTCTCATCAGGAGATGGGTATGTAGTCGAGAATTTTTTTTTAGGTAAGTTTTAATATAGATTTTTTGTTATAAGGTCTACATAGAAGCATGACGAAGTCATGAGAAATATAAAGGATATATGTTTTTTTTTTGTCTAACCAAGACGTCTTGTCATGTCATAGTAAATACAATTTGTTTTAATTTTTTTTTAAATCCCTTTCTTTGTCGAATAAAGTTGATGCGGTATATTATATAATGTGTATTAAATGTCTATATCAAACCACATATCACACATAGACCTTGGTGCGTATGTTATAGATATTGAGTGTATTATAAGAAGTTTATTGCCTTACCATAAACTGTGAATAGTTATGCACCTGGAATTTTTATGAGTTAGTTGAGATCAAGATACAGATGTCTTTACAATCGATGCTTAATTACAAGTTATATGTAAATCCGAGTGCATACAATATTTACCGTGTATGATGTAATGTAAGAGCGTATCTTACATCCCAAATTTTATCTTGGAACAAACTACATATTTTGATTATCAATATGGATCTTTGTGTTCGTCATACCATATCGAGTGTATATCTGAGTGTAAATTTGGTTATTACACATGTTGATGTAAGCATTTAGCGAGTGTTACATTTGTATGTCTAAGTCAAAGGATGGAATTTAGTCATCTAGATGTAGGAGTGAGTCTTACATTGATACTCAACTATAGGTCACATGTAGATCTGGGCGTGTACTATATTCATCGTATGTATATAAATATATATAGATATATATTTCCAAATGTAATGTAAGAGGAATCCTACAACATCTGGGGGGGGGGGAGAGAGGCAAACGTTAGGTGTGACATTGATGATCTTCTCGTCTGAGAAAAACATATCATTCCTGGCTCCTTGGGATGTTTGAGCTTGTTCCGAAAGAATAGGCTCTGGTCAAGCAGGTCATCTTGGTTTTTTTGGGACATGAACTGTCCTCTTCACATCACTATGATTTGTAACGGAGGTTTCTCGAACCACACCTCAGATGGTAGCTTCATCAACCTGCGACGAGTGCTCTCAGCGACCTCCCAAGGTCCTCATCGGTGGCAGCTTGGACACGGCTTAAAAATTCTGGCGTCCTGATACTGTCAGAACGTCGACAATGTAGTTTCCTTTGAAAAATTTCCCTCACATCACCTTTTGAAGCTCCCAATTCTCTCCGAACTTTGATTGGAGGACTTTCAAGAATGCAAAATTTTCTTAATCGCTGTGTCCTGCAGCTAAGGAGACAATGTTGAGGATGCAGAAGACAAATATAACGTAATTGGTTTTATATAGCTAGCTGGTAGCCTAAATAAATTTAAATAGAATGAAAGGATGTCTGCTGTAGGGGGAACAATGTTATTAATAATTTAAAAGGAAGAGCTCACCTGTATGTGAGAGTGTTGTGGCAGGGGAGGCATGAGTCTCCAGTAACCGAGAACCAATTCTGACAACCAACTGACTGCTGTAGCATGCAGCCTGGACTACAAGGTAACTCTACTCCAGGTCCAGAACCCCATGGACATCTTCAAGGAGATGGCATGCTACAGGAGCTCACCACTGACCAGGAAGTTTGTGTGAGGGACTACACCAAGCCTGGTGTGGGAGCTGGAAAGTGTGGCTGGAAGAATTGTTTTAAAAAAGGCCTATAGACCTCCCTGACCTTCCTATGGTCTACCCACCCCATGTGACCTGCTACACCCCGATGCCAAGAGTCCCTCAGTGATGGAGGCAGACCCGTGAGGCTCGGCAGCCTGGAGATGACCAGACAATAGATGTGCCTGTGAATCCCCACCACCACCAACAGCCTCAACTTTCAACTGAGAGGAAGGCCCAGAACCCATTACCCAAAAAAGACATCAGGCATGAAATTGTCTTTTGTTCTTTCTGTTTTTTTTTTAAATAAATATTTATAGTTAAAAAAATTGAACATAATATATATTCAATATAAAACCTTGATAATATTAAGCATTTTTTTTTAAATTAAAAGGCTCTCAGAGTTCGCTCATAGAGAGCGAAGCATGGTTTGAACCAGTAGATGGCGCCAAATTTTTAAAAAGTGGCAGTTGCAACTCAGCAGGCAGAGAGATAGCAGCTGACAGTACCGCCGGCCATTGGTCGGTGGCTTTCCCCCTGCAGTAAGTCCCTTTTTCAATTCCTCTAAATTTATTTTTGGCTCTATCAGCAATAGTCCTTCAATGGTTTTATTTATGTGTATATATATTATTATTATTATTTTTAATTGAAGATACGTATTTATTCCCCTTTTCTCTCTCGCATCAATTTTTATTAATAAATTTTATTAGATTAAAAAAAAAATAACCTATTCAATGCACAACCTTGACACCTAATGTGTACAAAAATGTAATAGGTATTGTGGCAACTAGCTTCAAAGGTTGGCTTTCTGCAGTCTAAGAATAGCCACAGCCAGGCAATAAAAATAATTTAAAAAAAACAGTCCCTTCAGCAATAATCGCATGCCTCTTACTTCTTTCATAAGAGTAAGTTCCGCCATGCCTACCTGCAACAACAACAAAAACTATGTTACTATAATACACTGGAAAGTTTGGCACATATATTGTGCGTTCTCAAGGTCTGCCTCACCCTGTATATATGTCATGATCTCGAAATTCCACTAATAAGAAGGAAATAAATCCCTCCCAGGTATGTAGTCAATCAATATCCACCACCTGTTTTTTTTTTCAGTCGGTGGCCAAGCAGTTTCTCCTTTGTTAAAGAAGTCAAGACGCATGATGGATTTCGGAAACAATAACTCAAAAAAAAAAAAAAAAAAAAACGATTAAAATAAGGTGGTTCTTAAAGCGTGGGTGATTTGAGCTGTGCACGAGGCCTGACGGGAAGTTGACGAAAAGTTCTGAAGTAGATGGAAGATTTATTAACGTTAAGTTGGGGCTGGGTTGTGAGTCTTCGCTCTCTGTCAACGCTGACTGAACTGTCTACTCTCCGCTGATCGTGATAACTCTGTCTGCTGCCCCTATATCATTTGGTCTGAAACTGAGGGTCACCTCGATCTGGTGATACATCATAGCAAAATGGCTGACACATTTGAATGGAAAGAATCGTCTAATTTTATCTGTTCAACCACTCTATTTTCTCACCCATATTATTTAACTGACTTGCTTCCACTCTTTGTCTACTCTTTGTCAGAGCTCTTAATTTTATTTTAACTTTTATTCATTTTCTCTCTCATTTGTTGCAGATTGAAAAGGTTAGATTTATTTAAAATGCATTAGATGTATGAAAGGTTTTTTTTATCTATATATATAAAAATGTTTGTTTGTATGTCTGGTATACAAATTCGCAGTAGTTCACTAATTCAAACCAAAATTTTCATACATAGGTAAAAAAACGGGGAAGACGATAGGCTATTTTAAAAAATATATAAATCAATTATTAAAACTATATATTTTTAGTCAGAAAATGATGATGATGATATTGCTGTATCATGTTTGATTATCAGATACAAAATTATATCGGGAAAAATACAAAAAGCAGAGACCACGGGTGAAACCAGTTCATTATTTTGTACGCAGGAACAAAATTTTAACAGAAAAACATTCATTCGAGCAGAAAACAAAAAAGCTAGATCATCTTTCTATAAAAAATATCGCTTCTCAGACACAAAGTTTGGAGCTGGACGTTTCACAAGAGTGACATCCACGGCGCCAATTTATAATTGTAAGAATAGTATTTGAAAATCAAAATAATATAATTTTCAAATATCGTTGTGAAAATTTACATTTTTATTTTTATATTTTAAAAACACACAAAGTTTGGAGCGGGACTTTTCACAAAAGTGAGATCCACGGTGCCAATTTATAATTGTAACGAATAGTATTTGAATAAAAAACATTCACCTGGGTCATTCGGCTAGTAAGATATATTTTTTAGAAACTGGAAAAAAGTGGTTGTAATGGGATGTTTTGAAGGTTAGGGATAAGTGATACCTAAGTTAACATTTATATTGTGAAATATAGGTATATGTTTTGCTTTTAAAATATAGCAATCCATAGATAATAAAAAGACATATATTGGCAAATTAATCTTTTACTCAATTCAATAAATGCCTTTTTATTATCTATATATTGCTATTTTTTGGAAGTATTAATTTAGTCATTGTAAAAAGTCACAAATGAAGTCAAGGCCTCGTGTTTATGCCAATGTATGTAATAGCCCAAACATCCCTACATGGAAAAATATTCAGTGTTGGGAGGTTTAAAATGAAGTTCGCGCCGAGTTTTTCAATCAAGGCAAGACGACCTTAAATGGCAAAAAAAAAAAAAAAAAAAATTAAACCCCAAATATAAATTGAAAAAAAAAGTGGCAAAAATAGGTTCCTTGTAAAGCTATGATTGATTTTTACTTACGGACAAAACTTGAGAAAGTGGAAAGTCTTTGATGTCACCAGTCAAGGAGACATAATTGGTTATCTCGTGTATCTTCAATAAAGGTCACTGAGAATCGTATATCTTTCAGAGTTATTGTCTGAATACCGATATAAATAATAATGGTACAGCTTTCTTAAGTTTTTCCACTAGTGTATAGTAAACTTGTTAAAATAATTTTAAAAATCGAAAAAACATTCAAAAATGAAAATTTGTTATTAAAGTGTAAAGTGTTGTTATGTAAATGAAAATTTGTTATTAAAATGTAAATGTTGTCATTAAAGTGCAAGTCTTAACATTGCAAAGCCTATGTATAAAATCAAATATTTTTTTAAGAATGCCTATGACATTTATATTCATTCGACAACGCTGTTAGTTTACCATTCAATGTTTATTTGCGAAAGATGAGTGGGCTTTCGTTTTAAAGCGTAAATTTTTTTACTTATGCTCTAGTTTGTTTTCTTATAACCTTCGCCTTCTCTCAGGACTAATACAAATTTAGTCATTTAAAATAATTCACCATTTTCTTCACTTTAAAATTGTCATTTGTCTCTAATATTTCTCTAGTTTTATAAATTATTGTGCTCCTCTTATCAACAGGACCTTATATACATTACAAAGGTAAGTTAAAATAATCCAAAAGAACAGAAGAGCATTAGTGTTCTGATATGGCATAAGAAAATAAAACATAAATATATATATATTTTTCATTTTTATAAATTTGACATTTATAATAAATATCCTTATATCCTTGGGAATTTAATTAAAAGTTTATTTGTATTATCATTCAAGACATAAATTTGGAGTTAAATAATGAGTGTTTTTAAAGAAAAATTGTAAATTTAAACTAATATTGTATCTTCAGACATACACATCTTTTTGTGGGTATTATTTAGATACATGGGGTTAATTAGATTAAATTAACATTCTAAAGACATCAGGTGTATTAATTGAAACCATTTATTGAATTCTTCTTTTATTTAAATACTGACCTTACATATCAAAATAATAAATTATTGATTTATCATTAGACAATTGTCATCTGTCATCCCCTTCAGATTGATGACAGAGTTACAGGCCCTTGTAACCTAACCTGTTCCAAAATAACTTTATTAATTACCATTAATAAGGCACAATTTGGATTATAGATTATAAAACAAGGTAATAAGACCAAATCCAAATAAATAAATAGTGTGTGACGTTTCGGTAACAGCGTTGTTACCATCTTCAGACAAAAGTACTTCAGTATATTTGGTCTTATTACCTTGTTTTATTAGGTACCACTCAACAAGACCAACCTAGCTTATGTTATTTACAATGTATAATATGAACAGGTTCTTCATAGAAAAAGTGTACAATGAGGGATTCAATCCCGGTTCATGGCTGTCAGAAACTAACGGTTTATACTGCCAGCCACCGACTATGTAACCTGTAAAAAAATAGTACAAATGTGATATTGTAGGTACAGGTGTTGAGGTACAGCTTGCACCACGCTGATGAGGGCCAACAGCCCGAAACGCGTCCGTGGTTAGCTTTTTCTTGATTAATCAAGAATGGGTATTTGGCCAATTCTGGAATAATTAAAAATCAACGAGAATAGTTGATATTTATTCCGATAGATGGCGCAAGCCATCAGCACCTTTCAGTTGCACGATAAGGAGATGCCCTTTTTTCATAATTATGTAACCTGTGTTAACCATATTTTCACAAAAGCCAATCAGAAAGAAGTGGAACTCCGCTTTTTCCGGTCCCAAGCCCTGATGAAAAAGGAGGAGGGGGAGCAGTAACAAGTTCACTAAAAAACCTGGGTTCAGCTGGCCCGGCTGATATTACCCTGTAAGGGCTCCTAATCCAGGGATACAGGATGAGCAGCGTTTGTACTCCATGTTAGGAGCAGCTGCACATTGCGTCTGTTCTTCATGTCAGAGGTGGCCATTTCTTTTGGAGCTAAGTCGGCCTGCCACTGAGTAGTGCTCCCAGTCTTAATGACAAAGGTAGACGCATTTTACTTCACCCAATCATGATGGTTGTCAAGCTTGACAAGCTTGATACCCTAATATGATTGAGTGGAGATAAGAAAGGGGAGTTTAGTGTGTGGCCTCCCTTTGAATATGACAACACAACATTAAGATTTATTATTTTTAAATCAATCTACAGATACTAGAATATGGAACTTCAGGATCTCGTAAATCCTATATACAGTAGAACCTCCATGAGAGGACACTCTGGTTAGAGGACACCTCTCTACAAAGGACAGTAATCAATAAAATTGTTTAAATTGTCATTGTCTACAAAGGACAGTTTTTCATTGTCAAAATTACCATTTTTACTAGTTAACAACTCTCTGGTAAGAGGACACCTCTTCCTAAAGGATACCTATTGCAGAGCAAAAGTGTCCTTTATGAAGAGGTATCCTCTTACTGGAGAGTTGTTAAATAGTAAATATGGTAATTTTAACAATGAAAACTGTCCTTTATAGAGAGGTGTCCTCTAGCCAGAGTGTCCTCTCATGGAGGTTCTACTGTGCATAGGATTTTTGAGTTTAAAGAAATCCTGGTGGTGGTACGTATTCGAAATATGCGGGTAATAAGTAACTGCAAGTGCACCACATGGCTACACATGCAGAAAGCAGTTTGGCTTTTACACTTACAAGATGCCAAAGTCCTGTTTGATAATTTCACTCTGGTGGGATTAGACTTTTGCAAGAATCGGGGGCCATTGGAGCAATTTTTTTTTTTTAAGAGCCCAATGTGGGATACAATCCTGGGTTGTTGCTGTCAAAAATTGATGGTTTAAACTCCACAAATCCCCAAGAAATCCTTTATTGTGTAAATTTGAATGAGAGTGGGGGAACAAGATAAGTGTGACAGAGATGACTGGAGAGGAAGAGAAAGTGAAAAGAAGATAGAAATCATACAGAAAACTTGAAAGAATCACAGAAAAAGCATTTAGGAAAATTTATAATCTTAGTCTGGGGGTTATGGAAGGGTGGGCTAAACTGTTGGTTTTCAACCACCAAGACCCATGATCGAATCCCGCTTTGGGCACTTTTTTATAATTGAAAAAAAGAATGCTCCAATGGGCTCCAATTCTTGCAAAAATTCAACTCCACCAGAGAGTGCAAGTAACCTAACATGACTCTGGCACACAAGGTAATAAGACCAAATCCAAATAAATAAATAGTGTGTGACGTTTCGGTAACAGCGTTGTTACCATATATCTTCAGACAAAAGTATCTTTTTAGTACTTCAGTACTTTTGTCTGAAGATGGTAACAACGCTGTTACCGAAACGTCACACACTATTTATTTATTTGGATTTGGTCTTATTACCTTGTGTTTATAATCTATAATCCAAATTGTGCCTTATCAATGACTCTGGCACATTTGTAAGTGCAAAAGTTGAACTGCTTTTCACATGTGGTGCACTTACAGTAAAAGCAGTCGCTAACTTCTACCCACCATGATTATCATGGCCTGTACTACATGTACTAAGTATAATAATGACATAACAAAGCAATTAATATACAATTATATTCTGATTTGCAAGTTTTTAGGTCTTTACTTTAAGGTAGAATGAGGAAAATTCCTGAAAATTAGTCTATGGAACTTTCCTTTTTTTACTTAGGCCAGTCACATATCAGTAAAATTACATCAGAAGCTTAGACACCAATTTAGAACCACACAATGTTGTTGTTGCTTATTCCTCAAGTCGTTTAAATAATCTCCATTAGGTTCCATTGTCTCAGCTTTTCTATTATAGTCCTGGGGGACACAATGTACAATTATATACAGTTAAACCTGTCTATAGCGCGCCCTCTTAATAGCACCCGATTTTAAATACATAGCACGATGAGATTTACATTAAAAGTAACCTGTCTATAGCACCCCCCCCCCCTCTATAGCACCCTATTTTAGTGAGTCCCAAGAGGGGTCGCTATAGATAGGTTTAACTGTATTGAAATATGCAATATGGATATATACAGTAGAACCTTCCTGTAAAGGACACCTAATTGCAGAGCCAAAGTGTCCTTTAGAAGAGGTGTCCTCTTACCAGAGAATTGCTAAATAGTAAAAATGGTAATTTTTCAAATGAAAACTGTCCTTTGTGGATAGGTGTCTGCTAGCGGGGTTGTCTGCTAAAGGGAGGTTCTACTTTATATTTTAAAATAATTTATTCAATAATAGAGTTTTGTTAGAGTCCTTGTTGTTTGCGGAAGAACATTGCTTGATGCAAATATTTAAATGTAATTCTACTGTCTTAAAAGCTTATGTCCATAGTTTGCTAAAATACTATTTCTAAGATTCCACCATTCAGTGTAACATATAAAAGCAGAATGATCCAATACAGTATTAGAGCTCTAAAGAGACGGTCTGGTAGATTAAATTGGTGAAACCGCTGGGAGGGTTCACCACTGATGAGCCAAGCCCTCCCAATATTTTTTCATCGCAGTAAGGACAGTAGAAGTTTGATTTATTTGTGAAAAGAAACATTCAAGTCTTAATGTTTTCATTTGTTACATCATCTACTCTTAAAGAACACAATCTTGTTGAGCTCTATCCTGAAGATTGAATGAATTATCCAAACGCAATCGAGGTCTGTCTGTATAGCTCTGTCACTTTGGCTGATAGAACATCTCTTTGGCAGATTTATCTTTGGTGAGGATTGAAAATGGAGTAAAGTAGTCAAGGTTTGAATTGCAAAGGCAAAATATGCGTTTTGGAGACATGGAGCTAACAAGGCCAAATCTATATAAATAAATAATGTGTGACCATTCGGTAACAGTATTGTTACCAATATATTCATAATATTTATTTTGATTTTGTCTTGTTACCTTGCGTTTCTAATCTATAATCCAAATTATACCTAACCATTCTTTTTGGAGATAAAAACAGAGAGATTGTAAATGAGGCGTGCAATTAGTTAGGAGAAGAATGTTTAAATGTTTTGTTTGATCAGCTTTACTCTGTGGGTTTGAAGTTTGAACAATGACCAAAGAACTAGAGTGAAATATGACATTTGGTGTCTCAAGATCAAATAGCCAAATAGAGTAATACACAAGAAAGTTTGTAGAAGGTTTGATGGAGAATAGAGCAATTTTAAATTGAAGTAATCAAGGGAAATGTAAGTTTTTGGACTATTACATATTCAAATATTCATCTGGAGATAATGTATTAGTATTGGTAGAGTACATCTTGAAGGGAGAGGTAGACCAACAAACCTTTTTCTTTTGCTTATCTCTAGTACACATGGTACAGGCCATGATAATCATGGTTGGTAGAAGTTGGTGACTGCTTTTACTGTAAGTGTACCACATGTACTACACATTTGAAAAGCAGTTCGACTTTTGCACTTAAAAATGTGACAGAGCCCCGTTTGGTTACTTGCACTCTCTGGTGGGGTTGGACTTTTTGCAAAAATCGGGGGCCATTGGAACTTTTTTTTTTTTAATCAGAAAAAAGTGCGCCCAATGCGGGAATCGAACCTGGGTCATAGTGACTGAAAACCAATGGTTTAGACCATCCTTTTACTGACCCCCTGGATAACCTTTATTATCTCGAATAATAGTTTGTAATTTGAAGATACGAGGCCAATACAGCTTTCATCATAGTCAGATGTGTGTGTGTATGGGAAGTGAATCTATTCTCCTTTCACCACAGTCAGAGGTGTGTATTGGGAATGTACCTATACAATTTCAAACACAGTCAGATACTTGTGGGGGGTGAACCATACAGCTTTCACCACAGTCAGATATTTGTGTGTATAGATGTGGCAGATATGTTACACCCCATGTGTGTGTAGATGTGCCGGGAGTGGGCCTACGCAGGTGTAGATCCAGACATCCCAGGCAATGGAGGTCCGGACTGTGTGGGGTTCCTGTCCCCCACCCAGAGGGCTGTGGAGACTCTGGGAGCCACTGCCCTGGGACTCTGGTGTCTCTACCACGGACTGCGAGGAGCAGCTATGGAGTCCAAGCTGCTGGGAGACGGTGCCCCCACCCCGGACAGAGGAGGCAAGCGGGCCCTCACAGTTTTCCTCAGCCTTATATTTGGCATGGAGATGGGCTTCAAGCTGGCCTCGCGCACTGTGGTGTACATCCTCAACCCCTGCCACCTCATCACCTTCATACAGGTCAGTCAGTTTTCTATATTTGGGGGAGATATCTTCTTCTTTCTTATCTCCACTCAATCATATTAGGATATCAAGCTGTGACCCTTGATGGTGTCTGTTTGACAACCATCATGACTGGGTGAAGTAGAACGCGTCTGCCTTTGTCATTAAGACTGGGAGCACTACTCAGTGGCAGGCTGACTTAGCTCCAAAAGAAATGGCCACCTCTGACATGAGGAACAGACCCCATGTGCAGCCGTTCCTAACATGGAGTACAAACACTGCTCATCCTGTATCCCTGGATTAGGAGCCCTTACAGGGTACTATCAGCCGGGCCAGCTGAGCCCAGGTTTTTTAGAGGGATAATATAAAAATGGATAACTTATGTGGGCAGTCATCGTGGAAGTGAAGCTTTTTTTATTTCTAATATTATGAATCATCCCCTTCTTTACCTCTTGATCTTAACCTCTCACTCTCTCTCGAGAAAAAGTTATTCCACCATGAGCTAGTGTTTGATGTGAGATGTTCTGCTATTAGGAGAACCATCCATACCTTCATCAAGTTTTGAAAATTCCAATCACTTAAACACAAGGTAATGAGACCAAACCCAAATAAATAGTGTGTGACGTTTCGGTAACAGTTTTGTTACCATCTTAAGACAAAAGTACTGAATACTGAATGAGAGGACACCTCTCCCTAAGGACACTTTGGCTCTGCAATTAGGTGTTGTCCTTTACAGGGAGGTAGTTGTACTATATATAAATTTCTTCATTCAGTACTTTTGTCTGAAGATGGTAACAACGCTGTTATCGAAACGTCACACACTATTTATTTATTTGATCTTATTACCTTGTGTTAATTCCATTTGTATTATACCTTTGTGTAACACCTTAACAGCGTATATATGTTTCTATGTGTTCCTGGTGAAGGGCAGAGATGCCAGAGAGCTAGAGATTCCATTTAATAAAGATAAAGAATCTCCAGAAACCTGTAGCATTTGCAATGGAACCTCTTTAATTCAACACCTCTCCAGGTGCTTCCTGTTGAATTCAAATTTACAATCTTGTGGTAGGGTTGGAATATAAGTCCTGTCTTGAGGCTTCCATACATTCCAAGAGGTGGTCTGGTGAGGCCTCTTTGGTCCTGTAGATGGTACATTGTGGGAAGGTCTTTACACCATCCTGGTTTTGAGCCTTGAAATACAGGTTGCTGCCTCTCAGTTTATTCCATAATCCAGAATAGTTCCATGCTTTTGGTATAGGTACCAATGAGGGATTTGCCCATCATGAAGTCTTGGGTCTTGTTTGTGGAAACTGCTCTTCAGCAGAAAAACCTGTAGCATTTGTTTGGTTGATATCCAGGAGATTGATAAACCAATTGATACATTTTTTTGCTTATCCCTAGTACACGTGGTACAGGCCATGATAATCATGGTGGGTTGTTAGCAACTGCTTTTTACTGTAAGCGCACCACATGTCTACACATGTGAAAAGCAGTTCGACTTTGCACTTACAAATGTGCCAGAACCCCGTTTGGTTACTTGCACTCGCTGATGGGGTTGGACTTTTGCAAGAATCGGGGGCCATTGGAGCATTTTTTTTTTTTTTTTAAACAGAAAAAAATGTCCAATGCGGGAATCGAACCCGGGTCCTAGTGGTCGAAAACCAAACGGTTTAACCAGCCTTCCACCGACCTCCTGATACCTACATTATCCAAGATATTTCAATGGAACCACTGATTTTTCCACATTGCTTGAAACCAAAAGATTCCATCATATCATTCTGCTATCATCACCCCATATCATCCCACTGCTGGTTCAGAAATAACACTCGATATCAATCTCTTATCATTTCACTCACCCATTTGTGTGTAACCTTTTTTTATAGAGCAACATAACCTATGATAACTTACAATTTTGTTTATAGATTAGAACTACAAGATAATAATACCAAATACAAATAAATTACTTTAGATTTAGTCTTATTACCTTGTATATAACATAACCTCGTTAATACAGCCAACTATAATCCATCACTGATAAAGCACAATTTGGATTATAGATTATAGATACAGTTAAACCTGTCTATAGCGCCCCCTCTAAATAGCGCCTTCCTCTCTATAGCGCCCGATTTTAAACATTAAAATGTAAACATTTTACATTAAAAGTGACCTGTCTATAGCTTCCCCTCTCTATAGCACCCTATTTTGGTGAGTCCTAGGAGGAAGCGCTCTATAGACAGGTTTAACTCTATAAGGAAATAAGACCTAATTCAAATAAATTAATAGTGTGTGACATTTCGATAACAATGCTGTAAATATAACTCTTGGTGGCATGCTGAAGTTCTTCTCTGATGAAAATAACTTTGACGTGGACCAAAAGGTAAATCCCAAGAATGATTGCTGGATCTCTCTAAAGACCCCCAGAGATACCTGTTGTGATACACATGAAATTTCCTGCCTTCGTGATGGTCCTTGGTGTTATAAACAGTGAAAGGGGTCGGTGGAAGGATGGTCAAACCATTGATTTTCGACCGCTACGACCCGGGTTCGATTCCCGCATTGGGCACTTTTTATGTTTTAAAAAAAAAATGCTCCATATGATCCCCGATTCTTGCCAAAGTCCAACCCCACAAGCGAGTGCAAGTAACCAAACGGGGCTCTGGCATATTTGTAAGTGCAAAGTCGAACTGCTTTTCACATGTGTAGACATGTGGTGCACTAACAGTAAAAGCAGTCGCCTACTTCTACCCATCATGATTATCTTGGTCTGTACCACGTGTACTAGGGATAAGCAAAAAAAAAACAAAAAACAGTGAAGGTGATGTCATACCTCCCCAATTCTTTGAGAAGAGCCTTAGGATGAACGCTGAAACCTACATCAATGTCCTGTAGACCGTTGTGAAAGCCTTGAATGGACATGGTGACCGCAGGAATGAAGTATGTCTTCCAACAGGACACAATCCTGGCTGACACTTAACATCCCCAGTCACTGGAGTCTTGATATTTGGCCCCCTAACTCTCCCGACTGCTAACCTCTCAACTACTATGTATGGGGCGTTGTTGAGAGAGATGTCAACAAAGCTCCCCACAATACCATCCAGTGTGTTAAGAAAGTGGTTAAAACTGTGATGACTCAAATGGACAAGGTCATCGTCACCAAGGTCTGTGCTTCATTATATACTCGCCTCGAGACTGTTGTAGCTAAAAATGGAAAGTAAATTGAATAAACCCACACTGTGTCCTTTTATCTACTTCATTTCGATATATTGATTTTTCACTCTTGCAATAAATTTCAATTGAAATTCCATTGTGGTTATTCCTAATTTACCAGATAAACCTATATATTAAAAACAAAAGACGCATATTCTGACCAGACTCAACATGAGCTTTTCTAGATGGCAGAGTGCTATCTAGTGAAGCAAAAATAAACTAAATGTTTATTTAACTTGCTCCGTGATATTTGGCCAACCCAATTTCTAGAAAAGCTTTTGGGAAATTCCATCTATTAGTAATGAGAAATGTATTAGGAATTACTTGATGCATTTTACAGAATTTAAGAAAATAGATGTGAGAAAAAGAACTCACCCTTTTATTGCTGTGTTTTCTCAACTTCTTGAAATAGAGGAGAGCTTCAGATCCTGAACTCTTTAAAAAAGAATCTTCAAGTGTGATGGCTTAGCATCAACATTGATATTCACTTTGGAATTAATTTTCTTATGTGAGCCTGGTCAGGATATATCTCTTTTGTTTTTAATATCAACACCTGTCCTATTTTTTATTGTTTTTTCACAAACCTATATATGTACCACCATCTTTGTTACCCCTGGCCAAATAAAAAAAATGTTTTAATTGAATTCATTCAACACAAGGTAATAAGACCAAATCCAAATAAATAAATAGTGTGTGACGTTTCAGGTAACAGCTTTGTTACCATCTTCAGACAAAAGTATTGAATGAGAAATTTTACCACAGCATGTTTATAATCTATAATCCAAATTGTGCCTTATGAATTCATTCAAGTTATTGAAATAAAGTAGAAGCTCTTTCTAAAGAACACCTAGTTACAGAGCTAAAGTGTCCTTTAGAAAGAAGTGGCCATTTACCAGAGATCAACTAATTGGTAAAAAATGGTTATTTTGGCAATGGAAACTGTTCATTGTAGAGAGATGAACTCTAAGGAGGAATGTCCGCTCATGGAGGAGGAGGAAGTATGGAGAGACTATGTGGCCTATCCTCAGTAGAGGAAGACATTGAAGGAGGGAGATATGGAGAGACCATGTGGCCCACCCTCAGTAGAGGAAGGCATTGAAGGAGGGAGATATGGAGAGACCATGTGGCCCACCCTCAGTAGAGGAAGGCATTGAAGGAGGGAGATATGGAGAGACCATGTGGCCCACCCTCAGTAGAGGAAGGCATTGAAGGAGGGAGATATGGAGAGACCATGTGGCCCACCCTCAGTAGAGGAAGGCATTGAAGGAGGGAGATATGGAGAGACCATGTGGCCCACCCTCAGTAGAGGAAGGCATTGAAGGAGGGAGATATGGAGAGACCATGTGGTCCACCCTCAGTAGAGGAAGGTACTGAAGGAGGGAGATATGGAGAGACCATGTGGTCCACCCTCAGTAGAGGAAGGTACTGAAGGAGGGAGATATGGAGAGACCATGTGGCCCACCCTCAGTAGAGGAAGGCATTGAAGGAGGGAGATATGGAGAGACCATGTGGTCCACCCTCAGTAGAGGAAGGTACTGAAGGAGGATGAGGATAAGGGCTTTGTGTTCATAATTGTGTCCGCTCATATGGAGTTCTACTGTACTCTAATATTTATTGTTTCAACAAGTTCTTGATTCAGGTTTCTGAATAAAACAAATATTTGAAGAGGGCCACCGCTTTTAAAACTTATTTTGAAAATCAATAAAAGAGCCATTGTAAAATTATGAGGAAGTATGTTTCTCTCCAAGAAATATTTTGTTTCATTCGGAAAATTAAATTATTTTTTTGAGAGAAAAAATACCATCCAGGGAAGTGTGTCTCTCTCTTGCTAAGAGAAAATATAAAAATAAATAGATATACAGTTAAACCTGTCTATAGCGCCCCCTCTTGGGACTTACCAAAATAGGGTGCTATAGACAGGTCACTTTTAATGTACAGTTAAACCTGTCTATAGCGCCCCCTCTTGGGACTTACCAAAATAGGGTGCTATAGACAGGTCACTTTTAATGTACAGTTAAACCTGTCTATAGCGCCCCCTCTTGGGACTTACCAAAATAGGGTGCTATAGACAGGTCACTTTTAATGTACAGTTAAACCTGTCTATAGCGCCCCCTCTTGGGACTTACCAAAATAGGGTGCTATAGACAGGTCACTTTTAATGTACAGTTAAACCTGTCTATAGCGCCCCCTCTTGGGACTTACCAAAATAGGGTGCTATAGACAGGTCACTTTTAATGTACAGTTAAACCTGTCTATAGCGCCCCCTCTTGGGACTTACCAAAATAGGGTGCTATAGACAGGTCACTTTTAATGTACAGTTAAACCTGTCTATAGCGCCCCCTCTTGGGACTTACCAAAATAGGGTGCTATAGACAGGTCACTTTTAATGTACAGTTAAACCTGTCTATAGCGCCCCCTCTTGGGACTTACCAAAATAGGGTGCTATAGACAGGTCACTTTTAATGTACAGTTAAACCTGTCTATAGCGCCCCCTCTTGGGACTTACCAAAATAGGGTGCTATAGACAGGTCACTTTTAATGTACAGTTAAACCTGTCTATAGCGCCCCCTCTTGGGACTTACCAAAATAGGGTGCTATAGACAGGTCACTTTTAATGTACAGTTAAACCTGTCTATAGCGC
The DNA here is from genome assembly GCA_030710605.1 of Cordylochernes scorpioides. NCBI lineage: Eukaryota > Metazoa > Arthropoda > Arachnida > Pseudoscorpiones > Chernetidae > Cordylochernes > Cordylochernes scorpioides. Next base: position 68,600,247 of record CP092881.1, on the reverse strand, counting down.
CCCCTCTTGGGACTTACCAAAATAGGGTGCTATAGACAGGTCACTTTTAATGTACAGTTAAACCTGTCTATAGCGCCCCCTCTTGGGACTTACCAAAATAGGGTGCTATAGACAGGTCACTTTTAATGTACAGTTAAACCTGTCTATAGCGCCCCCTCTTGGGACTTACCAAAATAGGGTGCTATAGACAGGTCACTTTTAATGTACAGTTAAACCTGTCTATAGCGCCCCCTCTTGGGACTTACCAAAATAGGGTGCTATAGACAGGTCACTTTTAATGTACAGTTAAACCTGTCTATAGCGCCCCCTCTTGGGACTTACCAAAATAGGGTGCTATAGACAGGTCACTTTTAATGTACAGTTAAACCTGTCTATAGCGCCCCCTCTTGGGACTTACCAAAATAGGGTGCTATAGACAGGTCACTTTTAATGTACAGTTAAACCTGTCTATAGCGCCCCCTCTTGGGACTTACCAAAATAGGGTGCTATAGACAGGTCACTTTTAATGTACAGTTAAACCTGTCTATAGCGCCCCCTCTTGGGACTTACCAAAATAGGGTGCTATAGACAGGTCACTTTTAATGTACAGTTAAACCTGTCTATAGCGCCCCCTCTTGGGACTTACCAAAATAGGGTGCTATAGACAGGTCACTTTTAATGTACAGTTAAACCTGTCTATAGCGCCCCCTCTTGGGACTTACCAAAATAGGGTGCTATAGACAGGTCACTTTTAATGTACAGTTAAACCTGTCTATAGCGCCCCCTCTTGGGACTTACCAAAATAGGGTGCTATAGACAGGTCACTTTTAATGTACAGTTAAACCTGTCTATAGCGCCCCCTCTTGGGACTTACCAAAATAGGGTGCTATAGACAGGTCACTTTTAATGTACAGTTAAACCTGTCTATAGCGCCCCCTCTTGGGACTTACCAAAATAGGGTGCTATAGACAGGTCACTTTTAATGTACAGTTAAACCTGTCTATAGCGCCCCCTCTTGGGACTTACCAAAATAGGGTGCTATAGACAGGTCACTTTTAATGTACAGTTAAACCTGTCTATAGCGCCCCCTCTTGGGACTTACCAAAATAGGGTGCTATAGACAGGTCACTTTTAATGTACAGTTAAACCTGTCTATAGCGCCCCCTCTTGGGACTTACCAAAATAGGGTGCTATAGACAGGTCACTTTTAATGTACAGTTAAACCTGTCTATAGCGCCCCCTCTTGGGACTTACCAAAATAGGGTGCTATAGACAGGTCACTTTTAATGTACAGTTAAACCTGTCTATAGCGCCCCCTCTTGGGACTTACCAAAATAGGGTGCTATAGACAGGTCACTTTTAATGTACAGTTAAACCTGTCTATAGCGCCCCCTCTTGGGACTTACCAAAATAGGGTGCTATAGACAGGTCACTTTTAATGTACAGTTAAACCTGTCTATAGCGCCCCCTCTTGGGACTTACCAAAATAGGGTGCTATAGACAGGTCACTTTTAATGTACAGTTAAACCTGTCTATAGCGCCCCCTCTTGGGACTTACCAAAATAGGGTGCTATAGACAGGTCACTTTTAATGTACAGTTAAACCTGTCTATAGCGCCCCCTCTTGGGACTTACCAAAATAGGGTGCTATAGACAGGTCACTTTTAATGTACAGTTAAACCTGTCTATAGCGCCCCCTCTTGGGACTTACCAAAATAGGGTGCTATAGACAGGTCACTTTTAATGTACAGTTAAACCTGTCTATAGCGCCCCCTCTTGGGACTTACCAAAATAGGGTGCTATAGACAGGTCACTTTTAATGTACAGTTAAACCTGTCTATAGCGCCCCCTCTTGGGACTTACCAAAATAGGGTGCTATAGACAGGTCACTTTTAATGTACAGTTAAACCTGTCTATAGCGCCCCCTCTTGGGACTTACCAAAATAGGGTGCTATAGACAGGTCACTTTTAATGTACAGTTAAACCTGTCTATAGCGCCCCCTCTTGGGACTTACCAAAATAGGGTGCTATAGACAGGTCACTTTTAATGTACAGTTAAACCTGTCTATAGCGCCCCCTCTTGGGACTTACCAAAATAGGGTGCTATAGACAGGTCACTTTTAATGTACAGTTAAACCTGTCTATAGCGCCCCCTCTTGGGACTTACCAAAATAGGGTGCTATAGACAGGTCACTTTTAATGTACAGTTAAACCTGTCTATAGCGCCCCCTCTTGGGACTTACCAAAATAGGGTGCTATAGACAGGTCACTTTTAATGTACAGTTAAACCTGTCTATAGCGCCCCCTCTTGGGACTTACCAAAATAGGGTGCTATAGACAGGTCACTTTTAATGTACAGTTAAACCTGTCTATAGCGCCCCCTCTTGGGACTTACCAAAATAGGGTGCTATAGAGAGGGAGTGCTATAGACAGGTCACTTTTAATGTACAGGTAAACCTGTCTATAGCGCCCCCTCTTGGGACTTACCAAAATAGGGTGCTATAGAGAGGGAGTGCTATAGACAGGTCACTTTTAATGTACAGTTAAACCTGTCTATAGCGCCCCCTCTTGGGACTTACCAAAATAGGGTGCTATAGAGAGGGAGTGCTATAGACAGGTCACTTTTAATGTACAGGTAAACCTGTCTATAGCGCCCCCTCTTGGGACTTACCAAAATAGGGTGCTATAGAGAGGGAGTGCTATAGACAGGTCACTTTTAATGTACAGTTAAACCTGTCTATAGCGCCCCCTCTTGGGACTTACCAAAATAGGGTGCTATAGAGAGGGAGTGCTTTAGACAGGTCACTTTTAATGTACAGTTAAACCTGTCTATAGCGCCCCCTCTTGGGACTTACCAAAATAGGGTGCTATAGAGAGGGAGTGCTATAGACAGGTCACTTTTAATGTACAGTTAAACCTGTCTATAGCGCCCCCTCTTGGGACTTACCAAAATAGGGTGCTATAGAGAGGGAGTGCTATAGACAGGTCACTTTTAATGTACAGTTAAACCTGTCTATAGCGCCCCCTCTTGGGACTTACCAAAATAGGGTGCTATAGAGAGGGAGTGCTATAGACAGGTCACTTTTAATGTACAGTTAAACCTGTCTATAGCGCCCCCTCTTGGGACTTACCAAAATAGGGTGCTATAGAGAGGGAGTGCTATAGACAGGTCACTTTTAATGTACAGTTAAACCTGTCTATAGCGCCCCCTCTTGGGACTTACCAAAATAGGGTGCTATAGAGAGGGAGTGCTATAGACAGGTCACTTTTAATGTACAGTTAAACCTGTCTATAGCGCCCCCTCTTGGGACTTACCAAAATAGGGTGCTATAGAGAGGGGGTGCTATAGACAGGTCACTTTTAATGTACAGTTAAACCTGTCTATAGCGCCCCCTCTTGGGACTTACCAAAATAGGGTGCTATAGAGAGGGAGTGCTATAGACAGGTCACTTTTAATGTACAGTTAAACCTGTCTATAGCGCCCCCTCTTGGGACTTACCAAAATAGGGTGCTATAGAGAGGGGGTGCTATAGACAGGTCACTTTTAATGTACAGTTAAACCTGTCTATAGCGCCCCCTCTTGGGACTTACCAAAATAGGGTGCTATAGAGAGGGAGTGCTATAGACAGGTCACTTTTAATGTACAGTTAAACCTGTCTATAGCGCCCCCTCTTGGGACTTACCAAAATAGGGTGCTATAGAGAGGGGGTGCTATAGACGGGTCACTTTTAATGTAAATTGCATCGTACTATGTATTTAAAATCGGGTGCTATAGAGAGGGGGTGCTATAGACAGCTCACTTTTAATGTAAATCGCATTATACTATGTATTTAAAATCGGGCGATATAGAGAGGGAGGCGCTATTTAGAGGGGGCACTATAGACAGGTTTACCTGTATTTACATATGTGAGAAAGAAGAATTATAAAGACTAATTTTAAATGAACTGTGTGATGTGTGAACTATGTGTACTGTCATAAATTCTCTGTGCTGTGTGAAAGATAAAAATGTTTGTTGATAAAGCACAATTTGGATTATAGATTATAATAAAAGAAAATAAGACCAATAATAAATTATTTGGATTAGGTCTTATTTTCTTTTATAAAAATGTTTGATGTAAAATGTCTGTGATGTGTGAAAGATACATTAAGTAAATACAGTCGAACTTGGATAATTCGAACCCCAAGGGACCATAAAAAAATTCGAATTATCCAAAAATTCGAATTAAAAACGGAAATTATATATATAGGAAATTCTAGGGACCAAGATAAATATTCGAATTAAAGAGGTTTTCGAATTAAAGAAGTTCGAATTATCCAAGTTCTACTGTATACACTTTATAACAAAAAAAAATTTGATACACAAAGGAGTTGTCCAATTAGCGCAAAAATTGGTATAGGTGAAGAAAATATGAGAAAAATGATTAAATTTTCATAAAAATTAAATATTTTATTCTAGAGTTTGATCGTTACAAATTGAGAAAGTCAATATGTGATTGGACCCCCACTGGCCTGGATGTAGGCTTGTCACCCAGCGTGTCATGGACTGATAGAGATTCCGGATGGTGTGCTGCGGGATTTCTGGTCAAATTATCTCCAACTGTCAAGCTAAATTGTCAACATTCCGGGATGGTTGCAATCGCCTTCCCATCACGACCCAGATGTGCTCTATGGGTGAGAGATCAGGCGACCTTGTTGGCCACGGAAGAATTCAACAAGATTGAAGATAATCCATAGTAACACATGCCGTGTGCGGCCATCAATATCTTGTTGAAAAGTAAGTTTGGGGATAATGCGAGAGGAATGATAACAAAACAGGTCATAGAATGTCATCTATAAACTGTTGTGGTGCCAGGAATGACTACCAATGGAATCCTGCTATCAAATGAAATGGCACCACAGGTCATAACTGCCTGTAGTAAACCTGTGTGGTGTTCGAAAGTAAAGCCAGGATGCACATGTCTCCCAGCATATCTCCAGGCATGTTTACGATAGTCATCAAGACACAGTAAGAAACAGGACTCATCTCTAAAGACTATACATCCTCAGTCAGAACTGTTCCAAGTTGATTTGCATAAATTGGCCACCAAATTTCAATCATTTGCCTATTTGGCCGAAATATCTGCATACCTATTTTCATATAAATCAAACAACTCCTTCTTGGTCTGTATATTTTATTATTATTATTATTTTTTAGAATGTATATAAACTATAATGTGTGAAAGATGAGCTGTGACGTTTCAAAGCCAGATTGTTATCATCATCAGAGATCCAAAGTTTGGTATATTTTGATTTCTATCAATTGTGTTATTTTTATTCTGTTATTTTTACTATTGACTGAAATCTGACAGATGACAATATGCATGTCTAGATTATTCTACTGGCTGCCCCACCTTCTAGGGTCATGACCTCCCTTTTCCGACTGCACATCCACTGTCTCAATGGGGCCTTGCTAGCTCTTCTCTTCCCCATCCTCAACACTCGCCTTGTAAGTTGTTCCACCGTCTCAACTCTAGCTCCTCCCTTCCCCAACACCCAACTTGTAAGTTGTTCCACCACATCTCAACTCTAGCTCCTCCCTTCCCCAACACCCAACTTGTAAGTTGTTCCACCACATCTCAACTCTAGCTCCTCCCTTCCCCAACACCCAACTTGTAAGTTGTTCCACCGTCTCAACTCTAGCTCCTCCCTTCCCCAACACCCAACTTGTAAGTTGTTCCACCGTCTCAACTCTAGCTCCTCCCTTCCCCAACACCCAACTTGTAAGTTGTTCCACCACATCTCAACTCTAGCTCCTCCCTTCCCCAACACCCAACTTGTAAGTTGTTCCACCGTCTCAACTCTAGCTCCTCCCTTCCCCAACACCCAACTTGTAAGTTGTTCCACCACATCTCAACTCTAGCTCCTCCCTTCCCCAACACCCAACTTGTAAGTTGTTCCACCGTCTCAACTCTAGCTCCTCCCTTCCCCAACACCCAACTTGTAAGTTGTTCCACCGTCTCAACTCTAGCTCCTCCCTTCCCCAACACCCAACTTGTAAGTTGTTCCACCACATCTCAACTCTAGCTCCTCCCTTCCCCAACACCCAACTTGTAAGTTGTTCCACCGTCTCAACTCTAGCTCCTCCCTTCCCCAACACCCAACTTGTAAGTTGTTCCACCACATCTCAACTCTAGCTCCTCCCTTCCCCAACACCCAACTTGTAAGTTGTTCCACCACATCTCAACTCTAGCTCCTCCCTTCCCCAACACCCAACCTGTAAGTTGTTCCACCACATCTCAACTCTAGCTCCTCCCTTCCCCAACACCCAACTTGTAAGTTGTTCCACCACATCTAAACTCTAGCTCCTCCCTTCCCCAACACCCAACTTGTAAGTTGTTCCACCACATCTCAAATCTAGCTCCTCCCTTCTCCAACACCCAACTTGTAAGTTGTTCCACCACATCTCAACTCTAGCTCCTCCCTTCCCCAACACCCAACTTGTAAGTTGTTCCACCACATCTCAACTCTAGCTCCTCCCTTCCCCAACACCCAACTTGTAAGTTGTTCCACCACATCTCAACTCTAGCTCCTCCCTTCCCCAACACCCAACTTGTAAGTTGTTCCACCACATCTCAACTCTAGCTCCTCCCTTCCCCAACACCCAACTTGTAAGTTGTTCCACCACATCTCAACTCTAGCTCCTCCCTTCCCCAACACCCAACTTGTAAGTTGTTCCACCACGTATCAACTCTAGCTCCTCCCTTCCCCAACACCCAACTTGTAAGTTGTTCCACCACGTCTCAACTCTAGCTCCTCCCTTCCCCAACACCCAACTTGTAAGTTGTTCCACCACGTCTCAACTCTAGCTCCTCCCTTCCCCAACACCCAACTTGTAAGTTGTTCCACCGTCTCAACTCTAGCTCCTCCCTTCCCCAACACCCAACTTGTAAGTTGTTCCACCGTCTCAACTCTAGCTCCTCCCTTCCCCAACACCCAACTTGTAAGTTGTTCCACCGTCTCAACTCTAGCTCCTCCCTTCCCCAACACCCAACTTGTAAGTTGTTCCACCGTCTCAACTCTAGCTCCTCCCTTCCCCAACACCCAACTTGTAAGTTGTTCCACCACATCTCAACTCTAGCTCCTCCCTTCCCCAACACCCAACTTGTAAGTTGTTCCACCACATCTCAACTCTAGCTCCTCCCTTCCCCAACACCCAACTTGTAAGTTGTTCCACCACGTCTCAACTCTAGCTCCTCCCTTCCCCAACACCCAACTTGTAAGTTGTTCCACCACGTCTCAACTCTAGCTCCTCCCTTCCCCAACACCCAACTTGTAAGTTGTTCCACCACATCTCAACTCTAGCTCCTCCCTTCCCCAACACCCAACTTGTAAGTTGTTCCACCACATCCGCCGTCTCAACTTAATCTCCACTTAATCATATTAGGGTATGAGACTTTTGATGGTGTCTGTGGGGGATGAGTAGAGCTCATTAATGGATGATTCAATACAGTCAATGATGTGGTTTGGGGTTGAGAATTGCAATGTCACATGATAATAACACTGTATTTGCACTGTAAGGTGTTAACTCAAAATGAAGCAATGTGAAAGCTGTGTTGTTGGTGTTGGCAGCTTCCATTCGAGCAGGAGGTGTACTGGGTGCAGCATGTGCTCATTCTAATCATTCCATTCTACCTCATCCGGACAGGTACCGGAGGTAAGTGGCTCATTATAGACACCATGGTAGAATTGTGACTGCTTCTATTGGAACTGGCACTGCGTTGAAATTTTGATTGTGCACTTACAAATTGCCCTAATCTCATTTTTGTTCCCCCCTGGTGAAAATTAAAAGAGTATTACGAAGTGTGTTCAAAAAGTATCGCGACCTTTGTGTTTTTTCAAAAATTATTTATTTATTCATGAATACCTATTTTGTCCCCTTCAAAGTAATCCCCATGAGATATTATACACTTGTGCCAACGGTTTTTCCAATCTTCGAAGCACTTCAAAAAATCATTTTATAAAATCTTTTTCAGCTCCTCCTTCGATGCCGTCTTTATCTCGTCAAGCGTAGCGTAACGTCGTCCTTTCATGGGCCTCTTCAGTTTAGGGAACAAGAAAAAGTCACAGGGGGCCAGAACTGGGGAATACGGTGGCTGCGGCATCATTAGTGTGTTGTTTTTGGCCAAAAATCGGCGTTATCGTGGTGCAAAAGCCAATTTTTGTTCTTCCACAAATCCGGGCGTTTCTGGCGGATTGCTTCGTGCAAATTTCGCATAACTTGCAGGTAATATTCCTTATTGTCCGTTCTACCCTGTGGCTCATGATGCACCACGCCCCTGCAATCGAAGAAAACTGTCAGCAAAACTTTCACATTCGACCGAACTTGGCGCGCTTTTTTCGGTCTTGGTTCGTGCGGCAGCTTCCATTGAGATGATTGAGCTTTGGTTTCCACGTCATAACCATAAACCCACGCTTCGTCACCAGTTATGACCCTCTGGAGCAAATTTGGGTCGTCGTGGACAGAGTCCAACATCTCATTAGCAATGTTCATGCGATGCTGTTTTAGGTCGCAATTGAGCAATTTTGGTACGAATTTCGCGGCGACTCGTCTCATGCCCAAATCATTGATAAAAATCGAATGGCATGAGCCAATCGATATGTTTAAGTCCTCAGCAACTTCTCTAACGGTGATTCGACGATTGGCCAATATCATTTTCTCCACTTCATTAATTTTTTCGTCTGTTGTTGAAGTGCTCGGGCGTCCGGCACGCTCTTCGTCGTTCACATCTTCTCGGCCTTCTGAGAACATTTTGTACCACCGATAAACGTTGCTTCGGTCCAAGGTAGCTTCTCCGTATGCCACAGTAAACATTCGGAATGCATCCGCGCACTTAATTTCGTTTTTCACACAAAATTTGTTACAGGTTCTTTGATCCATTTTTTTTAATAGGTAAAAATTGAAGACGATCCAAAACACCTGCAAGCAAAGCAGCTCTCAACAATTAAGTTAACATTCAAAATGGCCGAGCTTGTCGGCATAAGTGAGAGAGATGACTACCAAGATAAAGCCACAAAAAGATCGAAATTCGAATATACGTAACCCGCGAAAATTCAAAGGTCGCGATACTTTTTGAACACACCTCGTACATATGGTCTACAGAAGTCATTTTTAAAATAGCTGCTTTCATTAAGGTTCAAACCTGGTGTCTGTTATGCAAATAATGATTTATTTCAAGCCCACCACATCCAGTCACTCACTCAATATAGACTTTGAACCCCTACATTCACTAACTTGTTCAAAATAAACTTACAATCCAATACAATATTAAAGCTCTAAGAAGCTGTCTTATAGATTAAATTAGCGAAACCATTGGGAGGGTTCACCACTAATGAGCCAAACCCTCCCAATATTTTTTCATCGCAGCAAGGACAGTAGAAGTTTGTTTTATGTGTAAAAGAAGCTTTAATGCTTTCATTTCCTATCTAGCAACTTGTTCAATATAAACATGCAGGCCCACCACATCCAGTCACTTGTTCAATATAGACTTCACAGCCTGCGCTTCATGAAAGATTCCACCTAATGTTTGATGACATATGTATACCTAACTTATTGTTTATTGGAATAATCTTGAACAATATCTACTAAAGATATTAAGGCACAATTTTGATTATAGATTATAAAAACCTTAATACCTTTACTTTCCTTGTTTTTAATATCTACTAAATAAAATTAGACCACCAGAGGTCAATAATTCCCCATGTATAAGACCAACGTTGTGGCAGGGGTGTACACAGTGGAGCCCCTGAGGGACCTCAGCTGGTGCTGGCTGGCCCTGGGCTTCATGCTGCTCTACCACTTCTTGTTGCTGCAGGGGCTGGGCCTGGTGAGTCATCTGTGTTCCTTCAATTCTACTCAGTGTAGGCACAGATTTGATACTGTACAAGTACATCAACTTTCAATTACCATCACTATGTTGTAAGATTATAAATGATAAGGCACAATTTGGATTATATTCTATATACAGTTACGAGCGTCATTCCTCATCTCCTAATCAATCAGTCAGTTTTCATCTCTGTCACCATTTGCTTTTTTTTGGAATGGCGCCCTCCTATTGGTTAGCTACGGTCACACCACCTTTGCCCCCCCCCCCCACTCGCATTTTTGTAACTATTGTGTTGGAGCGGGTCGCACCCTAAATAAATGCATATATTAGATAATAACCAAATGGAATCCTCTCTTTCTTTTTCCCTGTAAGAGACGCCTATGGAAGCCAACAGTACATAGACAGATAAAGCACATAGGCTATAGTTATTAACTAACATATGCAATTATTTAAGGCACCAATTTATAATTGTAACAAATAGTATTTGAATAAAAACATTCAATCGGGTAAAACACGGGCGTTGCCCGGGTCATTCGGCTAGTAGATTATAAACACAAGGTAATAAGACCAAATAAATAAATAGTGTGTGACGTTTCGGTAACAGCGTTGTTACCGTCTTCAGATAAAAGTACTGAATAAGAAATTTTACCAAAGCATGTTTTAAATATTAATAAATCGCCTTTTGACTCAAATGTTTTAAGTAGTTACTGTTATCAAGGGTGTAAACAAGATAGCAGATAAGAAGAAGATAGTTTTCTAAGAATAATATTCTGTGTTTCTCAGAAAACTATCTTCTTCTTATCTGCTATCTTGTTTACACACTTGATAACAGTAACTACAGTATAACCTCGTTAATTCGACACACACAAATTCAACACTCTACCTTAATTCGACCATATTCTGATGTCCTGACCTCCGGCCTATCAAATAACAAACCGTAATTCGACAGTATCGATAATACTACAGTTCCGATAGTTCGACCATTTTAAAATTTTAAATTTTGACAATTGAATGTTTTTTTACATACAACTTTACCGCTAAACGGTATTATGGCGGTGGCAAGCTGCCACGATGGCGGGCGCTGATAGGATTGCGCATGCGCCGTTGCGCAATGTCACGAGTGTTGTTTATTTTCTTAACGCAGGAATTTAGGAATCGCGCGCTTATTAATAATATTATTTTCTTTTTAATTTTCAGCATTGAAATATTTTAGCTATTTTAAAATTTGCAAATAATTTCCTTTTAAATAAATAAATCTTCATGAAACTGCAAGCAGCACGTGCGTTCGCTCCCGGTAAATACACTTTTAATAATCTAATTTAATATTTAATGAACCTAATTTTAAAGATATAATTAACTTAGTAATACTATACCCCAAATATAATCTTAGCACTTACTGTTAAATCTTACTTTTTTTCTAAAATCAGATACCAAGAAATAAAAGATGAAATTTACATTCATAGTACTTGCATTGTTGTTTATCGTTAGTATTAAAGAGCCTAAATTTCTCGTTGAGAAGTACGATGAATTAAAAAAACTATCTTATAATAACAAAATGTACCCATCCTGCCACCTTACGTTAACTCAAAAGTATTCTTCTGCTTACTTGATAAGAGTGATTGCCATACTACTAATCATTGGTGGCGTGGAACTTAACCCCGGGCCCCCTACAAAAAAGCAAACAACTCTGTCCACTGTACAAACTACTGAGACAAAGGAAGTTATTGAAGATGATCTTAAATCTATTGTTATACAAATCCATACAGAGCTAAGGACTTTAGGAGCAAGACTAGAAACTAGATTACAAAACATTGAACAAAAGTTCAATGAATGGGATCAGAGATTGACTGTTATTGAAACTTCACAGAAAACATGCTTGGAATTAGCCACAAAAAACGATTTAAGAATAAAAAGTCTAGAGGATCACGGTGACATGCTGGACAGGAAAATAAGGGAAAACAACCTTATATTTTACGGTATAATAGGGCCCGAAGCCGAAAACTCAGATGAAACCTTATGCAAATTGGTTACGGCGATAAATGAAAAGATGCAAATACAAGTCGAATCGGAAATAATGCGTTGTCATCGGCTTTCAAAGAAAGCTAACGCGCCAATTTTGGTTGAAATTCCGAAACAAACCACAAGAATTGCACTACTTAGGAATTCTTACAAATTCAGAGATGATAAAATTTTTGTAAACAAAGATTACACTCTGAAGACCCGAGAACAACGCCGCTTACTGATTATTAAGAAGAAAGAACTATCCGAAAAAGGAATATGTTCAAAATTAAGAGACAATAAGCTTCTTGCAAATGGACAAAAATACGAAGTCGTTGATGGTAGAGTGGTTGGTGAAAAGGGCTCTACATTATAGCAGTTGACGCAGCCCCGAAATGATGTTGACAACTCAGAAACTTTACAGAGATACTACAAAATAAAATACATATAAATAAAGATTCACAAAAAAGTTTTAAGATTATTAGCTTTAAAAAACCAAAAGTTACGGTAAACACAATAATATGCTGGAATATAAATGGACTTTTTAGGTTGCTCTCTGTTTTTCCACTTCTCGAGTACATTAAAAATGACGAGATCTTCGCTTTACTTGAAACATGGTGTATAAATTTCACAAATATAACATTAAAGGATTTTAAAATTTTTGAACAGCCGGCAACTAAGACCACAGAAAGGGGAAGGGGATCAGGAGGAATAATTGTGGGTGTCAAAAAAGGGGGACATTACAGGCTGCACAGTACAGAAAAGGATAACATCTGGATATCGATTTTTTTTATCACAAAACATAGGAACCGACAAACCCACCACCTGCTTGATATTTGTATATCTCCCTCCAAATGAACTATACCAGAACAACTTAGTTAGATTAACTAAATATATGGAAAAACAGATAACTGACGGGAAAGAACTAATTCTGATTGGGGATTTAAATATTAGAACTGGAGGGCTCGGGGGACTGTATAATCCAACAAATCTTCAACTCTCTTTAGTTTCCGAAAGAAAAGCAAGAGATCTAATAATTTCACCACTGGCTGAAGGACTCCTCGAGTTTCTCGAGGACAATTCGCTGACAATAATCAACGGACGATCAACAGGAGACAGAGAGGGAGACTTTACATATGTTTCGGAGAGAGGCTCATCAACTATTGATTACTGCATAGTTTCCCAAGGAATACTGGAAAAAATATCAGACTTCAGGATAGAAACCCAGATGTACTCAGATCACCTTCCTCTTATCCTGAAGTTAACAGTCCAAAACACCTATGAAAACAAATCTAAGGTAGAAGAATATGGTGTTACGAGATACAGATGGACAGCTGAGGGAATTAAGACATTTAAACAGGATTTAAAGGAATTGCAAGTAGTAAAAATATCAAATCTCGATAGCTCCGTAAATACTTTCACTCAAAGAATTACCGAGGCAATGTCAACATCAGGAATAATGTACTCAACTAAGGGTGCCACCGGAAAATCTAAACCATGGTTTGACAAAAACTGTTACGAGATGAAAAAGCTAACAAAAGAAAGTCTGAAGGAATACCGTAGAACCAACAGAAAGGAAGACCTTGAAAGCTATGCTCTCCATAGAAAGAAATATCTCTGATTATTAGATGATAAAAGAAAGAAATATATTCAGGAAAAACAAGAAATATTGAGAAATATAAAAGATTCAAAGTCCTTTTGGAAGACTATTGCGCTATTTAAAAGAGCAACAAAAATTCAGGGAGAAATTACTGTACAGGAATGGCACGAATTTTATTGCGAATTAATGAGTATTGAGGAAAAAGAGAAGATTTGTAATATAGAAGTGAGGATCTCGCCGAGCGATCCAATACTTGATCCAGAGATAACTTCTGAAGAGATAGGCAGGGCAATCAGAGATTTGAAAAATAACAAGGCAAGTGGACCTGATGACATCCCCAATGAAATAATAAAAGTACTCCCAGACTCATACATGGGTTTATTAGAACAATTTTACAATAGAGCTCTGATAATGGGACACTATCCTACAATATGGACTAAATCGATCATACATCCAATCTTTAAAAGCGGTGACAAAGACAACCCTTCAAATTACCGTGGTATAGCACTGATAAGTAATTTATCGAAACTTTTTACAACAATACTAAGATCAAGACTGAATGAATGGGTAGAAAGAAGAAACGTCATTCCAGAAAATCAGGCGGGTTTCCGAAGGGGCCGATCGTGTGTGGATCTGATATTCACATTGACCACTCTAATACAACTTTCACTGAGGAAAAAGAGAGGAAAATTATATGTATTTTTTGTTGATTTGAGAAAAGCATTTGACACAGTTCCTCACTCATTACTCTGGAAGAAATTAACCAATCTGGGCGTGAGCTATCAATTTATACATGCAATTAGAAATTACTACGAACAGGCGACTGTGGCAGTCAGATGGAGGGGATCAATTACAGAAAATATTAAGATACATTCGGGCGTTTTACAAGGAGAGCCACTATCGCCATTACTTTTTATATTATTCATGACGGACCTGATTAAAATGTATGACAACTCAGATCTGACGAGTGTATACCTTCCGGAATTTGGTGATGTTCACCTGCTGATGTATGCAGATGATATTGCTATTATAGGGGAGTCGAGGATAAACCTCCAAAAAAAGATTAATATATTGAAAGAATATCTTGGTGAGAACTATATGACACTGAACGAGTCCAAATCGAAGGTTATGGTATTTCGCAATGGTGGTAAACCCTCAAGAGAAGATAGATGGTACTGGAATGGTAAACCTCTGATGGTAACAAGAAGATATAATTACTTGGGATACCCTCTGGTCAGTACAACTAAAACCACTCAAGCCGCAAACTTTTTCAAAGGAAAAGCACTTGCGGCAATAAATGCTACAACCCCAATATTGGCAAAATCAAAAATTAATTCATTAAACTCTGCAATGAAACTGTTTGACTCTATTGTGATGGCTGTTTTGATGTATGCTGCTCCAATTTGGGCAACAGAGTATAAAGATTTATCAGACCATATACAAGATACATTTATTCGTAAGTTTTTGAATTTGCCTAGATATACACCAGGATACATAATAAGACCAGAAACAGGCCGCGTCTCATTAATGATAACAGCTCTGAAATTGACCTTGAAATATTGGCTGAGGGTGCTGAGTATGGATACAAATAGACTGCCTCGAATATGTTTAACTAGAATGAGGCAATTATCCTGTGCTACAGGTGCGCCCATTGGTTTTATAAAACAATTAAGCAATTTACTTAATAATAACGGATCCTCGTGGCTTACTTATTGTAATGATCCTGATTCACTAAGGAATGCTATCCCTGGAATATTAACCCGTAATTACTGGCGTTCGGCTTGAAAGGCCGTGTGAAAATTAAAAATGTTTGCGAAATTTTCAAAATGCAATATTTTTCATCAAAATTTTAGGTAGCTTAATAAAATGCATTTATTTGAAGAACTTTTCATTTTAAGAGAAATCTATTTTGTATATCCCGAGTTATTAAATCAAACGGCCTTTAAAGCCGAGCGCCAGTAATTACGTCACTGGGAATTTTAGCGCCCCTATTATTGGCCGTTTCACTTTTGGTTTTATAGACGTTCAAACGCAACAAATAAGTTGAGCATTCGTTTTTTTATTACTCTTGCTTCAATTATATGCATTCTAAATTGTGTTTTGTGATTGTAATTTTGTATAATATAATAGAAGTTCGGTTCCACTTTTGGTTTTTCAAAAAACAAAAATTTGGTATCCTATGTCCCTATAAAATTGGAAAATCTGTTATATTACTCTCCACAATGCATTCGACCACAACAATTGATCAAGAAACTGCTGAACAATAAAAGCCCGAGATAATCACATTTTATAATATGACCAAAGGTGGTGTAGATGTAGTTGATCAGACATGTATTCAGTTGGAAGAAGAACCAAAAGATGGCCCCTGTGTTTATTTTTCAACTTTTTGGATGTTGTTGCAATAAATCCAGCAGTAATTTATAAGGCTGTCAAGCAAGACGGTGGAATGGCTCGAAAAGATTTTATAAAGCAGCTTGCTCTACAACTAATGAGAGATGCCTTGAATATGAGAAATCAAGCCAAAAATTTGTCAAGAGATCTGCAAGTATCAATTCAGAAGCATGCTGGAACTTCATTACTTGAGGTAGGCAAATATTTATTTGATATTCAAACAAAATATCAATAATATGTGTTATCTATGAATCCACAAGCGGCAGTCCTTGGTCCAAAAAACGCAAAAGATGCTACCTATGTAAAAAAGATCGTCGAACTCAAATGCAATTCAAAAAATGCAAAGAACCAATCTGCAAATATCATTCTATTGAAATATGCTTGAATTGTGCACCTAAGCTTGAATAAAATATTTTAGATAGAATTTTTTAGAATATATATAGAATATTTTAGATAGAAAGAGTTTCTTGTACATTTTCATTTAATTTTGTTTAGAGCTCTGTTTATTCGAAAAAAACAAAATATTTATTCTATGGAAATTATGTGTATACGTTTAATTCCTTTTTATTTTATAAATAACATGGTTTATTATTGATTTTAAAAGACGGCCTGAGAGGCCGAATGCCAGTAATTGTGTAAGGAAAATAGGCGCCAGTAACTAAGGGTTAAGAACTGCGATAGAGCAAACAATACAAAACGACTTAACAAGAATAACCCAATCAAAGTTATATTCCCACTATAGAGACATATATACAACGTTTACCACCGAAGAATACTTCTTAAGTGAACTCCCTTTTCCTATTATCAGATTAATTGCACAATTTAGAACCCTTTCAATTTTTTTCAGAGAACACCATTTGATTTTATTGAGGCGTGAAGACCTGAAATGCACTTTCTGTGGATCAGGAATAACAACGGAGATGTTGCACTACTTATTTGACTGTGCTGCTCTGTCTGAGGAAAGACGAAAACTAAATGATAAAACGGGGCAACTTTGTCCTTCATTTCCGGCACTGATTAATGAAATATCAAAGAATAGGTATATAGCGATGGCGATATTTGGATTCCACAAGACTATATCCCGGAAAAAGGCCTCACAGTGTTCTCCCTATCCCTTGTGAACTGGCGAATCCTGTATAGGGCGAGAGGCCCTAAATAAAGGCTTTTGTTGTTGTTGTAAATAAATCTTCATAAAAAGTAGCCACAATGATTATGATAACATTTTATTTCAATATTCCATTTCCATGTTATTATAAAAGATTTAAGCACAAAATCAATAACACCTGCAGCAGCAGTGGATGTTTTAATACAATAATTAAAACAGATTCCAGAGGGAGAAAGACATGCATGTTTTTTTTTTTTTTTAATATACCATCTGGAATACATCCTGAATAGGATTTCAGTGCAAAAACAGACATATATAAAGGATTTTTAAAAAAGATCTTCATGATTATTTTTAAATATTATTTTTAAAAATATATTCATGATTATTTTTATATATTTTTTTTAAATTTTCTTTTTATTTTCTATATTTATTTCTTTTCAACTGCTATATTCTTCAATTAGAATAAAATATTATTTGTAATTATTTATGTTTCAAAAATATGTATTATTGCCATTTTGTCCCTGATACTAAAGTTAACCATGAAAATAAAAAATATTACAAAAAGTACACACACAATGGTTTTAATTAATATGATCAATTTATATTACAAAGCTATTTAAAAAAAAAATATTATTTTAGCGAGTTAGATGATTAGCTAATCATCTGAATAACTTTAATTCAACACTTCCTTTAACCCTTAGTTACTGGCACCTAATTTAGTTACACAATTACTGGTGTTCGGCCTCTCAGGCCGACTTTTAAAATCAATAATAAACCATGTTAATTATAATATTAAAAAGCAATTAAACGTATTCACATAATTTCCAAAGAATAAATATTTTATTTTTTTCAAATAAACAGAGCTCTAAACAAAATTAAATGAAAATGTACAAGAAACTCTTTCTATCTAAATATTCTATATATATATTTTGAAAAATTCTATCTAAATTATTTTATTCAAGATTAGGTGCACAATTCAAGCATATTTCAATAGAATGATCTTTGCATTTTTTGCATTGCATTTGAGTTCGACGATCTTTTTTACATAGGTAGCATCTTTTGCGCTTTTTTGGACCAAGGACTGCCGCTTGTGGATTCCTAGAGAACACACATTATTGATATTTCGTATAAACATCAAATAAATATTTGCCTACCTCAAGTGATGAAGTTCCAGCATGCTTCTGAATTAATACTTGCAGATCTCTTGACAAATTTTGGTTTGATTTCTCATATTTTCAAGGCATCTCTCCTTAGTTGTAGAACAAGCTGCTTTATAAAATCTTTTCGAGCCATTCCACCGTCTTGCTTGACAGCTTTATAAATTACTGCTGAATTTATTGCAACCATATCCAAAAAGTTAAAAAATAAACACTGGGGCCATCTTTTGGTTCTTCTTCCAACAGAATACATGGCACATTTCTGATCAACTACATCCACACCACCTTTGGTCATATTATAAAATGTGATTATCTCTGGCTTTTATTGTTCAGCAGTTTCTTGATTGAGATGCATTGTGGAGAGTAATGTAACAGTTTTTCCAATTTTAGGGACATAGGATACCAAAGTTTTGTTTTTTGAAAAATCAAAAGTGGAACCGAACTTCTATTATATTATACAAAATTACAATCACAAAACACAATTTAGAATGCATATAATTAAAGCAAGTGTAATATAAAAACGAATGCTCAACTTATTTGGTGCGTTTGAAGGTCAATAAAACCAAAAATAAAACGGCCAATAATAGGAACGCTAAAATTCCCAGTGACGTAATTACTAGCGCTCGGCTTTAAAGGCCATTTGATTTAATAACTCGGGATATAAAAAATTGATTTCTCTTAAAATGCAAAGTTCTTCAAATAAATATTTATTTTATTAAGCTACCTAAAAATTTGATGAAAAATGATGCATTTTAAAATTTTCGCAAAACATTTTAAATTTTCACATGGCCTTTCAAGCCGAACGCCAGTAATTAAGGGTTAATTCAACCGAAAGCTCTGATCCCTTGGGGTGTTGAATTAAAGACTGTATAGCTTTCTTCCACTTTAACTCTTAATAACCTTTTTTAACAGTTGAAGGGGGAGACCTTGAAAACTTGTGGTTAAATTTAGAAAAATATATTACATATAACCAATATATGATATGTATCACCAATGATGTCTTTAATTTAATAGAAATTAGATTTTAATTTCCTACCAACATCCTGATACTTGTACCTAAATATCTTCTTCTTCTTCTTTCTTATCTCCACACTGGGTGAAGTAGAATGCCTTAGTCATTAAGACTGGGAGCACTACTCAGTGGCAGGCCGACTTAGCTCCAAAAAAAATGGCCGCCTCTGACATGAGGAACAGACACCATGTGCAGCCGCTCCTAACATGGAGTACAAACACTGCTCATCCTTTATTCCTGGATTAGGAGCCCTTACAGGGTACTATCAGCCGGGCCAGCTGAGCCCAGGTTTTTTAGTAAGCTTGTTACTGCTTCCCCTCCTCCTTTTTCATCCGGGCTTGGGACTGGCAAAAGCGGAGTTATACCTAAATATTTATATGGTAGGTAAACTGGGAAATTCCTTCAATGATTTACAGAGAGGTTATTTCATTTGCGCATTTATTAATAGGATGTGCTTCTTACCTTTCATTAAATATTGTAAGAGAATATATAAAAAAGAAAGAAAAATTTATCCCAATTTGTAACATCATGTGACAGTTAGGTTCTTGGAATCAAATGGTTAATCATTCGCATGAAAATCTTTTTTTTTTTTGTAATTATTTCACTTCTCCAAACTTAACTAGTGAGTTTTAAATTTGAAATGGGGGTCGGTGGAAGGCTGGTTAAACCGTTTGGTTTTCGACCACTAGGACCTGGGTTCGATTCCCGCATTGGACACTTTTTTCTGTTTAAAAAAAAAAAAAAATGCTCCAATGGCCCCCGATTCTTGCAAAAGTCCAACCCCACCAGCGAGTGCAAGTAACCAAATGGGGCTCTGGCATTTGTAAGTGCAAAGTCGAACTGCTTTTCACATGTGGTGCGCTTACAGTAAAAAGCAGTCGCTAACTACCCACCATGATTATCATGGCCTGTACCACGTGTACAAGGGATAAGCAAAAAAAAAAAAAAAAAATTTGAAATACATTTATGAAATCTTATTGGGGATTTCAACTTAACATACCAATTAAATATCAGAGCTGAGAGTTGAAATATCTCCAGTTGATATGTGAGTAGCTCATTGTTTATTAAAAAATTAGATTGCTTCCCTATCATCGACACCTGACTCCAAGATGTGTCCCCTCTGCTGGCCATTTAAAAAATCTCCCAAAACCAGGCCCCCATACCAAAATTATGATTATGACGACATAATCAACAAATATTTCAAACAGGAGATGGAAATTATCTCATGCAAAGACCGAAATGAAGAGCCACTTCATCTTCCAAAAAGAGTCCGTTTTGGCCGCGAACTCACTTACAAGGAATTTGACAGCACAGAGATTCCAGAAGAGCTCTCAAAAAGGGAATGGAAAAACATGGCGGAGGACGCTTTGTTTCTGAAGGAGGACAAAGAACGATCTATTCCTCACTGCCCCCCATGTACCCCAAGACGATACTTCTTTCAGTCTTCCAAAACCCGGCCACCTTACAGCGTAAAGAAAATGCTGAAAGAAGTGGCCGTTCGCCTGGAGAGCCATAAAAACGATCTGATATGCCAATTGGGGGCCAGAAGGGCTAGAAAGGCAGAGAAACGGGAGCGCCATGAAGAGCTCTGGCGATCATCGGAAATAGAACTCAGGATACTTGAAGCCAGCGAGGAGTCTGATGACATATAGTTCTGTGTTGATCAACTGGAACATCAGCACCAAAATTTTCAAGTGAATTACATTTGGAAACTTCCTTCTAAATTCCTTGAATTATTTCTTGATTGGATAATACGTATTTTTATGAAAAAGGAGAATATGATAATAGAGGTTTTAGAGCCTGCTCGGACCACTCTTGAAACGGAGGCTGGCGAACCCCAGCAGAGTCGAACTTCCACGGAACTCTCTGGAGCCGGGGGCTGGCGAACCCCAGCAGAGTTGAACCTCCACGGACCGCTCTGGAACAGGGGGCTGGCGAACCCCAGCAGAGTTGAACCTCCACGGACCGCTCTGGAGCAGGGGGCTGGCGAACCCCAGCAGAGTTGAACCTCCACGGACCGCTCTGGAACAGGGGGCTGGCGAACCCCAGCAGAGTTGAACCTCCACGGAACGCTCTGGAGCAGGGGGTTAGTGAACCCCAGCAGAGTTGAACCTCCACGGACCGCTCTGGAACAGGGGGCTGGCGAACCCCAGTAGAGTTGAACCTCCATGGACCGCTCTGGAGCAGGGGGTTAGTGAACCCCAGCAGAGTTGAACCTCCACGGACTGCTCTGGAGCAGGGGGCTGGCGAACCCCAGCAGAGTTGAACCTCCATGGAACGCTCTGGAGCAGGGAGCTGGCGAACCCCAGCAGAGTTGAACCTCCACGGACCGCTCTGGAACAGGGGGCTGGCGAACCCCAACAGAGAGGAACCTCTATGGAACGCTCTGGAGCAGGGGGCTAGTGAACCCCAGCAGAGTTGAACCTCCACGGAACGCTCTGGAACAGGGGGCTGGCGAACCCCAGCAGAGTTGAAACTCCACGGAACGCTCTGGAACAGGGGGCTGGCGAACCCCAGCAGAGTTGAAACTCCACGGAATGCTCTGGAGCAGGGGGCTGGCGAACCCCAACAGAGAGGAATCTCCACGGACCGCTCTGGAGCAGGGGGCTGGTGAACCCCAGCAGAGAGGAACCTCCACGGAACGCTCTGGAACAGGGGGCTGGCGAACCCCAGCAGAGTTGAAACTCCACGGAATGCTCTGGAGCAGGGGGCTGGCGAACCCCAGCAGAGTTGAAACTCCACGGAACGCTCTGGAGCAGGGTGCTGGCGAACCCCAGCAGAGAGGAACCTCCACGGAACGCTCTGGAACAGGGGGCTGGCAAACCCCAGCAGAGTTGAAACTCCACGGAACGCTCTGGAGCAGGGTGCTGGCGAACCCCAGCAGAGTTGAAACTCCACGGAACGCTCTGGAACAGGGGGCTGGCGAACCCCAACAGAGAGGAATCTCCACGGAACGCTCTGGAGCAGGGGGCTGGTGAACCCCAGCAGAGTTGAACTCCATGGAACGCTCTGAGACAGGGGGCTAGTGAACCCCAGCAGAGACGAACCTCCACGGACTGCTCTGGAGCAGGGGGCTGGCGAACCCCAGCAGAGACGAACCTCCACGGACTGCTCTGGAGCAGGGTGCTGGCGAACCCCAGCAGAGAGGAATCTCCATGGACTGCTCTGGAGCAGGGGGCTGGCGAACCCCAGCAGAGACGAATCTCCATGGACCGCTCTGGAACAGGGGGCTGGTGAACCCCAGCAGAGTTGAACCTCCACGGACCGCTCTGGAGCAGGGGGCTGGCGAACCCCAGCAGAGACGAATCTCCACGGACCGCTCTGGAACAGGGGGCTGACGAACCCTAGCAGAGTTGAACCTCCACGGACCGCTCTGGAGCAGGGGGCTGGCGAACCCCAACAGAGAGGAACCTCCACGGAACGCTCTGGAACAGGGGGCTGGCGAACCCCAGCAGAGTTGAACCTCCACGGACCGCTCTGGAGCAGGGGGCTAGTGAACCCCAGCAGAGTTGAACCTCCACGGAACGCTCTGGAACAGGGGGCTGGCGAACCCCAGCAGAGTTGAAACTCCACGGAACGCTCTGGAGCAGGGTGCTGGCGAACCCCAGCAGAGAGGAACCTCCACGGAACGCTCTGGAACAGGGGGCTGGCGAACCCCAGCAGAGTTGAAACTCCACGGAATGCACTGGAGCAGGGGGCTGGCGAACCCCAACAGAGAGGAATCTCCACGGACCGCTCTGGAGCAGGGGGCTGGCGAACCCCAGCAGAGTTGAACCCGAAAGGACCGCTCTGGAGCAGGGGGCTGGCGAACCCCAGCAGAGTTGAACCTCCACGGAACGCTCTGAAGCAGGGAGCTAGCGAACCCCAGCAGGGAAGAAGCTCCGGAGTCTGCTCTGAGAACGGAAGCTAGCGAAACCCAGCAAATAGGAAGTTACAGAAACTGGCCTGGGACCTGAATCTGAAGGAATACCTGAAGAGGAAACTCTGCAGACTAGCCTGACACTGAAGGATGGTAGAGCACCAGCTGAAGAAACCCCGTGGAAGTTCAAAGCCATCAACAAACCTTTAATGATGGATCCCAAGATGAGCTGAAGGTGAACAAATATTATCTCCTTTCTTTCCTTCACAATCCAAACTATTTCTAAATTAAATAAACATTGAGCCTGAAAATGTATGAAGAAAATAAATGAGAAAAATAACTTGTTTCATAATTATTTTTAAATGTTAATTTTCTAGCTTATTATATGTAAAATATTCATTTTGTCTTTGAAAAAATTGACAAAAAGATTAAATAATACAATGTGCAGTTTCTTATTGATTATAAATATAACATAAAATAGATTGAATGCCGACGGTGAATAGATTGCTTCTAGTTTTGAAGTTTATTTTTACGGAAGAGGCGTCCCACCTTCTTTAAATATTCATTGTTTCTATTCATGATAAAATTGGGAAAATTTTTCAAAATTACAAATATTTTATCACAATGAGTTTCTTTTTATTAAAAAAACGCTAGCTTTCAAGTGCTAATCGCTCTTCTACGGGCTTAATAAAATATCGACTTCATCCTGCCAGAAATATTTACAAAAACAAACGTGCGCAGCGTGGATATTTATAACTGAACATTTTAAATTGGTTTGTAGTTGTTTCATTGTTTCAATGCATAATTAAAGGTGTGAGTACCTCTTTTTGGTACATATCTATATATTCAGTACATATATTGGAGCTTAATTAAATTTTATTTTACAAATATTTTTCAAGGGCAATTCGCCTCTCTTCATCGAGGTTTTCTATAATTTAAACTAATTCACGTGGTTAAGCCACTCTCACTATACAAGACCAAAGTAAGATCTGGGGAAAATGTTGGTGTACATCAAATACTTTTACAATTAATATAAGTGTAATAATATAATTATATGAATAAAATAATTGTGATTATACATAAATAAAATATCACATTTGTTAATGTGATACTTCTGTTGAAGAACTGATAAGTCCCAAAGGTTGAAAATAAAATGTTGTACAGGAAACCTAACCTTGGAGGCATTATTTATTTTATTATATACTAGACGAATGACTTCGCCCGAGAATTCCCCAGAGTGAAATTTCCTTCATTATGAAAGTACATCAATAATAAATAGAAGTGCCATAGAATAATAGCAATAGTATTTAGTTATTTGATTTAATTATTTTTTATAATCCATTTAGTTGTTTCATAATCAATATAGTTTAAATAGATGGCTGCTTTTCCACCCAACCCCCGAGGTACCCGCTCCAGCGCATTAACCCTTGAAATTGCCTGAGTTGAGTGAGTGACTGCGATGTCCATCTTCTCAGTAAGAATAAAAAATATAAGTTTATAAAAAAATTAATCCCAAATATACTGGCGTGTAAATATTTTTCTGTAAAAATAAAGGAGCACATGGAAATTAGGCGAACATATGTGTTTGCTAATGACTGCGACTGCATTTTAAACGATTTAAAAAAAAAAAAAGAGATAAAAAAATAAAGGTTAGAACAAAAATTAAAAAAAGATATGAAAGCCATTATTTACATACGTAAACGCTAATTTTGTAAAGTTTTTTTAAAATTGCATTGTGTGCACTTACCATAACTTAGTAATATAAATTTCTCTCTCAATACTCAATACTTTTGTAAAAAAAGGTAACACTCCTATAAAAAGTGTTGTGTATGCAAATTGTTAAATATCTGTATGTATTTTGCATGTTTTTTTATTATTAATATGTAAATATTTATTTGTATATATAACATTAACGGTGCAATTAAAAGGGGAAAATTGACCAGTAAAGATAGGCTGCGTATCGTGATTACTACTGGGAGGCGACATAACAACTGGCGACGAGTGTGTGGGAACCGTTTCAAGTGCTCGTTCACAGGTGGAGGAAGATATAAATCTAAGCGAACGAGAAGCCAACAGAATGTCTGGAAGTTCAGTGATTGTACCGTTCGGTTTCTTCAGGCCGGGGGAAGAATCCTTTGAGATTTTCGTTCAGAGGTTTGAAGCAGCCTTTGAGGCAAATGCATTAGAAGAAAAAAGAAGAATGCCCATCTTTGTTTCTCTGCTGGATTCGAAGATGTTGAAACTGGGCAATGATTTATTTTTCCCGAGTACAATGAGAGAACAGCCGTATGAATTGTTAATACAAAGAATAAAACTACATCTAGCTCCAAGAAAGAAGGTGATTCCTCAACGATGTAGGTTCTTGAAGAGAATACAACTCGAAAGTGAATCCGTCTCAGAATACCTGCGTGAGCTCCGGCATTTGGCTATGGATTGCACTTTTGGTGAAATGTTGGAGGTCATGTTACGAGACCGTTTTGTGGCTGGTATAAAATCGGAAAGCCTTCAGAAGAAATTGTTACAGGAGGATGACGATGTCACCTTGGACAGGGTATTTTCTATAGCAGTCTCGTTTGAGCTAGCTGAACAAAATGCTAAGGAGCTGCAGGATGGACTAGTGGCTAAGATGGATATTGTTCCGGGAGGAAATAGAAAGATTGAAGCTCGTAGAGGATGGCAGCATGGGCCCGGTATGCAAAGAAGGGAGACAATTTGTTTCCGATGCGGAGAAAAAATTCTCACCTGGCACCTGCATGTCCACATAAAACAAAATCTTGTTTTAAATGCAAGAGAATTGGACATTTGAGCAGGGTGTGCAAAACGGGTAAATCAGTGCCAGACTGCCGATATGCGCAGGACAAATTAATTTATTCGGTACAAGGTGATACTGATGCAAAAATAAATCTACATGTTGACGAGTATCAGTTGTGTTTTGTGGTGGACACAGGAAGTCCCGTCACACTGATACCGAAAACAATTTATGAAAAATACTGGAAAGATGGTAAATTGTCTCCATCTTATTTAAGATTGAGGTCCTTTTGTGGAAACCCAATAAAAATTATTGGTGAGAGAAAGGTTTTTGTGAAGGAGGCAAATCAAGATTTGCGGTTGATAGTTGTAGATGAAGATATTTCGATAGTTTTGTTGGGACGAGAATGGCTAAAAGGTTTAAATCTTGATTTTTCTAGGTTATTGAACATTAGACAAGTAAGCGAGTCCGATATAAAAGTTATAATAAATAAGTATGCTAATTTATTTAGCAAAGAATTAGGTTGCTTAAAAAACGTCCATATTGATTTTTATTTAAAAAAAAATACGACTCCTGTATTTTGTAAGGCGAGAAGTTTGCCTTTCTCTTTGAAGAAAAAAGTAGAAAATGAAATCGATGGCATGGTTAACGAGGGAATTTTACAACCTATTGAGTATGCCAACTGGGCCGCGCCTATAGTACCAGTACTGAAGAAAGATGGGAGCCTTAGAATTTGCGGCGATTTTAGATGCACCGCAAATAAGGCCATAGAATTGGATAAGTACCCGCTTCCATCAATAGACGAAATATTTTCAAAATTGTCTGGAAATACAGTATTTTCGTCATTGGACTTATTCAGAGCTTATTTGCAGGTCAGATTATCTGAAGAGGCCAAAAGAGTGGTGAACATTAATACTACGAAGGGGTTATTTGCCTTTAAAAGGCTACCCTATGGAGTAGCTGTAGCACCAAACAAGTTCCAAAGAGAAATGGACAATCTATTTGCAGATATGTCGGGAGTGGCTTGCTACATCGATGACATCCTGGTAGCCGGAAAGGATCATAGGGATCACGAGCAAAAGCTGGAATTGGTCTTTAAAAGGCTGCAAGAAAAAGGTTTAAGATTAAACAAGGATAAATGCAAATTCGCAGTAAATGCTGTTGAATATTTAGGTTTTAAAATAGATAAAAAAGGACTGCATCCCATAAGTAGTAAAATAGAAGCGGTGGTAGAGGCGCCTGAACCTACAAACGTTTCTCAATTGAGATCTTTTATAGGTCTCCTTATGTATTACTCTAGGTTTATAAGAAATATTGCAGATATTTTAGCGCCCTTCTATCACCTCTTAAAAAATAATTCCAAATGGAACTGGACTGGCGAACACCGTATATTATTTGCAAAATGCAAAGCATTGCTAACTAACGAGTCGGTGCTGGCACATTATGATGCAACTAGGGAACTAGTCCTTGCATGTGACGCCTCTAGCTATGGTTTAGGAGTGGTTCTGAGTCACAGGAACGATAGAAAGGAAGAAACTCCTATAGCCTTTGCTTCAAGAACGCTAACTGAAGCGGAAAAGCGGTATTCGCAATTAGAAAAAGAAGCCTTAAGCATCATTTTTGGTTGTGAGAAATTCCGACAATATCTATTGGGACGTGAATTTGTGTTAATCACAGACAACCGACCTTTAATGCACATTTTTTCACCCCAGAAACCGATCCCCATATGTGCTGCATCAAGAATTAAGAGGTGGTCGTTAAAATTATCTGCATTTAAATACACTGTGGAGTTTCGAAAAACTGATGATAATGGAAATGCAGACGCGTTATCACGATTACCTTTAGTCTCAAAGACCACGGAATCTTTGGATGAGGATCAGGTGCTTCTCCTTCGGAAAATGAGTGAGGTCCCCTTCTCATTCCAGGATGTTGCAGTTGAGACACGCCGGGATAAATTACTATCAATTGTGTTGAGAAATGTTAGGGAAAATAATTGGCAAATTCCAAAGGTATCGCAGGAAAATCCACTTTGTTCCTATTATAGGATAAAAGACGAATTAAGTTGTGAGTTTGGATGTCTGCAATGGCGTGAAAGAGTGGTAATTCCCCAGAAATTAAGATCCTCAATTTTGAACGATTTACATGAGATGCACCTAGGGATGGTGAAATTGAAAATTATTGCTAGACGGTATTTTTGGTGGCCAGGCATAGATAAGAACATTGAAGAGTTGGCTAGAGATTGTAGAATCTGCCAAGAATCTGCAAGTATGCCGCCGTCTACCATTTCAGAGTGGACTTGGCCTGAGAAGCCATGGCACCGTCTACACTTAGATCTAGCAGGTCCCTTTATGGGACGAATGTTTATGGTCCTTGTAGACGCGTACACCAAATGGCTGGAGATTGTCATCATAAAGGACATTACGAGCAGGACCATCATAGGACATCTTAGGGAGATCTTTGCCAGATTTGGATTACCTGAACTTTTGGTAACCGATAATGGTAGACAATTTGTCTCTAGTGAATTTGAGGAATTTACAAAAATTAATGGTATAAGACACACAAAAACGAGTCCGTACAATCCCAGCACTAATGGCTTAGCTGAGCGATATGTACGTGAATTTAAAAACTCTTTAAGAAAGAACCAAGGAAAGGACAGTGTAGAAATCAATCTACAGCGATTTTTATTCGCCCATAGAGCTTTTCCTCAAACGGTATTAAAGGAGTCTCCCGCGGAACTTTTAATGAAAAGAAATCTAAGATCAAGATTTTCAAATTTGATTCCGAAAATGGCGAAGGTAGGGGAGGTGTACCATGATGCCATGAGGAAGCAAAAGCATTTTGCGGTCGGCTCTGAGGTGTATTTTCGGAATTTTACTAACGGACCAAAATGGAAAAGGGGCAGGATCATGGAACTACTGAGCAGCCGACATTACCTTATAGAAGACGAAGGCCGTTATGTGAAAAGGCACATAAATCAACTAAGGCCAGTTATCAAGAAAGAAGTTCCTGAAGTGAGAGATTTGGTATTGCCGGGTACATCAAGAGATTTTATACTGCCTGGCACTTCTCGAGATCACCCTGGGCTTGGAGGACAGGAGAAGACAAGGGAAGAAGCCCCGGAGGTGGACGAAGAATTGAAAGGAGCGGAGTCTTCAGCACAAGAGGACACTCCAGAACCAGAACCGGGCCCTGCTGCTGCGGCTGTCCCTGTCCCTGTGCGCAGTCCAAGACCGCAGCGATCCAGAAGACCGCCAGAACCAGAACCGGGCCCTGCGGCTGTCCCTGTCCCTGTGCGCAGTCCAAGACCGCAGCGATCCAGAAGACCGCCAGACCGGCTGCACTACTATTAAGAGGGGAGATGTGTTGTGTATGCAAATTGTTAAATATCTGTATGTATTTTGCATGTTTTTTTATTATTAATATGTAAATATTTATTTGTATATATAACATTAACAGTGCAATTAAAAGGGGAAAATTGACCAGTAAAGATAGGCTGCGTGTCGTGATTACTACTGGGAGGCGACATAACAAAAAGATATTTCAAAAGAAAAAGTACATAAGCAACTTAAAAAAAAAAGCAGAACGCTCATTGGTCGCTTAATTGGCCTGGTGTTTTACTTCGCCTCGTATTTACCCCGCAGGAAAAAAGTTCTTCAAATGAAAAAATAAATAGCCAAAAATATTAATCAAAATATAGCTGAAAATTTTCCTGCAAAATTTGGTATCAATTGGTTCAGTAGTTTTTGAGTTTATCGCGAAATAGACATTGACTTTTATATATAAGAAGAAATAATAATTAATTATTAATCTAAAATAAACACTAATTCAAGATAATTATATTCCTATAGTCTTAAAGGAAAATTGATTAATACTGACTAAATCTTAAAAAGAAAGGCTCTTAAAAGAGAAGCTGGCTATAAAAGTTTTAAAGTAGTGAGAGGATAAAACATGCTATAAGGCAATCCATCTGCAGATGCAGGAGGCCTGCGAGGAAAGCTAAGCTAGCAACCCACCTTCTCAGTTGAAATCCTGGCATCGACTACCTTTGTTTTCTTCCATAGCTTACCCCCCCTCGAAAAACATCTTGCACGCACATCTGTTGTTTTTCCCTCAGCTATTTCTAACCCCCCTACAGATGTGGCCCTTACCCCATCATGACAATCAAAGATGTCCCTAGGGGTTCTAAATTTGGGTTTTGAGGAAAGCTCTGAAGTGTGGGAAAACACTGTTTTAAGCCTAATTTCATTTTTGTTCAGTTGTACTTATCCTAAAATTTCAAGATTCTCTATATATTTAAAAAAAGGTCTATTAACACGTGAAATTTAAAGTTTGGAAATTACAAAGTTTTTTTTTCAAGCCTAAATTATCATAAAATGTTTATTAGCACATGGAAGATTTACAACTAATTTATTCTCAGGGGTGGACCTACTTTTTTAATAATATAAGTACCCATAACCCATTTTTAATAATTTTCGCGAGTTGCTGCTCCACGTTGTAGCGCCAATGTAAAATTTGTTCTTCCAGGTAACTCAATGAATGAAAATGCTCAATTTTTGGATTAAAGACTTTGAAGCTAACTCAACTGTCACATTTACAGTCATTAAGACCTCTATTGTAAAATTTCCCTTCATAAACATAGAAACATCAAGATATATATCTATAAATATATATGTATTTATATTAGTAGTTTACGTCCTGATTCAGTTGAATACATTTTTTAGTATAAAGAAATGGGTCACTCAAAATTTCTAACCATATTTAAAATTTCTACATACATATGTTTACTTATATATATTAATAATAAAAGGAAGACTACAATTCATAATATGCAAACAACAAAATATTTATTTTGCATCCAATAATGTTTTTTTTACACACGCTTATAATATATTCATATATCTAAAGAAAAGGAATAATATTGGCCTAGATCTTAAAAATCAAATCTATTAAAACCCATAAATCCCTATTAAAGATTTAAGAAACAATTTTACTCACATTAATCCCTTGCGGGGAGGTATGATGCCAAGGTCTCCCAAACTGGCAACCACTTTCAAACTGCCCCGCCTCTCCCCAGGTGACCAAATCATAACAAAAATAAATAAATTTTAATTAGAACACCCTCTGTGATAGGTGAAAAAACAAAAAATAATATACCTAGGTAAATAAATATATATATATAATAGATAAATATATATTATTTGTATATATATTTACTGAAATAAAAGCTAAAAAATTAAATTTCCATTACAAATTAGTTTTTCTTTCACATCCTATCAATTCACCCCTTCTAAGATTCAACAAAAATCTTTTTTATAACTATTCTAAAATTTAATATAATACAGTATAACCTCGTTAATTCGACACACACAAATTCGACACTCTACCTTAATTCGACCATATTCTGATGTTACGACCTCCGGCCTATCAAATAACAAACCGTAATTCGACAGTATCATATTATTTTCTTTTTAAATTTCAGCATTGAAATATTTAAGTTATTTTAAAATTTACAAATAATTCCCTTTTAAATAAATAAATCTTCATAAAATGTAGCCACAATGATTATGATAACATTTTATTTCAATATTTCATTTCCATGTTATTATAAAAGATTTAAACACAAAATCAATAACACCTGCAGCAGCAGTGGATGTCTTTAATACAATAAAAACTTTGTCATTTAAAACATATTCCAGAGGAAAAAAGATATGCATGTTTTTTTTAAATAGACCATCTGGAATACATCCTGAATAAGATTTCAGTGCAAAAACAGACATCTATAAAGGAATTTTTAAAAAGATCTTCATGATTATTTTTAAATATTATTTTTAAATTTTCTTTTTATTTTCCATATTTATTTCCTTTCAACTGCAATATTCTTCAATTAGAATAAAATATTATTTGTAATTATTTATGTTTCAAAAATATGTAGTATTGCCATTTTGTCCCTGATACTAAAGTTAACCATGAAAATAAAAAATAATACAAAAAAGTACACACACAGTGGTTTTAATTAATATGATCAATTTATATTACAAAGCTATTTAAAAATATATATTATTTTAGAGAGTTAGATGATTAGCTAATCATCTAACCTTAATTCAACACTTCCTTTAATTCAACCGAAAGCTCTGATCTCTTGGGGTGTTGAATTAAAGAGGTTCGACTGTATTTAAAATATGCTGTGGTAAAATTTCTCATTCAGTACTTTTGTCTGAAGATGGTAACATTGCTGTTACCAAAACGTCACACACTATTTATTTATTTGGATTTGGTCTTATTACCTTGTGTAAGATTATAAACTCAAAAGGAACTTCTTCTATATAACATAAAGATAGCGAAATAAACATGTTTTATAGAAGAGACTCCTTTTGAGTTTATAATCTTAGAACATACAAGAACAGTATAACCTCGTTAATTTTACACACTTTCGGACATTTTTTTCATGTCCCATCCTATCAAATAACAAATGTTAATTTGACAAACGATAATTCAACACCATCGATAATTCCGCTAATTTTAAAAATCAAAATTTAACAATACAGTAGAACCTCTCTGTAAAGGACAACACCTAATTGCAGAGCCAAAGTGTCCTTTAGGGAGAGGTGTCCTCTTAAAGTAGTTGCTAAATAGTAAAAATGGTAATATTACCTATGAAAACTGTCCTTTACAGAGAGTTTTTCTCTCATGGAGTTTCTACTGTATTAGATAATTCTTGTTTAAATACAAATTTATTGCTAAAAATACAATACTTTAGGCATGTGGAACACAACCGTAGTTTGTGAAAGTGCACAATGCTTAAAAGTGCAAATATTGCCGCCGATGTGGCACACGATTTGTTTTCTCCTGAATGTATTAGACCTAACTTGAGTGGCTGTAAGCAATGCGGTGTCATAAAGAGTAAAAGAAAATTTTTAGCCATTTCTCTATTTTCTAAATTTATTTGTTTTATTTTCCCATTACATTTATTAACTTAGATTAAAATACAGTAATACGAACCCTGGATATAGTGAACCTTCCCTTATAACGAACCTAAGTCGATTCCCAATTCCATTCCATTGAAAATACCATCTGTTTAATTTAGTTAGAATATTTATGTTTATATTTAAAGGTTTAATATAATTTTTCTATGATTCTGTAAATATTCATTGAATTTATCATCATCACCTTTTTTGTTTACAAAAATGTTATATGAAAAATAAAGGAATGTAAAAGAACGAAATGGTTGCCCTCATGTTTACTGATCCAATGTTTTAATAATCTAAGGTTTATGTTGTAAGAAAATTATACATTGAGAAGAATTATACACCATCGTTATAACAAACTTTGCGATTTTTTAAATAACGAACATATTTTCGGTCCCAAAATAATAAAATCTATTTAAAATACTAGGCTTATAACGAACTCAAAATTGTAATTTAAAAAAATTAAAACAACAAAATTTTGAGCTTGTTTCAGCTCACGAATTCAAAACAATAGATTTAGCGGTATTGTTTGTTTTGATTTACATTCTATTTTTTCTCTATGTTGTATAAATTTTTCCAATTATATTTTTCATTAAATAGAATATCTTTGCATTAATTAAATTTTAAATAGAAAGAATGGAAATGGCTTCTAAAATAAAGAAAACAAAGGTATTCTAAAAACAAAAACATTATTAAGAAGAAAAAAAAAGCCATTTCAAAACTTTTCAAAGTGAAACAACACAGGCAAAATTTCAGAACATGTTAAAATAAGAAAATATAACTTTTATTTTATATATAAGAGATAAAATAGAAGGCTATTATAAAAATTGTTACAAAGAGGAATCAATCTCAACTTTTGCAACAATCACGATCGTACGTGTTAGGGCTAAAAAAAAAACGTCCAAATAATCGAGCCTGCAATGAAACAAAAATTATTTTTATGCCATGAACTATGGTGATTTTGAAGCCAGCAATGGTTTGCATGACAGATTAAAAAAAAAAAATCTAGACTTAAGAAGAACATGTGGAAACATGAAATGGAAGAAAAACACTAACTTTATTGGAAAGGTGCAATGCTTGAAGAGTGCTTTGAAGCAACAAGGTATTAGAGGCACTTTTCCAAGTAAACATTGTATTATATAATGTGATAAAGATGTTTTTAAATCATTTTATATCTTCGAATATATATTAAATAAAACTTTGCCAAGGATTTGTCTTGATTTTTAAATTAGACATACGGGTACATGTATGTCAATGATAAGAAGAACCTATCATCTAATGATTTCTATCATTATTCAGTATTAATATAAGAAAATTGGTCAATTTAGGGAATTAAAACAAAGTGACCGTTATTAAGAGGAAGCCTCTTCCAGTGTGTTGGCTGTCCTTTAATTATACAGTCTAAAAATTTTGATAAGTCAAAAAAATATATATACGAGGTGTGTTCAAAAAGTATCGCAACTTTTGTGTTATTTCAAAAATTATTTATTTATTCATGAATACCTATTTTGTCCCCTTCAAAGTAATCCCCATGAGATATTATACACTTGTGCCAACGGTTTTTTCCAATCTTTGAAGCATTTCAAAAAATCATTTTTAAAAATCTTTTTCAGCTCCTCCTTCGATGCTGTCTTTATCTCGTCAAGTGTAGCGTAACGTCGTCCTTTCATGGGCCTCTTCAGTTTAGGGAACAAGAAAAAGTCACAGGGGGCCAGGTCTGGGGAATACAGTGGCTGCGGCATCATTAGTGTGTTGTTTTTGGCCAAAAAGTCGCGCACAAGCAACGATGTGTGAGCAGGGGCGTTATCGTGGTGCAAAAGCCAATTTTTGTTCTTCCACAAATCCGGGCGTTTCTGGCGGATTGCTTCGCGCAAATTGCGCATAATTTGCAGGTAATATTCCTTATTGACCGTTCTACCCTGTGGCAAGAACTCATGATGCACCACGTCCCTGCAATTGAAGAAAACTGTCAGCAAAACTTTCACATTCGACCGAACTTGGTGCGCTTTTTTCGGTCTTGGTTCGTGCGGCAGCTTCCATTGAGATGATTGAGCTTTGGTTTCCACGTCATAACCATAAACCCACGCTTCGTCACCAGTTATGACCTTCTGGAGCAAATTTGGGTTGTCGCGGACAGAGTCCAACATCTCATTAGCAATGTTCATGCGATGCTGTTTTTGGTCGCAATTGAGCAATTTTGGTACGAATTTCACGGCGACCCATCTCATGCCCAAATCATTGATAAAAATCGAATGGCACGAGCCAATTGATATGTTTAGGTCCTCAGCAACTTCTCTAACGGTGATTCGATGATTGGCCAATATCATTTTCTCCACTTCATTAATTTTTTCGTCTGTTGTTGAAGTGCTCGGGCGTCCGGCACGCTCTTCGTCGTTCACATCTTCTCAGCCTTCTGAGAACATTTTGTACCACCGATAAACGTTGCTTCGGTCCAAGGTAGCTTCTCCGTATGCCACAGTCAACATTCGGAATGCATCCGCGCACTTAATTTCGTTTTTCACACAAAATTTGATACAGGTTCTTTGATCCATTTTTTTAATAGGTAAAAATCGAAGACTATCCAAAACACCTGCAAGCAAAGCAGCTGTCAGCAATTAAGTGAACATTCAAAATGGCCGAGCTTGTCGGCATAAGTGAGAGACATGAGTACCAACATAAAGCCACAAAAAGATCAAAATTTGAATATACGTAACCCGCGAAAATTCAAAATTCGCGATACTTTTTGAACACACCTCGTATATCCAAACCGTGACTATAGTGAACCAAAAGCTCTGTCCCATCGGGTTCACTATAGATGGTTTTTACTGTAGTTATTGTAATTTTTCCATTGTTCAAAAAGGTAATTACAGTATAACCTCCCTGTAAAGGACAACACCTAATTGCAGAGCCAAAGTGTCCTTTAGGGAGAGGTGTGTCCTCTTACCAGAGATTTACTAAATTGTAACCCTACTAAATTGCCACCCTACATGTTTGTTGTTGTTTATTATCCCCTTGTGTAAAGATTTACATGTAGTATTCCATGAGTTCATGTTTCTCAAACTATTGATCTCATGGAATGGGGTGCAGCTTTCGTTGATCATGGCACCATGATCCAGGCACACTTTCATAAAAGTCATGACTTTGCCTGTAAACATGCCTGACCCTACATGTAAACTTAACAAGTGCTATGTCTCCATGATATAATGTCTGTGCAGGTGACAGAGGTGAACCTGAACAACATGCTGTGTCCCGGAGTGTCCGACCCCTTCTATGGGCCGTGGTATCGGCTCTGTGCCATAGGCCACCAGACAGTGTTGATCCTGGGGGTGGGGAAGGCCTACACGTGGCTTAGTCTGTTGGCCCTGCAGACCCTGGGCTCCCTGGTGTGGACTGGGGAGAGGTACATCAACAGTGTACTGGCGAATGTGCACCGCCTCTGTGCCCACCACAGACAAGACTGATTCATTCTTTTATTGCCCTTAGTTACTCTAGTGAATTTATGTGGGATTGAGCCCCACTCCCTACCTCCCCCCCCAAAAAACCACTCACAATGTCCCTTGTTTTTCTAAACTAAAATTTCCCCTATTTAATTTTTAGGCCAGTTGATTTTGTCTGCCAGTCAGTAATGGCTCACACAGTTCTCACTGAAGAGCTGGAGACGAATGGATGGTTGGTGAGAAACATTATTCTATCTATCTCTTACTCTGGTGTTTTAACTGCTCTGGTTAATTCTCAAACTGATGCAATTCAAAGTAATAACAGCTTCAGTTCTGATACGGCACTTTTTATCCACCATGCTTTGGCCTACTATATATAATGAGGTTGTGATAATTTATTCTATACGTAGTTTGTTGTACACATGACAATCTCTCCTCCTAGCTGGAACACACCTATGCAACATCATGATCATTCCATTTAGAAAGCGCCTTGTTGCAAATTTTTTTTTGTTTAAAAAAATGGAGTTTTGACAAGTTTCCATTTCTTCTGAAGATATTAGAATTGTTGGCATATGGTGTTAGCTGTCTTTAAAAAGGCAGATTTGTGCTGGGAAGTGCTGGTTGGTAGGCCTAGCGGATGTGTAGACACAGAGCTATGTTCTGTTCTTGAACGAAGTGATCTCTGGGCAATAATACTGACATGTCTGTAGACACACTTAGTAGACAGATTCATTTGTTACTTGGTAGTTACCAAACAGCCTTTCAAATAATAACATTTGTAAATCACAAGAGAAGGATACAACACCCAAGTTTGTAAGTTATTTTATCTTCCTAGAAGAGATTTTACTTGGGTAAGAAGCCTTCATCTCTCTGTGAACCCCAGCACTTAACAATGCCTTTTGTTTCCCAGAGTTGTGATTAATGTACAGTCGGAGATTGAAAAGTTTAGCATTCAAAGAGATTTTTTGAAATGGCTCAATTTATTTTAGTGGCCTTGGAAGTGAAAAAAGTGGAACTATTGGGATTTAAGAATATGGCAATAGGCCTATATATGAAAATATTTTCAGTGAGAGTAATATAAAATATATTTCTGCCTCTCTATCTCTCTCTCTAGATATAGAACTTTTATTCACCAATTATCTCTTGGCATCCACTGATGTTACACCTGGTCACAATAACCTCTCTTCCTTAGTTTGGAAGAAGAATCATTCCATTGTATGTGGTTGAATGAAGGTCCCCACTAGTCCACCAGAGATGGACCACTGCCACTTCCCTTCTTTATAACACCTCCTTTTTACCTTTTTTTGACATTTTCATTTATTCCTTTCACTTTTTAAATATTTTGCATTGTGACTCATTGTATGACACTCTCAAGCCTTTTTTTTTAAAACTGAAATTCTATTTAAATATATACATACCTCACTTAACACTCAAATATTTTCAGAATTATTCCAAATTTTGATAGTAAATATTTCATGTTATAATTTTTTTTTTCACACACTTTAGTTTTTAAAAAGAAAATGTACTTGTAAAATTTCACTTTCCCCTAATATATAATTGTTGACTTTTAAAAAGCTCATGTGTAAAGACTATAAAAATTTGAGGTGTTCCAAAAGTCTTAAAATTAGTTTTTTTTTTTTATATACATTTTTACCTTGTGGATCTTTTTAGAAATTGGCTGTTATCATATTTAGATATATTTTTTCAAAACCGAGAAGCAATCTCACAAATAAGATTATTTTTGAAAAAAAAAAA
The DNA here is from genome assembly GCA_030710605.1 of Cordylochernes scorpioides. Lineage (NCBI taxonomy): Eukaryota > Metazoa > Arthropoda > Arachnida > Pseudoscorpiones > Chernetidae > Cordylochernes > Cordylochernes scorpioides. Next base: position 68,562,378 of record CP092881.1, on the reverse strand, counting down.
AAAGCTAAAAAGCTAGACTTTTGCTTAAAGATAGATGCATCTATATACCTACTGAGTTAGTTGAAGTAAACCTTCTCCTCTTTCACAAGGCGGCAATTTCTGGAAATGAATATTTTCTTATCTAGATGTGACTACAGTAGAAAGCAAAGTAGAGTGTTAAAACACAGTTCAACACTGAGCTAGACTCTAGAGCAAGAAGTAACTTTAAAGTAGAAAATATACATATAACCTTAGAACTTTCAATTTTTTTAAAATTGCATATCTACAATTATGCAAATTTCATATAGAAATATAGAATATATTCCTTAGTAATCATTAAAAAAAAAAAATTCCACACAAACCAGAGACCAACTTTTGGAATACCTCATGTTAATATATAATTTTATAGTTTATTTTTCTCCCAATAACAAAAAAAAATCAAAACATGGTGCCTACATTGTTCCTTTTATGTATATATATATATAGCTCATTTTGTGTCAAGATATGCTCAAGAGAGAGTTGAAAAAAATCTTAGTCAAAACTTTCTCTCTGTAAATAATTTAATCTCTCAATGTTTGCAATGGAATTAGTTGCCCAAGAAAGTTCTATGCATAGCAGAATTGGCAGCTTGGAGAGACCTCAGTGGCCATTGTGATAGCACCACCTAGCTAGACACTTTCAATATAAAACACTAAATTGTATAGTAGTGAGCAAAGTGCTAGTTTTTTTTTAAATTGTTTTTATTTGATTTGTTCATCTTTTTTTTTTAATTTTATAATTTTCTAATAAATATATTTTATTTTGATTTTTTTTTTTTAAATATGGAATGTGTGTTTATTTCTTTATCCCCATGAGTTTCCAAATATAGCTAGCTGAAGGATCTATAATTGTAAGTATTATAATAAGTATGGGGGTCGATGGAAAGATGGTCTAAACTGTTGGTTTTATACTGCTATGACCTCGGTTTGATTCCCGCATTGGACACTTTTTTCTGATTAAAAAAAATGCTCCAATGCATTCTGCATTCTTGCAAAAGTTCAACCCCACCAGTGAATGGAAGTAACCAAACGGGGCTCTGGCACATTTGTAAATTTGATAAAATAATCCCTTGAATCAATATTAAAACAAGAACATTAAGCCTCCAGGGAAAAGTTTCTTTTAAAAATATTTTTTATTTAAAAATCTCTCAAGCTTTCAGGCAAGAAAGCCATAAAAGCACTTTATTTTAATTTTAAATCTTATTTTATTGGCGTTTTAATGATGTAAAATATTTTCTCCCGTAGAAGGGCTTTCTTGCCCGAAAGCTTGAGATATTTTTAAATAAAAAATATTTTAGAAAGAAACTTTTCCCTGGAGGCTTAATGTTCTTGTTTTAATCTTTGTAAGTGCAAAGTCGAACTGCTTTTCATATGTGTAGACATGTGGTATACTTATAGTAAAAGCAGTCACCAACTTCTCCCCACCATGAATAACATGGCCTGTACCATGTGTACTAGGGATAATATTAATAATAGTTTTCCTCGAGGGGGTCTCACTTTTGTGTCAGCAAATTGGTTTGTAGTTTCATCAGTCTTTTTATCCTTCATCTTCCATGTCAGTGAATATAAGCATTATTACTTCATAAAAGTAATATATTAGCCCTGATGATGATTATTTTAGCATTTTTTACTGATAGACATTTGTAAGTTCCTCATGACCAAATCAGGCTAGACTAGCATATAGTATGGTAGTAGATGGATATTAAACAATACCACAGGTTCCTGTAGATGAGCTTCTTTCCATTTTATTAACGTAGTTTCAATCTTTCAGGCATCTCTGTCCTTCTACAGGGGAACATAAATAATCAAACACTGCCTGATGCCAAACTATTACAAAAAATCTGATTTTTGTGAAAATCTGTGAACTTCCCTTTCTTGCAGCAACATATCTTGGATGTGAACACAAGGTAATAGGACCAAATCCAAATAAATGGTGTGTGACTTTTCGGTAACAGTGTTGTTACCAAAACATCACATACTATTTATTTATTTGGTCTTATTACCTTGTGTTTATAATCTATAATCCAAATTGTGCCTTATCATCTCGGATGTGTGTGAATTAGAAAATGGGTAAAAATTAATACAGTAAAACCCCCATGAGAGGACACTCCCACTAGAGGAAACCTCTCTACAAAAGACACTTTTTATCATCAAAATTACCAGTTTTACTAATTGACAACTTTCCGGTAAAAGGACACCTCTCCCTAAAAGACACTTTAGCTCTGCAAATAAGTGTCCTTTACAGGGAGGTTCTACTGTATTGAAATAAATTTGTTTTAAAAATGTATTGTCCTTAAATGATAATAAAGGGCATTTTTCAAACAAACAGATATTTCATAATAGCATTCCAGGTTTAGAGGGTTCATCACTGATGGTCCTCCTAAAATTTTCATCATTGCTGTAATGGAAATAGATTGTTTTTTTTTTAGCATTTGCACTAAAATGTCTACCTTGACAAATACAGTAAAACCTCCATAAGAGGACACTTGTGCTAGAGGACATATCTCTACAAAGAACAGTTTTCATTTGTAAAATTAACATTTTTACAATTTAGCAACTCTCCTGTAAGAGGACACCTCTCCCTAAAGGACACTTTGGCTTTGCAAATAAGTGTCCTTTACAGGGAGGTAGTTCTACTGTACACATAATTGTATCATATCAATTTTGAGGGCAATGAGATGGGACAATTGTCCTATAATGCTGTAGTTCACCATCAGCAGTACATGACACCAGGGTAAGTAAACTCTATTTCTGAATCTTATTTACATATTTCTCTTTCCTTCAGAACTTGGAATCATTCTACCTGTTGAGACAGATCAGCTTTAATGAAATTTTTTCAAAAAAGACTTGAAATATTTGAATTTTTAAAATAATTATAAAACTAATTTTGATCACAATCAGCCAAATTTATAACATTGTTAATAGTAGAGAAATTTTGGCAATAATCTTGGAGAAAGACAATTTTTTTTTCTTTAAAGTCACTTATAGGAGACTTGATCTTAGATAAGGTAAATTGGTGTGTAGCTAGGAGTCATTCTTCAATCTTTCCTGACTCTGCAGGGTGCAAGGCTATCATCAGCACTACGAGTGGGAGGATTCAATGATGGAAGAGGCATCAAGTTGAGGTCCTCTCGTCTTGTCTCGACACAGATATCACAGATCCTGGTGGGGACGAGGATGCCAAAGGATCTGATGGTGTGACGGGACCTGGAGCAGTACTCACACACAGCCCTCCTGCACAGTCTGCAGAAGTGGCTGTTCTCACTCCCTAGGTACAACTTGCAGATGGGGCAGGTAGGAGCTTCCTCCTCCATCGAGCCACATTGCTCTGGGGACAACAATTACATTTATTTCTGGAATTAGTGATAAAGCACAATTTGGATTATAGATTATAGCTACAAGAAATTAAGACCTAAACCATTGCCGGTCCCAAGCCTGGATGAAAAAGGAGGAGGGGGAGCAGTAACAAGCTCACTAAAAAACCTGGGCTCAGCTGGCAGTACCCTGTAAGGGCTCCTAATCCAGGGATACAGGATGAGCAGCGTTTGTACTCCATGTTAGGAGTGGCTGCACATGGTGTCTGTTCCTCTTGTCAGAGGCGGCCATTTCTTTTGAAGCTAAGTCGGCCTGCCACTGAGTAGTGCTTCCAGTCTTAATGACAAAAGCAGACGCATTCTACTTCGCCCAATCATGATGGTTGTCAACTTTACAAGCTTGATACCCTAATATGATTGAGTGGAAACAAGAAAGAAGAAGAAGAAGAAGCTTTAGTGGAGATAAGAAATAAGAAGACCTAATCCAAATAAATTAATAGTATGTAACATTTCAGCAACAACATTGTTACTGAAGCGTCACACACTATTAATTTATTTGGATTAGATCTTAATTTCTTGTTTCTGGAATTATATTTAACAAACTACCTCCCAACCACAAGTTTCCTTCCTACTTCAAATCCTGCATGTCACAAATGACACCTTTAACACACAAACCTTCTCCAAGCCTATTCTGAGGTGCAGAGTCTGTGACTTTTTAATGGCTAGACCATTCAAAATATTTTATTGACACTCTCAGTCTATTGTTACAAAAAATAATGAGAAATAAATATATTATTTTACAATTTGGTGATAAAATATAAAAAAAAAAGCTGTTCTCAGGAAGGGAGGCTCCTCCACCTTGAGAGAGTCCTCCTCCAGACAAGGACAGGATCTCTCAGTTCAATGTTGAGATGATACTTATAGAGACATGTCGTCATCCAGGCTTTGGGCAAAGACCCAGCCCTGCAGATCAGGGGGCCACCCAATAATGGTAAATGCCTCCCAGATGAAATGCCTGATTTTAATGGCTAGAGAAGACAAACTTATCAATGGATAAATTGATCCAATCAACCATGTGACTAGAGTTGGCAGATTGGGAGCTACACTTGGCTTTTGGGTGGAAACCTTGCTCTGGAAGGTCTGTAGATGACCTGTCAAGTTTAGAAGTCAGGAAATGCTGTCTTGGTGGGTGGACAGACTTAAACTCATTTCTCTGTACACATCATGGTCAATGCCATAATCTAGATCTTTCAAGGTGAAGTAGAACACCTTTCTATCAAAATTGATTTCAGTACAATTGTTTTTATTTCCTATTGAGCTTCGAGCATATGAAAGAAAATTTCCAATAATAAACACAAGGTATTAAGACCAAATTCAAATAAATAAATTACACACTATAATCCAAATTGTGCCTTTTCATTTCCAATAAAAAAAAAAAAAAAAGGTGGCTAGTGGAAATAAAGAAAGATTTGAAAGTTAGCCATTTGGTTCCTTTTCAGTTCCACTTCCCAAGTTTCTTTTTTCCTAACCAGGACTGGCATGGCACAATGTCACCTTGTTTATAGCCAGATTCAAGCCACCTCCATTCCTAACGAATCTTCTTTCCACACCCTTACTAGGGAAGAACAAATGGCGATTTCAAGATTACGAACAGGACATCTTAGAATGCTCAAATTTAATGGAAAAATCAAAACATTCCCAAAATGTGATTCCCAACCAGCCAGTCCTGAACATCTATTGAATTGTATCAAATCCTCCAAAACAGACCTCTGGGAAAACCCCAGGACTATAATAGAAAAGCTGAGACAATGGGACTTAATGGAGATCGTTTAAACGACTTGAGGAATAAGCAACAACAACATATATTCAAGATATTGATACTGAGGGTGATAAAGCACAATTTGGATTATAGCTACAAGAAAATAAGACCTAATCCAAATAAATTAATAGTGTGTGACGTTTCCGTAACAACATTGTTTGTCATAAGATCCTTGGTAGCAATACTGAGATAAGTTGGATGAATTAAAGCTCTTGGCCTCCAAATCATTGAGGAAAATAGCTCCCTCTTTGACATCACAATTTACACTGATGGCAGCCAACTTGAAACTGGACTGTCTGGCAGTGGAATTGCTATCTACAAAGATAAGATCCTGGAAAAAATCTCCCTCTCCCACCCTAGACATCTTTCAGTTTATAAATCAGAATTCTCTGCAATAGATATGGCTCTAAAAGACTCAATTAACTAACAACTACAACTAAATCAACTCAACACACACAAGCAAAATAATAATCTAATCTGACTCAAGAGCAGCCATTTATACCCTTCAAATCTGCTTCTCTCTGCGGCACATGATTGGTACAGAGCAGGAGGGACAAGCACCAGTTCTGTCCTCCCAAGAGAACAACAGTCTTTGATTTCCAGACTTAAGTCTGGTCATCTACTGACAATGACTTTCCAGAATGGTTGCAAGGTTTTCCCACTATGTACTAAGTGCAATTCTCAACCTGCAACCCCAAAACACATTATTGACTGTATTGACTCATCCATTGATGAGCTCTACTCTTCCCCGGCAGACATCATCAAAAGTCTCAAGCATTACAAGCTTGATACCTTAATATGATTGAGTGGAGATAAGAAAGAAGAAGAAGCCTGCTTCTCCAGTCAAATAATAAAAAGAAGAAAATAAATATTTCAGCTTCTGCTATTGAAGAATCGGATTTATAAGTCTGAATATCTTCTTCTTTCTTATCTCAAAGCCATAATCATGGTGGGTAGTTAGCGACTGCTTTTACTGTAAGCGCACCACATGTCTACACATGTGAAAAGCAGTTCGACTTTGCACTTACAAATGTGCCAGAGCCCTGTTTGGTTACTTGCACTCGCTGGTGGGGTTGGACTTTTGCAAGAATCGGGGGCCATTGGAGCATTTTTTTTTTTTAACAGAAAAAAGTGTCCAATGCGGGAATCGAACCCGGGTCGTAGTGGTCGAAAACCAAACGGCTTAACCAGCCTTCCACCGACCCCTAGTCTGAATATAAAAGCAGCCAGGGGAGGATCATCATATGTTGAGTGAAGAAGTAAAACATTCAGTTAAACCATCAAACTTGTTCATCATATTAAATCTCATTGGGTTCGAAATGCTTGATGTTTGTCTCCCACCGCTTTTATTTTGAATCATATAAATTTAATTTTTCAATGGCGCGGAAGCTGATGTTTATTTTCTCCTTTTTAGTGCATTTTTCATAAAAGATTTTTAAATGTTTTCAATTAATCATTTATTTATATATGAATTCTAAATCCATAAATTAAATGCTAAACTTAACTCAGATTTTTACCCAATTCAGTATGTATTCAAAAAGTTAAAATGCAAACATTTCTTTTTAATGTGAAACAATTTTCTACTGTCTTTACATATTGGGAGGGCCTGGCTCATTAGAGGTGAACCCTCCCTGCAGTTTCTCCAGTTTAATCTACTATACAGCAGTAAGCCGGGTCCTTCCAATATTTTTCATTTGTTTCATATTGAAAAGAAACAGTAGTGGCATAAATAGTTTACCTTTCTGAATACAGTTGGCATGTTCTGTGTTCTATATTCTGTGTTGGGAGATTATGTGGTTCCACACAATCTTTACATCAACTCTTATCAGGAATTAATACAATCCATCAAAAAAGGCATATCCTGACCAGGAGCACATGAGCTTTTTAGATGGCAGAGCCCCATCTAGTGGAACAGAAATTAACTAAACATTGATTTAGCTTGTTGCCTGATATTTACCCAATCCATTTTCTTGATAAATCAAGAGAAGAAAACCATGAATGTGTTTCGGGCTGTTGGCCCTCGTCAGCATGGTGCAGGCTGTACCTCTACGACCAAAAATGTTTTGGTCCAAGAGGCTTCTTGAGAAACCAAGAAATGTGTATTTAAGGCCAAACTTGAGTAAATATTATATAAAAGGGCGTACCTGGATCTGTAAAGAAAAAAAACAATTTTTTCTTAAAATATTTCGAGAGATTGCTCCCTCTTTATCAATTTATTGCACAGTGAATTTAATTTACAAATTATTGTACATCATATGGAAACAAATTTGTCATTGGTCAAAAATAATTATTGATAATGATTAAAAAAATTAATAATAATAATAATATAATAAAATATTTTGAAAATTAAAGGCTTTTTAGTAATGCAGTATTTTATAATGTTTTTGAAACAAAATTTAGGAATTAAAAAAAAAAAAGAAACAAATTAAGTTGACTGTGATTATTAGAAAAAAAAATTAAGTTAAAAGAGACAAATAAGGTTCGGGGATTTCTTCGTATCTATTTACACTAGCAGGGTCCTTCATTGATGCTATGGCCTCCAGGAACTTCCTCTGGTGCGAGTTCTGGATGCCCCTGTAAATAGTGGAAGTATTTTCCCAATCTGGCTGATGTCCCGATCGGAGACCATGCTCCACAATGGCAAACCTTTCCTTTGCATACTTCCAAGAAGATTTGTGTTCTTGGAGTCTGGTCCCAAAGAAACGGCCTGTCTCTCCAATGTAGGATACATTGCAGCTTTTACATGGGATCCTATACACAACGTCCTTTGTGTTCCCTATCTCCACTTTCTGCTTAAAATATAAAAAGGTCAGGTGTTGATATTAAAATCAAAAAAGGCATATCCTGACAAAGAAGGGCACATGAGCTTTATATGTAAAAGGAGGGGTCATATTGAAAATGAGCAAATGAATCTATAGCTTGTGTTGTTGAGTCTAAAAATCGGACTTGGCTCCAATTTGAAAATGTAAAAAGAAAGTTGAAGAGAAATTTGCATCAAATTAAGCATTTAAAATATTTTAATTATGAACTAAAATTTATTCAACATTCAAAGTGTTTTGGGGGCTATAAAATGGTATTTACCCTTTGTATTTCTTTTTATATTATGGGTTTTATAACTCTATCCAATTATCTATATAGCATACAAGAATTCTGTCAAATAAAATATAGTAGAACCTCTCTGTAAAGAACACCTAATTGAAGAGCAAAAGTGTCCTTTATGAAGAGGTGTCCTTTTACAGGAGAGTTGTTAAATAGTAAAAATGGTAATTTTGACAATGAAAACTGTCCTTTGTAGAAAGGTGTCCTCTAGCTGGAGTGTCCTCTCATGGAGGTTCTACTTTACTTCCTAAAACATCTCAGAGAATTTGTTGGCCAGGTAACCATATCTTGTTAGAATTACAACACATATATCTGAAACTGACATATTCCAGGCTATACAAGAAGATGGACGTGATTTCTTAGATTTTTACAAAAAATAAAGATAGAATACCCTATGAGAACAAGACATTCCTGTAGTTTAGGTGTTTTATACCTTTGGAAGTGGCTGATGCTTATCATCAAATTGTCTGAGTTGTATGTACTCATGGGATTTGTGTAACCTTTACACAAGGGGATAAGAAACAACAGCAACATATGATATAAATCCATTTAAATAATCAATTATAAAATATAAATTTTTATTATTTTTTTCACATGTTCAGCATATTTACACAAGTTTGGGCTTAAATACCCATTTCTTGATATTCAGGAAGCCTATGGGACCAAAACATTTTTGGTTGTAGAGGTATAACCTGTATGAGGGCCAACAGCCTAAAACACGTATGTGGATGGCTATTCTTGATTCATCAAGAAAATGGGTTAGCCAAATATCAAGGAACAAGTTAAATCAACGTTTAGTTGATTTCTGTTCCACTAGATGGCGCTCTGCCATCTAAAAAGTTCATGTGCACGTGATCAGGATATGCCTTCTTTTATTTAATATTGATTCAAGGGATTATTTAATGGAATCTATATATATAAAAATGAATGTATGTGTGTGTCTGTTTGTCCTTTATGCCTGACCAAACCACTCATTGGAACGCCATGAAACTTCGGGAAGTTATTTAGTACTGGGAAGGTTTCTAGCAAATAAAATTTTTGAAATAACTTTTCGCTTTAAAATAATCAAGATAAATATTCTAATTAATCTGTTATAATTCAACAATCTGCTCTAAATATTATCATGATGATACGATGATTTTGTAATGTAGAAAATTGGGAAAGACAAAATTCAGGATGACACGGCAATTTATTTGAGACAAGAATATTGATACAATTCCAAGGCAAGATACTATTCCTTTAACTTCCAATTACCGAGGGAACCAATTAATAATGATTTTATTCAACTTATTGAGTATTTTTCAAGGGACCGGGAAAAAAATGTTCACTTTATCGAGAGATTCATTAGACAACCCTTTACTCGGGTAAAACCCGGGCGAAGCCGGATACGTCCGCTAGTAAGATATAAATGTTTGAATGTGGTGGTGGTCTCAAGTTTAATTATTCCAAGTACACCGTGATGGTGAGGAGTAAGTGGCTGGTTTTACTCTAACTGCAGGTTAGAGTAAAAGATGTCATCTACATGTAGACAGCCATACTGTGCCAGAGCCTTGTTTGGTTACTTGCACTCACTGGTGATGTTGGACTTTTGCAAGAATTGGGGGCATTGAAGCAAAAAAAATGCCCAATACAGGATTCAATCTCAGGTCATCCCCTCTCCTCCATCAACTTCCATGTTTGAATGTAAAAATAATGAATGCATACACACATGTATATATTCTGGTGTATATATTACGTTTTACTTGAGGTTATACAGTTTTATATAAAAAGATCTGTACAAGAAAATATTGTACTTTCAGAAAGGCAGTGTGATTCAGAAGAGACGGTAGTTGGGAGGGTACCGGCCAGGGAGGGTGGACTCCAGCAGTTCCGCACAGTTCTTCCATTCCAGCTTCTTGTACATCTGGAACACATTGTTGGGGGATGTGGGCAGATTCTATCTAGTATTGACATCTCTGTTGTTGTTGTTTTTTATCCTCTTGTGTAAATATTACACAAATTCCAATGGAATGGGGTATAGGAGTGCAGCTTTCGTTGATCATAGCACCATGATCCAGGCACACTTTGGTGAAAGTCTGATTTGGCCTGTAAATTGAAGTCGTTCCTAACATGGAAGCAGAAGCTTTTCCTGCCGACTCTAACATGAGTACAGATGCAGCTCCTCCGTACCTCTGGAGAGGAGGTTCTTGTGCTGAGGTCTATCAACCAGTTGAAGTCAGGATTTTTAAAGAGGTCTTTTTGCTCTTCTAACAATGCTGCTATTGGTCCGCGGCTGCTTATTTGTCAGAGTATTCTGCTTGTTTCGCAGCTGGCCTTCATATCTGAAGATCGTTCTCCTATCCTGGGGATGCGCCCTGTAGCAGTCAGTTCTGCCAAGGGGAGACATCTCTTGTTTTGGATAGAAAACAATCCTCAGTAATCTCCTAAAACCATGCTCCATTTTCGGCCAGTAGAAAGAAACCTACCATCTGGATGTAATATCGGCTCAATGTGGACCATCCTACATGATGTTAATACACAGAGACAGAGCTCGAGAAGCATGAACTCATGGAATTCGTGTAATCTTTACACAAGGGGATAAGAAACAACAACAACACAATGCTGTGTACAAGTCTACAAAAGTAATGAAACTCTATCCGGGAGAAAATGTCCTCCACCATGAGTGTAGTAACACCACACACCTCGATGCATTTCTTCTCCACCTCCTGGCTGGGCTTGTCCTCCAGCTGCTTGTGAAGGATCCTCAGCACCCGGCCATAGTGCCGGTGCTCCAGGCCATGCTGCTCCATGAAGGAAGCTACCTGCAGCCAACATTGGTTTAGCAGACATATTGGTAGCAGCAAAGGTATGACTGCTGTTTGATTACTTGGTTTGGTGGGTTGTCTTTTGATATATATCCTGTTATCTATGTAAATCGCAATTTAAAGGTCATGGTCATGATGGTTGTCAAACAGACACCATCAAGGGTCACAACTTGATACCCTAATATGATTGAGTGGAGATAAGAAAGAAGAAGAAGAAGACAATTTAAAGGATGCCTCTCAGCATTTGAAACCTTGTTATAACGGCATATTTCTAAAGTTCCAATGAGATGATGCTTTGTTTCTAAAGTATCAAGTTTTAAGTTCAAGTTATTTTATTTTATTTATTTTTTTTTTATAACAACAACATAGCTTCAGAGTAAAGTGTTGTTGATATAATGAAGTTGTACTTGTATTAAAGTGATTAAATATTTTTCCCAATGTGTATACAGATTAGCCCCAAGTATATCGATGCCAATTTCATCATCAAGTTCAAGAAAAAAATGTGTTTTTTTTGCTTATCCCTAGTACACGTGGTACAGACCATGATAATCATGGTGGGTAGAAGAAGGCGACTGCTTTTACTGTAAGTGCACCACATGTCTACACATGTGAAAAGCAGTTCGACTTTGCACTTACAAATGTGCCAGACGGTTCTGTCCTCCCAAGAGAACAATGACTTTCCAGAATGGTTGCAGAGTTTTCCCACTATGTACTAAGTGCAATTCTCAGCCTGCAACCCCAAGACATATTATTGACTGTATTGACTCATCCATTGATGAGCTCTACTCTTCCCCGGCAGACACCATCAAAGCTTTACAAGCTTGATACCTTAGTGTGATTGAGTGGAGATAAGAAAGAAGAAGAAGAAGAAATGTACCAGAGCCCCGTTTTGGTTACTTGCACTCACTGGTGGGGTTGGACTTTCGAAAGAATCGGGGGGCCATTGGAGCATTTTTTTTTTTTAAACAGAAAAAAAGTGCCCAATGTGGGAATCGAACCCGGGTCGTAGCGGTCAAAAACCAAAGGTTTAGATCATCCTTCCACCGACCCCCTAGAAAATAATGTAAATCAACAAGAACCCAGTAGAAACAGGGTTGTGTATTCCATTGTCACAGAGTTTACTTTCAATGCTATTAAACAATGAGAGAGGATTAGAAAAAAAAAAATGAGAGCACACCTTATTGCTAACTAACATCAGGTTTTCCATTGCAGTAGGAAAATAGTTTAATTTTTAAAAGAATCATAAGCGTCTTTAATAGTTTCAAATTCTCATATTAGATGGCACGTTAATGTATCATTTATTTAATTTATTTAACAATAGCAGAATACACGCTATATCCACAAATCGGATATTTGCGTGTGAAATATATACATTTAAATGAAAGAAAAAGTAGTTTAAAGGGATATATACATATTTACATATCAGTATTGATTACATTAGTAGTCACTTATTTAGTTAAGTACATTCTGCAGAATTTGTTGAATCTTTGGTGTATGTCCTTAGTGTAGACCAGATGTTGCATATTTGTTATGGGAAGTTGATTTAGTTCCCTAAGGTCAGTGGGCAGTCAGTTAATATCATAATATAATTGTTCTAATAAAAGACTCAAATTGATGTTTGCGGAAGAGCGATTGCTCGAAACATATTATATACATACGAAACATATGTATTTATACTGTCCTCAAAGCTTATGTCCAGAGTTCATTTAAAATACCCATTCCAAGAGTCTAACAGCAGTATCACTATAAAAGGAAAACCGACAAATGCAATATAACAGCAGTATGGTAGATTAAACTGGCGAAACTGCTGGGAGGGTTCACCACTGATGAGCCAGGCTCTCCCATTAAATTTTTTTATTGCAGTAAGGGCAGTAGAAATTGTTTAATTTTTAAAAGAATCATACACGTCTATAATAGTTTTGAATTCTCATAACAGATGGTATTAAAAAAAAAATAAAAATAAATAAAAGGCATATCCTGACCAGGAGCACATGTGTTTTTCAGAAGGCAGAGTGCCATCTGGTGGAACAGAAATCAATGATTTAGTCTGTTCCCTGATATTTGGCCAACCCAATGTCTTGATAAATCAAGAAAAGCCATCCACGAATGTGTTTCGTGCTATTGGCGCTCGTCAGCGTGAAGTAGGCTGTACCACTGCGACCAAAAAGATTTTTGGTCTCAGTGGCTTCTTATTTTTTTTTTCTATTGTTTTTTCATAACAGATGCTAATGTATCAAGTTAACTATGCATGGTCAACATGAGCAGGGCAGAGTGATTACCTTGGAATCGAGGGGGTCCACCCACTTCAGAAGGTCCCGGTAGAGTTGGTCGATGTCCTCCATGGACACTGTGGCAGTGGGAGGCAGGGAGTCCCCTGTCTCTGGGGACTGAGGCTGGGGTACCTCCTGACCCAGCAGATCACAGAGTGCAAGACCTCGCCGCGCAAGCACATCCACCACTGTGTTGCGCAGTCGCTCTAGAGACTTGTGGTCCTTCTTTTCATTCTTCTGTCCCAGAGAAGCCAGCAGCTCCCTGGTGTCTATCAGCTCTATCAGCTTGGAGCTGAGCTGCAGGATGGTGGTGAGGTTGGAAGTACGGTCCTGGACAACAACAACAACTTACTCTCCACAACTTGCAAGGATTGACAACCCATTTAAATACCATCAGACAGGCTTATATTGGCTTGACAATTGAAACAAATTTTATTGACTTCTTGTCAATAATTTACATTAATATATTGGCTTGGTGTACAATGCCACAACACCTCACACTGATAACATTCAACCTGACAATGGAGGAAGCCCCCAACTGACAATTGGATTTGTAGATGGAGTTCACTGATGACATGACACCCCTGATTTTTATTAGTTGACCTCCCCAGCAGACACCATCAACAAGCTCTATAAGTTTGATACCTGATATGATTGAGTAGAGATAAGAAAGAAGAAGATTAGTTGACCTTGCACAGAATACCAACTGACCTTGGCAGAGTCCAGTGCCTGCAACCGGGCATAATACAGTGGGATATGAGTGGCATCCTGGGCCTGGAGCTCCTCAAATAGCCGCTTGGAATTGGATTCATCCAACCTGGGACACAAGATATGTTAGAGGGATATACAATGAAACCTTGCTATAACAGCATAACTCTGAAGCAAGAATTTGAATATTCTTGAGTGTGAAAGCTTGCTTCAAATAGAATCTTACCCTCTATCTTTAATTTGTTTATTCTTCCTTTGTCGTTAGTTTTCACAAGTTGAATCTGGTTAGAAAATGTATAAAAATTAGATGAATCTTTTGTTGCCTTAAATACGAGGTAATTAACTCGTTTCTATATATATCTAAAATGTTTAATAAAATAATTTTATAAATCTGAGAGTTGTCTTCAAAAACGATCCAACAAATGGCTGCAGAGCGTGGTTATTAGAAAAAATAAATAAATAAAAGAAAATCTAATCTTCAAATTGTAAGTAAGAAAATATAATTCTAATTAATATTTAGTACTAGCTTTGCAAAATTAAAATTTTACCAGCTTATAGAAAAAAAATGGCAGATTCTTCCTCATTGCCGGTGGCTAGAATAGAACCATTAAATGGTACAAATTACCCAATGTGGGCATTAAAGATCGGGGCACTTCTACGTGCAAAGAAGTTATTTAAATGTGTGATTTCTGATCCCGAGCCTGATATTAAAGATAAAGATTTATGGGATACATATAACGAAAAGAATGATGAAGCCTTTGGTATAATTATAACGACACTCTCAGACGAACAAGCTGGAATGTTTTTAGATGTAACTAAGGCAAAAAAGGTATGGGATGACCTAAAAAGGATCTATACAGGAAATCTCGAAGATAAAATTATAGATGTAGGACTCGAACTCAAAAATATTAAAATGAATCATAGCAAATCGGTAGCTCAATATTTAACTAGAGCCAAAAATATTGGAGCAAAGAGCTCATCGCTCGGACACCAAATATCCCAAAGAGAGCTAACCTACCATATTGTTCGAGGCATCCATCCAAAATTAGAGAAAATAGCAATTGTACTTAGATCCCGACGAGATATAACCCTCGAAGAAATACAACAGTCTCTCAAGGAGGAAGAAAACAGATTAAATTATAAAATGAATGAAATTCACACGGAGGAACAAGAACAGGCCTACAGAAGTAGAGATAGAAGGGGTTATCATCCAGACAAACAGAAAGAATGCTTTATTTGTGGCAAAAAGGGACATGTGGCCAAAGATTGTTGGTTTAGAAATAAGCGATCTCAAGAACAACAAAGAAATAGAAATGCAAAATAGAGTATGAATCATCATAAAAGCAATTTTAGAAATCGTACAAGCCAAATAACAAGCACACCTAAGGAAGTAGCATTCAATAGCTATATAGATAAGGAAGCGATGTATCCACAGATAGTAATGGTGAGAAACGATCATGGTGTATTGATTCTGGATGCACAACACACTTATCACCACACCTCGATTGGATGGAAGATGCAGTGCCATATGAAAGTGAAATAGACTTGGCAGAATTACTAACTCTACTGCTAAAGGTAATATCAGAGTGACTACTAGTACAGGCCAGGAATTTTCGAATGTACATATTAGGGATGTTTTACATGTACCTAATTTGAGGTCGAACCTTCTTTCTGTGTACGAACTCACAAAAAGGGGAAATACAATAATTTTTAATAATGAAGGAGCCAAAATTTACAATAAAGAAAACAACTTAATCGCTGAAGCCCAGATTAAAGACCGAATGTTTATAATGGAGGTAGGGTTAAGAATTGATAATTCAAGAAAACCTGAGAATGCTATGGCCACAAGCGATACCTCTAATGACAAGATTAGTATCTGGCACAGAAGATTGAATCATCTGAACCAAGCTTACATGAAAGAGATGATCCAAGGAAATCTGGTGTATGGACTTGATATTAAATATAGGAATCTACCGGAATGTGAAGCGTGTATAATGGGAAAACTGAGTAGAGAACCTTACAATCCTGTTACAGGGAATAATACCACTGAGCCACTTGAATTAATTCACATGGATCTGTGCGGTCCAATGGCTAATAAATCTTTGGGAGGATCAAGGTATTTCTTTGTTCTAGTGGATGACTTCAGCAGAAGGACCTTTGTCTATTTTCTAAAAACCAAAGATGAAACCTTTGATAGATTTAGAGATTTCAAGGCGAGAGTCGAAAATGAACTAAATTTAAAAATTAAGGATGTGCGAACTGATAACGGCACGGAGTTCATCAATGATAGATTTAAAGGTTTCCTAATAAAGTACGGAATTCACCACCAACTCACCACCACCTTCTCGCCTCAAAGCAACGGGGTTGCGGAGAGAATAAACCGAACTCTAGTGGAAACAGCGCGAACACTATTGATCGACTCAATGTTACCGATGCCTTTCTGGGCAGAGGCTGTAGCTACGGCAGCTTATGTCAAGAATTGTACTCCGCATAAGTCGCTCAGACATGCTACGCCAATGGAAAAATGGAAAGGGAGGAAGCCTTCTATTAGGCATTTAAGAATATTCGGCTGTTTGGTGTATTGGCCCACTAATAAACGACGTAGAAACAAATTTTCGCCTAAAAGTCAAAAGGGCATCTTTATAGGTTATTCCTTAAGTAGAAAGGCTTACCGAGTCTATAACATCTTTACTGGGAAAATAGAAGAAGTAAGATGAGTGAAATTTATAGAAAATAAGAAAGGAATTCATTATACAAATAATCTCCGAAAAGACACGAATTATGGCGAGTTATCGTACAGAAATGAAAATAAAGAAAATATTGGCGAAATTATAACCTTAAAAGAATATGAAAAGCTAATTAATAAAGAAAGCGACGGTCTAGATATTAGACCAGGGACATCAAATGGAGACAATTCTACGGATTCTAGACAAGAAGAACTTATCGAAGAAGGAAATGCAAAACCAGGTCGCAAGAAAGGAGATACCCAAAAGGTTTTGGAGGAAAGACATAGAGCAAAAATCAGGGAAAATGAAATTAAGTTGCAAGAACAAGGAGTTAGGCGTTCACAAAGGATAAAAGAAATGAATAAGGTGAACATAGTATTAGAAGAAGAAGAATATGCTCCAGAAAATTATGAGGAGGCCATGAAATGCCAAAATAGGAATGAATGGATTGTTGCGATGAAAAAATAATTGGAATCTATTAACGAACATGAAGTATGGACTTTAGTTCCTAGAGAAGATAATATGAAGATAATAAATAGCAAATGGGTTTACAGCATGAAGGGAAAATCAGGTATGGGCGTTCCTAAAAGAAAAGCGAGATTAGTCGCCATTGGCGGTAACCAAAAATACGGCATCGACTATGAAGAATCCTTTTCACCAGTGATCAGAAAGGAAAGTCTTCGCATAATTGTTGCCTTAGCGGCACAGTTAAATTTGACCATAAGATTGTATGATGTAAAAACGGCATACCTTAACGGGGAGTTGAAGGAAACTATTTTTATGAAGCAACCAGAAGGATTTGTTAAAAAGGATGAAGAAGACAAAGTTTGCAAGCTGTTAAAAAGCATATATGGTCTTCCACAATCTGGACGCTGTTGGAATAAAAGAATCAACGAAATTTTGTCCGAATTAGGGATGATATGATCTAGATACGACCCATGTGTGTATACTTTACATAAGGGAAGAGAATTTGGAATTTTGGGTTTATATGTTGATGATCTCCTAATAGCTGGAACAGACCAGGCATTCAATGATAATTTAGCATTAGAAATAGGAAAATTTATTGATTTAAAGGAAAAAGAAGAAAACGAACCATTCATAGGTATAGAAATAAGGAGAACAGAACATGGTTACGATTTATCACAAACCCATTACATCAATAAGATTTTAAGAAGATTTGGACTCGAGGAATGCAACATCGTACAAACTCCAGGAGATCGAGATCAGAACTTTGATGAGTATAAAGACTCCAAGCCAGTAGACAAGACATTGTACCAAGAGATGATCGGGTCACTCATATATCTGGCAACGGGAACTCGTCCAGATATATCCTACAATGTGAGCAATTTATCGCAATATAATAACGATGTAAGAGAAGTGCATTTGACGGCAGTCAAAAGAATATATAGGTATCTGAAGGGAACCAGAGATAAAATGTTAAGATATAGGCCAACAGAAAATAATATTGGCGTTAGTACAGACGCGAGCTGGTGCTCAACAAAGGACGCAAAGTCTTATTCAGGATACACAATTAAACTTGGAAATAGCCTTATCAACTGGCGAAGTAAAAAGCAAAATTTAGTAACTTTATCAACATGTGAGGCAGAGCTGATTTCCATATGTGAAGGAATCTGTGAAGTAAAATGGGCTAAAGGACTAATAGAGGAATTGTCCAGAGATATTAATTTTCCGATAATTTTGAAAACTGATAGCCAATCTGCCATAAAATGGATCCAGTCCGAATAAATAACTTCAAGGACAAAACACATAGATCCAAAATATTTTTTTTGTAAAAGAGGAAGTTCAAAGTGGAGCAATAAACTTAGAATTCGTCCGGAGTGAGGAAATGGAAGCTGATTTTTTAACAAAGAATCTTCCAAAAGATAAACTAAGAAAGTGCATAGGCTCAATAGGACTTTCATAAAAGAAGCTTCCACACAGGGGAGGATTGAAGCAAGAAGTTGAATATTCTTGAGTGTGAAAGCTTGCTTCAAATAGGAACTTACCCATTATCTTTAATTTGTTTATTCTTCCTTTGTCGTTTGTTTTCACAAGTTGAATCTGGTTAGAAAATGTATAAAAATTAGATGAATCTTTTGTTGCCTTAAATACGAGATAATTAACTCGTTTCTATATATATCTAAAATGTTTAATAAAATAATTTTATAAATCTGAGAGTTGTCTTCAAAAACGATCCAACAAATTCTAACGTCCCAATGAGAAGTTTTAAGTTCCAGTTATTTTATAAAGACAACATAGCTTCAGTCTAAGGTGTTGTTATAATGAAGTTGGACTTGTATTAAAGTGATAAATATTAAATACTTTTCCCAAATAACTTGCTCTGATAAAAATAAAAAATTCCAGTGGTTAACCCACATGATAAGAGTTCCGATATAAATGATTTATTTGGTTCAGTAAGCAAATAAAAATACAGTAGAACCTTCATGAGAGGACACTCACGCTAGAGGACACCTCTCTATAAAGGACAGTTTTCATAGGTAAAATTATCATTTTTACTATTTAGCAACTTTCCGGTAAGAGGACACCTCTCCTTAAAGAACACTTTGGCTCTGCAATTAGGTGTTGTCCTTTACAGGGAGGTTCTACTGTATTAGAATTTAGTTTAAAATATCTATTTCACGCTATTTGCTGCTCTCTGTAAAAAGTAATCAGACAATCAGTGGGAGATGCTCCAACCAGGTTCAGCATCCTAGGGGTGGAGAGTAAAATTCAATGACGTACAAATGGTTTAAGATTTAATTAAGGGAGTTGGTGGAAGGATGGTCTAAACTGTTGCTTTTCGACCGCTACAACCCGGGTTTGATTCCCGTATTGGGCACTTTTTTTATGTTAAAAAAAAAGTGCTCCAATGGCCCCCGATTTTGCAAAAGTCCAACCACACCAGCGAGTGCAAGTAACCAAACGGGGCTCTGGCACATTTGTATGTGCAAAGTCGAACTGCTTTTCACATGTGTAGACATGTGGTGCACTTGCAGTAAAAGCAGACGCCTACTTCTACCCACTTTGATTATCATGGCCTGTACCACGTGTACTAGGGATAAGCAAAAAATAGAAATCAGTGCATTAGTTATAAATCTCTTTTCAAGTTAGTGAATCAAGATAACATCAGTGCTTGTATTAAAAGAAATACGGTACAATTATATAGAACGTCATGCATTTATTGGTTCTTGTTACATTTCAATTAAAAATAATTTTTAGGAAGAACATTTCTCAAACCCTTCACTGAGAGATGCATGGATAGGTTGAAATGGCAAAACTAAGCCAGTGAAGAATTGGGCAGAGGAAGTCAATCCTTCTTGTTGTTTCTTATCCCCTTGTGTAAAGTTTACAGGAATTCCTTGAGTTCATGCTCCTTTAGCTGTTTTATGATATGAAACGGCCTCTTGCAAAGGTCCTGTTTAGTGCATCTAATGTAAGTCAAAATGTGTTCTGGAGCTGCAGGTGCCAAGCTACATTTTGGTCAAGTGGGGTAGATTTTGTTTTTATTTTCTATTTTCAATGGCTTGAGATGGCCTGTTCTAAATCTTTATGAAAGAGAGGTAGCTCTGTGGTAAAATAACTCAATTAGGTGTTTGTTTTTTTGCTTATCCCTAGTACACATGGTACAGGCCATGATAATCATGGTGGGTAGAGGTAGGCGACTGCTTTTAATGTAAGTGCACCACATGTCTACACATGTGAAAAGCAGTTCGACTTTTGCACTTACAAATGTGCCAGAGCCCCGTTTGGTTACTTGCATTCGCTGGTGGGGTTGGACTTTTACAAAAATCGGGGGCCATTGGAGCATTTTTTTTTTTTTTAAATCAGAAAAAAGTGCCCAATGCAGGAATCAAACCCGGGTCGTAGCGGTCGAAAACCAACGGTTTAGACCATCCTTCCACAGACCCCCTCAATTAGGTGGTTGTTTGCCTATATGCTGCTAGCGTATAAGTGCCTTTGTTTCGGCATGGCTGTCACAACTTCTGACAACTTCACTTACTTATAGATCCAGGAAATCTTGAGGTCCCTCAGGGCCTCAGTGAACTCTTCCTCCGGACTTTTGTCTTTCTCCATGGCGGTGGACTTGAGGACCTTCTTGCCAGCAGTGCCCGTCTCTGCAAAGATGTACCTGAAGGGATAGACATTCTGGACACACACACATTCTGGAGACAAGACCATCGGGTTTTTTACAAAAATATCAAATTTACTGAAGACCAAGACCTTGAATTTTAATAAATTTGAGAATCTGGAAATTTTAAAAATAGCATCATTTATCGAAACGTCAAACACAATTTATTTATTTGGATTTGGTCTTATTGCCTTATTTCAGCATCATTTATCATCATAATATACAGTCAAACTTGGAGAATTCCAAGCCCAAGGGACAACAAAAAAAAATTTAATTATCCAAAAATTCATATTAAAAACAAAAATTCTATTTATAGGAAATTCTAGGGGCCAAGATATATGTGCGAATTAAAGAAGTTTTCGAATTATCCCAATTTCTACTGTGTATTACAGTAAAAGCTAACTTTTGTGAATCCTAATGGAACTTGTGGTTAACTATAGCCATGGTTGGCTATAGGGATAGAGAGAGAGAGCACAATGTGGGGAAATATAAATGTAAAAAAACTCAACCTCAAACTTGCAATTTTTTACTATTTTAAAACAATCTATTAGGTTAAAATTTTAAGTTGACTATAGACTTGTATTTTATTTAAAATTTATTATTTTGGGGATTAAATATGTTATTGGGTGAATGATAAGGCACAATTTGAATTATAAACACAAGGTAATAAAGACCAATTCTAAATAAATAAATAGTGTGTGATGTTTCGGTAACAGCGTCACACACTATTTATTTATTTATTTGGAATTGGTCTTATTACCTTGTGTTTATTGGGTGAAGTTAATTATTTTTAAAATCTCAAAGTTTGTTATAACAATGATATCTTTGAGGGAATTACCTTAGATTTTCTATAAAGGAAGGTTTACTATACCACTTGTCCATTTTAGCAGAGTTTTACTCTATTTTAAACTTACATTGTAATCTCATTCTCCTTCAAATGAAGTGATGTGAAAACCTAACAAGGAATCAAAGGTTGAAAATTAGCCAACAGAGCTGCAATCTCATGTCCCACAAGACCTCTATTGAAAAAAAAATATTTTGACACTCTTCCCAAATTTAATAGAATCCAATTTAAAGTGATATCACTTAATACAGTCAAACTTTGATGATCTGAAACCCAGTGGACCAAAAAAATTTTGAAAATATCCCAAAATTCAAATTAAAAACGGAAATTCTAGGGACCAAGATGAATATTTTAATTAAAGAAGTTCAAATTATCCAAGTTTTACTGTATATAAAAAATAAAATCTTACAGGAGGAATCACCTACCACTTTCTTTGCAGCATCATCCTTAGCAAAGCTGATGGTGCCCTGGAGGAAATGTCCGGGTAGGGCTCCTTTGGGCACCCTGCGTCAGCAGCCAGGTATAGTGACAACAGGCAGATAGGCAGGGTGAACTTACTTGTCAGCTGGCAGGGGATGGATGAACAGGGGGCAGGTGGAGCCCAGCAGCAGACACTTAGAGGTGAACTTCTTGCCCCCCACAAGGGCACTGGCATGGGTGGCATACAGGTCCAGGCTGAGGCTGGCAGGCAGCTTCTGGTGGATCAGCATGGGCAGATCTGTCAGCTTCTCCAGCAGGTTACGCTGCTCCTGGCGGATCTGGAGCTTGAGGATGTACTCTCCCTTCTCCAGCTTCTCTGTGTACTGACACCAACAACATCGTCTCTTAGTGCGACGTCAATACATGGTAGTGACCAGAACCCACATTAGAGCAGCTTCTCTGTGTACTGACTTCATCCTCTCTCAGTGTGACATCAATACATGGTCTATTGATGGTAGTGACCAGAACCCAAATTAGAGCAGCTTCTCTGTGTACTGACACCAACAACATCGTCTCTTAGTGCGACGTCACCTCCATATATGGTAGTGACCAGAATCCACATTAGAGCAGCTTCTCTGTGTACTGACTTCATCCTCTCTCAGTTCGACATCAATACATGGTCTATTGATGGTAGTGACCAGAACCCACATTAGAGCAGCTTCTCTGTGTACTGACTTCATCCTCTCTCAGTGTGACATCAATACATGGTCTATTGATGGTAGTGACCAGAACCCACATTAGAGCAGCTTCTCTGTGTACTGACACCAACAACTTTGTCTCTCAGTGCGATGTCACCTCCATACATGGTAGTGACCAGAATCCACATTAGAGCAGCTTTTTCTATAAAATTGCTTCCATGGCACCACTTGCATATCCTTCATGGTGAGTGCAAATAAAGAAACCCCTTATTTTAAACAATCTCTGTAGATCCTGAACACCAGTGATGCATTTATATTACAAGCAGTCACAAGATTATCTAGCTCCTGCCCCCCCCCCCCCCCCCCCTATATGCACTTCATCTTTAACTAAGTAAAGCACTGCAAGTAGATATTGGTTTAACAAATGTAAAAGAAGTTGAACATGAGTATTTCATGATAAAGCACATAATTTGGATTGTAGATTATAGCTACAGGAAAATAAGACCCTTTAACTCTGTTTTTGCTGGTCCCAAGCCCGGATGAAAAAGGAGGAGGGGGAGCAGTAACAAGCTCAGTAAAAAACCTGGGCTCAGCTGGCCCGGCTGATAGGGCTCCTAATCCAAGGATACAGGATGAGTAGCGTTTTTACTCCATGTTAGGAGCAGCTGCACATGACGTCTGTTCCTAATGTCAGAGGTGGCCATTTTTTTGGAGCTAAGTCGGCCTGCCACTAAGTAGTGCTCCCAGTCTTGATGACAAAGGCAGACGCATTCTACTTCACCCAATGTGGAGATAAGAAAGAAGAAGAAGACCTAATCCTATTGTGCTTTGTCATTTTTATAGACTTCAATGGACCTAAGAAGTTATTCTTCCTATGAGCAGAGAAAGGCTAAACTAGCACAAGAGTGGGGACTCACCTTGCTAGGGTAGGCATCTCCACAAGCCACCAGCCTCTTGTTGGTGTCAAAGAGCATCCAGAGTTGGGACTCAAACTCTGACTCATAGAGGAGATCTGAGAGGAGGGCACAGATGGGAGTCACATCAGTTGTCTTTGTCTGCACATTGAGGAACATGAGAGAGCAAATAAATAATATTAAAGTAAAGGGTTTCTTTTCATTTTGATTTTCGCAAGCTTTCGAGCAAAATTTCTGCTCTTCAACGGGCATATACTTCTATGTACAATATCAAGATGAACTTTGTATAGTATTAATGGAAATTGTGTTATTGGCATGTGTGGGCATGGGCGTGAATCAAACTGTTTACAGGTAAAATATTAGATATAATAATCCCATTATAATATCTAATATTTTAGCTGTTTTTTTTTTTTTTTTGCTTATCCCTAGTACACGTGGTACAGGCCATGATAATCATGGTGGGTAGTTAGCGACTGCTTTTACTGTAAGCACACCACATTCCTACACATGTGAAAAGCAGTTCGACTTTGCACTTACAAATGTGCCAGAGCCCCATTTGGTTACTTGCACTCGGTTGGTGGGGTTGGACTTTTGCAAGAATCGGGGGCCATTGGAGCATTTTTCTTTTTTTTTTTTTACAGAAAAAAGTGTCCAATGCGGGAATCAAACCCGGGTCATAGTGGTCGAAAACCAAACGGTTTAACCAGCCTTCCACCGACCCCCCATATTTTAGCTGTAAATTATAATATCTAATATTTTAGCTGTAAACAGTTTTATGCATGCCCACGAGAACACATGCCAATAACACAATTATTACTGTACAAAGTTCATCCTGATATTGTACATAGAAGTATATGCCCGTTGAAGAGCAGAAATTTTGTTCGAAAGCTTGCGAAAATCAAAATTAAAAGAAACCCTTTACCTTAATATTGTTTATTCATTTTTTTTTTCAAAATCCATTATTTCAAAAAGTAAAAAAGGACAAAGATCTCTAATTGGTGACTACAGAGTGAGTGAACCTACCAAACTGAAGTTATAGGTGAGCACCAGTTCATAGATTTGATGACCTGTGGGAACAATGTCTCGTTTTCCCAGAGGCTGGATCTTGGACTCCACTGGCCTGATACACACCATTGAACTGTGGTCAATCTACAACTTGGGTTGGTACTTGCTGGGTGTTATAATGGCTGGTTGCTATGTGAATTAGAAACAATCTGGATGCTTTTTAAAAATTATTATCTTATTGTATTTTTAAAATTATTATTTATTATCCTCCTAGTACACGTGGTACAGGCCATGATAATCATGAAAAAAATATAGTACAAATGTGATATTGTACTGGGATAAGATGCATAAATTATGAAAAAGACATCTTCTTATCGTGCAACCGAGAGTTGCTGATGGCTTGCGCTACCTATCGGAATAAATGATTATTCAAGAATGGGTATTTGGCCAATTGTGGAATAATTAAAAATCAACAAGAATAGTTGATATTTATTCCGATAGGCGGCGCAAGCCATCAGCACCTCTCAGTTGCACAATAAGGAGATGCCTTTTTCATGATAATCATGGTGGATAAAAGTTGGCGACTGCTTTTACTGTAAGTGCACCACATGTCTACACATGTGAGAAGCAGTTTGACTTTTGCACTTACAAATGTGCCAGAGCCCCATTTGGCTACTTGCACTCGCTGGTGGGGTTGGACTTTTGCAAGAATCGGGGGCCATAATCTGGTAATAAACTAATATAAAATACTTTTCTACAATATCATTTGAGAGAAAAAATGTATTTGATTAAATACCAATGAAGGTATCTGAATTAACATGTATAAAAGAGAGTTCGGTGGAAGGATGGTCTACCATTTGTTTCCGACCGCTACGACCTGGGTTCGATTCCCGCATTGGGCCCCTTTTTTTTTTCATATAATAAAAAAATGCTCCAATAGCCCCCGATTCTTGCAAAAGTCCAACCCCACCAGCAAGTGCAAGTAACCAAACAGAATTCTGGCACATTTGTAAGTGCAAAGTTAAACTGCTTTTCACATGTGTAGATATGTGGTGCATTTACAGTAAAATCAATTGCCTACTTCTACCCACCATGATTATCATGGCTTGTACCACGTGTACTAGGGATAAGCAAAAAAAAAAAACATGTGAAAAGGCCGACCCAAAGTAAGATTTCCATTGTATTACATCAAATCTGTGTACATTAAAATAAGAATGTCTGATTATATAAAAAACATGGTTTACATATTTGGATTACCCTGTGTTATTCAAATTATACCTTTTTCTAAAGCAAACACAGCTAAAACTATGGGGATAGCACCTTGTTGATGGAAGTAACAAAAAAAAAAAGCAATAAAACTGGAATGTATGTTTTATCAGTAAGCTCTGGCCTACGAGGCAACAGACATAGTACGAGGGGACTTACTTGAGCACCATGACGTGGTATTTGAGGGAGACAGAAGGAGCTGTTTCCTCATAGTTGAGTTTACAGGAGAGGTCCACGCGCTGGATACCTTCTGCAGCATGCTGGTGGTACTGGGTCAGCATCTTAGCTCATACCCCAACAACAACAACACAGTAGAACCTCTATGAGAGGATACCTCTGTACAATGGGACAGTTGGATTGCCAAAATTGCCATTTTTACTAATTAGAAACCCTCCGAGTAGGAGGACACCTCTCCCTAAAGGACATTTTGGCTCTGTAACTAGGTATCCTTTACAGGGAGGTTCAACTGTACAAGAGATAATGTACTGGAAGCTTGAGATAGCATTAATTTTTCCACAAGGATAAAAGTCAAGCTCAAGGAGCATGAACTCATGGAATTCGTGTAATCTTTACACAAGGGGATAAGAAACAACAACAGGATAAAGTCAAGGTATCCTTTACAGAGAGGTACTACTGTACAAGAGGTTATCCTGGAAGCTAAAGATAGCATTAATTTTTCCACAAGCATAAAAGTCAATCTCAATAATTTCACTACATCCAAGAATAGAAGTAGAAAGTGCAAGGTACTGCTAGAAGGCATTTTTCTAAGACATTCTCATGTCAACATTAAAGGGGTTTTGAAAAAAAGTCTGTATAGGTACTTTTCTATAAAATAATCCCTTGAATCAATATTGAGTAAAATTAATCAGGCCTCCAGGAAAAAGTGTCTTTTCAAAACATTTTTATTCTCTAGCTTTCAGGCATGTGGACGCCCTTCTACAGTAGAAAACCTGTAGAAGGGCCGTCCGTGTCCGATAGCTAGAGAATAATAAAAATGTTTTGAAAAGACACTTTTTCCTGGAGGCCTGATTAATTTTACTCAATATGTACTTTTATTTCTCCAAAACATAATCTGTTGGTGACCATCTAGTTACCTTCCTTAGCTTTCTCAACCTAACTCCAGTTCTTTTCACACTTCCTTAGCTTTCTCGACCCAGTTCTTTTCACACTTCCTTAGCTTTCTCGACCCAGTTCTTTTCACACTTCCTTAGCTTTCTCGATCCAGTTCCTTTCACACTTCCTTAGCTTTCTCGACCCAGTTCCTTTCACACTTCCTTAGCTTTCTCGACCCAGTTCTTTTCACACTTCCTTAGCTTTCTCGACCCAGTTCCTTTCACACTTCCTTAGCTTTCTCGACCCAGTTCCTTTCACACTTCCTTAGCTTTCTCGACCCAGTTCCTTTCACACTTCCTTAGCTTTCTCGACCCAGTTCCTTTCACACTTCCTTAGCTTTCTCGACCCAGTTCCTTTCACACTTCCTTAGCTTTCTCGACCCAGTTCCTTTCACACTTCCTTAGCTTTCTCGACCCAGTTCCTTTCACACTTCCTTAGCTTTCTCGACCCAGTTCCTTTCACACTTCCTTAGCTTTCTCGACCCAGTTCCTTTCACACTTCCTTAGCTTTCTCGACCCAGTTCCTTTCACACTTCCTTAGCTTTCTCGACCCAGTTCCTTTCACACTTCCTTAGCTTTCTCGACCCAGTTCCTTTCACACTTCCTTAGCTTTCTCGACCCAGTTCCTTTCACACTTCCTTAGCTTTCTCGACCCAGTTCCTTTCACACTTCCTTAGCTTTCTCGACCCAGTTCCTTTCACACCTCCTTAGCTTTCTCGACCCAGTTCCTTTCACACTTCCTTAGCTTTCTCGACCCAGTTCCTTTCACACTTCCTTAGCTTTCTCGACCCAGTTCCTTTCACACTTCCTTAGCTTTCTCGACCCAGTTCCTTTCACACTTCCTTAGCTTTCTCGACCCAGTTCCTTTCACACTTCCTTAGCTTTCTCGACCCAGTTCCTTTCACACTTCCTTAGCTTTCTCGACCCAGTTCCTTTCACACTTCCTTAGCTTTCTCGACCCAGTTCCTTTCACACTTCCTTAGCTTTCTCGACCCAGTTCCTTTCACACTTCCTTAGCTTTCTCGACCCAGTTCCTTTCACACCTCCTTAGCTTTCTCGACCCAGTTCCTTTCACACTTCCTTAGCTTTCTCGACCCAGTTCCTTTCACACTTCCTTATCAACTTATACAATTATAAATTGTAATATTTAGCTTTATATATTGAAAGATGAGGATAGATCTAAACAGTTTTTTATAGTTTAACACAGTCTGAAATTTTATTTTAGAGAGTGTGGTGTGGTAGGCCCATTTAAGATCCCTAACACCTTGGTGTATGTGAAAGGGGAAATACTTACCATGGTGATACAATTCTGGTGTGGCATCAGGCCGTGGAACACCACACTGACGTTCACCTCAGTGCTGCCGATGCTGGACCACCATTTGCCGATACACAGCTCCAGCACTGTGTCACTCTGCAGCAGCCATCCTGTGATACCATTTGATGCACCAGTGAGTGCAAAGCTTAAACATGCACAGACATATTGAAGCAGTATCAAACATACAATGGTAACTCTCAGCTAGAGGAGCATGAACTCATGGAATTTGTGTAGTCTTTACACAGGGAATAAGAAACAAACAACAAAAATGGGAACAATAATCTGACTGATACATAGGAACATGGGGGGAAACTTGGAAAATTTTCCTACCTATTTCAATTCAAATCGAGGCTATTTAAATAGCTTGAGAGAAGGAAGAGTATAATTATAAATATTGAGACCCAAAAAGTGAAACAAGATGAGATCAAATAATGCATGTCATTAAACAAACCACCAGCCTCCCACTTAGTACCCATCTCAGATCCAAACTATCGTCAGAACCACAGCCAGTTCTCAATTGTGTTCCTAGCCATTGACTCATCCATTGATAAGCTCTACTCTTCCCCGGCAGACACCATAAAAAATCTCAAGCTTTACAAGCTTGATACCTTAGTGTGATTGAGTGGAGATAAGAAAGAAGAAGAAGGATTACTAATTGGAAATTAGACCCAAAATTTTCTGGTCCTCGAGTCAATTGTTCCTCAATATTTTCTAGATAAAATTTACAATACATAGAGTTAGCCACAACAACCAATAATTCCAATTCCATAATAAACCAGCATAGAAGTAGAACTAGGATTCAAAATGGGGGTAGGTGGAAGGCTGGTTAAACCGTTTGGTTTTCGACCACTACGACCCGGGTTCGATTCCCGCATTGGACACTTTTTTCTGTTTAAAAAAAAATATAATTTAAAAAATTTTAAAATGCTCCAATGGCCTCTATTCTTGCAAAAGTCTAACCCCACCAGCGAGTGCAAGTAACCAAACGGGGCTCTGGCACATTTGTAAGTGCAAAGTCTACTGCTTTTCACATGTGTAGACATGTGGTGCGCTTACAGTAAAAAGCAGTCACTAACTACCCACCATGATTATCATGGCCTGTACCACGTGTACTAGGGATAAGCAAAAAAAAAAACCTAATTGGAAATTAGACCAAAATTTTCTGGTCCTCGAGTCAATTGTTCCTCAATATTTTCTAGATAAACTTTACAGTACATAGAGTTAGCTACAACAACCAATAACTCCAATTCCATAATAAACCAGCATATAAGTAGAACTAGGATTCAAAATGACCATTGCCCTGAGGAGATTGACAGATTTCACTGAAATGTTGGGAGTTAAATTGGTTGATGTATCTTCCCCATAAACTCTCAGAGCAACACTCTCGTATTGAGATGGACGGCCCCCATTGTTGCAGACAGTTCTCTCTAGAGAAATTACCCCATTGTTGTTTCTCTGATAAGGCACAATTTGGATTGTAGATTATAAACACAAGGTAATAAGACCAAATCCAAATAAATAAATAGTGTGTGATGTTTTGGTAACAGCGTTGTTACCATCTTCAGACAAAACTTGTACAAACTTGTACTTTTGTCTGAAGATGGTAACAACGCTGTTACCAAAACATCACACACTATTTATTTATTTGGATTTGGTCTTATTACCTTGTGTTTATAATCTACAATCCAAATTGTGCCTCATGTACTTTTGTCTGAAGATGGTAACAACGCTGTTACCGAAACGTCACACACTATTTATTTATTTGGATTTGGTCTTATTACCTTGTGTTTATAATCTACAATCCAAATTGTGCCTCATGTACTTTTGTCTAAAGATGGTAACAACGCTATTACCGAAACGTCACACACTATTTATTTATTTGGATTTGGTCTTATTACCTTGTGTTTATTGTTGTTGTTGTTGTTGTTTCTTATCCCCTTGTGTAAAGATTACACGAATTCCATGAGTTCATGCTCCTCGAGCTGTTTTATGATGAGCAGCGGCCTCTCCCAAAGGTCCTGTTTAGTGCATCTAATGCAAGCCAAAATGTGTTCTGGAGCTGCAGGTACCAAACTACATTTTGGGCAAGTGGGATAAATTTTGTTATTATTTTCTATCTTCAATGGCTTGAGATGGCCTGTTCTAAATCTTGTTAGTGTTGTTTGATGCTGTCTATTTTTGATCTTCAGAGCTTCTCCTGGGTTCACTCCACTGTACCAACTGTGCTTAGGTGGGATCCTCCAGTTCTTGTTTATTTTTGTTTTGGCTATTGTTTCTATTTCTTTAAAAGTAAGTTTATTTTTCTGTGGCAAGGGTTCTTTTGTGCCTTTTTTCGCTAGCACATCAGCAGCTTCATTGCCTTCAATGCCAACGTGTGAGGGTATCCATTGAAGGTGAATTTTTGAGGATTTTGAGAGTTTTTGGAGATAACCAATTATGTTCCTGCTTACTTTGTCTCTGAGTTCCCCTGTGTGACTCAAGTGTTGTATGGCACTTCTACTATCAGTAAGAATCCAGATATTTTGATAATTAGTATTTCTGATGGATTTTAAGGCTTCATAGATGGCTATAAGTTCTGATCTGAAGACAGAGCAAAAATCTGGGTTTCTTCTGTTCATTTTCTCAATGCCATTTGTGGTTTTGATGAGACAGCCACTGCCAGTGTGTCCTAGCTCGTCTCTGCTACCATCGGTATAGATAATTATTGCATTTTTAGGAATGTTATTAATTATTTCTAATGATAATTGTTTTAAGTATTCTGGATTTTGGTATTGTTTGTTGGTGGGTTCATATAAAGTGGCATTAAAAATAACATTTTGTAGTGGTTTGCATGGAGAATTTTTTTCTGCTAAATAATTTTTTTCCACTTTATATTTTAAAAATTCATTTCTTTTGGCCAGGTGTAGAGGGCCTTCTTTTTTGAGTCTTAAATTGGATTCCCAATTAAGTATGTACTTGGAAGTTCTGTGTTTGTTTCCATAACTCTTGATTTTGTTTATATATTTTGGCAGATTGTAGCTTCTTCTATCCTTTAAGGGCATAATGTCTGCCTCGTAAAGTACAATATCATTAGGGCAGGTATTTCGAAGACCTGTAATAATTCTAGCTGCACTTAGTTGTATCCTTTCCAGTGATTTTAGATTTGTTTCAGATGCTGTACCATAGATTTGATATCCATATTCCAGGATAGGTCTAATTAGAGATGTGTAAGTTAATTTTAGTGTGGTTGCATCGGCTCCCCACTCTCTTCCTGAAATATATTTCAGGATTTTTAGTCGGTCTCTTCCTTTTCTAATAACTTCTTCAATATGGTTACTGGAGTTAATTTCTGGATCCAGGGTGTAGCCAAGATATTTAGGATGTTTATTATATTGCAAATGTTGTTCTTTCAGAATAATTTTTGGTCTTATTTTGTATAGTTTCTTATCGGTAGTAAAAAGACAGGTTTCAGATTTTTGAGGGTTAAATTCTAATTTATGTTTATTAGCAAATTTTTCTAGGTGGAAAAGAGTCTTGTTCAAATCTCTTTCAGCTTTTTTCCAGTTAGTATTGCTGCTCCATAGAATTATGTCATCAGCGAAAAGTCCAATATTGGTTTTATGTGAAATTTTTTCTTCTATGCCTGCAATAAATAGGGTGAAGAGAGTTGGGCTAAGGACTGATCCTTGTGGTAATCCTTGGTACAATTTGAAGGTTTTAGATAGAGTGCCATTATATTTGACCCTGATGTATCTATTTTTAAGGAAATCATTTATCCAAGTGATAGCTTTTCCATCAATTTTGAAATGTTTGTATAATTTTGTAATTAACTTGTTTTTCCATACCTTATCAAAAGCTTGTGTAAGGTCTAAAAAAGCAGCTATTGTGTGGTTAGTTGGTTTTCTGTTTTGTGCATCTTTTACCTTTTGTGTGAAAAATAAGAGTTGGTCTATTGTCCCATGTCCTTTCCTAAATCCATATTGTTCTTTTGGTAAGAGATTTCTTGTGTCGAGGTGGTAGGTGAGTCGTCTGAGTATAATTTTTTCCATTAATTTGCAGCAAATACTTGTGAGGGAGATAGGTCGGTAGTTTTTTGGGTCATCAGCAGATTTGTCAAGTTTTTTAATAGGAATTATTGTTGCAGTTTTCCAGTCTTGAGGCAATTTTCCAGTTTTCCAGGAGTTATTGAAAATATCAAGAAGTTTTTCTTTGCCATTTTTGCCCAAGTTTGATATCATTTGGCCATGGATTCCATCTGGCCCAGGAGTCTTGTTCAGGTCAGTGTTTTCTAATGCATAATCTAGCTCTTTCATATTGATATTTTCATGGAAAATATTATGAGTGCTAGTGACGTTTTTACAGTCATGGATAATCTTTCGGGCCTTTTTTTCAACTTTCTTATCTTTTATTTCAAATTTGATTTTACTACTTATTTGATATGAATTACCTAAAAGATTAGCAGCATTTTTGTCATTAGTTGCTGGGGTACCATCTGTATTCTTAATCATATTTGTGTTTTCAGTTTGTGGCTGGGCTCTGTCAATTTGTTTTGCCAAATGCCAAAGTTTTGTATTTGGGTTTCTAGGGTTCAGGTTTTCACAAGTTTGTTTCCATTTTTCCCTTTTCATATTTACGTATAATCTTTTTATTTTTGCATTCACAATGTTCAGTTCAGTTCTACAATTTGTTTGGTTTTGGGTGCAATTTTTTTGTAGTTCATTTCTTTTAGTTATAAGTGTTTGAATATCTTTTGCCTGGTGTGTATAATTTGGAATCCATTTCTTAATATTACCTCTTGGTATTGAAACTTTGGCTGCTTTAATAATGGTGTTTTTGAAAGATATCCAATTTTGTTCCAGATCTTTTATCCTAGTGGGTGCTTTTCTAAAGTCTTCATTGGTGTTTTGCTGGTAAAGATTCCAATTAGCCTTTTTGAAGTTCCAGAATTTTTCTTTAATTGAGCTGGTTTTGGTCTTGGTGCTAATTTCTATCAAAATAGGCAAATGATCACTTCCAATACTTTTTAATATTTGCCATTTGCATTTGTGGAAAATGTCAGGACTGGAAAAACTTATATCAAGGGCTTGTGCGGTATTATAACTGTAGGAATGGTGGGTAGGATTCCCATCATTTAAGCACATGAAGGCATTGTCGTCAAATAAGTTTGAAAGTATTTTGCCTCTTGGGTTTGGCGTGGAACATCCCCATAGTTGATGTTTGGCATTAAGGTCACCTACAATAATAGTGTTGTCTGTAAGAAATTGAGCCATTGTTCCATCGTCAATAAGTTTATTGTTTGGTGGGTGATACATATTGAATATGTTGATGGTTTTATTTTGATTGAGGTAGACTTTGATACCTTGGGCTTCGAGGTCTGATGTGTTTGGAATATTAATGGCTATGTCTTCATAGTACAAATTCTTGATTAAAAATGCAAGGCCACCCCCTTCTTTATTTCTGTCTTTTCTGAGGATATTGTAGTTTTTAAATTTGAGATTGTACTTTTCATTTAATTTGGTTTCCTGTAGGGCTATAATTTGTATCTTTTGTTTTTCAGCTATTTCCATTATTTCTTCTAATTTTATTTTTGTTGCTGCTGAGCACAATCCATTTATGTTGCACTGCAGAATACTCAATTGCTTGGAAGTTGCAAAGTGTGAAGTTTGTGGAGACTGTATTATACTTATCGGACAGAACCCTCTACCTAAGTCCTGAACGCGCCCCTGTTTATTCTGCGCGACGGGCGATGCAGCATGCAAATCAACATCTGATCTCATGGAATGGGGTATAGGGGTGCAGCTTTCGTTGATCATGGCACCATGATCCAGGCACACTTTGGTGAAAGTCTGACTTTGC
Organism: Cordylochernes scorpioides; assembly: GCA_030710605.1. NCBI lineage: Eukaryota > Metazoa > Arthropoda > Arachnida > Pseudoscorpiones > Chernetidae > Cordylochernes > Cordylochernes scorpioides. The sequence goes on along the minus strand of CP092881.1, from coordinate 68,528,083 downwards.
CTGTAGTTTGAGGCCGTTCCTAACATGGAAGCAGACGCCTTTGCTGCCGACTCTAACATGAGTACAGACACAGCTCCTCCGTATCCCTGGAGTGGGACCCTTGCTGAGGTCTATCAACCGGGTCAGTTGAAGTCAGGATTTTTAAAGAGGTCTACTCCTCTTCTAACAATGCTGCTGTTGGTCCGCGACTGCTTATTTGTCAGAGTTATTCTGCTTGTTTCGCAGCTGGCCTTCATATCTGAAGGTCGTTCCCCTATCCGCCACCTGGGGACGCGCCCTATAGCAGTCAGCTCTGCCAAGGGTGTGTTTATTGTTGTTTCTCTTTGTCTCTTGTTGGAATACAAATTTCCTATTGAAAAATGTTGTCTATTCTAGTACAGTAGAACCTCTATGAAAGGACACCTCTTTATAAAGGACAGTTTTCATTTGTAAAATTATCACTATTTAGCAACTCTCCGGTAAGAGGACAACTCTCCCTAAAGGACACTTTGGCTCTGCAATTAGGTGTCCTTTACGAGGAGGTTCTACTGTATTTAGTTAAGAGAGGAGGTTTTGGATTGAATGGCACCTGCTTACCTTGACAGGAAATATATGGGTGATGCTGGCCTCAGGGGGAATATGGAAGATCTTGTAGTACTCAATGCTTTTGCAAGAAGATTGCTTCTGGAGCTGGACAGCATGGATGACAAAGTGGCAGTCTTGTTTGGTGTCCAGACTCTCCACCGTGACCTCTGGCATCACACCACAGTGTCCTGGCTGCAGTGGGAGAGCAGCTATAGGACTTACTGGCCCAGGTGGCTCCAGATGGCACATCAATGAACTCCCGATACAGCTGGCCAGACTTGACAAACAGATCCTTGTAGATCAGTTTGGGACATACTGTGTTCTCTGGCCTGGATACAAACAAGCCATTTGGTTCAGTTAAACTCTCGTTCAAACAAAATTGGCTCTAGCACATTTACCTTGGACCACATTTCCCCTGAAACTTAAGAATTTTTCAAAAATGGTGCTTCACAGGGTCTAACATGTTTAATCAAAAGAATGTCCCAATAAAGTAGCAGGTAAAACATATACAGTAGAACCTCCCTGTAAAGGACACCTAATTGCAGAGCCAAAGTGTCCTTTAGGGAGAGGTGTCCTCTTACCGGAGTTTCTAAATACAAAAAAAAATTGCTATTTTGAAAATGAAGACTGTTCTTTGTAGAGAGGTGTCCTCTAGCATGGGTGTCTTCTCATGAAGGTTCTACTGTAATGCCAATTTTAGTCAGAAATATCATGTAATATTTATGGATTGTTTTGGAATTAGCAAAAAGCTAGTGGTTTGCATTAGAGTTACTGAATTTACCCTATGTAGAGAAAAATTATATATACATTATTTTATATAGATGTTTTCTCTTTAAAGGGATTCCTTCTATGCATAAATATGACATTTCATTCTCTCACAAATTATCCCCCTCAGCACATATGAGACAAGCCATCTATCTAAAGTTGCTCTCCATTTAGACCTGGAAATGAAGCGGCATTTCCCGGGACTGGGATAACAACTTCCAGCCAGCAGGAGGGATGAGGTTTGACCAATAACAAAAGACTAAAAAGAATTACAAAAGCTTTCGGTCAAGATCAGTGAGATGTACATTATAGCCAAATGGCTCGTTTTTAAGCTGCAATGATTCCATATGCAAATTTTATTCTTAAAGAAAAAATGCAGCATATATGTAGATATGTATTAATTTTCTGATAGAAAATTGAATATGTAAAATGATTGGATGTATATAGAGTGTAAGAGGAGAGCGAAAGTATCTTTTTGATAGAAATAAATAGTTTATACCTTATAGTGTTCGTCTAGTGCTATTTTTGTTAGGTAGAGAACACAACATAAGCTAAAGTAAACAAAGGAGTTGAGAAAACTTACTTCTTAGGCACAACTACAGTGATGGGGAATTGGAAGAGAGGGCCTTTCTCTGGAGCATTGACGTCGTAGGCCTTGATCTGCACATCCCTTTCAGTCATGTTGTTGTTGTTTCTTATCCCCTTGTGTAAATATTACACGAATTACATGAGTTCATGTTCCTTGAGTTGTTTTATGATAAGCAGCAGCCTCTCCCAAAGGTCCTGTTTAGTGCATCTAATACAAGCCAAAATGTATTCTGGAGCTGCAGGTGCCAAGCTACATTTTGGACAAGTGGGGTAGATTTTTCTATCTTCAATGGCTTGAGATGGCCTGTTCTAAATCTTGTTAGTGTTGTTTGATGCTGTCTATTTCTGAGGTTCAGAGCTCCTCCTTGATCCACTCCACTGTACCAACTGTGCTTAGGTAGGAACCTCTAGTTCTTGTTTATTTTTAGGTGTTACTATGTTGTTGTGTAGTGGCTTCTATCTGTATGCCAAACCATTAGCCGCTCGGTGCATGGAGAATGCATCATTCCTTTGGCAAGGTGGCTAGTGAAAAAGGATCGGCTTATGGACCGAGAGGTCTGGGTGGCCATATTACTCCTAGGATGTACCAGCTGTGCTTAGGTGGAATCCTCCAGTTCTTGTTTAAATGTCTCTTGGAAAATACTTCACATAGTCTTGCTTTATTTTCAATCCATAATAGACCTATATCAAAGATCCCTGATGGTTATCCTCTTAGGAATCCCCAGTCCAGCATTCTTAGAGAATCTCCCAGATAAATCTGCTACCTCATGGAGAAAGAAGAAGAGCAATCTGAACAAGGATTTTTCTGTTATCAGCAGCACAGGTGTAACTAATATATTAATGCTGGATTCACCCAATCATGAAAGTCTCAAGCTCTACAAGCTTGATACTCTAATATGATTGAGTGGAGATAAGTAAGAAGAAGATGAAATTCTCAAGCTCTAAAAGCTTTATACCCTAATAAGATTGAGTGGAGATAAGAAAGAAGATATGTGATATACTCACGGCAGTATAGTGGAGGCCTGGGGAGAGCCCCAGAGGATCCACCTTGATGTTGAAGAAGCGGGAAGCGTAGTAGAGGTTGAGATGGGAGCCCACCGACACCCAGGGCTTGTCCACCACCAATTTGAGGTTGAGGTGGAAGTCTATCTTTCTCTGAGGATCTGGCGGGACAACTCAGTTTAAGCTGGAGTGGTTACAGAGGTGGATAAGACAACTTTGGCTTCTTGTCACTAGGTTGTGACATTTTTTAAACTTGTATTTATAAATACAAGAAAATAAGACCTAATCCAAATAAATGAATACATTTTGGTTAGTAGCCTGTTACACCATGTTCTCTCTGTAGGAACTCACCAATGTGGGCCTCATTCAGAAAAACAGGCTCCACCACAACATTAAGGAGGGATGTGCACTGGGTGCGGTAGGCCTCGCGGTAGTAGATGCCACGTCCATGGTCTCCACAGCTCAGGCTGAACCGTACGTCACGGGCGGCGCAGGTGTGGTACTCCAACAAGTGGTCAAAAGCCTTGTCCACCTGGGGTCATCATCATCTATTATTATACTGTTGTTGTTTCTTATCCCCTTTTGTAAAGATTACACGAATTCCATGAGTTCATGATCTCATGGAATGGGGCATAGGGGTGCAGCTTTCGTTGATCATGGCACCATGATCCAGGCACACTTTGGTAAAAGTCTGACTTTGCCTGTAATTTGAGGCTGTTCCTAACATGGAAGCCTTTGCTGCTAACTCTAACATGAGCACAGATGCAGCTCCTCCGTATCCCTGGAGTGGGACCATTGCTGAGGTCCATCAACCAGGTCAGTTGAACTCAGGATTTTTAAAGAGATTTTTAAAGAATCTTTTAAAAGATTATTATACTGCTATTTACATGTGTAGACATGTGGTGCACTTAGTTTTTTTTAAATATTATCCCATTGTATAATTATACAAGGTCATGGAGACTAAATTCATAGATCAAATTCACGATCCTGGCAGGGTCGAATACTGGTCCTGTCTTGAGACTCCCACATGCATTAGTCCATAAGTTTCCACGATGGGTAAAAAGAGTTGCTGTCGCAGAGCACTTACAGTAAAAGCAGTCGCCCACTGCAACCCACCATGATTATCATGGCCTGTACGTGTACTAGGGATAAGCAAAAATATATATTTATATATATATTATTATTATCCCTAGTACAAGAGGTACAGGCCATGATAATCATCTTCTTCTCCTTTCTTATCTCCACTCAATCACATTAGGGTATCAAGCTTGTAAAGCTTGAGACTTTTGATGGTGTCTACCGGGGATGAGTAGAGCTCATCAATGGATGAGTCACTACAGTCAATAATGTGTTTTGGGGTTGCAGGTTGAGAATTGCACTTAGTACATAGTGGGAAAACCTTGCAACCATTCTGGAAAGTCATTGTCCATAGATGACCAGACTTGAGTCTGGAAATCAAAGACGGTTGTTCTCTTGGGAGGACAGAACCGGTGCCCCCCACATGATAATCATGGTGAATAAAAGTTGGCGACTGCTTTTACTGTAAGTGCACCATATGTCTAGTGTCCTACTGGTCTACTGTATTTTATTTGAAGTTTATAAATTGATTCAAGATAAAATGGAAACATAGCTGCAGAAGTTTAAATGGAAAATAATATCCGAGCTAAGCAAGGATTCTCCACATAGCGGTACATCTCTACAAGCACATACATAACCAGAAAGGTGTTGTTTCCTATGAAGTCTGATAGACGTTTGTGAAGAGATACCCACCTGCAGGAGCCCATGGCCCATGGAGAAGACATCGTAGTTCTCCACCTTGAGAGCGGTGTTCTCTATGGCCCTGCGGACACTGTAGGGGGAGTAGGGCAGTCCCTTGTCCTTCATCCCAGACAGTAGCAGGGCTGTCACAGAACATAGTGGCACAATTTGGATTATAAACACAAGGTAATAAGACCAAATCCAAATGAATAAATAGTGTGTGACGTTTCGGTAACAGCTTTGTTATAAGACTGTCATGAGGCAGCGTCTCCTGTGGATGGTAACAATGCTGTTACCGAAACGTCACACCCCATCTATTTATTTGGATTTGGTCTTATTACCTTGTGTTTAGAGAAGTGGGAGGTCAGCCTGAGCTGCTGTGGTTACAACATTTATTAACCATTTAAATAGACAAACAGTGGGTGTGTGGGCTTCATTTTTTATTATCCCTAGTACACATGGTACAGGCCATGATAATCAAGGTGGGTATAAGTTGGTGACTGCTTTTACTCTAAGTGCACCACATGTCTACACATGTGAGAAGCAGTTCGACTTTTGCACTTACAAATGTGCCAGAGCCCCGTTTATGTACTTGCACTCGCTGGTGGGGTTGGACTTTTGCAAGAATCGGGGGCCATTGGAGCATTTTTTTTTTTTTTATTATTAGAAAAAGTGCCCAATATGGGATTTGATCTCAGGTTGTAGCTGTCAAAAACCAATGGTTTAGACCATCCTTCCTCTACCCCCTCCTTCATAGATGTGGAATTCAAGTGAAAATTTTTAATTTGAAATAGTCAAACTCAGAAATGTGTATCACTCAAGTTTATAAAATACCTGCCTGGCAGTCTTCAAAAATTGACACAATGTAAATTCTGAGAACATCTAGAATTTTTGAAGGTTTACTAATTATAAAACACACAATCCCCTTATTTCTACATATTTTCTACTTCCATATTTAAATACAGTGTCAATAAAGAAAGGACCAAAAGGTTGGCAGGATGGAAGTGGATGCTCCAACTTTGAGACCTCCCCGCCCAGGATCTGGGTAAAGAAGATGAAAGCCAGCACTTCCCACATGTCTGACCAATGGCCTGGCCCAACATTCCCTACCTTGTTGATTTTATATTTCAAATTCCTTTCTTTCTCATGGCCATGACACTTTATCTCTGAATGTTTGTTTGGCCTTTACCATTCCTTTCATAGATTGAAGCTGAAGAGAGAGATGCTGGATATATATGTGGAGGCCACACCACGCCTCAACCAGCGCATGAGTTTAGAAAACACCTCGGCCTGTGCGTGCCGCCGGCGTATGACATCAGAGACTCTTGGCATGCACGCTGTTAAAATCCTGAGTTCAACTGACCCAGTTGATGGACCTCAGCAAGGGTTCCTCTCCAGGGATATGGAGGAACTATGTCTGTACTCATGTTAGAGTTGACAGCAAAGGCGTCTGCTTCCATGTTAGGAACAGCCTCAAATTACAGGCAAAGTCACACTTTCACCAAAGTGTGCCTGGATCATGGTGCCATGATCAACGAAAGCTGCACCCCTACACCCCATTCCGTTTGAGGAGCATGAACTCATGGAATTCGTGTAATCTTTACACAAGGGGATAAGGAAAAACAACACTGTTCAAACAACAAAGCTTTCTTACAGCAGCTTTTATTTCTTTACTCTCTTTATTTTGGCCTTTAAATAAATTAATATATTTTATAAAAAATAATTTTGATCAGCGGCCTATCCACAAGCTACACCAACACCTCACATATATAAGTGTCACTTAGAGCAAACAGCTAAGTCTATCAGCAATGGATATAATGTATATTGGTGCTAGGATGTTGAAATGCTGCCAGGTTTAAGTAGCTGGCTCAATGCAGGGTCTCAGTCTATCATCAGTAGTTTCAATACCAAGAGGTAATATTAAGAAATGGATTCCAAATTATACACACCAGGCAAAAGATATTCAAACACTTATAACTAAAAGAAATGAACTACAAAAAAAGTGCACCCAAAACCAAACAAATTGTAGAACTGAACTGAACATTGTGAATGCAAAAATAAAAATATTATACGTAAATATGAAAAGGGAAAAATGGAAACAAACTTGTGAAAACCTGAACCCAAGAAACCCAAATACAAAACTTTGGCATTTGGCAAAACAAATTGACAGAGCCCAGCCACAAACTGAAAACACAAATATGATTAAGAATACAGATGGTACCCCAGCAACTAATGACAAAAATGCTGCTAATCTTTTAGGTAATTCATATCAAATAAGTAGTAAAATCAAATTTGAAATAAAAGATAAGAAAGTTGAAAAAAAGGCCCAAAAGATTATCCATGACTGTAAAAACGTCACTAGGACTCATAATATTTTCCATGAAAAAATCAATATGAAAGAGCTAGATTATGCATTAGAAAACACTTACCTGAACAAGACTCCTGGGCCAGATGGAATCCATGGCCAAATGATATCAAACTTGGGAAAAATGGCAAAGAAAAACTTCTTGATATTTTCAATAACTCCTGGAAAACTGGAAAATTGCCTCAAGACTGGAAAACTGCAACAATAATTCCTATTAAAAAACTTGACAAATCTGCTGATGACCCAAAAAACTACCGACCTATCTCCCTCACAAGTATTTGCTGCAAATTAATGGAAAAAATTATACTCAGACGACTCACCTACCACCTCGACACAAGAAATCTCTTACCAAAAGAACAATATGGATTTAGGAAAGGACATGGGACAATAGACCAACTCTTATTTTTCACACAAAAGGTAAAAGATGCACAAAACAGAAAACCAACTAACCACACAATAGCTGCTTTTTTAGACCTTACACAAGCTTTTGATAAGGGGTATGGAAAAACAAGTTAATTACAAAATTATACAAACATCTCAAAATTGATGGAAAAGCTATCACTTGGATAAATGATTTCCTTAAAAATAGATACATCAGGGTCAAATATAATGGAACTCTATCTAAAACCTTCAAATTGTACCAAGGATTACCACAAGGATCAGTCCTTAGCCCAACTCTCTTCACCCTATTTATTGCAGGCATAGAAGAAAAAATTTCACATAAAACCAATATTGGACTTTTCGCTGATGACATTATTCTATGGAGCAGCAATACTAACTGGAAAAAAGCTGAAAGAGATTTGAACAAGACTCTTTTCCACCTAGAAAAATTTGCTAATAAACATAAATTAGAATTTAACCCCCAAAAATCTGAAACCTGTCTTTTTACTACCGATAAGAAACTATACAAAATAAGGCCAAAAATTATTCTGAAAGAACAACAATTACAATATAATAAACATCCTAAATATCTTGGCTACACCCTGGATCCAGAAATTAACTCCAGTAAACATATTGAAGAAGTTATTAGAAAAGGAAAAGACCGACTAAAAATCCTGAAATATATTTCAGGAAGAGAGTGGAGAGCCGATGCAACCACACTAAAATTAACTTACACATCTCTAATTAGACCTATCCTGGAATATGAATATCAAATCTATGGTACAGCATCTGAAACAAATCTAAAATCACTGGAAAGGATACAACTAAGTGCAGCTAGAATTATTACAGGTCTTCGAAATACCTGCCCTAACGATATTGTACTTTACGAGGCAGACATTATGCCCTTAAAGGATAGAAGAAGCTACAATCTGCCAAAATATATTTAAAAAATCAAAAGTTATGGAAACAAACACAGAACTTCCAATTACATACTTAATTGGGAATCCAATCTAAGACTCAAAAAAGAAGGCCCTCTCCACCTGGCCAAAAGAAATAGATTTTTAAAATATAAAGTAGAAAAAATTATTTAGCAGAAAAAATTTCTCCATGCGAACCACTACAAAATGTTATTTTTAATGCCACTTTAAATGAACCCACCAACAAACAATGCCAAAATCCAGAATACTTAAAACAATTATCATTAGAAATAATTAATATAACATTCCTAAAAATGCAATAACTATTTATACCGATGGTAGCAGAGACGAGCTAGGACACACTGGCAGTGGCTGTCTCATCAAAACCACAAATGGCATTGAGAAAATGAACAGAAGAAACCCAGATTTTTGCTCAGTCTTCAGATCAGAACTTATAGCCATCTATGAAGCCTTAAAATCCATCAGAAATACTAATTATCAAAATATCTGGATTCTTACTGATAGTAGAAGTGCCATACAACACTTGAGTCACACAGGGGAACTCAGAGACAAAGTAAGCAGGAACATAATTGGTTATCTCCAAAAACTCTCAAAAACCTCAAAATTCACCTTCAATGGATACCCTCACACGTTGGCATTGAAGGCAATGAAGCTGCTGATGTGCTAGCAAAAAAAGGCACAAAAGAACCCTTGCCACAGAAAAATTAACTTACTTTTAAAGAAATAGAAACAGTAGCCAAAACAAAAATAAACAAGAACTGGAGGATCCCACCTAAGCACAGTTGGTACAGTGGAGTGAACCCAGGAGGAGCTCTGAACATCAGAAATAGACAGCATCAAACAACACTAACAAGATTTAGAACAGGCCATCTCAAGCCATTGAAGATAGAAAATAATAACAAAATCTACCCCACTTGCCCAAAATGTAGTTTGGTACCTGCAGCTCCAGAACACATTTTGGCTTGCATTAGATGCACTAAACAGGACCTTTGGGAGAGGCCGCTGCTCATCATAAAACAGCTCGAGGAGCATGAACTCATGGAATTCGTGTAATCTTTACACAAGGGGATAAGAAACAACAACAACAACAGGATGTTGAAATGCTGCCAGGTTTAAGTAGCTGGCTCAATGCAGGGTCTATCATCAGTAGTTTAGTTGATTCAGTGTCCTTAGAAGTCGTCATAATATTGTCTGGCTTGGACATTCTCTCAATGTCCCCAGGGTTGATATTTTCATTATTTCAGTGAGTGTCATATATATATGATACTTCAATTGGAAAACCCGTTTCATCAGGTGCTTTAAGCCATTTAATACATCAAGGGTGTAAGAGCAAATCTTTCTATGAAACTGCTGTAGTGAGGGAACCCACCAATAGCCCCAGCCACATGGGGAGAGCTCATGGAGGTGCCGTTCATGAGCTGGGAGCCGCGCAGAGTCCAGCGTGGCACAGAGGTGATTGCTCCACCAGGGGCACAGAGGCTGACCCCAATGTCCCCATCCAGACTGGGGCCCCGAGAACTCCAGGAGTAGTTGGTCCCCGGCAGCAGTTCTCTCAAACAGTAGTTGGCTTTCATCATCTCAGTGGAGCAGTAGGCCGCCACACCTGCCCCCACACCATTGGTTTATTTCATTGTTATCATTTGTGCAGGTTGCATCCATTGATGAGCTCTACTCTTCCCCTGCAGACAGCATCAAAAGTCTCAAGCTTTACAAGCTTGATACCTTAGTGTGATTGAGTGGAGATAAGAAAGAAGAAGAAGATTTGTGCAAGTAAACACAATTAAACTGGCAAAACCCCTGAGAGGGTTCACCAATGATGAGCCAGGCCCCTCCCATTAATTTTTCCATTGCAGTAAGGGCAGTAGAAATTGTTTAATTTCAAAAAGAATCTTACACATCTATAATAGTTTTGAATTTTCATAACAGATGGTGCGCTAGTGCATCACAAGATAAGGTGGCTATTCTATTGAGATCTTTATACAGTAAAACCTCCCTGTAAAAAACACCTAATTGCAGAGGAAAAGTGTCCTTTATAAAGAGATGTCTTCTTATCGGAGAGTTGTTAAATAGTAAAAATGGTCATTTTTTGACAATTAAAACGGTCCTTTGTAGAGAGGTGTCCTCTAGCTGGAGTGTCCTCTACTGTATAACCACTACTGTTCTTTTAGAACACTCCCTAGTTGGATCTGGAAGAGTTACAGTATTGCTAGCTGCACTGTACGCACCAATGACAGAGGAGAAGACCATGTACGGCGGAGTGCCCACGGTGGAGAGAGCAGGACCATGGGGGTAAATATAGACTTACACAAGATAAGGTGGTTATTCTATCGAGATCTTTGTAACACCACTGCTGTTCCTATAGAACACTCCCTAAGTGTACTGCTAGCCCAGCTAGGTACGCACCAATGACAGAGGAGAAGACCATGTACGGCGGAGTGCCCACGGTGGAGAGAGCAGGACCATGGGGGTAAATATAGACTTACACAAGATAAGGTGGTTATTCTATCGAGATCTTTGTAACACCACTGCTGTTCCTATAGAACACTCCCTAAGTGTACTGCTAGCCCAGCTAGGTACGCACCAATGACAGAGGAGAAGACCATGTACCGCGGAGTGCCCACGGTGGAGAGAGCAGGACCATGGGGGTAAATATAGACTTACACAAGATAAGGTGGCTATTCTATCGAGATCTTTGTAACACCACTGCTGTTCCTATAGAACACTCCCTAAGTGTACTGCTAGCCCAGCTAGGTACGCACCAATGACAGAGGAGAAGACCATGTACGGCGGAGTGCCCACGGTGGAGAGAGCAGGACCATGGGGGTAAATATAGACTTACACAAGATAAGGTGGCTATTCTATCGAGATCTTTGTAACACCACTGCTGTTCCTATAGAACACTCCCTAAGTGTACTGCTAGCCCAGCTAGGTACGCACCAATGACAGAGGAGAAGACCATGTACGGCGGAGTGCCCACGGTGGAGAGAGCAGGACCATGGGGGTAAATATAGACTTACACAAGATAAGGTGGCTATTCTATCGAGATCTTTGTAACACCACTGCTGTTCCTATAGAACACTCCCTAAGTGTACTGCTAGCCCAGCTAGGTACGCACCAATGACAGAGGAGGAGAACATGTACGGCGGAGTGCCCACAGTGGAGAGAGCAGGCCCATGGTTCCCTGCGCTGCACACCATGATGACCCCGTGGTTGTTCACCACTTCATGGACTAGGTTCATTATCCTCCTGCAACAACAACAACAACAAGGTTAGCAGCAGCACCTATACTCTCCATTGCACAGGGACTCAAAATGTGTAATGACATATACCCCTGAAATATAATTTACTGACACAAACACTGAAGCCTAACCTCTGATAATTAGCAGAAAGATGCTTTAGAAATACAGTAGAACCTCCATGAGAGGACACTCGCGCTAGAGGACACCTCTCTACAAAGGACAGTTTTCATTTCTAAAATTATCATATTTACTATTTAGCAACTCTCCAGTAAAAGGACACCTCTTCCTAAAGGACACTTTGGCTCTGCAATTAGGTGTCCTTTACAGGGAGGTTCTACTGTATCTTCATTATTGTGCCAGATATCCTCATAGAATGCTCGTACCGTGGTCTGTTACACCACATTCTGATAGAAAGCGGTGAAGTAGCATTGGAGCTGCAGAGCCTTCATTCCAACACCAGCAGAAATATCTCACATCTTCGAGCTTAACTTCTCACTGTTGGACCAGTCAGATGACTGGGTTTGCATTCCTTATAGAAAGGCAGCAGTAAATAAAGGAACCAAACACACTACTTGTATAGATTCAGCAAGTTGGAAGGCATGAAATTTAAGTTGTCACATTCTTAGAAGGATCATAAGTAAAACCACGGTGAAGTACATAAAGATGATTGTTTAAAATAGCCAAAGTCAATAAATTTATTGATTGCATGTGGCACGCGTGATAAAGAGATATGATGGGGTCTGTGAAAGGATGGTTTAAACCATTAGTTTTTGACCGCTACAACCCAGGTTCGATTCCCGCATTGGGCACTTTTTTCTGTTAAAAAAAAATGCTCCAATAGTCCCCGATTCTTGCAAAAATCCAACCTCACCAGTGAGTGGAAGTAACCAAACGGGGCTCTGGCACATTTTTATGCGCAAAAGTCGAACTGCTTTTCACATGTGTAGACATGTGGTGCACTCAAAGTAAAAGAAGTCGCTTACTTCTACCCACCATGATTGTCATGGCCTGTACCACGTGTACTAGGGATAGGCAAAAAAAAAAGAGATATATTAAGATAAACAAGTTGTTGTTTCTTATCCCCTTGTGTAAAGATTACACGAATTCCATGAGTTCATGCTCCTCGAGCTGTTTTATAATAAGCAGAGGCTTCTCCCAAAGGTCCTGTTTAGTGCATCTAATGCAAGCCAAAATGTGTTCTGGAGCTGCAGGTGCCAAGCTACATTTTGGGCAAGTGGGGTAGATTTTGTTATTATTAGATAAATAAAATAAAAGAAACATTCGTGCTTTTAAATCCTTTCGTTTTATATGTATAGATGGCGCGTTATTGCTTTGTGTTAATGTATGCCTTACTGGCCTCGTCTTTATTGTTTGCGGAAGAGCATTGCTCGATGCAAATATTTGAATGTAATTCTACACTGTCCTATAAGCTAAAAAAAAATAAATAAAAATAAAAAATAATAAAAGAAACATTCGTGCTTTTAAATCCTGTCGTTTTATATAAAGATAAACAAGTGCAAACAGCAAGTGTGAAATATATTTTTTAAAAGTACATATTGATTGGTTAGCTATGCCTACATCTGAGAAGAGAATGCTTGGGATATGTTAAGATTCCACATACCCCTCGGACCAATGGGCATGTTCTCCATAGCTGAGGTTGATGATGTCACACTTGAGCTCCATCACCTTGATGATCTGCAGCAGCAGAGTGATGAGTCCCAGCTGCCACACCACAGCAATGTCTACCTACAGCTCTCACTAGGGAGGTTCCTGTCTCCATGGAGCCTAGTCGAATATCCCCGATGCCAATGCTGACAATCTGTGCTCCAGGAGCGATGCCGTTCCTGTCAGGTTCATCAGGGAAGTAGGCTGCTGCAATGCTGGCCACATGGGTCCCATGGGCAGCTGACACCAGCCATCAGTCAGTCAGCTGCATGGGCTGAGTGGATCATGGTACTTACTGGACATCCCCACAATCTCCAGCAGGTTGCCTTCATCATGGATGTTGACACTGTAGCTCAGCATGTCTGCAACACCACCATTGGCCTCTTGTTAAAACTACCATATCTCATAGTATAACTCTGCCTTTGACGGTCCCAAGCCCGGTTGAAAAAGGAGGAGGGGGAGCAGTAACAAGCTCACTAAAAAACCTGAGCTCAGCTGGCCCAGCTGATAGTACCCTGGAAGGGCTCCTGATCCAGGGATACAGATGAGCAGCATCTGTACTCCATGTTAGGACCGGCTATACATGTTCCTCATGTCAGAGGCAGCCATTTCTTTTGGAGCTAAGTCAGCCTGCCACTGAGTAGTGCTCCAAAGTCTTAATGACAAAAGCAGACACATTATACTTCACCCAGTCATGATGGTTGTCAAACAGACACCATCAAGGGTTACAACTTGATACCCTAATATGATTGAGTGGAGATAAAAAAGAAAGAAGAAGATTGCTAGGTAGAAAGTCTGGAAGAGACATAAATAATAGATCTTCATGGCACCAACAATACTTCAGGTATTGTTTGTTGCATACAGAAAGTGTATGGCTTCAACTATAATTCAACATTTGCCCTTATCATAACTTAATTTAACCACCTATAATGTGACGTGGGAATCACATTACCCATGAGGAGTTCAACTATGAATGATTTGACAGTATTTATTTAAATGAACATGAAATGTGTGTTATCATTGTATCAAAGAGTCATGTGGAATATCATCAATACAAAATGTCTTCTAAAAGAATTTCGATAAGGCACACAATTTGGATTATCTATATATATAAAAATGAATGTTTGTATGTTTGTTTGTATGTCCTGTATACAAATTCGCAGTAGTTCACTAATTCAAACCAAAATTTCCATACATAGGTAAAAAAATACGGGGAAGACGATAGCTATTTTAAAAAATATATAAATCAATTATTAAAACTATATATTCAAATTATTCTACTTAGCTCGCGAGCAGCGCCTCTAGAGGTGAAGATGGGAGGTAATATCAGCTGACCTAATGTACATGTAAAGTTTGGAGCGGGACGTTTCACAAGAATGACATCCACGGCGCCAATTTATAATTGTAACGAATAGTGTTTGAATAAAACATTTAATCGGGTAAACCCGGGCGTTGCCTGGGTCATTCGTCTAGTAGATTATAAACACAGGGTAATAAGACCAAATCCAAATAAATAAATAAATGTGTGTGACGTTTCAGTAACAGCGTTGTTACCATCTTCAGACAAAAGTACTGAATGAATTATTTTGTTACCATTCAGTGAATTCCATGAAATCCAATGAATTCCATTCAGTACTTTTGTCTGAAGATGGTAACAAGGCAGTTACCGAAATGTCACACACTATTTATTTGGTTTTTGTCTTATTACCTTGTGTTTAAAAGAATTCCTTTCCCCTGGTGTCAGTTCTAGCTGACAAATCACTATTCTAACCAAGCTGTAAGAATGGTAGTTAGAAGTCACGACTGCTCCTGAGTGAAGTTAAAAAGGAATACAAGAAAATAAGACCCAATCCAAATAATTTAATAATGTGTGATGTTTCGGCAACAGCATTGTCACCATCATCAGACAAAAGAATGCTTTCTTTCTTTTGTCTGATGATGGTGACAATGCTCTTGCCGAAACGCCACACACACTAAGGATCCAGACGTGCCTTCAGAGAAGGTCTTGTCTGGTGTATATATTTCTCTCTACTATTTTATACTCTGTAAACTCTCTTTTGACCATTGACTCTCTTTAAACCATTTTTAATTGTCAAAAACTAATAAATTATTTTGAATTAGGTCTTATTTTGTTGTATTATAATCTATAATCCAAATTGTGCTTTATCATTAGAGAGGAATGTTGTCCCTCACCTTGCTCTGTCAGGGTGGCATACTGCAGGGTCTGGCTGTATGGACCCAGCAGGGTTCCCTTCTCCAGGTCTCCAATCTCTGAGGTGTCCAGGATGGCCCTGGGTCACACCATCCTAGTGGTCAACATCAAAGGAAAGGAATGGTCAAAAAATGTTACTTCCTGCAATCAAGATCCCTTGGGGGGTCGGTGGAAGGATGGTCTAAACCGTTGGTTTTTGACCACTACGACCCGGGTTCGATTCGCGCATTGGGCACTTTTTTATGTTTAAAAAAATAATGCTCCAATGGCCCCCGATTCTTGAAAAAGTCCAACCCCCACCAGCGAGTGCAAGTACCCAAATGGGGCTATGGCACATTTGTAAGTGCAAAGTCGAACTGCTTTTCACATGTTTAGACATGTGGTGCACTTACAGTAAAAGCAGTCGCCTACTTCTACCCACCATGATTATCATGGCCTGTACCACATGTACTAGGGATGAGCAAAAAAAAGAAGATCCCTTTTCTTTGAATATACAAGGATATATATTCCTTGTACTATACTCTTAACTATACCTTTGCCGGTCCCAAGCAGAGATGAAAAGGAGGAGGGGGGAATAGTAACAAGCTCACTAAAAAACCTGGGCTCAGCTGGCCCCGGCTGATAGTACCCTGTAAGGACTCCTGATCCTGGGATACAGGATGAGCAGCACAGGGTAATAAGACCCCAAATCCAAATAAATAAATAGTGTCTGACATTTCGGTAACAACATTGTTACCATCTGAGTTACCCTCCCTTGAGAGAGAGTCTCTAATGAGAATTAATATTTAAGAATATTTAAATATAATAACACCTAAAAAAATAACTTGACAGTGAAATTTGTTCAAGATAAATTTTATGAATGGAGGATGAAGCGAGTATTTTAAGAGATGTTAGTTTAGTGCTTTGGATCACTCACCTCCACATCTCCCCGTCATGGAACACCACGCAGTCCCACACAGGTCCCACATCCAGGTACTTCTTGTCCAGGTTGTTCAGTACCTCCAGTCTGGCCTCCAGCTCCTCATGTTCCAGCCGTTCCTCCAGACTCCAGTGCTGTTACACCCATTGGAATATTCACTCAAGTGATGGCACACAACCTTGCCATATACATTTTTTTTTTTTTTTTGCTTATCCCTAGTACACGTGGTACAGGCCATGATAGAAATAGGCGACTGCTTTTACTGTAAGTGCACCATATGTCTACACATGTGAAAAGCAGTTCGACTTTGCACTTACAAATGTGCCAGAGCCCTGTTTGGTTACTTGCACTCGCTGGTGGGGTTGGACTTTTGCAAGAATAGGGGGCCATTGGAGCATTTTTTTTTTTTAAATCAGAAAAAAGTGCCCAATGTGGGAATTGAACCCGGGTCGTAGCGGTCGAAAACCAACGGTTTAGATCATCCTTCCACCGACCCCCGCTCAATATACAGTAGAATCTCCATGAGAGGACACTCGCGCTAGAGGACACCTTTCAACAAGAGACAGTAAGAGGACAACTCTTCATAAAGGACACTTTGGCTCTGCATTTAGGTGTCTTTTACAGGTAGGTTCTACTGTATATAATTTGGTGAAAGTAAAAAAAAAAAATTACCAAATACCTATGCATGTTGG
Source organism: Cordylochernes scorpioides (assembly GCA_030710605.1). Taxonomy (NCBI): domain Eukaryota; kingdom Metazoa; phylum Arthropoda; class Arachnida; order Pseudoscorpiones; family Chernetidae; genus Cordylochernes; species Cordylochernes scorpioides. The sequence goes on along the minus strand of CP092881.1, from coordinate 68,510,995 downwards.
AAAATTAATGAATCTTAACATGAGCACCACTCTTTTGCCACATTATTCCCTGATATCTCAAAAAAAAAAAAACCAATGGAATCCTTTTAAATAGTTAAAAGTATTTAAACAGTAGCACCTTTAGGAGAGAGAGAGATTGAGATTGATTTATTACAATGTTCATATAAGATTATATAAGGTTAAATATATGCATAAATAAATATAAATATAACTAGCCGAGTGACCCGGGCAACGCCCCGGGTTTACTCGAAGGGCCCGCAGGTGAGAAACTATAGGCATTGGTTCCTATGCCTAAAAAATTATTTAAAATGAAAAAAGAAGAAAAATACTAACAAATCAGAAAATAAAATTGCAAACAACACATCTACACTACTTCAAGAACATGAGAGCACATGCACTGTGTCACCATACGTCTACCATTTGCAAAGACCCTGCTTAGGATTAAAATGTTTGGTAAGCAATTTCAGGAAAGAAACTATAGGCATTAGTTGAAGAGTTTAAATAAATATATTTAGAGTGAAAAAATGACACAAATCAGCAAATAAAATTGCAAACAATGCTACTATATCGCAGATAAGACAACATATAAAAGGATTGAAATTATTTAAAGGACCTCATTAAAACTACATTTCTAGTTTTATATATACAATATAACCTCGATAATCCGACCATGTTTTGTTGTCCTGACCTACAGCCTATCATATAAAAAACTGTAATTCAACACTATCGATAATTCGACCATTTTGAATTTCAACAATTGATTGTTCTGCTAAAAAGGTATTACAGAGAAAACGGCTGACATTGTAAATGTACAAAATGTATGTATAGAGCAGGGGAATAATAAATAAAGACCAAAATCAAAATAATTGATAATAAATAGATTATTGCCAAAAAAAAAAAATACAAAAAATATTTTCTTCTCCTTTCTTATCTTCACTCAATCATATATTAGTGTCAAGCTTGTAAAGCTTGAAATTAACAACCATCATGATTGGGTGAAGTAGAATGCGTCTGCCTTTGTCATCAAGACTGGGAGCACTACTCAGTGGCAGGCCACTGACTTAGCTCCAAAAGAATGTATCCCTGGATTAGGAGCCCTTACAAGGTACTATCAGCCAGGCCAGCTGAGCCCAGGTTTTTTTAGTGAGCTTGTTACTGCTCCCCCTCCTCCTTTTTCATCCTGGCTTGGGACCGGCAAAGGCGGAGTTTTTTATCTTTCAGGTGAGAAACTTTAGGCATTGGTGAAAAGTGTAAATATATATTTTGGAAATGAAAAAAAAAGGATAAAATAAATCAGAATATAAATTTACAAACTATATTTCAGAGGAGACAATTTATAATAGGAATTCATTTAAATGACCTCATTAAAAACTACATTTTATATATACTTGGGTTCAACTTTACATGTATGCTATCCAAAGTTCGCACACTTGAAAAAGTCACATAAAGTCGTCTGTGCGTAAACACAGGCTCTTGTAGCAAAGGTTTGGCCTTGAGCCCTCTTTATAGTCATAGCAAAAGCCAACCTTAGTGAAACATAAAGCCTCTCTAGAATGAAGCGAAAGTTGGGGGACAAAGATATTTCAGACATTATACAGTGTGTTCAACTTTGGGCACTGTCAGTATATGTGCTTCAAGGACATGAGAGCACATGCGCTAGAACACCATACCTGTTCCATCGCAAAGATCCTATAGGCATTGGTGAAAGTGTAAATAAATATATAAATATAAAATATAAATATAAAAATAAATATAAAAATATAAAAAAATATATATATATGTCGTAGCTGCGGTGGTCGAATGGAAGGGCGCAAGCGTTGTGCATGTACGCGTCAAAAAAGAACTTGTTCGACACTCGTGAGCACGCGCCACGCGGCGGAGGCGTGGCCTTCCCCCGCGCGCGCTGGCTCCCAGATTTATTTCGTACAGATTTATACATGGATGAATTTGTATTTACATTTTAAAATATAATTAATGCCCAAGAGATATATTTATTTCCGCCATAATTATATTTTAAAATGTAAATACAAATTCATCCATGTATAAATCTGTACCAAATAAATCTGGGAGCCAGCGCGCGCAGGGAAAGGCCACGCCTCCGCCGCGTGCTCACGAGTGTCGAACAAGTTCTTTTTTGACGCGTACATGCACAACGCTTGCGCCCTTCCATTCGACCACCGCAGCTACGACAGATTAGAGTCGACAGAAATAAGAACCTCAAGAGAATGAGCAAGGCAAAGAGACAAGCAGGCCAGAAAGAGGCCGAATTAGCTCAAGAGAATAAGTCAGTAATTGATGCACTAACAGCGATGATGAAAAGCCTAGGGCGGGACGCGCCCGCCGCCGCAGCCAGATTTGACGGTTCAAGTTCCGCGGAATCATTCTTAAGGGAGCTGGAGAGGTCCCCGGAATTCCAAAACAGCAGCTGCGACGAACGAAGCCGCATGGTAGTGGCAGCGCTAGAAGGAGAGCCCCGGAGAACACTCCAATCCATGGACTACCTCTATGAACCCTACTGGAGGATCAAACAAGTCCTTGAGGATCTGTACCCCCCACCCGAGACTCCGACACACCAAGAGTTCTATCAACTACGCTGCGGGCCTCAAGGCTTACAAGAATACTATTTACAGAAGGTACGCATAGGTACGCAGCTCAACATCGATCGCAAGGAAATGGTCAATGCTCTCACTCAAGGAATGCCCTCCTACAGTCGAAATCTCCTGCTGATTGCAACACCCAGCAGCCCGTCGGAATGGCTCACTCTGGCCAGGAGAATCTATGGTATCGGCGGAGACCCGAGTCGTCCCGGCATTTCCTCTCTCCCACAGAAAGCCCATCTCCCCGCCAATCCGGTAGACAGACAAGTAATCCGCTAAGGCGCTTATCCGAAGATGTGCCTCATACCCAGAAGCGACCAGAAGGATCTCCCTCCACCGCGCCTACTACGCCATGCAAGCACTGCCAAGGGCCACACTGGAACAATCAGTGCCCACAACGGTCCACCTTGCTTGGACAGCGTGCCGATCATCCTCGACTATCGACACCGCCGCGGTATTTTCGAGACCCAAGAGACAGCGCTACCAAGTAACCAGAAGTACAACCCACACGCCGTTAATGGCGTAAGTACCCTGACTCTCAAGTTGCTACTTGCCAACCATTTGTTTTCATTTCTAATAGATACTGGCTCTAATATTAATATTATTTGTTTTAAGCAATTCGAAACATTAGGAACTAAAATGTTACATTTAAATAATGATGTTACTATTAGGACATTGTCTCATAATATCCAACCTGTGGGATTTGCATTTATTTTGGTTACTGTAGGATCCATTAAAGAACACTTGTTATTTTATATAATAGATAATGATCTACCATTTGGCATTTTTTCTTTAAACTCATTAAAGATATTCCGATTAACTATTGATTTCTTTTCAAAGAGAATATATCAGGATAATACCATGTTAGCACAGTCACAATACTGTTTTAAGGATTATTTTACGCCATCATTAAAAAACTTTACAATTCAACCCGACCCTAATAACCATACCATGCCCCACACCACTCAATCTTTTCTTCATGACAACCTTAATAGTACCACAAATGTAGAAAATTATATAGCTGCACATCCTCATCTAATAAATGATTGTAAAAAACTTATTAGAGAAAATATTGGTTTGTTTCCTATCGATAAGTTTTCAGTACCTGCTTTAAATATCGACCCGGTTAAAATTATACCTAACAGTGATAAGATTATAACACTAAGACCATATAGAATACCTTATAGCGATTACACTGAAATAAAATATCAAATAGAGAAAATGTTAGAAAATGAAATAATAGAACCATCGAATAGCCCATATGCCGCTCCCGTAACACTTGCCAGAAAAAGGGATGGCTCGAAACGTTTTTGTGTAGATTTTATAAAACTTAACGAATTAATGTCTGTAGATAATTATCCCATACCACTAATAGAAACCGTACTAGATCAATTATCTAATTCCAAATACTTTTCCACCATAGATATAACCTCCGCCTTCTGGCAAATTCCGATCCATCCAGAATCTAGGCCCCTACTTTCATTTGTAACCCACCTGGGGCAATACCATTTTAATAGACTTCCATTTGGTCTCAAATTAAGTCCTCAAATATTCGAAAGGCAGTTAAATCAATTGATACAGAAGCACAAATTAACATTTACTAATCATTATTTTGATGACTTCATAATCCATTCTAACAGTTTAGAGGAACACTTAGGACACTTACAGGAATTTTTTCATTTTTGTAAATTAGAAAATATAAAATTAAATCTTAATAAATGCCAGTTTTTCAGGAGATCTATTGACTACCTGGGATATAAGATTAGTTCAGGTACTTGCACTCCACTTGTTAGGAACATAGATGTAATTAACGCCATAAAACCCCCTACTAACGTAAAAACCTTGCAATCATTCCTAGGCGCCATTAATGTTTACAATAAATTCATTCCAGATTATGCGCGCATTAGAAATTCTCTAAACCAACTTTTGAAAAGGAACGTTAAATGGGAATGGACGTCAGACTGTCAAAAGGCGTTTGACAAACTCAAACAACTACTTTCATCAGGTCCCATTCTACATCTTTATAAATCAGACTTGCCCTGTCAAGTGTACTCTGATGCATCTTTGCAAGGGATAGGAGGAGTACTGAAACAGCTCCATCTCTCTCTCTCTCTCTCTCCAGATGGAAACTCATATCCAGTACAATATTATAGTCGCACACTGCGCAAATACGAGCGCAATTATACCATCACCGAATTAGAGTGTCTGACCATAATTGAAACAGTAGATCGTTTCAAGGTCTATCTGGCGGGAAATGGTTTTACTATTTTCACCGATCATTGCGCCTTACAGTGGCTGAAAAACATCAAAAATCTGACAGGAAGACTCTTTCGATGGAGTTTGAGATTGTCAGTCTACGACTATCAGGTGAAGTACATCAAAGGCACCAAACAACTAGAGGCTGACCTTTTATCCCGAAATCCGTTTTGTGGTCTTCTTGACGCCACGCAATTAAAAATGTACCAAAGCGAGCTTCGGGATAATTCCAAGTACGTTCACCAAACCTCAGACCTGACTACCGTCACCAGACGTGGTGTGAGCAAAATAGTCGTTCCACCATCCTTACGACCCACCATACTTAGAGAAGCCCACCAGAAATTCAACCATCCAGGAATTTCTCAATTAACTAGGATCATCTCCGCCCAATACTTTTGGAGCGGAATGTCGATAGACATTCGTGCCTTCGTTAAGAATTGTAACATCTGTCAAATGAGCAAAACCCCAAAAGGACCGAAGTATGGAGAGTTGGGCGAATTGCCAGAATCCTCACTGCCATTCGATATGGTCTCTATGGACACTATAGCCGGGTTTGCTAGATATGGGAGTGCAAAAAATTACCTACATGTAGTAGTAGACCACGCGACTCGATTCGCATGGACATTTCCATCTCGTTCCACCAGTACGAACACATATATTCAAGTAATAAAAAATGTGCTACAAAGTGGTTGTCCGAAGCGTCTCCTTACAGATAGAGCCCCTGCCTTCACATCACCGAGGTTTAGGAGATTTCTAATCTCCCATAACATCCAACCAATGCTCACTACAAGCAACCATCCACAAGCAAACGGTTTATCCGAGCGTTTGAACGCAACCCTGACCGGAAAACTTAGGCTCCTCCATCTTCAACATCCTAGAGCTAGTTGGACTATGCTCCAATCCAAAGTAGTTAAGGCATATAACGATACCCCTCATTCCGTCACGGGATTTCCCCCATCATACCTTATGGACGGTTCCCTACCGAAAGAACTGTCACAACATCTAGATCCTTATCCATCAGTCACTGAATCCAGACGCCTAGCGTTACAAAGAATGAAAGAACGCCATAGGCTAGATAAGATCAGATTTGATAAAAATCACAGGTCCCCCGACTTTGAAGTAGGCGATCTAGTCCTTACCAAAATTTACCAACACCCCAATACGGGCATATTAGTGCCTTACTTCAGTGGACCATATGAGATAATTGAGGTGATATCCCCCTATACAGTTAGAATCAATAGACCTAATCAAGCTCAAAACTTAGAAACAGAAATTATTCACGTAAACAAATTGAAACATTATTCCGAAGACACTAAGTACATCTTCACACCTCACTCAACGAACAACAATAGCAAGCCAAAATCATATTTTATTTACAATCATTTTCCACCTGAAATATTTCATGATGAATATAAGAATTATGCATCTACATTAAGTAACCCATTTAATCACATGAACCCGGATATTTTCTTAGATAATGTCGAACCAACATTAACAGCCAGATACATTTCTACTCCTGACACCATCCCAAAGATTGCTATCCGATTAGAACCATCCCCTACAACGAAGATAATGCTCCCATCCTCACCAACACGTAATCATACTCCGCAAATTAGCCCTCAATTCAGTGCTCCCCTTATTAACTGTGATAATACGAAATTGGAAAATAGGTCAGTCATAATCAAAAGTACGTTAGTACTGTTGCCCATAGTTAAATATTTTAATAGAATTAAACAATTCCCAATATTTTTTCTATCCCTCCTTACAATGGCTTTTATTAACCCAAACGTCTCCATGACGATTATACATCTGCTGATTTATTTATTGCCGTCGTCCCGATTAAGACAAATTCAATCAATCTTGATTCATTGTCTTAAAGAGCTTTCAATAGTCCTTTGGAACACCTTAAAGGACTTCATTAATCACTCAGAAAAGAATGGTGACCACGACAGTAAGATTGATGATTCCCCATAAGATCCTAACGTCAGGGAATTCCTATATATAATTCCTATTTTGAATTAGAATAACACCACTTGCGTTGCCCATTGACCACCCCGAACTGATATTTTTCCCCAAATTTATTTGCTTTTAAGAAGCCAGCAGAATTACGGATAATCACAGACCCATCTTGAAACGATCCGTTCAGGATGTACGTCACAGAATTCAGTACGTTTCCCTCTGACCATTTGCAATAAACCATTATGTACACACACCAACATCAAGAGATATTCTCCTTGCGCTACCTCATTGACATGACAACCGTCCCCTTTTCTCTCCATCCCAAACGAGAAACCTTCCGAGGACTCCAGTGACCCAATTTGGATCATCCTACCAAATTGTTCGCCACGACCAAGTCTTCATTCTTCAAACGTATCCTGCCATATCAAACATTCATTCCTTATAATCCCTGGGCACCTTTTTACACCCCTCTTCTTACGTTCCCTATGGAGAGTACGGTTCATAGGAGACTGCTTAGCCCATAATCAATCCACCAACACTCCAGCGCAGGAGATCCTCTCACGCACAGAACATTCTCACAAACAGATACACAGTCGTAGCCACATCACACAGGTTCGTATCCTGCTACATTTAAAACTTTATTATCCTTGTATTATATATCAAACTTAATGTTGTGTTAATCCCTACTTGTATATATTTTAGTATAATATCACACAAATTTCCAATTTTGTACATAATATCAGAATTCAATTTATAAAATTGCCTCCCAATCTCAACTAAATAATTTTAAAATCATTTTAAATTTATTTATCCCACACAGGTTCCATCATTTTTATTTACATTTGTATTTACATTTTAAAATATAATTATGGCGGAAATAAATATATCTCTTGGGCATTAATTATACAAATTATGACATATATATATATGAAAATAAATTTACAAACTATATTTCAGAGGAGACAAATATATTTGAAAGGGAAAAAAAAGCAAATTGCAAACAACACAACTATATTGCAGATATGACAACATATTAAAGGAATAAATTCATTTAAAAGACCTCATTAAAAACAACAATTCTATATTTTTATATATACAATATAATCTAATTAATTCAACACACGATAATTCGACCATTTTTGATGTCTCGACCTACGGCCTATCATATGACAAACTAATTCGACACTTTCGATAATTCAACTATTTTTAAATTCAAATTTCAACAGTTGATATTTGTCTAAAACCCCTATTATTAACAACATATTAGACTGCAGAGTGCAAAAATGTAGAAAATTGTATGTATATAATTGTATGCAAATAATTGTATGTATAGATCAATGAGTAAAATAATTTTTTTTTTTTGCTTATCCCTAGTAGTTTTTATTTTTTCAGAAAAAAGTGCCCAATGCGGGAATCGAACCCGGGTCGTAGCGGTCGAAAAGCAACGGCTTAGACCATCCTTCCACCAACCCCCAGTAAAACAAGTAAATAAAAAGAAGACCAAAAATAATTGATAATAGTTTATTGAATAACAAATAAAATAAAAAATCGTTCAGGTGAAAAATTATAGGCATTGGTAAAAAAGTAAACAAGAGAAATAGCGAGTCATATTAGCACGCCTAGCGGTTAGGGGAGTGAGTCTTCCACGGCCTTTTCGAGGCATGACAGAAGACGCTGAAAAAAAAAAGGTAAAATAAGAACCAAGCAGAGGAAAACTATAAAACTGAATGCCAGGACAGGCATAAAAAGAAAATCCCAAGCATGTAAGGAAACAATTGATGAAAAAAAAAAAAAGAATCCAAAAAATACTGCAAAAAAGAAACCAGACACAAAAAGCAACAATTGATTACACAAATACAGCATCAGCCTAATTATAAGAAGAAAAAAAATGACAGACACAAAAATGGAGCTAAAATCAAATGAAAAACTATAACAGATCAAGTAATCAAATCAGGCATTATGAAAGATACTGCAAAAAAGAAAATCAGACACAAAAATGGAGCTAAATTCAAAGGAAAACTATAACAGATCAAGTAATCAAATCAGGCATTATGAAAGATACTGCAAAAAAGAAAATCAGACACAAAAATGGAGCTAAATTCAAATGAAAACTATAACAGATCAAGTAATCAAATCAGGCATTACGAAAGATACTGCAAAAAAGTAAATCAGACACAAAAATGGAGCTAAATTCAAATGAAAAACTATAAAAAATTAATACAAGAAAATAAGACCTAATCCTAATAATTTAATAGTGTGTGATGTTTTGGCAACAGCAATGTCACCATCATCAGACAAAAGAATAAATGAGATTTTATTCTTTAGTTCATTTATTCTTTTGTCTGATGCTGTTGCTGAAACGTCACACATTATTAAATTATTTGGATTAGGTCTTATTAATGAGAAAAAAAAAAGATGCCAAAGAGAGATGAAAAGATGCCAAAAAAGATAACCAGATACAAAAATTGTGCTAAATTCAAATGAAAAACTATAACAAACACTTACAAAATATAAGAAAAACTATAACAAAGTACTTACAAATTATAATTATAATCAAATGAATCAGAAATACGAAATATATATTATAAATTAGTAAAAGGTAATAAGACAAAAGAACGCATTTCAAAACAAAGGAATTGATGATGATAAATGCAAAAAATCTACGATTGTAAAATAGATTAAATTAAAAAATAAAAATAACTGTTAACATTAGGAAAATAAAAACAGACCTATCATACGAAGAAAAAATAACGAAAATTTTGGTATATAGATCGTTATGTGTAGTTCAGAATCTTCGGAGGAGATAGCTTAGGACTTTACAATGGAAAACTCTGTTACGGTATTATCTATATAGATTGATGAATGTATATAAAATATATACAGAGAGAGATTACTGATCATCATCCTCAGAGAAAAGTCCTCCATGAAGAAACATTCTATCAGTTAAATCTAACTGAGCCCCATGATGTCCCTCAGTTACTCTGTCACTAATGGACTTGTCACTAATTTGGATTTGGTCTTATTTACCTTGTGTTTATAGTCCATATATTTTCTAAATACCTTAACCAAGAATTTATCTCAATGACAGATATATATAAGCAGAATTACAATATTAGAGAACTATGGTAGAGATAAAAGTGACCAAGTGCTGGGAAATTTCACCAATGATAGCCCTCCCAATATACTGTAGGAAATTATTTTATTTAAAAAGAAAAAAAAAGCGTCATTTCCTAATTGTAAATTCTGCTTCCTTTCCTAGTGTAAAGTATATGGGTATGAAGTAGCAACAGAAGATATTCCCTAGGGCAAAGCAAGGCGCCCAAACTCAAAAATGAAAGAAATTTTTTTTTGCTTATCCCAAGTACACATGGTACAGGCCATGATAATCATGGTTGGTAGAAGTAGGCGATTGCTTTTACTGTAAGTGCACCACATGTCTACACATGTGAAAAGCAGTTCAACTTTGCACTTACAAATGTGCCAGAGCATAGAAGTAAATATTAGGAGGACTAACAGCAAACTAGGGAAGGAGAAGTCCGACTACACCAGTCCCCCTCTGGACCCTTGGAATATTAGACCAAATTCTACTCCAAGGTGACTAACGTGGCAATGGCACCCATTTTCCAATGAGGACATGACAACAACAGCAAAATAATAATGAGAAAGAAACTTATCTTTAAATTATTCTTTAAAACAAAATCTCTACCAATTGATAAGACACAGTACATGATGGCACTACCTGCTGGTTGGGATGGAGGTTGTCAAACTCTTGGAGCTTCCTGGTCACCTCTGCCACCAGGACCCGATGGCTGGAGTTCCACCTCTTCTCCTTGCGCTCCTTCTGCATCCACAGGATGTCTGGAAGTACAGTAGAACCTCCATGAGAGGACACTCTCGCTAGAGGACATCTCTCTATAAAGGACAGTTTCCATTTACAAAATTACCACTTTTACGATTTTGCAACTCTCTGGTAAGAGGACACCTCTCCCTTAAAGACACTTTGGCTCTATAATTAGGTGTCCTTTACAGAGAGGTAGTTCTACTGTACCATTGTTCTAGCCCGAGATAAAAGTAGCAATAGGAGACATTAGCAATAGTTTGTTGTTCTGTAATAATAAATAAAATAATAGGCCTGTATAGGAAAAGTGGCGAACTCTGGCAGTCGACCTTACAGAGTATTTTATTGTATAAATTTTTATTTTAAAATGAAATAATATTTTTATATAACATATATGTCATAATATATGCTCTTCCAGGAATAATAAAGTAAACCTACAGTCAACGAGAGAGAGACGTCGATAGAAGACAACTAACTTACGACCATTTTGGCCACATTCCTGAGGGGGCCGCCCATCAACACCTGGGGACTATTTTGGATAGCCCCCCCGGTTGTGTACACAGGGAAAACGGTCGTTCAGCGGGTCGGTCGCCCGTCGATCCGCTCTCTCTCGCTGATTGCCTGGAATTCCTTCCAAACTTGTTGTTTCATTATTTCTCACCTCACCACATCATTACCACTATATTGTCACATATATATATTATGAAAAAGGCATCTCCTTATCGTGCAACTGCCTTTTACATAATTTATTAACCTTATCCCAGTACAATATCACATTTGTGTACTATTTTTTCATAAATATATATATTAGATAATAAAAAGGCATATATTGGATTTAATAAAAGATTTATTTTGCCTTCCATATTTAATTCAGGCAAAATAAATCTTTTATTAAATCCAATATATGCCTTTTTATTATCTAATGAAATAAATATGGATTGCTCTATTTTCAAAAAATATATATATATATTGGAAAGAATATTCTTCTAATTCCATACATGTACAGATATGTGTGCAGAGCTAGCTAGTGGGGAGACTTCACAGCACCCAAAGTCAATCCAGAATAAAACTGAACTTACCTCGATCCTTTCTTTCAGAGATTTGGGATAGAGTTCAAAGGCATTCTTCAGCCCAAGATGGTATTTCTTAGTGGGGTTGTTCCAGTGGGAGGGAATCTGTGCCATCACCAAAACACTTCTAAACATGTCCTTCTTTCTTAAAGATAAAATTGACAAAACATGAAATCATTGCAGTGCATCAAAATTCATTGATGGTTTGGTACATTTTGTAAAAGGCTATTTTAAAATATATACAACAGTATAATCTCTTGGATTTAACAGACTATAATTCAACCAAAAATACAGATCCTTTGAGGTGTTTATTAAAGAAGTTGGTATATATATATATTATATAAATAAAAATATAAATAAGATTTTCTGCTTGAATTTTGGATCATGTTGAGAATTATGGTAATGTAATGCAGTCGTGGTTGAAATCCTTAAAGTATAATAATAAAAATATTGGTTTTGATCAGTAATTGTTTTTATTGTGCTAAATGAATATAAAAAAACATAATTTGGTAAAAAGTACTGCCTGGCTTGAGGCGTAAGAATAAAAAAAATGAAAAGCGTATTTACATAATGTACAAATGTTTTGGGTCGACCAACGGGGAGCAACAACAATCGGTTTTGTATAGGGTAAGCGTGACCTCTGGCGGTCGATTTAACAGAATATTTGTATCTATGAAATATATTTTTAAATAAAATAATATTTTAATATAACATTTTAAATAATACCTTTATATAACATATATAGTTAAACTTGCCTATAGCGCCCCCTCTTGGGACTCACCAAAATAGGGTGCTATAGAGAGGGGGTGTTATAGACAGGTCACTTTTAATTTAAAATCAGGCACTATAGAGAGGAAGGTGCTATTTAGAGGGGGTGTTATAGACAGGTTTAACTGTATATTATTTGGATCTAAAAATGTCACATAATAAAATCCCCAACAATATTAGCCAGTCTGGATGCTGATGGCATCCCACTACAACTCAGCATTTTGACCAGCTGGGCTTTGTGAGAGTTCAACTCTCCTCAAACAGTAGAGTGGAACCTCACAGCCTCTTTTATAACAGCTACTTGGTCCCAAGTTTTAAGCCCCAATTAGTTTACCCGTGGTTATGACAACATGGTTAATATTGGCCCCAAGTAACATTGAAATAGTGAGGTTCAATTTTATAGATAATTTTTTGTTGTATTTAAGGTTCACAGGCTAAGCTTACTACTCCCCTTGACTTAGGGGAAAGAAGTTCAAGTCATCTCCAATCTCTAGCTAGCTAGATTTTAGGAACCAACCATTACTCCCAGCCAAATAATTGTCTTAGGTTGTACCCTTAAGATAGCCTTGGTGAAGGAATCAGCCTTTTGGTGTCTAAGATTCAATGCCATGACTAGCGTGGTTGATGTATTTAAGTACAAAACATTAAATAGAGTGACAGCACAGTTGTCTGAAACCAGAGGATGTTTTGAGATAGTTTCTGATTAAGAGCAGTTAGTATAAAAGGCCCAGGGACAGAGGGGGAAATGTGACCAAGTTTTGCTGAGTGTGGCCTCTATTTCAACAGGCCAAAAGCTCAAAAATCCATAACTGCCAGACCTAGAGCAGGTATGTGGGATAGCTTGGAATTCTTGTCTCAACTACTGTAACATGAGATATATGGCTAAATACTCTATCCCGATTCCTTCCTTTTAGCTTCACCAAATTCAGCCCATTGTTGCCTATTGCAGAGTTCAACACAAGACATTTATTGTATGATTTTATCAACAATCCAATTGACTTTGTTGCCTTAGTTCCATTACCAAATTCAGCCTATTGTTGCCTATTGCAGAGTTCAAGACAAGACATATTTATTGTATGATTTTATCAACAATCCAATTGATATAGTTGCCTTGGTTTCATGACCAAATTTAGCTCATTGTTGCCTATAGATATTGCAGAATTCGACAAATTTATTGCATAATTTTGTCAACAATCTAAATTGAATTACATGACCAAATGAAGAGATAAAGTTGCTGGCCAGATGTGGGGGTAAAACCAATCTAAATACCTTCAGAGTGCGGCCGGTCAACCCCACAATCTCTCCGTCCACTTCCTCCACGACAGTCGAGGTGTCCACGTCTCCAGCTCCACTGGCGTCCATCATGGCGATTATTTTGGGACGACCATCACTGGTTTTCTACCACAACACCACACATGGTCACTCAATACATGTAGAGATAGAATTACACAGAGGGAGATGTTGTGAGTCAAAGGTAAATACGTGTATATATTGTAGCAAAGTAAAGTTAAACCTGTCGCCCCCTCTTGGGACTCACCAAAATAAGGTGCTATAGAGAGGGGGTGTTATAGACAGGTCACTTTTAATGTAAATCGCATCATACTACGTACAGTTAAACCTGTCTATAGCGCCCCCTCTTGGGACTCACCAAAATAGGGTGCTATAGACAGGTCACTTTTAATGTAAATCGCATCGTACTACGTACAGTTAAACCTGTCTATAGCGCCCCCTCTTGGGACTCACCAAAATAGGGTGCTATAGACAGGTCACTTTTAATGTAAATCGCATCGTACTACGTACAGTTAAACCTGTCTATAGCGCCCCCTCTTGGGACTCACCAAAATAGGGTGCTATAGAGAGGAGGTGCTATAGACAGGTCACTTTTAATGTAAATCGCATCGTACTACGTACAGTTAAACCTGTCTATAGCGCCCCCTCTTGGGACTCACCAAAATAGGGTGCTATAGAGAGGAGGTGCTATAGACAGGTCACTTTTAATGTAAATCGCATCGTACTACGTACAGTTAAACCTGTCTATAGCGCCCCCTCTTGGGACTCACCAAAATAGGGTGCTATAGAGAGGGGGTGCTATAGACAGGTCACTTTTAATGTAAATCGCATCGTACTATGTAAAGTTAAACCTGTCTATAGCGCCCCCTCTTGGGACTTGCCAAAATAGGGTGCTATAGAGAGGGGGTGCTATAGACCAGTCACTTTTAATGTAAATCGCATCGTACTATGTACAGTTAAACCTGTCTATAGCGCCCCCTCTTCGGACTCACCAAAATAGGGTGCTATAGACAGGTCACTTTTAATGTAAATCGCATCGTACTACGTACAGTTAAACCTGTCTATAGCGCCCCCTCTTGGGACTCACCAAAATAGGGTGCTATAGAGAGGGGGTGCTATAGACAGGTCACTTTTAATGTAAATCTCGCATCATACTACATATTTAAAATCGGGCGCTATAGAGAGGGAGGCGCTATTTAGAGGGGGTGCTATAGACAGGTTTAACTGTATTTATTATTTTACAAGCATTTATTATTTTACACTAGTATTAACAGAGTATCATTTTTTTATGTTTATATTTTACTACTCTGTAAACTTCCCTCATTCCTTATCTTTTGTTTATCCTTCATAGTTTGTTCTTGCCTTAAATAAATTGCTGTCTCATCCTGAAGTTTGTCTTCCCTAATTTTCCACGTGGCAATATATATGGGGGAAATCAGAATGATTACATATTAAAAATGTGTATAATTGGCTGGAAGTGGTACTTCTAGGTCTCCTGTTGAAGGACATATTGGCCCGAAAGCTTGAGAAATAAAGAGTGGTTAAAAGCCACACTGTGTATAATTGGCTGGAAGTGGTACTTCTAGGTCTCCTGTTGAAGGACATATTGGCCCGAAAGCTTGAGAAATAAAGAGTGGTTAAAAGCCACACTGTGTATAATTGGCTGGAAGTGGTACTTCTAGGTCTCCTGTTGAAGGACATATTGGCCTGAAAGCTTGAGAAATAAAGAGTGGTTAAAAGCCACACTGTGTATAATTGGCTGGAAGTGGTACTTCTAGGTCTCCTGTTGAAGGACATATTGGCCCGAAAGCTTGAGAAATAAAAATATAGTTAAAAGAGACATTGCCCTGGATTGCTTATTGTGATTTTGTTAAATAAATATTAAAAACTATGGGTAAATACATTTTTATACATATGTGTGTGGTTCAGCCTAGGAGGCTTCTCTACCGACAGGGTCCTCCTCCAGAGTGAGAGGGTCTTCGTGGACTTGTCAAGGTGTCATAATCCATGCCTAAAGAGCCACCAACCCTGCAGGTCGCTGGGTAATGGTTAGCAATACCAGAAAATTAGGCTTTACGCAACAGCAGAACATGTGTGCCTATGGGCACCAACAGGTTATTGGACCCATTGATGACAATCAGGTGCTCCTGGTGATGAAGGGGTAAAGAAAGAGAAACAAACTTGGTTGACTTTGTTGAGTGTGCTGTCATTTAACTGCAGCTCCGGCAAATAGCAGGAGGAGCTGAAAGTTGGTGGCATCCAAAGAGATATAAAACTCCGCCTTTGCCGGTCCCAAGCCCGGATGAAAAAGGAGGAGGGAGAGCAGTAACAAGCTCACTATAAAACCTGAGTTCAGCTGGCCCGGCTGATAGTACCCTGTAAGGGCTCCTAATCCAGGAATACAGGATGAGCAGCATCTGTACTCCATGTTAGGAGCGGCTGCACATGGCGTCTGTTCCTCATGTCAGAGGCGACCTTTTTTTTTTTTGGAGCTAAGTCGGCCTGCCACTGAGTAGTGCTCCCAGTCTTGATAACAAAGGCAGATGCATTCTACTTCACCCAGTGTGGAGATAAGAAAGAAGAAGAAAGAGATATAATGAAGGACATCGGGAAAGTCCAGTCCAGGGTGTTGAAGGCAGACTCTGGGTCAGTGAAGACAACAACTACTCTGCATACTCTGAATCTGTACTGACCTCATTAGACAGATGGTCATGGAGGAAATTTTCAGAACATGTGTGTTGCTCCAGTACTAGGTAGGAGGATGGTGCTGAAGTAGTCTGCTGATGATAGGATGATAGGCTGGTAGCCATTGTGGCCCAGACCACAGTGTGTCGT
Organism: Cordylochernes scorpioides; assembly: GCA_030710605.1. Taxonomy (NCBI): domain Eukaryota; kingdom Metazoa; phylum Arthropoda; class Arachnida; order Pseudoscorpiones; family Chernetidae; genus Cordylochernes; species Cordylochernes scorpioides. Next base: position 68,494,382 of record CP092881.1, on the reverse strand, counting down.
GGGCAAGAGGCCATAGTGGTCCACCATAAATATGGAGGCAAGGCCCTCAAAACTGTGAACCTTTCAAAATCTGCTAGAGTGCTTCAACATAGAAGTCTTTAACAAAAGGCCATCAACAGCTAATGGGAAAATTCACCCCGCCCAAGTAATCTTCCGAATGGCAGATGGCATTTTGTTTCTGTAGAGATTTTGAAGTAGTGCAATGGATCACTCTCTTCCATGGGGGTAGTTGTCATCTCATATAAGAACCCAGTGGTGGCTTTTGGGTCACACAATATGCATGTGAAATGCTCCTGGAAGATGTAGTAGACTCTGTAATGGGCTATTTTGCCCTTGAAGATGTTTCCATTCTTGTTGTACATGTTTCTCATTCCCAAGTAACGGGCAATAAGCATGCGCCCAAGGTCCAGCAGTGATGGCTAGTCAGCATCCACTCAAGCCATGACCTGCAGACACCGGCTGAACACAAGTTATCAGCAGTAACATGAGGGGATGCTAAGAAAGATTTAATCTTCACACTACCTTGATGTTTTCCAGCTCATTGTGCGATTGAGGCATAATCAATGAGTATTGTTACTCTATACATGACAAAGATAGCACATTGCAGAGATGCAAGGTGAAGAAGGAATAGATGACAGATAAAGAAGCCAGCTTTACATGCTTTCTATATTGTAACAAAGTATTTATTATTTTTATTAACAGAGTGGTCATTTTTTTATGTTTATATTTTGCTACTCTGTAAATTTCCCTCGCGGCTTATCTTTTGTTTACCATTCTTAGTTTTGTCCTTCCCTGAAATAAATTGCTGTCCCCTCCTGAAGTTTTTGTCTTCCCTAATTTTCCACGAGGCAATATAATCTCAATGCCTCAATATATTAGCTTGGTAAATCAAACTCCATATGGTTCCAAATATTTATTCCAAATTAAATTATTCTATAAATTGTTCCATTCATTTTGTTGAATGCGATGTGGTTTTTACAAAACTACTCTAATCTGATATTTTGGAGTTATGAGAATTTGATGATGGTTAATGATGAATATAATGAGTAATTCATAAACAATCCAAATGAAGTACAAGAAAATAAGACCTAATCCAAATAATTTAATAGTGTGTGACGCTTCGGCAACAGCATTGTCACCATCATCAGACAAATTTTTGTTTATTCTTTTGTCTTATGATGGTGACAATGCTGTTGCCGAAACATCACACACTAATAAATTATTTGGATTAGGTCTTATTTTCTTGTATTATAATAATCAATAATCCAAATTGTGCTTTATAAATCCAACGAAGTGAACACCAAATAGGAGCTTAACAAATGAGGGTTTATAATGAGTGCTGTGAGAGCACCAAATCTCCCCATGCAGCATCACGCCACAATGATAACGCCAACAATGATGGATGGTTTGTTATCATATTGCATCCTATGATTGTTCTCTATTTAAAGCCAAACTGATAGTAAGAAAATCATAGATCCAAGCTAGATAGTACAGTACCAATTTGGGCACAACTAGACCCTGGGCAAAAAATTGATAATGTAATAAATTTTAATTTTTTCCTGGGGGGATAATGAACTATATAAAAAAAATGGTCGTAAAGAGATCTAGACGTCATCTATTGACCATCTCTACAAATAAAGTGCCTCAGGTCAGTGACAACTCCGCCTTTGCCGGTCCCAAGCTCGGATGAAAAAGGAGGAGGGGGAGCAGTAACAAGCTCACTAAAAAACCTGGGTTCAGCTGGCCCAGCTGATAGTACCCTGTTAGGGCTCCTAATCCAGGGATACAGGATGAGCAGCATTTGTACTCCATGTTAGGAGCGGCCTGCACATGGTGTCTGTTCCTCATGTCAGAGACGGCCATTTCTTTTGGAGCTAAGTTGGCCTGCCACTGAATAGTGCTCTCAGTCTTAATGACAAAGGCAGACTACTTCACCCAGTGTGGAGATAAGAAAGAAGAAGAAGAAGAGTGACAAAGCAACAACACTAGTTTTGGAAAACTGGAAACCATGGTTTCAAGCTAATGGCCCTCGTAATCAGTCCTGGGCAAGCTTTATTTCATGAGTTCCACAAGGGATCAAATGAAAATTTAACAATCTGCCAAAGAGATTTTTGATTGCAAAGAGGCTAGGCCATATCTATGGCCAAAATATAAATGGAATATTTGTCAGGATTGTAAAGTTTTCATTTGATCCCTTGTCGATCTCATGAAATAAAGCCTGCCCTGGATTGACAAGGGATATTAGCCCAAAACCAGGGTCTAGAAGTCTGCATTATAATGTCTTGTATATATTATAATCTATAATCCAAATTTATCAATCCAACAAAGTGAATATAATCTAGGAGCTCAACTAATGGAGGTTTATAATATGTATTGTGGGCTAACTTCTCAGTTTGCCAAAGCTGGTATTGTGGCTTTGTCACCAACTTGAGTCTGCTAGTTTGCCAAGATTATCAATAGATGGCATTTAGTTTTGATGTCTATTTTTTGAGGGGAGAGGAAATCTTCAACTTTAGAGCCATAACAAATTGTAATGCCTCAAATATACTCATGGACAAAACTTAAGGAAGTTGTATCTTTTAGCATAAATGTTGGGATTCAGACAATAACTCTGAAAGATATTTAATACACAGTGACCTTCATTCTTCAATAAAGGTAACCAAGTGTGAACAAAATTGCCTCTGTCTCCTTCAAAAAAATGAAAATTGACAACATCAAAGACTTTCCACTTTTAGAAATCACACATTGTGACATTTATCATTGTGACATATATTGTTAAGATAGATATTATTTGTCTTGAGATTTGATATAGAGAATTATTGAGCATTGAGAATACACGAGTATCATGGTATTGCTATGCAGTATTGGAAAAAACAATAAAATCAAGTTTGAATCACAATTTATTTTAATTAATATGGTAACATAATTGTGAGATTGAAACAATACTTGAATTAGGGTTTTATGAATAAATAAAATAAAATATTACATATTTACATATCTACCAAAATATTTGAGCCGGCCAACAGGAAAACAACAATAGATTTATATAGGGGGAAAGCTGCAATATCTGGCAGTTGACTTTACAGAGTAGTTTATTCTAGAAAATATAAAAATTGAAATGAAATAAAAAATTTTATACAGCAGAAACTCCATGAGAGGACACTCAGGCTAGGGGACACCTCTCTATAAAGGACAGTTTTCATTTGAAAAATTACCGTTTTTACTATTTTAGCAACTCTCTGGTAGGAGGACACCTCTCCCTAAAGGACACTTTGGTTCTGTAATTAGGTGTCTTTTACAGGGAGGTTCTACTGTATAACATATATATATGCCGGTCCCAAGCCCGGATGAAAAAGGAGGAGCAGTAACAAGCTCACTAAAAAACCTGGGTTCAGCTGGCCTGGCTGATAGTACCCTGTAAGGGCTCCTAATCCAGGGATACAGGATGAGCAGCGTTTGTACTCCATGTTAGAAGCAGCTGCACATGACGTCTGTTTCTCATGTCAAAGGCAGCCATTTCTTTTGGAGCTAAGTCGGCCTGCCACTGAGTAGTACTCCCAGTATTAATGACAAAAGGCAGACGCATTCTACTTCACCCAGGCCCTAATATGATTGAGTGGAGATAAGGAAGAAGAATAACATATATATATAGAAAAGGGATTTATGTGTGTGCTAAATGTGCGTAGATATATGTTGAAATATGCATAGAAGGAGCTAATAAGCAATGAGAAGGTTGGGAAATGTCACTGAGGGCAGCACATTGATCTGTCTTCTATTTCTGGAGTTTGATCCTTTCTTGAATGTAATTCTTACCACCCTGAACTTTTCCATTTTTAACATCAGAAAATCAAGGTAAAAGGACAGAATCCAAATGAATAAATTAGTGTATGACATTTCGGTAATAGCATTGCAACGTCACACACTATTTATTTATTTGGATTTTTTCTTGTTACCTTGTGTTTCTAATCTTATAATCCAAATTGTACCTAACCAATTTTTAACATAAAACAAAAGTACTCAGTACGTCTACGTCTGAAGATGGTAACAACGCTGTTACAGAAACGTCACACACTATTTATTTATTTGTTCTTATTACCTTGTGTTTCTAATCTTATAATCCAAATGGTACCTAACCAATTTTTAACATCTTTTGATGTATGCATGAATGTTATCTTACTAACTTTTCCATTTGGTCTTGTTACCTTTGTTTCTAATATACAGGGTGTACCAGGTAAATTGGGAATTTCAACAATGGTATTTTAACTGAAATTTTTTGCAAGTAAAAATTAAAATATCCGAATGAAATTTGACACAGTAGTAGATAAAAGGATATAGTTTATATTTATTCAATGTAGTTTCCATTATTAGCTACAACAGTCTCGAGGCGAGTGCGGAATGAAGCACAGGCCTTGGCGACGATGACCTTGTCCATTTGGGTCATCACCGTGTGAACTGCTTTCTTGACAGACTGGATGGTGGTATGAGGAGCTTTGTTGACATCTCTCTCAACAACGCCCCATACATAGTAGTCGAGGGGATTGCAATCTGGAGAATTAGGGGGCCAAATATCAGGACCCCAGTGACTAGGGACGTTAAGTGTCAGCCACGATTGTGTCTTTTTTGCCTTATGGGCTGGAGCTGAGTCCTGTTGGAAGACATACTTCCTTCCTGCGGCCACCATGTCCATCCAAGGCTTCACAACGGTCTCCAGAACATTGATGTAGGTGTCAGCGTTCATCCTAAGGCCCTTCTCAAAGAAATGGGGAGGCATGACATCACCTTCACTGCTGATAACGCCAAGGACCATTACGGAGGCAGGAAATTTCGTGTGCATCACGACAGGTATCTCTGAGGGGTCTTTACAGATCCAGCGATCATTCCTGGGATTTACCTTTTGGTCCACGTCAAAGTTCTTTTCGTCAGAGAAGAACCTTAGCATGCCAAAAGAGTCGTGTTTCAGGTTGTTGAGGAGGGCAGCAGCCTTTCCTTTTCTGTTATTCTTCATATTCTCAGTCAGCAACTGACCTTTCCGAAGGGCATAAGACTTGAGACCAAGGTCCTCATGGATAGTTCTGACAATTGTCATAGAGCCAACGTCTATTTCCTTGGCTATGGCCCTCATGCTCTTCCCAGGGTTTCCATCAATCTTCTCCTTGACATTTTTGACAAATTCTTCGCCTTTTACCCTGTCCGATCGACGCGAGTGCTTTTTCCTTGTAGCTATCCCCTCTTTGTTACTGTCGGCCTCATCAAACTGCTTCTTGACACGATAAATAGTGGTTTTGGGCAACTTAAGAAAATCCACTATCTCTTTGGGGCTCCTTCCGGCGCGCAGAGCAACGATGATGGCAGCTCGATTTTCAAATTCTCGGTTACTCTTCATCACTACACTGCGCACACATGTACTGTTGCATTTTACATGAATATGGCTACGTAATGAAAAAAAAAACAAGTTTTTAATCTCAAGTAGTTTTTGTTTTATAGACTGTCAAAGTTAGTCCCAATTTACCTGGTACACCCTGTATAATCCAAATTATACCTTATCAATATATTTTGTTAAGTAGCAGCCCTTGGTAGATAAAATACCTGACAAGGGCCAATTTCCTGAAAGATGAACATGGTTGGCTTTTCTTTATAGTTCAAGAAATGGTATTTAACAAAAGTCTCCGGGGAGGAATTGAAAAAAAAAAAGTGTTTAGTTGATATTTGTGCCAATAGATGGCGCTCACCATCAACATAATCAGAAGATTATCTTTTGTTACAAACACAAGGTAATAAAATTATATCCAAATAAATAGTGTGTGATGTTTCAGTAACAGCATTGTTACCATCTTCAAAAGAACTGAATTTTGTTCCGTACTTTTGTCTGAAGATAGTAACAATGCTGTTACAGATATGTCACACACTATTTATTTATTTAGATTTAGTCTTATTACCTTGTGTTTATAATCTATACACACAAGATAGTGGACATTGTGACTGCTCTGATAGAGAAACATGGAGACATCTGAGGTTCTTCATTGGATACAACAACAACAACAATCTATAATCCAAATTGTGCCTTATTATATATATTGTTATCATCATTATCTTTTAAATATTTAGCAAGATATTGTGAAATTGAAAAATTACTTCAATTAATAGAATAATAACAAGGTAATCTTATAAAGCACAATTTGGATTATAGATTACAATACAAGAAAATAAGACCTAATCCAAATAATTTATTAGTGTGTGACATTTCAGCAACAACATTGTCACCATCATCAGACAAAAGAACAAATGAGAAAAAATATCACATGACAAAAGAATAAATGAGAAAAAATATCACAGACAAAAGAATAAATGAGAAAAAATATCACATGACAAAAGAATAAATGAGAAAAAATATCACATGACAAAAGAATAGATGAGAAAAAATATCACAGACAAAAGAATAAATTAGAAAAAATATCACAGACAAAAGAATAAATGAGAAAAAATATCACATGACAAAAGAATAAATGAGAAAAAATATCACATGACAAAAGAATAAATGAGAAAAAATATCACAGACAAAAGAATAAATGAGAAAAAAATATCCCAGACAAAAGAATAAAGGAGAAAAAATATCACATGACAAAAGAATAAATGAGAAAAAATATCACAGACAAAAGAATAAATCATAAAAAATATCACAGACAAAAGAATAAATCATAAAAAATATCCCAGACAAAAGAATAAATGAGAAAAAATATCACAGACAAAAGAATAAATCATAAAAAATATCACAGACAAAAGAATAAATGAGAAAAAATATCCCAGACAAAAGAATAAATCAGAAAAAATATCCCAGACAAAAGAATAAATCAGAAAAAATATCACAGACAAAAGAATAAATGAGAAAAAATATCCCAGACAAAAGAATAAATCAGAAAAAATATCACAGACATTGATAAAAGCACTATTTAAGAAGTTGCTGTGATATTTTTCTCATTTATTCTTTTGTCTGATGATGGTGACAATGTTGTTACCGAAATGTCACACACTAATTAATTATTTGGATTAGGTCTTACTCTCTTGTATAACAAGGTAATCTTGTTATCCCTTCTCTCTCTGCGGTAAATTAGTCTGGGTTGGTTTATTGGAGGGTAGAGTTTAAAATATGCTGTGTCATCTAATGTCTTCTATTGCTATTTTTGACAATATTAAATTATCTAAACATTTCATTTATTAAAAGTGAAGTAATATTTAGAAAAGTGATTACAAAATTGGGTCTAAATGTTATACTTATTGGTAAGAAAATGAACTATAAATTTATATAGTATTATAAAATTAAAAAAAAAACCTTGGCTATATTTATAGCCTATAATAACACTGATCTAAGACAAAAAAAAAAGGCAATGTGATATATGAAGAAAACCAATATGCATTTTTTTATTAATATATATATATATATTTTTTTTTTAATTCTAATGTTTATTTGTGTAAAAAGGGGTGTCATTTTTTAAGCATATAGGAAATCTCAATGTTTTTTTTTTAATTTGTTCAGATATCGATTTGAATTTTGCCCAATTTTTTCGATATTTCAAATTTTATATTTTTGACAGACAAAGTATAATTTTTTTTCTCAAAGTTGTATTTCAACTGTCAATATGTTTATATAATACTGATATGTCTATATTATATATTACTATATGCTGTCTTTTAATAATAAAATTAATTCTTATAACAAAAATACTTTTTTACCTGCAAACCTGGAGCACTGGGATCGATTCCGGAATCAAAAACTGCAATCGTTGTTCCCCTTCCATCATAATTAGGATATTTTGTTAAAAATGAAGATACACAAGTTTCCCTTTTTGGAATTAAGGCCCATACAGGGAAATCATTTAAGGTAGAACTCATGTCCATCATAGCAAACAAACAAACCGACAGCTCAAAATAACAAATTGTATATAGTAGAATGTTGTCAGATTTAAAGTCAAAATTTAAAAAGGTAAATATAACAAAAATAAAATTAGAATAATAAAAAAGAAATAAAATAATAAAAATAGTTCGAATAATAATTTATAATTCGAATTTTTATATTTTATCATGATTTATTTGACATTTAATTAGGGTAAATATAGATACAATTTTAATAACATTTGAATTTTGTAGTTTTAAAGTATAGATCTGAATTTTAAATGATTGATATGCAGCGCTTTAATATTTTTAAATATTAAAAAAATTCGATTTTATATTTTATAAGTATATTATTTATAGAATTTTTCAATTAAATATTGGTGTTTTTTGTAGAGCAAAAAAAAAAAAAAAAAAATTGTTTTTGAGGAATTATATCAGGCGCTTTGCCTAAGGAACATTAACATCACTGAACAAGTTGTCACTGAGTGTTGCCGTGTTGAAACTGTTGGGCCAGATTTTCCACCAAATAGACCCAACAATGATGTAAACATTTACATCATATATGCACAGTGTCTTGCCGAAGTGTTTGGTGTCCAGATGGAGATCCCACAACGGTGGCCGACGGTGCTCTAAAGGTCAAAGCAGGGGAGGACGCCCAATCGGAGGTGACACTGGTGGCACCGTGACCAAGATATCGGCCGACCCTCCACAGAAGGACAACAACGAGGCGGATTGGAAAATGAAGAACTGGAAGCAAACCTGGGCGTGTACTCCAAGACCCGCTGTAGAAATATGGAGAATTCCCCAACGAGGAATCTCAACAATGCCTTTAAAGACCAGAAGCCGGGGAAGACACCCAGCTGGAGATGACACGGGTCCTGCCCAAGGATCCCGAAGCCCATTGCAGAGAGGTCCAGCGGAGGATATACAAACTATGTACATATGTGCATATGTTAACTAAGCCAATCACCTTTTTTTTTTCTTGTACAATATGAAACGTCCAGAAGGGTTATATTACCATTTCAAAAATTTCCTAAATTTATTTTCTTTATTCTAAAAATGAATAAAAGCCAATTACTGGCATATCCAGATAGATTGGGCATATTTCCTTATTTTAAAATTTCTTAAAGAAGAAATTATTATGTAAATTTCTCAAAGGGGCAAACATGTTAGATTTTATTAATTTTATTACAAATCCAAATTATCTTTTGATAAGGAAGATAATACAATTTTACCTTTATTATTTATTTTATTCTAAAATGAATAAAATCGATCACACACATATCTAGATAAAATGGGTGTGTCTAGTTATTTAAATTTTCTTTTGAAGAAGAAATTATTATAAATTTCTCAAAGAGGATAGGCATTTATATTTATTATTTCAAAATTTTCTCTTTTAAAAATAATAATAATATTTTATTATTTAATTATATTCTAAGAATATTAATTTCTTTTTTTATATATACTCTGTAGGAAGATGACGATTGGCCTTGGGGGGCGCTGTTTGAAAAATAACGGTTAGTTTTTGAGCGGGAGGCGAACGAAGAGGTCGATCTGGGAGGGAGCGCTGACATCTGGGGAGAAATGGTATGTTAACATCTTCTCTATTAATTTAGGGCATATTTAATATGCCAAAGAGGCATATTTATAGCTTATTTTAATAGGTAGGAAAAATTCATATTTTGTTCTTTGTATGAAGTCTTAGAGCCTGATAAAGAAATTAGATTTTATGTTCATTTAGTACTGCCCACAAACGAAAGTTTGTAAGAAAATCTACCAAGGTAGAACAAAGGCTCATGTTCCATTATGTTTTTTTGGTATGTTTGCAAATTATGGCATGTTATATATGTTGAGAAAGGCATATCTATGTTTTTAATAAGTAAAAAAAATTCATTCTTGCTTGAAATCCTTAAACAAAATTTTTTTTGTCCATGAAGAATGGTCCATGAAATGAAATTTGTAAGGTCCACTGAGATAACAATAAAAAAAACCTTGATTTATTATTTTAAATATGTGTTTGTGATACTTTTACCCTGAAAACAAAATGCACATTATGTATTAAACATGGATCTTTTGTGTTTGCTATATCCTATTACATGTTTTAGCCCAAGTTGGTATATAACTAAACAATGTTGTTGCTGAGCTAAGAGACAAAGTATAAGGTTAAGATGTCCTCGATAGGACCTTGTAAAGTGACCTAACAAAACGCTACATTATATGTGAATGATCCCAACCAGATATGAGCGTCTACTGATGTAGCGTCCTTCAGTGATCAGGATGACAGTGCAGACACCAATGAATGATGAACCCCTGAAGGAACGCAAATGTGTTTTCACTGCAGACGCCCTGGCCACGTTGTCCGCTACTGCCAGGACAGAAGGAGAGAGTATGAATAAAGATAAATTGGAATTCCCAATACGAGAGAGGTAGGAGCGTTGGGCAGTTTAATTATCTAGGAAAAGCCAAGAGCCCAATGACGACCTGCCAAAAAAATGTACGCCCTATCTATCGAAGCCCATCTCTGTACCCTGGTTGAGAGTTTCGTCGCCTGCTAGGAGATCCAGTTGTCACATCGTCGTTCCCGCCCATAAAAATAGGACATGCGACTATTTTTGGGAGTGAGGCTGTAGTTTTGGAAAAATCCTGCCTTGTCGATTACAGTAAAAATGAAAAATAATTACATTGATGTAAAAATAAAAAATAAAACTAAAGTACATAACCAATAGATTTACCAAGTTGCATGTTTGCAACTTTATGTTGTGCATGTTTTTTTTGTTGTTTTTTTTTAATGAAATGTTTCATGTTGTTGTGGATGTTTATATTTATTTTTGATGGGGATTTCACTTATCTACTTCTTTCAAGTGTTTATCTCGGGTTGTGTTAATGGTTGGTTTGTGCAATAACTTTATACCTTCTTATTATTAGAAAGTATTTATTGTCTTTATAATGTCTGATACATCTTTTGTTGTTTATTTGCAAACCGCCAAAGTGACAAAACAAATCAAAAAGGGATGAGGATAACCTGCGTCTTGCAGATTAACATTTTCATAGAAACATATATATGTAATGATCGGGACTTTTTGGGTGATTGGTTTTGTTGATTGAGTGATTGATGGTTGGTAGTAAGACCCTGTGGACTTACTTGATGGTTGATGTGGGCGCATTCGTTTTGGCTGAAATGGTAAAGTTTTCTCACAGGGGAAAATAACGAGACAGGACACAGGATTAGATTGAGAATAGGCCAGCGATCAAGGGAGAGAGGGGCTTAGACTATTGGCGTATTGGACTATTGGCTAGGCTGTTCACATATTGAACATTGGACTTATCTGGGTGATGAGAAATATGGTGGCGAGCTCCAACTTGTTGCGATGGTGCCGAGTTCTTAACTGATTAACTTGAGTCCGAGATTTAACTCGTTAACTCTTCAGTGCTCTCATTGGATCATTCTCGTTTCGTTGGCGGTCTCTGATTGGATCTTAGCTAGTCCTGCTGGACTCTGATTGGATCTTAGCTAATCCTTTGTCTTTATCATGTTTTAATATGCTCCCGGAAGAAGAAGGTTCTTGAACTCAGTTTTATTAGTTCCTGGGTAATAACTTTTGCTTCCTGGATAATGAAAACCTGCTAATGATTGGTTCTTCTCTGATGGCCTTTCTCTCCAGATTCGCTAGGCCTAACCTTTATTAAAATCTTTAGATCATACATTGCATACATATTGTGGTGGGGTTACATCTAGTTATATACAAATTATGACATATATACATACTAGCCGAGTGGCCCGGGCAACGCCCGGGTTTTACCCGACTGGACCCGGCTTCGCCTGTGTAGTGTTCGAGCGAGGTTTACTCATGAATGAATAGAGGCCCCAACTGTTTGTAAACTCAATGTAATGAATTTTCTTTCAGCAAAATGGAGATAAATTGCAAACAGCAATATCGAAAATGCTTGTGAAAAAATCTGAAATATAAGATCAATTTCACAAACACATCGAATGAATAGAGTGCATTTTTGGAGGAGTGGTCTAAACTGTTGATTTTTAAAAACCACGACCCGGGATCATCGAATCCAGTTTTGGGGAATTTGTTCTGAAAAAAAAAAAAAATTGCCCCAATGGCCCCTGAGTCTTGAAAAAGTCAAACCCCTCTAGTGAGTGCAAGTAACCAAACTGGGCTTTGGTATCTAAAAAATGAAAAAAAAAAATCAAAGGATTAGTGTGAATTAAGGGAAATGGGCCTCGCAACCTGAAAATTTCACTTTCTCCACTTCACGCTCGGCAGTTCAAGAAGAAACAGCCAGATTAAACATTTTTAAGGGCACCTAATCCGGCATGTACATCTATAGTTAAACAACTTTTTAAAATGTAATATATCTGCAATACTGTAATACCCAGACTTGGATTATTTTTTGTATTAAGTCATTGTTGGCAGCTTTAGAAAAATGTGGGAAATTAGATATTATTACAAAAGAATGTACTTTTTAAAATGGCATAAAATAATTAGGAAATTTGCATCATTTTCTAATAGTCAAGGGCAATGTTAAAAATACCAAAAAAGCAAGACCAAATAAAAAATAAACGAATTATGTGTGATGTCTCAATAACATAATTGTTACCTTATAAAGACAAAATTACTGAATGTATGCAGTACTTTTGTCTGAAGATGGTAACAATGCTGTTTCTGAAACCACACATAATTTATTTATTTGGATCTGGTCTTGCTTCCTTGTGATTTTTATCTATATTTCAAAATATACATCAATTCTTTTTTACCTAAAAAGCTTTACATATATATTGCCAAGACCATAAATAAAGGTAAAATGTCAAATGAGTTATTAATTAACCCTATATGGGTCAGGACAAGTGAAAATAAGGCCAACAATAGAAATATCTTTCAAAAAAATTAAATTTGAACGCTAGCTTCACACAGGGTACAAAATTTGCTACCAGCTACATGCGTTCTTTTTTTACTATGGTGTGATTTCCACAGGATGGATCTACATTATAATTTCTCCAGAGCTTAAGGTAGCAAACAGTACTTTCACAATAAATAAATATCAATGCCAAAAGCCAGAGTTATGATAGCATGTTGCAGTGTACTGTTGACCTGCAGGATAGGAAAAAAGCAATATTGTTTCCAAAGACTTTAAGTTGAAAAGTATTATGAAACGTTAAATATATTATACGTACTTTTAAAAGCATAAAAAAAGCTATCTTGATTTGAATAAATTTAGTCTAGAAACAAATATATACATATATACATATACATATAAAAATATGGTTGTACCATATAAATATATATGGTATATAATATAACCAATGACAGAAAAAAAATGTTTATACTTTTTTCAATAAATATACTTTTTACAACTTTAATAAAATTTATACGCACTCTAAATATAAGAAAGAAAAAAAATAGAATACTGTTCTAAAAATAATATACCTTATGAGATAAAATACTACACTTATCTTTAAAAATGTAGATCGTTATATTTACACTAATTAAAATTAAACGAAGCAAAATATATGAATAAGCTGCGAAATAAATAATAAATCCAATTAATTTAAATTGAAAAAATATTACTAAATGATTAAATAAAAGCTACCTTCTAAAAAGGAAAAGAAAGTTTTTCGAAATGCAATTTTTGTGCTTTTAGCCTAAATGTTAAACCAAAACCTCAACTCCCTACGTGCGAAATTTCACAATACAGTTTTAATTAACCCAGGTTCCGGGGGCGTATTTATTTGATAATGATCAATTAAAATTATTTTCAAAGATATATATATAAAAATAATAGATATATAAAAATAATCTTACCTTTTAAAGACACATTAATCGGGTAAAATTACAAAACAACAACGTGTAAAATTATTAACCAATCATATTCATTTATCGTCGCGACCAGTGCGCCGCCAAGCGGTAAAAGGCTTGAACTAAGGAATTTTGGTTTAACATTTTTTAAAAATAGCACATTAAACCTTTTCGTTTTTTGAATAGCCTATATGTTAAACGAAATCTTCAGCTACCTACATGCGAAATTCCATAATGATTGAGTCAGTAGATTTTGCGTGATGCGATAACAAACATCGATTTCGCATTTCATTTTTATAGATATAAAGGATTTATTGCTAGCTATATATCACCATCTTTTCTCTTCAAACACGAAATCTCACAGGAGGTCTCCTGGCTCGAGGTGGGTTCCGCCTTAGGACAGGACCTTCCTCTCTCATGGCTTCGGGGTCCAGCGAGCGAAGAGGCTCTAATGACTTTCCATCGTCTGTATCACTCTGAACCTCTGAATCTTGATCGACCGCTGGCTAGTTAGTCCTGGCGACAGCGACTCCATATAACCTCTGTCTCGTACAACCTCCGAGATTATGGCACTGGGACCTGCTCCTCTTGAGTTCTCGGGTTGACGCTCTCCATCTCCACTCTCATCCTCTTCACCATTCCTCCACCTTTTTCTAATTTGATCCCTGTGATAGGCCTTTACCTGTCCATGGATCAAAATGGTGTAGATTCTAGTTGCCTTCTTGCCCGCAATTTTTCCTGGGATCCATTTATCACCACCTCTAAAGTTTTTTTACCACACTAAATCATCTATCTGGAATTCTTCCAAATGGGTTCGCCGATCATACTTCATTTGCCTGGCTTGCTGGTCCCTAACTCTAGATGCCAAGCTGGGATGTATCAACGATACTCTGGTTCTACTCTGGTTCGAAGCGCACGCCCAATAAAGAGCTCTGATGGAGTCTTTCCCGTTGTCACATGCGGGGTGCTTCGATATGCCAGAAGAACTTTTGATAAGGTGTCTTGAATGGTATCCCCAACTTTTATTTTATTTTTATCCAGAGCAGTCTTAATTGTTCTAACCGCTCTTTCAGCCAAGCCATTACTTTGCGGGTGGTACGCCGGGATCAATGTTTGTTTAATTCCATTTCCTTCCAGAAAACTTTTCATTTCACTACAAGTAAACTGAGGTCCATTATCAGACACAAGTTCCTCCGGTAAACCATAGGAAGAAAAAAATCGCCGTAGTTGCTCAATGGTTTTGCGTGTGGTGGTCTCTCTCATTGGGATGGCTTCGATTCACTTTGAATGACTACCTACTACTATTAATAAATTGATGTTTTCCTTATTTGCAAAATCAATATGAATTCTTTGCCAAGGTCTGGTTGACCATCTCCAGGGTTGCCATTTTCCTTTATTTGGCCCATCCTGGGATTGCTGACAGCTTCTGCACTTATTCACCAAAAACTCGATTTGAGTATCTAGATTTGGCCACCAAAAATGTGATCTTGCTACAGCCTTCATTTTGTTCATACGGAATGAGTCTCATGAAGACAGTTCAACATTTTTATTCTGAGAGATGGTGGAATGACGACTCTCATTCCCCAAACCAAACACTCCTCATCTACAGTTAGCTCAAGTGTCCTTTGAAAATAAGGTCTGAGGTGATCAGCCACCATTTCAGGCCAGCCTTGCTGAGTATAAAATTTGGCCAATGAGAGCACTTCGTCTTTTTCAGTTTCCGTGGCAATTTCCTCTGCTGTGATCGACAATTCTTCCACATAGGATGAAGCATAAACATTATTTTGTCTTGGAATTTCTTCACAACCCACAGGAAAACGTGACAGAAGATCTGCATTCCCATGGTCTTGAGTTCTTCGAAATTTAATATCATAGGTATAAGCTGACAAAATAAGCGCCCAACGCTGCACTCTTGAAGTAGATAAGGTGGGGATTCCTGATCTTGGGCCGAAAATGGTCACCAATGGCTTATGTTCTGTAATAAGAATGAATTTTCTTCCATAAATAAATTGATGAAACTTGGTTACTCCATAAATAATGGCTAGAGCCTCCTTCTCAATCTGAGAATAATTATGTTCTGCTCCCGATAAAGTCCGTGAGGCAAACATAATCGGTCTCTCCTGGCCTTCTATAATATGTGACAACACAGCGCCCACTCCAATCTGCGATGCATCAGTGGCCAAACACAATGGCAAAGTCGTATCATATGGGACTAGCACCCTCTCAGAGGTAATGCAATTCTTGCACTTGTCAATGGCCTCTCCACATTCCTTTGTCCAAACACAAGGACGTTTTTTGTGAAGAAGCTCATGAAGAGGCTTTAAAAGCTCTGGAAAATTGGGTATGAACTTTCCATAAAAGTTAACTAAACCAAGAAATGATCTCTTAATTCAGAGATATTCGTAGGCGTTTTGGCTTTCTGTATTGCTTGTACCTTATGATCCAAAAGTCTGATGCCATCTCCCGTGAAAAGACGTCCTAAATAATCAATTTCTTTTGCAAAAATAGGCATTTTTCTTTCTTTAGTTTGATATTATACTTCGCCAAGCGAGCAAATATAGTCTTCAACAACGCCAGATGTTCTTCAATTGATGCAGTGGCTATAAGGACATTATCAATATAACAAATTACGCTTCCTATACCAGACAAAACCCTATCCATTACAGATTGAAAATAACTGGGCGTATTTGCCAATCCAAATGGCATTCTCTTAAACCTGAAAAGCCCTTTATGAGTATTTATCGTTAGCAATGGTCAGGTGTCTGGGTCCACCTCTAATTGCAGATAAGCGTTCTTCAAGTCCAATTTAGAAAAGTATTTTCCCTTGGCCAATGTGGAGAATAAATCTTGCTGTGTGGGAAGGGGATAGGCCGCAGTGTCCAAATATCTATTTAGAGTTACCTTGAAGTCGCAGCCAATTCTGATCTCTTTATTTTTCTTCGGCACTACAACCACTGGAGTGGCCCATTTACTGCTCGCCACCTCACATAGATAACCCTTAGCCACCATTTTGTCTAATGCTTCAGTAACTGCTGGCTTAATGGCGAAAGGCACCGGACGAGCCCTATGGAAAATTGGATTCACATCACACACGTTTACAGAAAATGTGAAACCTTTTATTGGTTCAGTTGTCTCCACAAATAAGGCTTGATTTTCCTTCAAAATTTCCTCAATGGTAATTTCGACAGGTATATGTTTTACCGCGAAACAGCCCAATTTCAATCTATTTATCCATTCTCTTCCCATCAAAGCCCTCTTTTCTCCTTTCACCACCAACGCTCTAAGTTTGTAAGTCATATCTTGACACTCCACTTTGACATAGATTTTACCCAGAATGGGTACCACGGCACCATCATAAGTTCTTACAATAATACTCGCTTTTTCCAATTTCAAATGTGGAAGACTATTTTTAAAATCCTTTTCCAATATCAGATATCAGTGTTAGACCACTACCGTATCCATTTCAAATTTAATAAAGTTTCCTTCTACTTTTAACTCCATCAGATACGGAGGGTCACTTTTTTGAGGCAAAATTAATTTTATACTCAGGTATCGTCACGCTTATAATTTTCTGGACATACTCTTCCTCCTCTTCTTGGTCTCCTATCTGATGTATATTTCCCCGCTGATTCTGATGTTGCCTTAGATTTCTTCTACTGCACCAACATATTGGGGGAATGTGTCCTTTTTATTACACTTAAAACATATCGCCTCCTTAAATCTACATGGTTCTTTATGCAGTTTACCACAATGTTTACATTTGCCATTCTGGAAATTTGATTCAACCTTGCGTTCCATCCTCAACTTATCCACACAATCTTCACCCTGCTCCAAATGAAATAATTTTGTATTTTTCTCGGCCGCTTCCATAGATAATGCTATCTCAATTACTTCAGACAAATAAATGTCGCCCTCCAACAAAATTCTATTTTGTATTTTGGCATTATATAAACCACAGACCATTTTATCACGTAAAGAATCCTCCAGAAAATTTCCAAAGTTGCACAAGGAAGCCAAACGCTTTATTTCTACCAAGTAATCCGAGATGCTTTCTTCCTTTAATTGCATTCTTTAAAAAAAATGAACCTCTCTAATACAATTGAACGCTTTGGAGAGAAGTGCCTTTTCAAGATATCTATTAGGTTATCACACACACACACACAAAGCCTTTATTAAGACATTAGTCTTATACAGATTCTCCGTACAAGGTGCAATATCAGGAAAAGAGCAGCACAGGAAACCAGTAGTTCCGCAACTATATACAATTATTAGTAATAAGGAAAAGTAAAATTTAATATGAAAGGTCGACCCCTCGATGTTTCGCCATCATTCTGAGGTGTAAGAACAATAGTTTCCAAGTTCTCTTTTCTCCCTCTTTACACCTACTGCCTTGTAAAAATTATATAGGGCCTGAGCAACTAGTCTGCTTGTTTGGGCACTGGTTAACATCATTTGGATTGACCTAAGTTGGCTGGTGTCTACCATTGAAAAGAATGTCCTTCTCTCCTCACTAATATCTTGGCATTCATAGATATAATGAGATAGTTCAGTTTTCATATTTTCTTTGCAGAGATCACAAATCTTATCACCCTCTTTGAAAATGTTTGTATGGTTTTCCTTGCAAAACGAATATAGTATTCTCTGTTGTGCAATATAGCGTTTTACTGGGAATGGAAAGTTGCTAAGTAAATAGTTTTCAATTCGGAATGAACTGTGTAAATACTTATAGTGGGGGTAGAATTTAGAATTCTCTATTTTTGCCTGGTCACTTTGAATAGATTGTTCTATTGCAATTTTAGTTATTAAAGGTATTTCTTGCCGGATAATCCTTGCATCGTTGCAGTTAATTAACCAAGAAAATCCTGTTGAAGAGAGTATGTTGGCCAAACTTTCCGCAAGTCCAATATATATATTTCTATTTCTTGATATCTCATATAGTTGAGCTAAGCATATATGGGGGAGTCGGCTGCTGTTCATTTTTAGAATTCTAAGCCAGAACCCGAGTGTAAGTTTCAGCACCGTAACTCCCAGTGACGTTCTTCCGCACTCCATACGTAGAATAAAATCAAGAGTATATCTGGGTAAATTTAGAAGTCTCCGTAAGAAATTGTCTTGTACCCTGTCAACCAAATAGTTTTGGTTGTTTGCCCAAATTGGAGCTGCGTAGCTATTAGGTTATCAAAGGTTTTATTGTTAGGTAGAATAGGACTGTGCACAAATTCTTCAAAACACCATATGTTTTACTTCCCATTAGGGTTAGGAGATAAGCCTTTTTCTTCTCATCCCCTGCCTCCTCCAATATGAGAAACTGTTCCAATTGTTCATAAAACGTTTCAAAAGTTTCACTTTCCTCATTATATTCTTTAAATTGGCGACTAGCCATTTTCTTTTATAACAACATATATATGCAATATATAAATTTATAATAAAACATAACTTCTTAAAATTTTCTTTTACTCTTTCTTAAATTTGCATCATAAAACTTTGCAATTTGTGTCTTTTAAAAATAACTTTCAATTGCATGCAAAATCAAAGATATTTTCTAAAAATATTTACTTCGAAATTCAAGGGTACTTACTCTTATATCCTCGTCGCCAAATGCAATATCTTTGTACATTTTTATTATCAGAAAATCTTTATTGTCTTTATAATGTCTGATACATCTTTTGTTGTTTATTATTTATTTATTTATTTAAGTAACCCAGGTTCCTGGAGCGTACAGAAGTCGCCAACTACCCGGGATGTCCTTCTAACCTAAGTCTTCTTGGATTTATATACAATGCCAGTGGAAGTCCAATTAATGAGGTGTTGCCAGGCAGATTTCTTTCTTGGGAGATTTTCTAGGGATGCTGGACATATGTTGGTGATACCTAGGAGAGTGGCTGTCTGGAATCTTTGGTATTAGAAGGTTGGGCAAGTGAAGAGGAGGTGGTCTACGGTTTGGTCTTCATCTTGGCAGTGGGGGCAAGTTGGGTCTTCTTTCGATACCGTTGCAAGGTCTGCCTGAATGTAGCCATGGCCGGTCAAGATTGTTGTGGAGGTAGATCCATGCTTGATGTTTCGAAGCATTTGGAGGAGTAGTTTCGGGGTAGCAGCAAATCTTCGTAGATTTCTGGTGGAGTAATCTTGGATGTAGAGGTCTGTCCACATTTTGAGGGCTATCTGTTCTTTTTTACCGCGCGCGACCCTCTTTGGGAGGATGGTAAAGGATAGTGGCAGATTAGAATGTGCTGCAGCCTTTGCCGCCTGATCCGCCAGTTCATTTCCTGGAATACCGCTGTGGCCTTTGATCCAGCAGAGTTGCACATTTGGTGAAAAATGCAGGTTGTAGATTATTTCCGCAATTAGTTGTGTTCTTGGGGGCCAAGACCTACATATGGCTGATAGAGCTGATTGGCAGTCTGAGGCAATGATAGAGTGTTCTTTTGGGAAATTAATGGTGATTTTTGTTGCGTAGAGAATGACAAGCAGTTCAACTTGGAACGCTGAGCACTCTTGGTGGAGTTTAAGTTGTATGGTTTGTAGAGGAGGTGGTAGGATGACTTCAGCCCCAACTTCTTCTGATGATTGGGATCCGTCTGTGTAAATGGTGGTGACATTTAGTTGTAGTGATTTGGTAAAATAGATTATCTTCCGTAATGGGGGATAGGGTAAAAAGGAAGGACTTGGGCGTGATTCGTAGTGGCCCGTTTTCAAAGTTTTTTTATATTCTATGTGAGCCTTTATAGAGATATCGAGTGCAACCCGTCAATGAGATAGCTGGTATTGTCGGTGTGCATGGACCACCTCTTATTATTGCTTTCGCATATTTGTAGTGGAGACTACTTAGCTTGCGAGCCCCATTTGTGTCATATGTACGTTTTCCCCAGACACCAGAGCCATATACTAGCGCTGGGAGAACGACTCTCTTGTAAATTTTGTGTCCGGAACTGAAGGTTGAACCAAATTGCCATTTTATGGTGCTAGTGAGCCTTGGGAGTATCCATCGGTATTTGAGTAAACTGTTATTGAGATGTTTAATAAATTGTCTCTTTGAATCAAAGGTAATACCAAGGATTTTAATTGTTTTGTTGATTGCAATGGGCTGGTCAAGAAGTCGGATGCTGTCCTTGTTTGGCCATCTTGGTTTGTTTCTGTAAAACATGCATGCTTGAGTCTTGTGGGGATTTACCAACATTCCATGCCTTCTGCACCATTGTGAGAAATTTTCAAGAAAATTGTTATTTGACATTTAGGAAGCTTTGGGGCCACCTGCACCATTAGTGTGAAATCATCTGCGAAGCCCACTAATTCGCTCTTTCTAGGTTTTTGCAAAGTAAATGCTTTTCTTGCAATCATATTGAAGAGGAAGGGACTTAAAGCCGCTCCTTGTGGGACTCCACGGAGTGACAGAATGTGAGCAGTGTGTCCCCATACGCTCTATAGGCCATTTTTCTATTTATAAAATAGCTGGTAATTAGTTGTAGTAATTCCTCAGGGCAGCTAACCTCTCGTAGGGCTTCAATGATAGAATACCTATGTACGGTGTCGAAGGCTCTTCTAATGTCTAGGCTGATAACTAGTGTTTTCTCCCCCTCTTCCATGTCCCTGTCTATGAATTGGTTTATTGCAGCTAGGGCGTTTTCGGCCGAACGGCAAGGAACAAATCCAAATTGGAGGGGTGAAAACCAATTGTGGCGGTCTGCTAGCCATTGTAGTCGAGCCAAAATGCAACGCTCAAATACCTTGGCTAGGGTGTTGAGGAGAGCAATTGGGCGGAATCTTTCCAGTGGGTTTTCTGCTGTGCTGTCCGGTTTGGGTATGAGGACTAAAAGGCCGATTTTCCAGGGTGATGGAAAATAGCCGAATCTTAAACACTTGGTAAAAAGTCCTGCAAGTAGTTTATGTAGGGGAGGACCTCCTAATTGAAGGCACTTTGCTCCAAGTCGATCAGGGCCTGGAGATTTCTTAAGTCCACAGCATTTGATGGCCCGAAGTACTTCAGCGTCGGTGAAGTCTGGCTCAATGAGGCCAGAAAACTGTATTAAGGGCCGGGGCTGAGATATTGGTGTGTCAGGCAGACAAAAGTGCTGCAAGATTTTTTCACACGTTTCCTCTGGTGTATAGGGGGTTCCGTCAGATTTTTTGAGCAGTGGAGGTCCTCTTTGGGTGCTTCGTCCTTTGGAAATATATTTGTGGACAGAGCTCCAAGCGGCTGAGGATACTTCTTGACAGAGGTTTATCCATGATAGGTGTTTGGCTCGTCTTATCTCGGCTCTCAGCCTGTTGTGACATGCTCTGTAGAGCCCTTTGAAGAAGTTTCTAGTGGGCGTGGATGTGCACTGCGAAAGGCGCCTTAGAGAAACTACTACATTGCGGAGTTTTGCTAAGTCTTTATTCCACCAGGGTTTTGATGGTCTGTTGTCTTTCTTTTTTCTTTTCATGGATATGTTGCAGGCCTCTTGAAGGATTTTGGTAAGAATATGCACCACATCATCTATATCCTGGTGTGTTGATGCGGCATGGAGACGTGAGACTGCATGTTGCAGAGAGGAGCCAAGGAATGCAGTGAAGGCGCTTCCACACACGTCGATTCAGCCCAGGAAGTATTTTGCGCTGGGGATATTGTATCTTGGATTGTAGTGAGGATCGGTAGATGGTCTGTGAATGCCATTTCAGGGAGGCATGTCCTAGTTGCTCGGGCGGCTAGGGAACTGGATGTTGTTTATTTGAAAACCGCAAAGTGACAAAAACAAATCAAAAAGGGATGATGATAACCTGCGTCTCTTGCAGATTAACATTTTCATAGAAACATATATATATATACATATTTATTGCTAGCTATATATCAAGCTATATATCAGTTTGAGTGTTATCTTGAGGAATAATGTAATGCCATTGAGTTAAATGTAATTTGTGTTTGTGTAGTATGCGGGTGCAGTGGTGTTAAGGTGGAAGTGAATGAGAAATTTGTGAAAGTGCTGTACATTTAGACTGAAACTGTTGGTTAGATTTTTTTCTTATTCAAAAAGTAGTATGATTGTGGTTTATCATTTGGTTATTATTTAAAATCAGTTCATAAATGATAGTTATTATATTATGCAGACATGGAGTGAGGTATATTAATTAATAAATATTAATAGGATGATATGTATGTAAAAATGGGGGGATGGTGAATTGGGAATTGATATGTATTGTAGTGCTAAAAAAACTAATTATTATTGTTGAAGATATTAATATGTGATTTTAAATGTTTCTTTTTGACCAGTACTTTTTTTTTGCCTTTTCCTAAAAAGCTTCTTCTTCTTCATTATTATTTGTTCTATATGTAAAGCTTTGTTTTTTGATACTTGAATGAACAAATTCAAGTTTATTATATTTTTTGTGTGCGCGCTTTTAAAGTTAAAACACAACAGGTTATGGACCCAACCACGCATTCACTGCGAAATATAACAAAAACGAAGCAAAGGTAAGCCTAAAAAGAATTCTATTTTGTTTATCACGTTAAAATTTATATTAGTAATGGCTGGAATGGATAATATTAAAATGGGTATGAATATTCCCAAATTGGAAGGATTAATAAACTGGCCAGAATATAAGAAAAATATAAAATTGCTTTTAAAAATAAACAAAGTAATAGGCGTTGTTGATGTGGACATATAGAAAGCCAATAAAACAAGAAACAAATGAAGAAAAAGAGGCATATGTAAAATGGGAAAGTGAAGATGCAATATCCCAATTGTTATTTACAACAAGTGTGATGCCTGATGTAAGTCAACTAATCATTCCCTGCTCAAGAGCTAAAGATATGTGGGACAAATTGTTAAGTGTCTATGAGCAAAGCTCTGGTCAAAGATTAGACATGCTCTATAATCAATTCTTTAATTTTAAGAAGGATCCTACAGTGATATTTCAAAGCACATTTCAAAATTAGAAAGTTTATGGAATGATATGCAAAATGAACTTACTAAACAAGAAAATTTGAAATTGCCAGAATCCATGCTGATGTGCAGAATCATAAACACCTTGCCTGATGAATATTTTGATTTTAAAAGTGTTTGGGAATCAGTGTCTAAAGAAGAACGTTCTGTAGACAATCTCACACAAAGGCTTCGGTTACTCGAAATAAGAATTCAACAGCGAGATGAATGCAGCACATCAAGTTCGACAGCACTAATGGCAAATGCATATGAAAATAAGCAAAATATGAAAGGAAAAGTTACCAAAAGTAATGAAAATTTTCAGAAAACAAGAGAAACAAGAGAATGTTACTTTTGTCATAGAAAAGGACACTTGGCCAAAGATTGTAGGTATGCAAAACAGAAGAAACTGAAGGATAAAGAAAAGGATGAAACTAAATTAAAACTTAATTCAAAATTAAGTGAAAGTTTAATCAGTGAAAGATTCAATGAACAAGATGAAGACATTTGGATTGGTGACTCAGGAGCTACTAACCACATTACAAGAAATGCACGTTTTTATACTTCTTATAAGGATTTTCCTGCCCAACAGACTGTTAAAGTTGGAAGTAATGAAAAATTGATAGCTTATGGAAGTGGAACTATAACAATTGAAACTTGTGTAAAAGGTAAATGGCAACTCACTACCTAACTGATGTATGGTATGTTCCCAATTTCAGTCGTAATGTGATGTCATTACAGTCCACATTGGATAAAGGGTTTGAAATGAAAATGGATAAAAAAGGTTGTAAACTTTTTAAGACAACAACTGGAGAAGTTATTGTAGAAGGGAAAAGACTACCAGGAGGCTTGTATGGTATGTTAATAACAAGTATCAAACCTTAAAATGCTGCAGAAGTCAATTTAGCCAAAACCCAAAATGTCAATATGCTACAACTATGGCATGAAAGATTTGGACATCAAAATAAAAGACATGTTCAAAAATGGCTTAAAGAACAAGGAATAGATGCAGTCATGGACAATGAACCTTGCGAGGCATGCATTTATGGCAAACAACATAGACTGAGTTTTGGATCAAGAGAACAATATGCTTCTACCCAACCTGGAAACTTGATTCATGTAGATGTATGTGGCCCTATGCAGGAGGTAACGAAAGGAGGGATGAGATACTTTGTGTGTTTCAAAGATGATTTTACAAAATACTGATCAGTGTATTTCCTAAAAGAAAAGTCACAAGTCATTGAAAAGCTAGAACAATTTCTCTTGGAAACAAAGACTACTGGACATATTGTGGCGAAGAAATATTTTATTATTTAATTTAATATTATTCAATGAAAATATATTCAACAGAGAGAGATTAAAAATATATATGTTAATCTGTATTCGTGAAATCATCTTTAAAATATTTCTTTGCTTGCTTGCTTAAGATTCTCTAGCTGTAAATAGTTTTGGGGGCTGACTTGTTAATAATTGTCGACTTGTCGCTGTGACGTCATCAATAAATACTTTTACATCTTAGGATATCTCAAAGCTTGATTTCTATGCTACAACTGGTGGAGAGACTGGACCGATACCCATTAAGAAATAAAAGAAAAATTGATTCTGTTGAACCAGAAGAAACTTCTATGAATGTAAAGACGGAAGCAGGTACCCAGGTAAGCAACTACGTTGTTCAACATCTGCCAAGGAACCCTTCCATTTTCTCCGGGGAGGATGGTGAAGATCTCCAAAAATGGTTAAAAGGGTATGCACGTGTGGCAAAGTACAACCATTGGGACGAAACCCTTTGTCTTACTAAAGTTTATTTTTATCTGTCTGGAACTGCTCTCAAATGGTTTGAGAACAACGAAGAAAGCATCCAGACTTGGAAGGAATTCACATCTCAATTAGAGAATGTGTTCGGAAAAAAAGAAAATTCAAAATTGCAAGCGGAGAAGAAACTTAAAACACGGGCACAATTAAAAGGCGAAAGTACCGAATTTTACATCCAGGATGTCCTGTGCTTGTGCAAAGAGGCTGATCTTCAAATGAGCGAGGAAGATAAAATCTCGCACCTCATGAAGGGGATAGCTGAGGAGCTTTATCAAGCACTCCTACCGAGGGATGTACAGAGCACCGAGCAATTCATTACAGAATGTCGCCGTGTTGAAGCGCTCCGTTGTAGGCGAGTTACCCCAACCAAGTACGAGCGCCTACCAAATGTAGCCTCTCTCTGTGACCAGGATGACGGAGAAGATCTGTCATCGCTGATCCGAAAAATTGTTCGTGAAGAGATAAAGCAAGTATTGGACTCTCCTCATGAGGAGCCTAAAATCGCTGTCATTGAAGATTTAGTGAGGGAAGAGATTGTAAAGACCTTGGCACCTAGATCAAAACCTACAATAAGTCCCCCTCAAGCATCCAGGCCTAGATACGAGGCCCAAACGATACGACCGCATTCTGAAACTCATTACCGAAAGCAAGGAAGAAGATGTGACACCAATGAATGGCGGACAACTGAGGGAAAGCCAATCTGTTTCTACTGCGGACGCCCAGGTCACGTCGTCCGCTATTGCCGCGACAGGAACAGGAAGAGACACAATGAGGAAAGGAGAAATAAATATTTACAAAGAAAGCAAGACGCAATGGAATTCTACAACTCTCAAACCGAATCTCAGGAACCCAACGATGAATCATCGAGGAAAAATTTCAGTCGCTACCAAATCCCTACCCCATATACCGGTCGAAACAGACAAAATTTCTCACCTGCTAGAAGATCAAGCTGGTCGCCCCGCCATGAAAATTAGATGATAGACCATATTGGAGGTGAGGCCGCAAAGTTAAGAAATCCTACCTTGCCGACCACAGTATAAATAAGAAAAAACTACATTGACGTAAACATAGACCTACCAAGTCCTCATGAAGAAGATATCTCAACTGAAAGAAGACATCCACCGCAGTCACCTGAAAATATCCCTGGCCATAGTACTAGTTCTTAAGACTGACGACGTAAGTCTCCTGCTGAGCATCGGGTCGATGCTCTTTATAGGAGGAGGCTATGTGGCGAAGAAATATTTTATTATTTAATTTAATATTATTCAATGAAAATATATTCAACAGATTAAAAAAATATATATTAATCTGTATTTGTGAAATCATCTTTAAAATATTTCTTTGCTTGCTTGCTTAAGATTCTCTAGCTGTAAATAGTTTTGGGGGCTGACTTGTTAATAATTGTCGACTTGTCGCTGTGACGTCATCAATAAATACTTTTACATCTTAGGATATCTCAAAGCTTGATTTCTACGCTACAATATAGTGAAAGAAATTCTCACAGATGGAGGAAAGGAGTTTGTAAATAAAGAAACCTCAAAAATTACAAACAAGTATGGTATTAATCATAGGATCACAATGCCATATGCTCCACAACAGAATGGTTCAGCGGAAAGAGAAAACAGGACTTTAATAGAAGCGGCTCGTTCAATGATATATGCCAAAAATATGAGCCTAAAGCTGTGCGCAGAGGCAGTTAACACTGCTACATATGTTTTGAATAGAACAGGACCAACACAAATTGAGGGAAAGACACCCATTATGAACTATGGTTTGATAAAAAACCAGCTGTTGATCATCTTCGAATATTTGGAACTGAATGTTTTGTTCATGTGCCTGATGAAAAGAGAAGAAAGTTAGATGCCAAAAGCGAAAAAGGTATTTTAGTTGGTTATTGCAATAACAAGGATGGGTATCGAATCTGGATGCCGAACTCAAACAAAGTTGTCACAAGTAGGGATGTAATATTCAAGGAAACTATACCAACATTTAGCCTTGATATTGGAAAGAGAAATAAGGAACTTTCAAGTAATCAGATTGATGAACAAAATGATACTCAAGATATTGAGAAAATTGAAAGCAATGTTCAAACATCAGACGTATACAATCTAAGAGATCGATCAAATATATCAAAACCTCAAAGGTATATTGATGCTGAAATAAATATTGCAGAAGGTCTTGAACCCAAGGCATACAAAGAAGCAATGGATTCTCCAAATGCACAGTTTTGGAAAGAAGCATTGAATGAAGAAATGAATTATTTAACGGAAAATGATGTATACGAATGCACAACATTACCACCTGGCCAAAACCCAATTGATTGTAAATGGGTATTAAAGACCAAATTGAATTCTAAAGGAGAGATTACAAGATATAAGGCAAGACTGGTGGCAAAAGGGTTTGTACAAAAGAAGGGTATAGATTATGAAGAAACATTTAGTCCTGTGGCAAGACATGACACCATAAGAACTCTTTTAGCAATTGCTGCTAATGAAGACTTAAAATTGGTACAGTTTGACATAAAGACAGCCTGGAGACTTACAAGATCAAATTTATATCAAACAACCTGAAGGATTCAATAATGGAACAGATCTTGTATGGAAATTGAAGAAAAGTCTCTATGGACTTAAACAGTCACCAAGATGCTGGAATCAGAAAATAGTCAACTTCATGAAAGAAAGATGTCTGAAGGAAAGTACAGCTGACCCCTGTTTATTCTTCAGAAAAACAAATGATCATCTACTCATTATTGCCATATATGTTGATGATGGAATCATTGCTGGTACAAATGAACAGGAAATCAAAGAATTTCTTGATGAACTAATGTTTTCATTTAAGATCACAAGTGAACCATTAAATTACTTTTTGGGTATCGAGATAGAGATAGAGCGGCAACCAGATGGGTCAATCTTTATAAATCAAAAGGCATATATAAAAAGAATTCTTGAGAAATTCAATGTCTCAAGCGAATAAAGTGGGAACACCAACTGATAATTCTACTGTTCCTGGGGAAGCAGAGATTCTAGAAAATGTTCCCTTTTGTGAAGCGATTGGTAGTCTGATGCATCTGAGCTGCTTAACAAGACCCGATATCCCTTTTGCATTGAATAAAGTTTCTCAAAAACTTGCAGCATCAAACAAAATATCTACTGGGTATGAGGGACATTTGAAATCTGATTAAGGGGAAGTGTTGAAGATATTAATCTGTGATTTTAAATGTTTCTTTTTGACCAGTACTTTTTTTTTTGCATTTTCCTAAAATGCTTCTTCTTCTTCATTATTATTTGTTCTATATGTAAAGCTTTGTTTTTTGATACTTGAATAAACAAATTCAAGTTTATTATATTTTTTGTGTGCTTTTAAAGTTAAAACACAACAATTATAAAACCTGTTTATCCAATAAAATAAATTTGGTTTGGTGAATGAAGTTTTATTAAGGTGATATATAATACACCTATCCCCCGATTTACACGGTACTTGTTTTACACGTTTTCGCTTTTACACGGTTTTCCAAATACTTTTTTTTTTGTTTTTATCGCACTATACTGAATGCTACTGTGATTGAACACATGCGCTGTGTACACATCTCATGAGGAATCCCGAGCTTATGTGCTGACTACATATTTTAACCTGTCAATGCATTTTATTTTTATTTCTGTGTACACCTACCCCCCCCCCCCCCCCCGATTTACACGTTTTTCTCAGGAACTATCTACCGTGTAAATCGGGGGATAGGTGTAATTGAAAATTATAAATATTAAATGTTATTATAACATTATAATGTTATACAATATAAAGGATTAAATGAAGTAAATTCAGGTATAAAAATTGGGCTTTAAGGTGTTAGGTGATTTGATATTATAATCAATAAGAGTTTATATATAAGATGTGTGACATTATAAGTAATTTCAAAACATTAATTGTGTTGAAAATGTACTAACATAGATGATTTTTAAAGAAAGCAAAAATGTAAGCAGACAACATAAAAATGAAAAGAAAAAAGTTAAATACTCGCACTCTGCTGGGCTTCTTTTGGGCACTTGGTTTGTATAGATAGGACTTCAGTAGTGTTGAGAGTCGAGTTGATCATGGTCAGTTCAAGCTTTGAAGTCACTGACGAGGGAGGGAGGGACGTGGTAGGCTGTGGTAGGCTTGGTCCGCTCGTGGTGGTGTACAGCGTTGGCGAAAATAATTGTTCCAGTGGGTTATACATTACTTCACTGCTGTCGGGATGGGTTGTCTCGCCCTTTTCTCAAACACCTGGGTATGAAGTTTTCTTCTGTTTTCTTTGTTCATTCTGTCAACTAAAAGAATTACTCTTGTGGTGTGATTTAAGAAGTAGTCATGGGTTGTGTGAGAAGTGATAAGAACGCACACAGGAAGTAGGATCCAGGAGAAAAACCATGAGAAGTAAATCTGAAAGGAAAGAGAAGTACCAAAAACCATTCTGGAAATAACTTGCATGGAGGACATTTCGTTGAGGAATGTGCCTTGATCATCAAATCCAGGTACTAATAAACCCTTCTCAGTAGATAAATTAGTTCCCAGTGAAAAGGGGAATGAGAAGGGACGTACTTGAAATTGTTTATATTTAGAAAGCTAGTATATGGTCACCCAGGGTTGCTCTTACCAGGTAACCTTCTCTTTCTCACATTCCCAAACACTTCCCACTATGGCAGCATGGACACAAGTGAAAAAGCCATCTCGATCCCAAGGTGTAACAAGTGGGGAAGATGCTTGATCTGAATAGAATGTGTTCAAATTAAAACTTGAAAATCGAAAACTATCACGCGGGAATGGGGATCCTCGAAAATGGATCAAATACTTGGAAGAAATAATATTTTTATTTTTATACGATGAGCAGATTACATAATATGCCGCCATGAACTTGATACAATCTTCATAAGATTAACCATAAAGGTTTGGAAATTAGAAACGTTAAAAGGTCGATTGATTCAGGACTTCACTGCTGACGTAACAAAAATGAATTTATGCTCTCAAACTAAATTGAATGCCAAAAATTAAATGAGTCAGCATTTTATGCAGCAATGCTGATTTGAATAGGGAAGATAAAGTAACAATAAAGTTTTTTGTCTGCGCGCTTCTTCAGCTCTGGCCACAAGTTCTCCAATGTAGTTGTCAGAGATCTCATCTGGTAGGTAAGGTAGGATATTCCCACACTTGATAATTATTTCCATCAAATTAGTTGATATAATATTCAACTCTTTCTGCCATCGTTTGAGTACAGTAGTATCTTCCTTTTCAATTCCTTTTAATTTTGTGAAACATGTGGAAATTCTTGGGCTTATTGCGAACTTGAACAAGGCGTCTTGTTGGGACACCTCGTGACCATAATATGCCAAAGTAACCCAGAACCCCACCTAACCTAACCATATCCCACCTATGTCCATCTAAGCCACAAACCTCTGGTGATTGCGAGGTGTCGAGATGGAGCCTGAAGCCACCTTTAGCCTTGGCAGCACTGAGCCAGAGACCGAGATCCCCTTCCTGTAGTCAAGCCACCTGACCTGTGGTGGATGACCTGGCCCCACCAACACCAAGTTAGTCTGAGATGGACTCAGACACCCCTTCCTGGTGGTCAAGACACCTGACCTGTGGTGGATATCCTGGCCCCACCGACACCAAGCTAGTCTGAGATGGACTCAGACACCCCTTCCTGTTGGTCGAGCCACATGTCCAATGGTGGCCGACTTGACCACAAGCCAGTCCAAGATGGACCCAGACGCCCCTTCCCTGTAGTCAAGCCACCGACCTATGGTGCTTGACCTGACTCCACCACGAGCCCTGAACCTTTCCCAAGCTGACCCCAAGATGCCCAGAATCAACAATAATAATTATATTTTTTAAATCATTTTTTAATTCAATATTTTCATAATTTTTATTATTATTTTTTTTGTGAATATATCTTTAATAATTTTATATTTAATTTATTTTTATCATTTTTTTTTAAGATGCCTTTTTAATTTTTTATTTTCATAGAGAGAAGAGTGATGATAGCCTTGGGGGGTGAGTTCAGCAACACTGGGAAAAGGAAGCGGGATATTTACATTCTTGGACATTTTTTTGATATTGACATTCACATTTTTTTACATTTTTTTTTCTTAACAAAAACTAGATTTTTTTTTTCCGAGAAGCAAAAAAGACTTGGAGTTGCGGAGGGCGGAGGCCGCTGGCTGCGGCCTGCCCCTTTTCGAATGTTGGACATGGGTGGCTGGGATGAAGAGGTAGGTCGGGGATAATGGGACTTTGGCATGTTAGGCCTTTTGTAAAAAGTATATATATAGTTTTAAAACTCCTCCCTTTTAACCTTATCTGTAGTTTTTTTTAATATATATATATATTTTTAATCTTATATATGTGTGTGATATCATTAATTAATATAATAAAAAAATGTTGTACATTGAAAGATTTTATTAGTCTGAATAAAAATTTGTCTAACCAAAAAAATTGATTGGTTAATTTCCCTTTTAACATTTATTGCTAGCTGGCACAGCTTTAGGTCTCTACATGTGCCATAGATGAATAAATTTGTGGTCTGCTTTTCTGCAGCCACTGGCGCCCTAACATTTGGACATGTAGAGATCTGGAAATAGTTATTAAAAGTATAAAAATCATCACGATCTTAACAATGAAGACCAAAGCAGGGCATAATTATGTTTATAATTTTCTTCTTCCATTATACCTAAAAAAATATATGAAATGCTCTCGATACCATTTTACAATGTCGCCCGCCGCGGGGCTCGAATTATGTATATAATTTTCTTCTATTATATTTAAAAATATATACATAGTGAAACGCCATTAGGGCTAAGTAAAACGCGACCTCTGAGATAAGAATCAATACCCAGGGAAATGAGACTAATATAATATTTTTTTCAATGTACACAGAACAATTATTTTAGGTAATTATTTATATTTTTAAAAAAACTTGCATTTTTACAAGCAAGTTTGTGTTTTGAATTATTTAAAGTGATAAAAATTATCCAATATCCACTCTGTAGTAAGTAAACAAATCTAATGCTTCTTCTAAAACTTGTTTTGGTGAGTTTAAGTTTAATTTTTGTATGTTTTAATAAACATTTATTTTTAATACTTTATACACTGCGTGACATTGAAAATGGAACACCAAGAAATAGTGGCCAGAAAATTATGCAAATTTCAGGGTAGACGCGCCTAACCGAGTTATGCAAATGATGTAAAATGCGCAGCTCTCGTGCGCACATGGAGTAAGATATAAGGGAAGGAACTTGCAGAAAGGACAGTATTCGTGTCGTTATTTCTTCAAGGAAAATAATTGTAGAAATTTTGTTCTTGTGTCAAAAGACACGTGTAATAACAGAGAATGCCAGGTCATCGTAAACGGAGGCAGTTCAAGCAGACAGACGCTTTTACGAGGGGCATGGTGATCGGACTGAAAAGGGCAGGTTGGTCCATACGTCAAATCGAAGCTGATACACACCTTGGTGCGTCCACGGTGCACCGACTGTGGAGAAGATGGTTGGAACAAGGAAATGTGGCAATTTATAGGAATGTCGGTGCAACCAGAGTGACGTCAGCACGTGTGGATCGGCGTATCCTTCGACAAGCAGTGGCGGCCCCACAAGCCACTTGTACCGCCATCCTGCAACATGTACAAGACACCCTAGATCATTCCATCTCGACCAGAACCATTTCCCGTCGATTGGTTGCTAATGGCTTGCACTCATGCCGTCCGCTAAGAAGACTGCCATTGACCCCACCGAATAGGCACCAACGTTTGGAATGGTGCCGGGCTAGATCGACGTGGATGACGGAATGGCACAGGGTCGTGTTCTCAGATGAGTCGCGTTTCTGCTTGTCCAGTGATAGTCGCCGTGTACGCGTGTGGCGTCGACGTGGAGAAAGGTCCAATCCGGCAGCAATTGTGGAACGCCCCACCGTGCGACAACGTGGAATCATGGTTTGGGGCGCAATCGCGTATGATACCAGGTCACCTTTACTTCGTATTCAGGGCAATATGACGGCCCAACGATACGTTGATGATGTGCTGCGACCGGTGACACTCCCTTACCTTCAGGGGGTACCCAATGCCCTTTATCAGCAGGATAACGCCCGACCGCACACTGCTCGCATTAGCCAACAAGCTCTGCAAGATGTACAGATGCTTCCCTGGCCACCGTACTCTCCTGATCTCTCACCAATCGAGCACGTCTGGGACATCATTGGACGCCGTTTGCATGCCTTGCCACAGCCGCGTTCAGAAGACGAACTGTGGCAAATGGTTGAGAGGGAATGGAGAGCCATCCCTCAGGACGCCATCCGTACTCTGATTGACTCTCTACCTAGACGTGTTGCTGCGTGCATCGCCGTCCGCGGTGGTCCTACTTGCTACTAAGCCGACGCCGTTCTCGCTCTGTATTATGACTATCATTTTGAAATAAAGATCACTTATTGTTCGTCCCTGTCTCTCTCTGTCTGCCGAGTTTCATCACTTTCTGGCCACTATTTCTTGGTGTTCCATTTTCAATGTCACGCAGTGTACTTTGATTTACGGTATTATGATAAGTGGGAGTTTGGTAAATATAACAACCGTTATTTTTAATTTACAATGTTATAGCTTCGTCGATTGGTATATTTAATGCTGTATTTTAAAGAATGTTAGACAAAGAACCACGCTAGGCCTAGACGAAATTCGAGCCATGATTGGCAGCTTAGTTTAAATTTAGGACTCAGTGCAGAAAAACAACATCTGGAGTCACCAGATGTGCTGGGATCAAATATAAATTTTGGCGCTAGGAAATGATAACACTGACGTCAAAATTTCTCCCCATTCTTGCTCACGATTGGTTGAAAATGCCCAAGTGACCCCAGCCAAGTCTTAATTATTAATTAATTAAATTTAATTACCATTTCTATCTTTTTAACAGAAAATACACGTTTATATTTTCAAATATTATTGAAAATACACTAATAATAAACCTGTTTCATACATTTATTATATACAATATTTTATTTAAATTCATTTCTGTTTGTAACATTTAGATGTTTTAAAATATATTTACTTAGAAGAAAATATGATGTTAATAATTTTTAATTTACTTTAATATGAAAACTATGACACAGTGTCATAATAAACATATAACAGATGTCAATTTCAAATGACTTACCATTATGTAAGAAATTGGCAGGGAGGTTTTCCTGGTTACATATACCCAGATCTAATAATTTAATTCATGAAATACATTTCATTAAGTTTACCTTTATTTATAAACCAGTTGATAGTTTAAACCAATTAGAAGCTCATTTATTTTTAGACCTAAATGTCTTTTTTTTTCATATTTATTGGTTGAAACAATTTTCTAAGGCAATTTATTGAATAAAAAGGCATGTTTTCTTTTCAAGTGTTTGAAATAACAAAAGCTATAATTATTATTATCTTAATAAGGTATTTCAGGAATATTGCATATGAGTGTATGAAAAAAATGCATTTCTTGACATTATTTTTGGTTAATAATGATTTTCACTTATAGAAGTGTTAGCATGCCAATGGTCTGCCCTAGGGGTACTACATGCTTGACCTACATGATTAAGCTTTTCATAGTATAAAGGAAATATTTACATGGTATGAACAAGTTAAATTTAGGGTAAAAGGTTTTTATATTTAAATTTTTTTAGGGTAATTTCTAGATTTTTTGAACCTTTTTTTTCTTTTTTGTTTGTGTAAATTTATCAAAATGTAAGAGCATTTGTGCATCCTTTTTTTTTTTTAAACTCAGCCTTTGTTTTTTAGTAATTTTATAAACTTTTATTTTAGTATAGATTTAAGACCTACTTTTATGATTAAAGAGATATCCATTTCTTCAACTAGGAGTTAAGATTTTGTGTCTCGGACAGTGAAGCACCTAAAAGACGAGATTTAGGCTCTCTTGATATCCATCACTGTGAGCAATCTTTATGAAGCAATGTTGAATTAGTTGGATAGTCAGTGTAGTAGTTTTTTTTAAATAGGACTCTAGGATTTATAATATGGTCTAATTTTTGAGGATTTTTTCTTTTTTTGTTGTTTTCTCTTTGTCGCTTATTGTAAACACAGGATGGATGGGATACAGGCCCTCTAGATAGCTTTTACAGTAAATGATAATATATTTTTTTAGGTTAAATAGATAGGATTAGATGAATATTTGAAGATAGGACTTCTATTTTTTTTATGAACCTTGCACACTTTTTTTTTAATGTTATATTACTATTTTGGGTACCGAATGACCAAATTGGTGGTAATTAGTACAAGTTTATTTTCTTTTGTGAGTTTATGGAGGTGGACCATAACTAGATTTTCTTTGGTATAGAGCACTTGTGCTTATCTCCCTGAATTTAGTTTTTGAATAGTTGTTTTGTTTGTTTAATGTTCAGGCAGTGCTTTTGATTTCAAGTTTAGTTTGAATGCACCCGCAAATGTTTTTTTTTTTGTATGAATGAAGGGTAGTGAATGAGATATCAAACTTCAAGCCAGCAGTATGTTAGACCTGGACAAATTTAAATATTGGTGTAGGATAGGATCTTGTAACTTTATACAAAATGTGTTAGGACCTTAATAGTTTGATCTACCACCAGGGATCTGTAAACTCACTGACAATCTGATAAGTCTGCTTAGGCAGAGTTTCCTCACTTCATGTGGAGGTATAAATTTGATTTCAATTTTTTTTCTCTTTGTTTATATATGTTAGGTTCAAACTTATCTATTTTTTTAACTGAATTTTTTTACCCTGGATGAGATATAGGCTCTCCAGCTAAGTTTCTCTTTCTGTGAAGAAAGCACTCGCATGGTTGTGGGAAATGTCATTTGTCATGTGCTCTGGGAGCACACACTGGATGTCAAGGGAGAGAGTCCCATGATTCCTTTTCTTCTGACTGCTCTGGGAGCAGCAGTTGTGTTGAGACCATGTGAAGGTCTTTGTTCTCCGCCTGAAAGCCCCGAAGGTGTGAGAAGCTCTAGCTTCGGGCAGCTAGAGGACAAATGGCATAATCCCATGTAAACTAACAAGTACCTGAGTGTCAGTTTGTGATTATAGATTTGGTCTTCAACCTTGAATACCGGTTCGAAATAATTTTTTTAAAAAAGTTTACTATAAAAAAGTAGGGTAATTTTTATGTGTGTTTTAAGGTCATTAAAAAAAAAGGGAGGTATATATATATACCTTAAGGTTAAGCTATAGGTTTGGTTTAATATTTTTGTGAAGCAGGATTTTTTTTTTTAACAAAGAATGTTTTCAGTTATGTGTGGCCATGCGAGGTCAATGTATAGAATAGTTTAGGTAGACAACTAGTCTAACCATGTAAAAGGTTTCAGTTCAATTTTTAATCAAAGATTCAACTAGTTTTACCAGAATGAGTTGTGTGTGGGATCAAAGTGTTTTAAATTACTGATTTGAATTACCCTATTAAATATTAGTAGAAAGAAGCGCATTAAATTTGAAACTTGTCTTTGCCCCCCCCCCCCCCCCTGATACCTTTATGTATTTTAGGACTTTTTTTTTTTTGGCTGTTACATTATGAAAAATGCATATATTGGATAATTGTTATTATTTGAAAAAGAAAATGAATTGCATTTGCATACATGTATACCATAATATTTTTTAAATTTGTAGATTTATGATTTTAGAATTTTTGAGTTTTTTTTTTATGTAGATTCATCACTTCACCTTAGCACCCAGGGTGGATTTGAGTGATTAATTAATATTTGAGTACAGTAGAACTCCTCAAATTCGGAAAGCTTGGGGCGCAAGGTATTCCGAATTTGAGGATTTTCCGAATTTGAGAGAGTTAGATTTGTGAATATTTATGTGGCATAAATAGGCATTTAGATGACTGAGACAAAGATTTTGAAGCATATGAACAATTTTAGGTTGAATATTATATGTACATTACATAATTTTAATTACGATTTTTAATCAAATGTTCCTTGACTTTTATGAGTTTTGAGCATGAAACCGATGAAAAATAGTAAAATATTTTATTATGTATGTAATGCAATTGATGGCCAAGTAAGTTATGGCATGGCAAAGAAGTTGCTGATTGTTGTCTGTTTCTTTGGCTTGTTTAACAAAGCTTCTTCTTCTCTCATAAGCATAGTTCGAAGACTATTGATGGTGTTGTAGCTTGCAAGCATTTCTGGTTCAGTGCGCTTTTCCAAATATTTTAATGCAACATCCAAACTTTTCAACGCTTCGCATCTGGGAACATCCGGCTCCAAACTGTCTTCAGTCTTTTTTACTTGAGAAAACTTTTTGACATCTTTTTCGGTAGAATCAACAAACTTTGTAAATTTAAGCTCAGACTTTTTTATATCATAAACAGTTGTCTTAGAAATTTTATACTTTTGCATTATCGTTGTATAGCTTAATCCTTTTTTAATGTCACTAAGAACATCTAACTTTTCACCAAGCTTAAGAATTCGGTACTTGCCTCGTTTTTGCCGCTCCTCTTTGGATGCCATTTTGTTGAAGAACAAACTTGTAAATGCAAAAAATTGAGAGTTGAATAAAAGAATTTGAAACTTACAATGTCAGAAAATGTTTGATAATTTGAACTTTAGGTGAATCAACTTTGCAATA
This sequence comes from Cordylochernes scorpioides, assembly GCA_030710605.1. NCBI lineage: Eukaryota > Metazoa > Arthropoda > Arachnida > Pseudoscorpiones > Chernetidae > Cordylochernes > Cordylochernes scorpioides. The sequence continues at coordinate 68,456,366 of CP092881.1, read as the reverse complement.
AAAATGCGTGAATGGCTTATGACGTAATAATGCTGCCTTCTTATTGGACAATATCCTAAACTAAGCACAAAGGTCAAATGAAACTGTTGATTTATTTAAGCTTTTAAAAAAGGGGATAAACCCCTAATTAGCGATTATAAATAATCGGTAAAAGTATATTAATTAAACACTTAAATTAAAAATAAATTACTAATAAAAATTAAATTAAATAAAATAAAAGCAAAGCAAAAGTAAATAAAATAAAATAATGTTGAAATATCAACAAAATAAAAGCATGCGAAAATTGATTTTTTGTATGTAAAAAAAAACATTACAATACTTTCCGAATTTGGGAGTTTCCGAATTTGAGAATTTCCGAATTTGAGGAGCTCTACTGTATAGATATACTATTTTTTGTAGTAAATATTTTCTTTTATGTATTTTTTTATTTTATTAAGTTTCCTCACTCGGTGTTGGAAATTAATTTTCCTTTTTATTTTGTAAAATTAATTTTTTGGCAGGGAGGATTGTTGGGACACCTCGTGACCATAATATGCCAAAGTAACCCAGAACCCCACCTAATCTAACCATATCCCACCTATGTCCATCTAAGCCACAAACCTCTGGTGATTGCGAGGTGTCGAGATGGAGCCTGAAGCCACCTTTAGCCTTGGCAGCACTGAGCCAGAGACCGAGATCCCCTTCCTGTAGTCAAGCCACCTGACCTGTGGTGGATGACCTGGCCCCACCAACACCAAGTTAGTCTGAGATGGACTCAGACACCCCTTCCTGGTGGTCAAGACACCTGACCTGTGGTGGATGACCTGGCCCCACCGACACCAAGCTAGTCTGAGATGGACTCAGACACCCCTTCCTGTTGGTCGAGCCACATGTCCAATGGTGGCCGACTTGACCACAAGCCAGTCCAAGATGGACCCAGACGCCCCTTCCCTGTAGTCAAGCCACCGACCTATGGTGCTTGACCTGACTCCACCACGAGCCCTGAACCTTTCCCAAGCTGACCCCAAGATGCCCAGAATCAACAATAATAATTATATTTTTTAAATCATTTTTTAATTCAATATTTTCATAATTTTTATTATTATTTTTTTGTGAATATATCTTTAATAATTTTATATTTAATTTATTTTTATCATTTTTTTTAAGATGCCTTTTTAATTTTTTATTTTCATAGAGAGAAGAGTGATGATAGCCTTGGGGGGTGAGTTCAGCAACACTGGGAAAAGGAAGCGGGATATTTACATTCTTTGACATTTTTTTTTTGATATTGACATTCACATTTTTTAAAATTTTTTTTCTTAACAAAAACTAGATTTTTTTTCCGAGAAGCAAAAAAGACTTGGAGTTGCGGAGGGCGGAGGCCGCTGGCTGCGGCCTGCCCCTTTTCGAATGGTGGACATGGGTGGCTGGGATGAAGAGGTAGGTCGGGGATAATGGGACTTTGGCATGTTAGGCCTTTTGTAAAAAGTATATATATAGTTTTAAAACTCCTCCCTTTTAACCTTATCTGTAGTTTTTTTATATATATATATATATTTTTAATCTTATATATGTGTGTGATTTCATTAATTAATATAATAAAAAAATGTTGTACATTGAAAGATTTTATTAGTCTGAATAAAAATTTGTCTAACCAAAAAAATTGATTGGTTAATTTCCCTTTTAACATTTATTGCTATGTGGCACAGCTTTAGGTCTCTACATGTGCCATAGATGAATAAATTTGTGGTCTGCTTTTCTGCAGCCACTGGCGCCCTAACATTTGGACATGTAGAGATCTGGAAATAGTTATCAAAAGTATAAAAATCATCACGATCTTAACAATGAAGCCCAAAGCAGGGCATAATTATGTTTATAATTTTCTTCTTCCATTATACCTAAAAAAATATATGAAATGCTCTCGATACCATTTTACAGTCTTATTTAGGAAGAATCTTCTTATTTTTCTTTCCTCTTCAGTGAAATATGGCGCAGTATATTTTCAAATAATCAGGCAGTGTTGACCAGACCATTAGGTTAAACTTAATGTAGCTCCCCCTGGTGGTAGTGACTTTAACTTCTGCTGCGGGCAAGCCCTCGTGGTGGCAGCAAGAACTAATAGCCACCCGCGGTCACACCGCAGTCCATCATCTCTTTCACCTTTGCAACACTAGCACCCACAGATTAAAAAAGTTATGGGTTTTAAAAACAAATTAAAGGAACATGGGACCTGGGCATCCCTTTGGGTCTTCTTGGGGAAGTTCAAGGCTATTGGTGGAGCTGGTGTTTGGCATGAAGATCTTCCACTGTGATCAGCCACCTTGTGTTTGTGGGTTTCCATAAATAAAATGCATTTAGTTATAGTCCATGCTGACCTCTGGCTTGGTGCTTGTAAGGTCAATTCATCCATAACAGGTCATGTCGCTCGGCCACAGAGAAGGGGCGTTTTAATCTATCTCAGACTCTGGTTTGGCTTCAAGCGGGACAGGTTCAGTTTAAATGGGGGTTTGGGTGTTTCATGTGTCATTCTTATTATATACACTGCGTGACACTGAATTTGTAACACACCAAGAATTAATAATCAAAAAATTGTCAAAATATGCATAAAGAGATTACCAGTAAGGAAGAATAAATTATCTTTATTATAGAACAGAATACACCTATACACTGAGCGACATCACCTTCCACTCAATATCTTGTGGACCATGGCGGGCGGTTATACAGGCAGCAACATGTCTTGGTACTGACTCAATGAGCATGTGAATGGTTTACTGAGGGATGGATGCCCATTCCCTGTCAAACTATCAGCCACAGTGTTCATATTCTAAACGCTGCTGTGGTAGAGCACGCAATCGATGTGCAATTAGGTCTCAGACCTGTTCTTTAGGTGAGAGATCAGAAGAGTCTGGTGGCCATGGAAGCACCGAGGTTTCATGCAGGGCATGTTGGCTGATGCGTGTTGTGTGATATCAGCGTTATCCTGCTAGAAAATGGCATTTGGTACCGCCTAAAAGAAGAGTAGCGTCACTTCTGCAGTACATCATCCAACTATCATTGGGCGATCATATTGCTCTTATTAATTATCAGAGGTGATATGCTTTCATAGGCGATTGAACCTGTCACTAAGAAGGCACCAAATTCTTACTCAGTGACTGCCATTGCTAAAGCAGAAGACATGCTCTTCTAAGAATACTACCCTGAGCCAATCTTCAGTCCATGTGGCTCTATACAGAAAATTTTTCCCGCGTTGGGTAAATGGCAGTTCTTAATGGCCGCCATCGCCATGAGCGTAAGCCGCAGGCGACCAATCTACATATAATGATTCTGGTCGATATGAAAGAAACAAAAGTGTCATCAAAATCAAAGCACATCCATCAAGATGGCTACAGAAGTGAACTGTGGGGTCGCCAACACCATGGGCACGCGTGATGACTTCACTTTGGTGACCATATCAGCACTTCTAAATAATGCCACATTACCTTGTTCCAACCATCTTCGCCTTAGCCTGTGCACTGTGGACGCGCCGAGATGTCCATAGAGATTTGAGGTATGATATGGGTCAACCAACCCTTCTGAGTCCAATCATCATACCTCTCGTAAAATTCTGTCTACTGGAACTACCTCATCTGGCGGTGGCCTGACATTCTCTGCTATTGAGCGTTTTCTCTAAGTCCAAAAATATCAAATACCTACCCTGTCAGTCAGAGAGGTGCGAATCTTGGTAAATTTTATTTTATTATTAAACATTCGCTTATATTTCAATCAGAATTCGCAGAATAGCTGCACTATTTGCAGTATTTACATAACTCTATGAACAAACTTTACCCTGAAATTTTTATATTTTTCTACCCATTATTTTTGGTGTTGCAAATACAGTTTCACGCAGTGTACATCATAAAGGTCATGAAGGTTTCCTAACAACACTGGCGATGGATAATTATCTAATCCAAAGCTTGTGAGATGTTTTAGTCCTCTCTCTTTTAACCTGAGAAGTATTTTAAAACAATATTTATCAAATTGCTAAGGGGGTTAAGTTGGATAGCATCTTGTAGCGGGAATATAGGAAATTATCAACATAAACAGTAGTTAACTTTACTTGAGAAAATCTTAAATGCTTCAATTCTAATGCTGTAAAATGTCTCAAATAGACCAATTTAAATTAAAATATTTCGATAAACTATATTTTTTTAAATAAAAAAATCGATCAAAAAATGAAAAATTTGTAATTAAAGTTCAAATTATTGTTATTAAAAAATTAAAAGTGTCATGAATGTGTAAAATGTTGATTAATAAGTATAAAACATTTTGACCTGACAATTTTATAATAAAATATTTCAAGAGTTATATGCTGAGATATACTTGAAAACCAAACGTAACGGAAAAAAATAAAATAAACACATATATTTGTAAATATTAAATTAGTAAAATTCCTCTTATTTTTAGATTTAATTGAAAAAAAAAAACCTTATCATAGAGAAATAATGATTTAAAAAAAAACACTTATCATCACATTGATATAACCCCATTTGCAACCATTGTAAACAATGTAAGCAGATATATACAAATGATTAAATAGACTACGTCTTTTTAGAAGAAAGCCGAAACATACAACAAAAGATCAAATAGACAACATGTCGTCCTTAGCAAATGATGAAGCCATAATGGCTACCAATGATGATGCTGCTAGTTGCAAACGTTTTGCGATCCAATTAGGATATTGGAAGGATCCTTTTCTTGAACATTTTGTCAAAGCTGCAGAAAGAAAAGCGCCGGAGATAAATAGGGGGTATTTTGCAAGGGTGGCTGGTATCAAACTTCTAATAGATCAATTTATTGAGGTAATATACAAGTTTCTTTATACCTAACCTTTATCAAATGTTGATAACAATTTTTGTGTTTAGAAAACGGGAATGAATTGCCAGATTGTCAACTTGGGTGCTGGCTTTGATACTTTGTTTTGGCGTCTTAAATTGGAAAAGGTGAACATTAAAAGCTTTGTTGATGTTGATTTCCCGGCTGTCACCTCCAGGAAGATTCATTATATAAAGAATAGAAAATTTTTGCTTGACCTCTTAGTGCAAGAAGGTAAGTGAATTCAGACATATAAAATAGTACATTTAGATTACAGCCTGCAATAATGGAAATATCTTTATTTACAGGGCTGCTAACCAAAATATAAATATTTATACAATCTGTCAAATGTAACCAATGTAATGCCACATATGTAGGAGAAACCAGTAGGACAATAGAGACCAGACTAACAGAACACGAGAGAAACATAAGATACAAAGACAATAGATCCTTAATATATAAACACACCAGCACCACTGGACACACATTTAATCTCAAACAAGCATTAGCCCATTATCATGACATAGAAAGTAAGCAACGATTATTCCTGGAAGCACTGGTATCAACAAAAATAAATAGCATCAATAGAAAAATTGACCTCCCAACCCAATATAACAATATCCCTGACAAATAATCTAAATATTAATAATTATTGGAATGTATATATATTTAATCCCAGTATAATATCTATTACTTTAGCTGGAAACAGTCTGATGCACGCCCACACATGCTAATAACAAAAGTTTTTCAATTATTCTGTATAAATATTACTTAGAGAGAGATTGTACATAGAAGCCCGTTGAAGAACAGTATATTTGCTCGAAAGCTTGCAAATTTAAATTAAAAGAAACATTTTACCTGATATTGATTTTTACTTTTTCAAATAATTTTTGGGTAACTATTGCTCACAATATTAAGCCTATTTAATTTGAAACAATTCAGCATAAGAAGAAATCTTGCAGTAGATTCATGAGGAAGTCTTGAAACAAGCTTAATGGCTTACTAACCCAAATATGATGTGATGTGTTGACATACCATTATAAGGTTAGGTTAGGCAAGGGTTAGTAAACCAGTTAGGTTGCTCTGATTGCTCCCATTTCATGATAAGGCACAATTTGGATTATCCCTATATATATATAAAAGTCGGTGTATGACGGTGATGATGTTGACAATGTTGTTGCCGAAACATCACACACTAATAAATTATTTGGATTAGGTCTTATTTTCTTTTATTATAATCTATAATCCAAATTATGCCTTATCATTAAAGAGCTAGTGATGACCTTGCCAAAAGATGCAGATCTTCCCAATACTGGCCTTAACAAGAGGGGATCACAATTGATACCATAGATATTTATGGAAAAGCTTTAAGGTACTACAATGTACTATACAATACTAACCTCTACACTCCCACTAGAGGCCACCTCTCTACAAAGAACAACTCTAATCACCAAAATCACCATTGTATTATTCAGTTACTCACACTGCTTCAAGAAGACACCTCTCTCTAAAGGACACAGAGTTGCAAAGTCTCTTATAAAAAAGAGTAAGTGTAAAATTCAAACTGCTTTTCAAATATGTAGACATGTGGTGCACTTACAGTAAAAGCAGTCACCAACTTCTACCCACCATGATTATCATGGCCTGTACCATATGTACTAGGAATAATAAAAAAAAAAAAAGGTGGTGGTGGTATTGCTTATCTCCATGGTTAAACCAATTCCTGAAGTCCACTCCTCTCCAATTTTACAATGGTAGTTATAGGCCTGGAAAATAGGTCCTCTATTGTCAGTTCTGAGCATGATATGTTCCGGAGAAGCTTCCACACTATTGAATTTCAAGCAGTTATTAAAGATTTTTTGTCCCAAAATAGGTATATATATATATATATAGAGGGTGTAAGCTCACTTACAAAACTTTCTAACAAATACTAAGGTGAAATGCTAAGGTTTAGCCAATTGATGTGCAGCATTGCTCTGTACTTGAGAATCACTTGAAGTCTGAAGACAGAGTGTAAAGATGTGAGAATAGAGCCTGTGTATAGATCTACCAACAAGTGGTGTGGGACAGATGACGAGGTCCAGTACTCCAGCAGTGAGATGCACTGCGGCAACTACCACCTGGTGGGCGGGGACCTGCGAGAGCTGAGTGAGCTGGCTGGCAGACTGCTGCCTCTACTGGACTCCACCCTGCCCACCCTCTTCCTGGCAGAATGTCTACTGGTGTACCTGGACACTCAGCATTCACGTGCCCTGCTTCGCTGGATCACCTCGCAGTTCGCCTCTCCTCTCTTCATCAACTATGAACAGGTACATACTGGGTAACACGCTCGATTCCCGATATAAGTCTGTGGATGAGAGGGTAACACGCTCGATTCCCGATATAAGTCAGTGGATGAGAGGGTAACACGCTCGATTCCCGATATAAGTCAGTGGATGAGAGGGTAACACGCTCGATTCCCAACAGTCATGAACCGGGATTGAATCCCGCATTAAAATTTGTTTAATATGTGAATAACCTTCACATATTATTCACTGTTTCAATTATCATGAACTAGGTTGCTCTAGTTGAGCGGTACCTATTAATGTGAATTTGAACCAGGAACATACTGGATTGATACAGAGATTAGCCTGGCTTTTGTGTAAGGATGGTGAAGACCCCTCTCTCTATATTAGCTTATTCTGTGATACAACAAATGGAATTTTACAGAAAAGATTTGAAGGTGCACAAATTTCCAAAATTATTTATATTCTTATTAGATAAGGCACAATTTGGATTATAAGTTATAAACACAAGGTAATAAGACCAAATCCAAATAAATAAATAGTGTGTGACGTTTCAGTAACAGCATTGTTACCATCTTCAGACAAAAGTACTGAATGTATGATACAAAATGTACTGAATCGTTCGGTACTTATTATACGGTTACTTATTAAATATTAAAAAAAAGGTTTGTCCTGGCTGCTTGCATAAACATTTTAGATGGTAGAGCACCATCTAGTGGAACAAAAGTCAACTAAACGTTGATGTAACTTCTTCCGTGATATTTGGCCAACCCAATTTCTTGACATATCAAGAAAAGTCAACCATGTACACGTTTCGAGTTGTTGGTTCTTGTCAGCATGATATAGGCTGTACCTCTACAATCAAAAATTTGGTCCTAGAGTCTTCCTGAGAAATGGACAAATTAGCGTAATATAGGTAAGTATTAAAATCCATTTTTGATTATTTTCTCATAGGTAGGTTTAAACAAAAAATAAATTTAGAATTAGTGTAAATAGCTGACAAACACAAGGTACAAATTATAGCCCTACAGGAAACCATATTAAATGAAAATACAAACTGCAATATAAAAACTACAATATCCTCAGAAAAGATAGAAATGAAGAAGGGGGTGGCCTAGCATTTCTAATCAAAAATTTGTACTATGAGGACATTACCATAAATATGCCGAATACATCAGACCTCAAAGCCCAGGATTTTCATTGGGGACACACTGGCAGTGGCTGTCTTATTAAAACCACAAATGGCATTGTGAAAATAAACAAAAGAAACCCAGATTTTTGCTCAGTCTTCAGATCAGAACATATAGCCATCTATGATGCCTTAAAATCCATCAGAAATACTAATTATCAAGATAATTGGATCCTCATTGATTGTAGAAGTGAAACGCTTGAGTTGCACAGGGGAACTTAGAGACAAGGTAAGCTTGAACATAATTGGTTATCTCCAAAAATTCATCTTCATTGGATACCCTCACACGTTGGCATTGAAGGCAATGAAGCTGCTGATGTGCTAGCGAAAAAAGGCACAAAAGAACCCTTGCCACAGAAAAATAAACTTATTTTTATAGAAATAGAAACAGTAGCCAAAACAAAAATAAACAAGAACTGGAGGATCCCACCTAAGCACAGTTGGTACAGTGGAGTGAACCCAGGAGGAGCTCTGAACCTCAGAAATAGACAGCACCAAACAACAATATTTAGAACAGGCCATCTCAAGTCATTGAAGATAGAAAATAATAACAAAATCTACCCCACTTGCCCAAAATGTAGCTTGGCACCTGCAGCTCCAGAACACATTTTGGTTTGCATTAGATGCACTAAACAGGACCTCTGGGAGAGGCCGCTGCTTATCATAAAACAGCTCGAGGAGCATGAACTAATGGAATTCATGTAATCTTTACACAAGGGGATAAGAAACAACAATATTTCTTCTAATGGTCTCCATGTCCAGATCAACATCGATGACAAGTTCGGACATGTCATGGTGGACAACCTGAAGAAGAGGAGCTGCACTCTCTTCGGCACCTCTTCCTGCAAGAGCATAGACACCCAGAAAAATAGGTACATGTGGGTTGACCCAACTTGGGCAGGAAGATTTGAAATGTTGAGGATGCAGGTTCCTGGCGGAGGGTTGGGAGGAGGCCAAAGTGTGGGACATGGTGAAGGTGTACAACTCACTGCCGCGGATAGAAGTGGAGAGGTGAGTACAGTAGTGGACAAATGACAGTTTGTTGGGTTGGTTTGTTGTCCAGGGTGGAGAGGCTGGAGTTCCTGGATGAGACAGAGCTACTGCACCAGCTACTGCAACACTACTGCATCGTGGTGGCCTACAAGGGCGACTCCCCTGAACTCCAGCTCAACACCATCGGCTTCACATAGTCGTCCCTCAGTGCTGCCAAATCCCTCGGATATGAGCCCAACTCACAGAAGTTATGTTTGACCCCCTACATATTTACACGTTTGTCTTTGAAGTGACTTAAACGATATTCAACACCTTCTCTTCTCTCTATCTCCAATTGGTCTCCTCCCCCATATTGGTCTTTATTGTGAGAAACCCTCCTCCCCCATTGTAAATATACTGACACTCAATGTATTATCTCTTTCTCTCTCTCCATCACCCCACTGTGGATTTACCCTAGATTGTTCCCCCCATTGCTACTGTACTCTATTGTTGTCAAATAAAATCATGTAAAGGCCACTTCTCAGTGCACCAATACTTTGACTGAAAAATTCTGGGATGCCATCTACAAATTATACAGTTTGGAATAGAGAGCTATTGGTCTAAAACTACAAAATTGACACTAATACAAATACAGTTAAACCTCTCTGTAAAGGACACCTAGTTGCAGAGCAAAAGTGTCATTTATGAAGAGGTGTCCTTTTACCGGAGAGTTGTTAAATAATTAAAATGGTAATTTGGACAATGAAAACTGTTCTTTGTAGAGAGGTGTCCTCTCATGGAGGTTCTACTGTACTGGACAAAATTACCAAAGTTTCATCAAACACCTTTAATACTACTGCAATCTAGTAGGTTATGGGCCTTCCCAATATTCTGTCATTTAATACATGTCTTCTTATAGTATGTGTGGGAAAACAATTAGATGGAACCCCATATGGATCACCCTTGAGGCACCAGCTGTTTTCAAGGTCATACCTGATAAGCACCAGCTCTCAAAAAGGCTGGCAAACTATACTCTTTTAATTATTTTAAAAATTATTTAAATTGTTAAATATACAGTTAAACTTGTCTATAGCGCCCCCTCTTGGGACTCACCAAAATAGGCTGCTATAGATAGGTCACTTTTAATGTAAATCGCATCGTACTAGGTATTTAAAATCAGGCGCTATTTAGAGGGGGCGCTATAAACAGGTTTAACTGTATATATATATAATTTATCTTCCAAGTATTGATTTTACTTTTTTTGTTAAATTTATGAAATCTCTGATTGCTGTAACAAAAAGTAATCAAATGGATGAGTTACTAAAAGTTTAAGATTTCCCCAAATAAAAAAAGGTTTAGAAGTCAAAGAAGGATCAATAATTTACTTTTTTCCAAGAAAATAAACTTCTCAGCATATGATATATGATTCCATATCAAAATCCAAATTGTGAATATCAGTTGTCACCTTCAGGAAAAAGATGCTCTGAAATCTCACTAACAAGAAACCAGGATCTTCAAATGAAATAATATTACATATCAAGCTAACTTACTTAAGTAAAAGTCTTCTAATCCCCACTCAACAATCCTACTTCACACTACATCACACTTCTCCTGTGTTAGGCTCACTGATAACATTCTCCCCTTCAATTAGTCTTGTACATCCTTTCTTCTTCTTTCTTATCTCCACTCAACAAAATTATTAGGGTATCAAGCCTGTAGAGCTCCATAATGATTGGGTGAAGTAGAATGTGTCTGCTTTTGTCATTAAGACTGGGAGCATTACTCAGTAGCAGGTCGACTTAGCTCCAAAAGAAATGGCCGCCTCTGACATGAGGAACAGACACCATATGCAGCCGCTCCTAACATGGAGTACAGACGCTGCTCATCCTGTATCACTGGATCAGCTGAGTCCAGGTTTTATAGTGAGCTTGTTACTGCTCCCTCTCCTCCTTTTTACATCCAGGCTTGGGACCGGCAAAGGCGGAGTTTTAGGTAAAAGTCAAAAGTTTAATTATCTGGGATGCTTGTTCCAACCACTTTGTACAGAGAGTAGTTGTGGAAAAATGAGAAAGTTTATTGCAGTTATGTACAGTGGAAGAATGCTCAGGAAGAACTGTCGTACTCCAGCTTGACTGCTCCAGAGCCCAGGCCCTCCACATCCACCTCTGGCTCGGTGGCATTGAGCATGTTGAGGGTGATCTCGGCACAGCCTGCACAGGGAGGTTGTTAATGTATACATTGTACGACATTGCAAAGTTATTCTCCCTCTCTCAAATTCCTCCAAAACAGAATTTGATTAAAAATAAACGTTTTTTCCCCCAGATTTATAATATAAAATAAATAAAGCTTGCAGGACAAAGTTTCTTGTTCAACTTTTAGACTTTCAAGCTTTTAGACTTGTCAGTCCTTCAACAGGAGTATCACGTTAATAAATTAATGAAGAATACTATTTTTTATATACATATTATTAACGTGATACTCCTGCTGAAGGACTGACAAGTCCGAAAGCTTGATAACAAAAAGTTGAACAAGAAACTTAGCCCTGGAAGCTTCATTTATTTTATAATAGAATTTGATTAAACTGTTCAATTTTTTCTCTCCTCTAACAAAAATCTTCTTCTTTCTTATCTCCACTCAATCATATTAGGGTATAAAGCTTGAGACTTTTGATGGTGTCTGCCGGGGATGAGTAGAGCTCATCAATGGATGAGTCAATACAGTCTCTAACAAAAATAATAACCCAAAGTTTCAAACAGTAAGTCACATGATCTACTAGGCTGAGTGTGAGAATATATCACCAACACACAGATTGAGAATGCAATTCTCTAGAAGCACAGTCAATATATAGTATAGAGAAAAATGAGACAAATGAAAGTTTTAAAAAATGATGTGCAAAAAAAGCACTTATCCCCTATGATAAATAGGGTAGGACCAAAAGAGGCATATCTCCCTCTAAAGTAAATAGTGAGTTTATATATATATGGATGTGCACAGCAGGAGGCCCCTCTCAAGGGAGTGATCTCATGAGAAAAAAGGAATTTGAATATCAATTGAAATATCAAATTGTTGAAGGTAAAAATAGGGCAAAGTCACAATGAAAAATGATCATTTGATTTCATGCCTCTGTCAGATATAATAAATTGAAATTATTTTTGAAACAAATTTTTCTTAAAAAAAAAAATAATAATTTTCTACTACCCTTACTGCAATGATCTTCTTCTTTCTTATCTCAAAGCCATGATAATCATGGTGGGTAGTTAGCGACTGCTTTTACTGTAAGCGCACCACATGTCTACACATGTGAAAAGCAGTTCGACTTTGCACTTACAAATGTGTCAGAGCCCCGTTTGGTTACTTGCACTTGCTGGTGGGGTTGGACTTTTGCAAGAATCGGGAGCCATTGGAGCATTTTTTTTTTTAAACAGAAAAAAGTGTGCAATGCGGGAATCGAACCCGGGTCGTAGTGGTCGAAAACCAAACGGTTTAACCAGCCCCACTGCAATGATAAATTAATGGGGGTGGGGGCTGGCTCACCGGTGGTGAACCCTCACCAGTTTAATACACTATACTGTTATAATATTGCATTGGGCTGTTTTATACCAATACTAAAAGCTGATCTCTTTGGCTTTTAGTGGGGAAATACATACAATTATAAATATTGAAAATAAAAAAAGGCATATCCTGACCAGGAGCACATGTGCTTTTCAGAAGGCAGAGCGCCATCTAGTGGAACAGAAATCAACTAAACATTGATACAGTAAAACCCCTCTATAGTGAACCCCATTGGGACGGGACTTTTGGTTCACTATAGCCACGGTTTGGGTATTTAAATTTTTTTTGAGGATATAATTAAAGGGCATGCGAAAAAAAAAAAAAAAAAAAAGGCTACCTCTTAATATTGGCTGCTTTTTTCCCCCTAAATTAACCTATTTCTATATATTAAAGCTGTATATTAAAATAAAAACAAAATCATGTGAAAATATTGCCTTTTTGATCAGTTCCTCTGATAATTTAATTAGTATAAATGCAACCTGCCCCCCCATATGTCAAAAAAATCCAAGAAAAGTATACCTTATTTATAAAAATTAAATAAAAACTTTATTAATAATATTTTAAAAGGTATAAAAATATATTTGAAATAAATATTATTATATTACAATATAGGATACAAAGGCTTACTTAAAGAAGTCTGTTATTTTTTTCTGCTTTAACATATTCCTCAAAAATTTGGTTTCATATCTAGCAAAGAAATCTTCATTTTTTAAAATGAGGCCTAGCTTGTACTAACCACGTATACAAGGCTTCTTCTAAAAGTGTATAATGACACTGACGATAGCGGCAATAGTTGGGATTGATTCCTCTTTGTAGCATTTTTTTTTTTATAGTCTTCTTTTTTGCCATATCGTAGAAATGCTACTTTTGCTCATTTTCATTTTCTTCCGAAGTTCCGCTTGCGATGTACCACTCTCAATAGCTTTTATGATGGTTAATTTCTTTTCAAGTGATATCTTGGTACGAGCGACTTTTTCTTTGGCACTTCCATTATCTTTTAAAACTGGTTTTAATAATTTATTCATGTTTTAAGGAATTTTCCTAATGTAGAGTTAAGAAATTTAGTTTTCAATAAGGCATGAAAAATTTATAAAAGTGCGCAGTATAAAAATAGAACGTGAATAAAAACACACAATGTCGCTAAATTCTTTGTTTTGAATTGCGATCTGTGAGCTAGAGCTCACACAAAATTTTAATTAGTTTTGAAAATTATAATTTTGGAATTTTAGAATTAAAATTAAAAGTTCGTTATAAGCATGGTATTTTTGATAGAATTTAATATTTTGGGACCAAAATTGGGTTCGTTATAGCGATAGTTCGCTAGTTTGAAAAGTGAAAAGTTCGTTATAGCGATGGTAATTTTAATGGAATGGAATTGGGATTTTCGATGGGTTCGTTATAAGGGAAGGTTCGTTATATCCATGGTTCGTCTTAGCGGGGTTTTACTGTAAATTATAAATATATAACTTACTTTGAGCATTGATCTTCCACAAACAGCAAATAAGAGAGTTTTAAAACATAATATTAACATCTATCAGATATGCCTTTAGGAGGAGAAAAGAGCATTGAATATTGCTTCACAGATAGCATTTTAGTTTCTATTCAATCTTCAAACATTACTTAGATATGTAAAAATAGTACAAATGTGAAATTGTACTGGGATATAAGATGGATATTTGGCCAATTCTGGAATAATTAAAAATTAGTTGATATTTATTCCGGAAGATGGCACAAGCCATCAGCAACTTTTCGTTGCACAATCAGGAGATGCCTTTTTTCTTAATTACTTAGTTTCCCAATTTTTAAGGTTAAGAGGTCAAAATCAAAAATATCATTTTATATGTATTTTTTAATTAGACCTTGTATCCTCATAAGATAGAAAATATAACACATCTATTTAAGAGAGCCGGGGGTCGGTGGAAGGATGGTCTAAACCATTGGTTTTTGACCGCTACGAGCCGGGTTCGATTCTCGCATTGGATACTTTTTTCTGTTAAAAAAAAAATACTCCAATGGCCACCCGATTCTTGCAAAAGTCCAACCCCACCAGCGAGTGCGAGTAACCAAACGCAGCTCTGGCACATTTGTAAGTGCAAAGTCGAACTGCTTTTCACATGTGTAGACATGTGGTGCACTTACAGTAAAAGCAGTCGTCAACCTCTACCCACCATGAATATCATGTTCTGTACCACATGTACTGGGAATAAGCAAAAAAATAAATAAAAAATTTAAGAGCGCCAACTCAATATTAAGCAGAGAATTCAAATGGAAAGTTATCTGGCTTGTATCAAAAAGGTCTGCTGATTAATGGCATCCTGCTGCTGCCATAGATGCCAGATGGAGAAGGAGACAACTCTGACCATGTGAGGCAACTCTAACCATGGGCACAGTGAGGATCATCTGTGGTGTAGAAACATCATTTACAACAGGATGAGAATCTCTGGCTCATGTCACACTTGTTCACAGAATTACATGAGAAAATAAGGAACACTATAGCTACAAGAAAATAAGACCTAATCCAAATAAATTAACAGCGCTGTTATTGAAACAACACACACTATTAATTTATTTGGATTAGGACTTATTTTCTTGTAGCTATAATCCAAAATGTGCTTTACCAAAATAAGGGACTAAAGTGGAATAAAATTCTGCAAAAAAACAACCTATCTTCTATGGAATAGTTGGGGAAGAGAATGAAAGCCCAGGCTTTTGTAGAGTATATGTAATTTTGAATGAAGTGAAGATAACCAGGTGTCACAGCTCTCCAAAAGAACAAAAGCATCCATTCTATAGTTGTAAAGACCTCTAATACCAAAAGACAATAATATTATAATTCAAAAATATGTTTGAACCTAGAATCCTTGATATTTTATAAGCAAAGATGATGGCCCAACATCAAGTACTGATGGCAAAAAGAAAGGGACATTTTGATATAGGTATCAAGGCAAAGTTATGGGATAACAAGCTCATCATAGCCTCAACCATGGTGTTGATTGTTAACTCTAGGGGAGCTTCAATATGGCAAGACACGACAGAATGTATCCCTATATTATCATCTCAACTACCACTTAATTCTTATGCCAGTTTACCCAGAATCTTTTGATAAAACATAAATAGCTATCACCAAATAAGCACACTTTTCTCTGTCTGTCAGACAGCACCAAACAACACTAACAAGATTTAGAACAGGCAATCTCAAGCCATTAATGATAGAAAATAACAACAAAATCTACCCCACTTGACCAAAATGTAGCTTGGCACCTGCAGCTCCAGAACACATTTTGGCTTGCATTAGATGCACTAAACAGGACCTTTGGGAGAGGTAGCTGCTTATCATAAAATAGCTCGAGAAGCATGGACTCATGGAATTTGTGTAATCTTTACACAAGGGGATATGAAACAACAACATTTTTCTCAATCTTTAATAATTTGAAAACTTTTTAAATGAGTGTTTCCCTTGCTTGAAATGTTGTCTGACCACTTATATTAAACATGTCATACTTGAGCATTTCTATATAGCTGATTCCTTAGCCTTTACCAAAGCCTTGACAAAAAAAAAATACCAACCTCTTCTCCAGAAAGTTCCACACTGACTAGCCATATATCTCAAACCACAGACTCACCTTGTCTCAAATGCTTAGTCCACACTGGATATAAAATGATACCAAACATTCACATTGGTAAATCTTGGAATCTCTGGAACTTGAACCTTCAACCCAACCAAGAACCACAAGACCCAAAAGAAACCATAATTCTCCAAGGTAAAAGAACAGGAAGGATGACCAAGACACCTGTAAGGAGGAGATAAACTATTAAATCAAATCCCACTTCAACATCTTCTTCTTTCTTATCTCCACTCAATCATATTAAGGTATCAAGCTTGTAGAGATTGTTGATGGTGTCTGCCGGGGATGAGTAGAGCTTATCAATGACTAGTCAATACAGTCAATAATGTGTTTTGCGGTTGCAGGTTGAGAATTGCACTTAGTACATAGTGGTATTCTTCAACTTCAACATAAATAACAAAACTTGTTCCTGATGGCCAGAATATATCTTATGAATCAAATTTTAAGTTTAATAAGTATTATAGCTCTCGATAAGGCACAATTTGGATTATAGATTATAAACACAAGGTAATAAGACCAGCGTTGTTACCGAAACATCACACACTATTTATTTATTTGGTCTTATCATCTTGTGTTTATTATAGCTCTTTTTAAAATTATTTAAGAATTTGACTCTGTGAAATTGTTAGTTATAAGTGAGTTCTCCATGAAAAAAGAAATGTGTGATTTTTTCAGGCCAAAAAAACAAAGAGTAGCTTTGCCATTCACTAAAATAAAGATCCTGATACTTGTGGTGCCTGAAAGCATACCACAGTTCCAGACCACAGCAGATATTGTAGGTAGAGTCAGTTACCTGAAGACTTGGAGGCCTGGGATATTGTGGGAATGGCACGAGTCGGGGCATCTGTGTGGCTGGCTGAGGGAGCTGTGGTCTTGATGGTCAGTATGGGCTGTTTCTTGAGGGGGATGCCAGCATCATCATAGGCCTTTCTCTTCATGCTGGTTTTGATCTGGTTGCTGAAACCACACTACATTTGCCACTGGAATGGCACAATACTGCGTGAGAGATAGAGGGGAGATTCCACACCCATTACAAGTGCCAGAAGGTAACAAAACCAAATCCACAAATAAATAAACTAAGGGTGACATTGCATGTCTTGCTACCAACTACCACTAGATTTGTTACCATCCATTGTCTCTTGTTCCTCCCATTTACATGTCCTGATAGGATTCAAGAGAGGGGTGATGGGGCAAGTGAGCTTGGCTAGCTAACCACTTCTATCTGGAGGGAGAATCCAAAAGGTTTATTATGTTAAGCAAAATAAATAAAGAACACTTTCTTCCTTTAATGGCACTTTTGTATATGGTAATTCTTGATACAAGTTCTGATTAGATTCAGGAAATTTAATGGATTGTAGTGGAAAAGGTGTGAGAAGGAAGTGTGGAGTGGCTGGGAGGTAAGGAAAGGATTTTCTGGCTTTCTAGATGGGGAATGGATATGGCCCCTTCTTATGTAAGAATGTCTGGAAAGAAGATGTGAAAACTGTTCCAGAATATGGTGCTGCAGTGGCAGCAGGACAACAGACAGAGAGCAGACTTGCTACAGAGTCATTAGGCATGGGAGTCTACAAAACTGGCTGGGTAGAGAGAGGGGGGGATTGTAGATAAGCGGAGTCTAACGTAGCAGTTAAAGCTTCATTTAGTGAGGCTGCATGACACCTCTGTGTATTAAACACAAGGTGATAAGATCAAATCCATATAAATAAATAGTGTGTTATGTTTCGGTAACAGCATTGTTACAGAAACATCATACACTATTTATTTATTAGAATTTGTGGTCTTATTACCTTGTGTTTATAATCTCTAATCCAAATTGTGCCTTATCACCTCTGTGTATTCAAGATGTGTGTTAGCAGGAACAGAGAGAGAGAGAGAGTTGTGTTAAGGGCAAACAAAGGTCCAACTTACATGGTTCTGCCCTTAATATGTTCACTAATCTTGTTCAACTCATCTCCAAAGTTCCTGACAGCAGAGCGAAGCATCTCAATCTCTTCACTGGTCCACTTGTTACTACACAGCCATCACACACCTTCTTTCTAGTTTAAAACACAGATCTACAATGTCACAAGTAGTGCCTCTGCACAGTCCTAGAACTCCCCTTACATTGTACTGGCTCATGGCTGGAGGAAGTATGGAATACAGAGCCTGGGGAAGCCTTGTCTTCAAGAATGATAAGTCCAGTTTAGTAATCCCTCCAATCAACAAATATTTGTAGTCACACTAAACCAAAGACAACTTTTGACGTTAGATGAATTATCAGCACTGTCAAATGCTCATCTATCAATCAACATGTCATCATCACAAGGTAATAACACCAAATAAATAATGATAAAGCACAATTTGGATTATAGATTATAATAAAAGAAAACAAGACCGAATCCAAATAATTTATTAGTGTGTGACGTTTCGGCAACAACATTGTCACCATCATCAGACAAAAGAATAAATTTTTTTTTTATTCTTTTGTCTGATGATGGTGACAATGTTGTTGCCGAAACGTCACACACTAATAAATTATTTGGATTAGGTCTTGTTTTCTTTTACCAAATAAATAAATAGTGTGTGACGTTTCGGTAACAGCGTTATTACCATCTTCAGACAAAAGTACTGAAACTATTTATTTGGATTTGGTCTTATTACCTTGTGTTTATAATCTCTAATCCAAATTGTGTGCCTTATCATGTCCTCAACATATAATAACAATCCCAAGTGATGTTGTTATAACAAGGTTCAACTGTATCAAGCCTATAATCAAATTTTCCATTGACATTTCTTTTCACAATAATTATATTCTTTTTTTACTCTCTTCGCTCCTTTTTCTAATAATTCAAGAAATTAATGCTCCATAGCAACTAGATTTTTGTTTTCTTTCCTTCCTTCTAGTTCATTGATCTCTATGGTATCTTCTGAAATTCATCTTCTTCTTCTTTCTTATCTCCACTCAATCATATTAGGGTATCAAGTTATGACCTTGACGGTGTCTGTTTGACAACCATCATGACTGAGTGAAGTAGAATGTGTCTACCTTTGTCTGAAATTCATGGCTTTCACCTTTAGTTTTGTGTTCCAGCTATTTTAAAACTACAGTGTGTTTATGATAGGGAGCTGGTAGTATGTTGATTATTGGTCCGGGATCAAATCCTGAATTAAGCACTTTATTTAAAGAAAAAAAAGCTTCAAAAGCTGCTTAATCCCTGCAACCCACCAGTGAGTGCAAGTAACCAACTAGTAAGTGTAAAAGTCAAACTGATTTCTATATGCCAAGACAATGTGGTGCACTTACAGTAAAAATCAGATGCTTTCTATATAGTTAAACCTGTCTATAGCACCCCCTCTTGGGACTCACCAAAATAGGGTGCTATAAGAGGGGGTGCTATAGATAGGTAACTTTTAATGTAAAATGTTTACATTTTAATGTTTAAAATCGGGCGCTATAGAGAGGAAGGCGCTATTTAGAGGGGGGGGGGGGGGCTATAGACAGGTTTAACTGTACCTATCATATTAATTATAGCTTGAACCATGTGTAATTGAAAGATAGGTAAAAGGTAAAAATTGAAAAAAAATTAATTGACAGTGTTCTAATTCTTCTCTATTATTCTATTTCACATTTAAATATTTTACTTCCTCAAATGGGAGTCGGTGGATGAATGGTCTAAAATGTTGGTTTTCGATTGCTATGACCCGAGATCGAATCCTGCATTGGTTACTTTTTTTTTTCTAATTAAAAAAAATGCTTCAATGACCCCTGATTCTAGCAAAAGTACAACCCCACCAGCGAGTGCAAGTAACCAAACGGGGCTCTGGCACACTTATAAGTGCAAAAGTCAAACTGCTTTTCACATGTGTAGACATGTGATGCACTTAGAGTAAAATCAGTCGTCTACTTCTACCCACCATCATTAGCATGTCCTGTATTACATGTGTACTAGGTATAATATAAAAATCATCAAACAACTCATGTTTTGTTCCACAATATATTTCCTTTTTATTTTTCTTACTATAGGTCTGATCCATGGATATATTGTAGCAAAGTATTTACGCAAAGGTACTAGGGACAATGTTCCAAGACTTCGATGGAATCCTTGGCAGAAGCACGTCAGATCCATGTCAGTAACCACAATAAGTGCAAGTTGTGGGTCACAGCTCCCATAGGGAAGGAGCAATGTAGCAAAGTATTTATAATTTTATTAACAGAGTATTATTTCTTATGTTTATATATTGATACTCTGTAAACTTCCCTCATTGCTTATATTTTATTTATCATTTATAGTTTGTTCTTGTCTTAAATAAATTGCTGTCTCATCCTGAAGTTTGTCTTTCCTAATTTTCCACGTGGCAATATTTTTACATATTTAATGTGAAATTTTTTTTCTATTAATAGCAGATTTAATTGTTTTTTTTTTTTTTTGTCAGATTAAATCTATGTATGTCTTTTATTAAAAAATCAAATTACAAAAGTTTTACACCTAAGAAACCCAAACCCTATTAAAGATGGGGTGCAAAGACTTTGAAACCTGTATAGAGTTGGCTATTTAGAACTGCAATGAACTGGAGAGTGTTCTAGTACTAGATGGATTGTGATGAGGGTGTTGTTACCTGGAGGGAGAAGGCTCTGCCACGGGGTGCAGCTGCATGGTCAGCTCCCCCAGTCTGGTGAAGGCCGCCCCGGCTGCTGTGAAGATCTCCCCCACCTATGAATATTTTAAATTATAACATAAATGCAACATGATAACATATCTTTGTGCTGATAAGGCACAATTTGGATTATAGATTATAAACACAAGGTAATAAGACCAAATCAAATATTTAATTAGTGTGTGATCTTTCAGTAACAGCGTTGTTACCATCTTCAGACAAAAGTACTGAATGAGAAATTTTACCACAGCATGTTTTAAATAGTTACTGTTATGCTACTCATATGTATGCTGTGGTATAATTTCTCATTCAGTACTTTTGTCTGAAGATGGTAACAACACTGTTACCGAAACGTTCACACACTATTTATCTATTTGGATTTGGTCTTATTACCTTGTGTTTATAATCTATAATCCAAGCTGTGCCTTATCAAAATAAATTCAAGGTGACAACATATCTTTGTGCTGAGAAAAATCTTCAAAACGTTACTGAATTTATCAGAAAAACCAATGGTGCAAAGATTTTCCAACTTTGCCATTTCAACCTCTCAAAGTACTCTATAACTATCAAAATATTTTACTTATAAAGTTGGCAGTTGATAAGTTTATTCTTGATGAGAAGATATTAATCTAAAGAAATTGTGGAACTTGGAAATATTATGTCAAAGAACTGGGTCAAAATCTTTAACAGTATCTTCTATGCCAAGGTTAATGTGTGTTCCAATGATAAGCAATCAATTGTCAGGTTGAAAAAAAAAATGTCACAAGGAATTCCTCTATAGCACTGCTGATAAAAAATCCATTAACTCCTTTAATGATGGTCAATATTGGATATAATGATTGTCATTAGAAACTTGGCCCCAAACCTGCCATTGGGAGGAATTACCGGAAACCCATTTTTGTAACAGAAAAGGGATCAAAGGGGGAAATATATTGTTGTGTGTCAACAAGTAGCCGACCAATGGTACACGGGAACAGTAAAAATTATTTAATTTTCATTTATTTTAATTAATTATTTAATCAGAGAAACAGCACCACAGAGATAACGGGAATAAATTGTATTTGACCATTGACCACTGTTCCGCGGCAATGCTTTAAATACAATGTGCCCGTTTTACCCTTCATCTATTTTTTGGATTTTTAACCTGGCAATTAGAATGTACAGCTATAGCTCCAACCCCTCCTACAACCAGCCTGACAAGACCCCAAACATCATGACCTTCCTGGACTGGACCACAAGTCCAGCACTGCACCAAATAAACCATCTGAGCATCACATACCTGCCTTTGTCTCATCAATATTACTGCCATCAACACCTTGTAAACCTAGAATATGGTAATTCAAACCAGATTCTGGCCCATTTCTAATGACAGAAGTCATGACCTTCCTGGACTGGACCACAAGTCCAGCACTGCACCAAATAAACCATCTGAGCATCACATACCTGCCTTTGTCTCATCAATATTACTGCCATCAACACCTTGTAAACCTAGAATATGGTAATTCAAACCAGATTCTGGCCCATTTCTAATGACAGAAGTCATGACCTTCCTGGACTGGACCACAAGTACAGCACTGCACCAAATAAACCATCTGAGCATCACATACCTGCCTTTGTCTCATCAATATTACTGCCATCAACACCTTGTAAACCTAGAATATGGTAATTCAAACCAGATTCTGGCCCATTTCTAATGACAGAAGTCATGACCTTCCTGGACTGGACCACAAGTCCAGCACTGCACCAAATAAACCATCTGAGCATCACATCCCTGCCTTTGTCTCATCAATATTACTGCCATCAACACCTTGTAAACCTAGAATATGGTAATTCAAACCAGATTCTGGCCCATTTCTAATGACAGAAGTCATGACCTTCCTGGACTGGACCACAAGTCCAACACTGCACCAAATAAACCTTCTGAGCATCACATCCCTGCCTTTGTCTCATCAATATTACTGCCATCAACACCTTGTAAACCTAGAATATGGTAATTCAAACCAGATTCTGGCCCATTTCTAATGACAGAAGTCATGACCTTCCTGGACTGGACCACAAGTCCAACACTGCACCAAATAAACCATCTGAGCATCACATACCTGCCTTTGTCTCATCAATATTACTGCCATCAACACCTTGTAAACCTAGAATATGGTAATTCAAACCAGATTCTGGCCCATTTCTAATGACAGAAGTCATGACCTTCCTGGACTGGACCACAAGTACAGCACTGCACCAAATAAACCATCTGAGCATCACATACCTGCCTTTGTCTCATCAATATTACTGCCATCAACACCTTGTAAACCTAGAATATGGTAATTCAAACCAGATTCTGGCCTATTTCTAATGACAGAAGTCATGACCTTCCTGGACTGGACCACAAGTCCAGCACTGCACCAAATAAACCATCTGAGCATCACATCCCTGCCTTTGTCTCATCAATATTACTGCCATCAACACCTTGTAAACCTAGAATATGGTAATTCAAACCAGATTTTGGCCCATTTCTAATGACAGAAGTCATGACCTTCCTGGACTGGACCACAAGTCCAGCACTGCACCAAATAAACCTTCTGAGCATCACATCCCTGCCTTTGTCTCATCAATATTACTGCCATCAACACCTTGTAAACCTAGAATATGGTAATTCAAACCAGATTCTGGCCCATTTCTAATGACAGAAGTCATGACCTTCCTGGACTGGACCACAAGTCCAACACTGCACCAAATAAACCATCTGAGCATCACATACCTGCCTTTGTCTCATCAATATTACTGCCATCAACACCTTGTAAACCTAGAATATGGTAATTCAAACCAGATTTTGGCCCATTTCTAATGACAGAAGTCATGACCTTCCTGGACTGGACCACAAGTCCAGCACTGCACCAAATAAACCATCTGAGCATCACATACCTGCCTTTGTCTCATCAATATTACTGCCATCAACACCTTGTAAACCTAGAATATGGTAATTCAAACCAGATTCTGGCCCATTTCTAATGACAGAAGTCATGACCTTCCTGGACTGGACCACAAGTCCAGCACTGCACCAAATAAACCATCTGAGCATCACATCCCTGCCTTTGTCTCATCAATATTACTGCCATCAACACCTTGTAAACCTAGAATATGGTAATTCAAACCAGATTTTGGCCCATTTCTAATGACAGAAGTCATGACCTTCCTGGACTGGACCACAAGTACAGCACTGCACCAAATAAACCATCTGAGCATCACATCCCTGCCTTTGTCTCATCAATATTACTGCCATCAACACCTTGTAAACCTAGAATATGGTAATTCAAACCAGATTCTGGCCCATTTCTAATGACAGAAGTCATGACCTTCCTGGACTGGACCACAAGTACAGCACTGCACCAAATAAACCATCTGAGCATCACATACCTGCCTTTGTCTCATCAATATTACTGCCATCAACACCTTGTAAACCTAGAATATGGTAATTCAAACCAGATTCTGGCCCATTTCTAATGACAGAAGTCATGACCTTCCTGGACTGGACCACAAGTACAGCACTGCACCAAATAAACCATCTGAGCATCACATACCTGCCTTTGTCTCATCAATATTACTGCCATCAACACCTTGTAAACCTAGAATATGGTAATTCAAACCAGATTCTGGCCCATTTCACAGAAGTTCTGCAGGAATCAATTATCTTTTTTTTATCATCATAAGTATATAAAGAATAAAAGAAGAGGAAAGCTTGGATTGGCAACCATAAGTCTCTCTGGAGGTCAGTGGAAGGGTGGTCTTCTGAACTGTTGGTTTTCGACCGCTACGACCCGGGATTGAATTCTGCATTGGGCACTTTTATTTTTCTGATTATATAAAATGCTCCAATGGCCCCCGATTCTTGCAAAAGTTCAACCCCACCAGCGAGTGCAAAGTAACCAAACGAGGCTCTGACACATTTGTAAGTGCAAAAGTCGAACTGCTTTTCACATGTGTAGACATGTGGTGCACTTACAACAACTTCTACTCACCATGATTATCATGGCTTGTACTACATGTAATAGGAATAATGATAATTAAAAAAAAAAAAAAGGAAGGGTCTGGAGTTCCAAAATAGTACAAGATCGGAAAAGTGTTCCATGATAGCTGATTTCTATCAGAGAAGACCATATGATGATTGGGTAGTATATTCTTCTGATATTAAGCTGATGCAATGGGCAAATTTTGAAAGCTCTACCACACTTATTAGCTTGGAGTCACTTCAGTCATCTTTGCTATAAGGAAATAGGAGAGAATATAGCTCAATATGAGGAAAGCCAATTATAATTGAAATTTTCTGTAGACACAAAGCTCTGTATTGTTGCAAATGAAAGCCACTTTTTAAAATTGTTGCTTAGAATAATAATGGTCTGGGGAAAATTGTTCCAACTCAAACTCTAAAGGGATCAAAAAACCCAAACAAGAACACAATGCAACAGTATTTAGTACATACAGTAAAACCCCGCTAATACGAACCCTGGATATAGCGAACCTTCCCTTATAACGAACCCACAGTGATTCCCGATTCTATTCCATTGAAAATACCATCGTTATAACGAACTTTGCGATTTTTAAAATAACGAACTACCCCTATAACGAACCTATTTTCGGTCCCAAAATGATAAAATCTATTTAAAATGCTATGCTTATAACGAACTTAAAATTGTGAATTAAAAAAAAATTAAAACAACAAAATTTTGAGCATGTTTCAGCTCATGGATCGCGATTTCAAAACAAAAAATTAGCGGCATTGTTTGTTTTCATTTCCATTCTATTTTTGCTGTATGTTGTATAAATTTTTACACATTATACTTTTGTTACGATGCACTAGCGCGCCATCTGTTATCAAATTACAAAACTATTTTAGAGGCGTAATATTCTTTTTAAAATAAAACAATTTCTACTGTCCTTACTGCAATGGAAAAATTAAAGGGAGGGCCTGGCTCATCAGCTGATGAGCCAGGCCCTCCCTTTAATTTTTTCATTGCAGTAAGGACAGTAGAAATTGTTTTATTTTAAAAAGAATATTACGCCTCTAAAATAGTTTTGTAACATTATACTTTTATTTAATAGAATATCTTTGCATTCAACAATTTTGAAATAGAAGAAAAATACAAATGGCTTCTAAAATAAAGAAAAGAAACAAAGAATGGCATTCTAAAAAAAAAAAACAGTGGCAGCATGCCCTTTTAGAAGCGTTCTATATCAAGTTTAACCTAGGCTAAAAAATAATTCCAAATAATTTTAAAGCCAGAAATGGTTTGAATAACAGGTTAAAAACAAAATTTAATATACACTTCATAAGAATATGTGAAAACTGGAATTGGAAGAAAAAAAAAAAAAAACAGTTCCCCCAACCCGTGTCTCATAGGCCACAAACAAATCGACTTATAAATTCTCAAAAACTACCACTACAATTCTATTTTTAGAATGGAATTCTTGTTAGGTATATGACTCATTCAGGGTTCGCGGATATTCCCCCTGGCCGGCCGTTTCCCTACCGATTTGGTGTTTGCAAATTGGTGTTTTTATTCGCAATTTTACCGATCGCGCTATCGTATCAACATGTTTCGTGTCCGATTTTTCTGAATTGGATACTTTTGATTCATCCTCAATTGATTCAGAATACACGGAGCTTTATTCCTTTGATGGAAATAACCATTATTTAAGACAATTCTGATTTTCAAATTTCACTTTTCACTTTCAAACAACAAGGCATTAAAGGAATTTTTTCAAATAAATTTAGTATTATATTATTTGAGAAAGATGTTCTAAAATACTCATACCTTTCAAATATATAATTAATAATGTTTTGCCTAGGGGATTTGGCATAATTTTTAAATAATACATAGGTTTATATATAAACATTCTATATACAGTTATCAGCGTCATATGCGTTCTGTCACCGTTTGCTGCGCCACCACGTGGCGCGACGGTGACCTTGAGTGACGTAATGACAGGGTAGGAACAAGAAATCACTTGCTATCATTATCATATCATTTTATGTATATATCAGATTTAAAATATATTCATACAAAAAATCTAAATAATACAATTTTCAAATATCGTTGTGAAAATTTACATTTTTATTTTTGTATTTTAAAAACACACAAAGATTGAAGCGGGACGTTTCAAAAGAGTGCCATCCACGACGCCAATTTATAATTGTAAAGAATAGTATTTTAATAAAACATTTAATCGGGTAAAACCCGGGCATTGCCCGGGTCATTCGGCTAGTGTATGCTAATGATAAGAAGAACCTATTATCAAATGACTTCTTTTGATATTCAGCATTACTGTAAAGAAATAGGTCAATTTAGGAAATTAAAACAAAGTGACCATTATTAAGTGGCTGCCTTTTCCTGTTTGAATGGCTGTTTTTTAATTATACGGTCTAAAAATTTAGAAAAGTTGAAAAAAATGGCCAAACCGTGGCTATAGTGAACCGTGGTTATAGTGAACCAAAAGCTCTGTCCCATTGGGGTTCACTATAGAGGGGTTTTACTGTATATGCATAGTTTATAGACATCTCAATGTACATGAACAAAAGTAATGGTAATGATAAGGCACAATTTGGATTATAGATTATAAACACAAGGTAATAATACCAAATCTAAATAAATAAATAGTGTGTAGCACACTATTTATTTATTTAGATTTGGTCTTATTACCTTGTGTTTATAAAAGTAATGGTGAAAAAAAGCACTGTAACAATGAACTGCAAATTACATCAGTTACGTGTACAATAAAGTAATGAATCTTACATTAAAAAAATTGAAATACAGGAGATATATTACTTTGTTCTTGTACTTTAGAGAAAAAAATGAACAGCTAGAACTCACTATATGGTGTTATATGATTTCCTTCTCCTAGCTGCCTCCCAGCTAAAACTTCAGCCATTGTCTTAGCTCTTTCTTTTAATAAACTAAAGATGGAGGAGACTCCTTCGTCCACTCTATTTCTCAAAGTTTCAGCGACTCAGGGTGAAAAGTTTAATATAATTGGCGTCGATTAATAAATGGCTTAACACAAATATATACAGCCTGCAGCACTCCAATTCCAAATAAAATAGCAAAGCATATGAGAAGGGAGTCTGCGGGGGGCGCTGAACATTGACAGAAGACAATATTTAAACTATCACAAGATAAATAACCAAATACAAATAAAAAAAAGTAGGTAAACATTTCTGTGACAACACACAATATTACAGAAACGTCACAATAACTTTTGCATTTGGTCTTTTCACCTTGTAATTCCCTGCCCAGAAGTCCTCCTCTACATGGCAGGCGAGAGAAGCAGCATAAGTAAGGGACTGCCCTGTAGTACAGTGTCGTGAGCCCCGATGCGCTACAGTAACCGTGAACAGGGAATGATCTGAAATGTTGCTGACTAACGGGGCAATGGCACCTCCTCCCCCCTTTCCATGGAACAACAAAATCTTTTGGACAAGACACCACCACCTTGTGATTATTACCATATTGACTTCATTACCTTTAGTTTATACAAGTTCAGCCTGCAATAATTTTTTTCTTTTTTTTTTAAAGGTATTTTTATTTATAGAAAAGTTTAATAAAGACTTCAAACAAGTTTGGTAGTTCAGTTGAATTCCTTTTGCCTATTCAACTGAGTTCTACAATGGAGGATGAGCTTGGAGAGAAGACCCCACAATTGAACCAGAGGGAGAGAATTGGAAACT
Organism: Cordylochernes scorpioides; assembly: GCA_030710605.1. Taxonomy (NCBI): domain Eukaryota; kingdom Metazoa; phylum Arthropoda; class Arachnida; order Pseudoscorpiones; family Chernetidae; genus Cordylochernes; species Cordylochernes scorpioides. Next base: position 68,427,560 of record CP092881.1, on the reverse strand, counting down.
ATAATGGTGGAATTATAGTTTCGACTCAACATGTTTCATGGTACCGAGAGATGCCCAAAAGTTTGATAATGGATCATCTTGTTATATCAATAACATCATAACATGTGATGAAACTTGGCTTTATTATTTTGATGTGCCTGCTAAAGCCCAGAACAAAGTATCTTCTTCATCATGACTGGGTAAAGTAAAATGTGTCTGCCTTTGTCATTAAGACTGGGAGCACTACTCAGTAGCAGGCCGACTTAGCTCCAAAAGAAATGGCCGCCTCTGACATGAGGAACAGACGCTGCTCATCCTGTATCCCTGGATTAGGAGTCCTTACAGGGTACTATCAGCCAGGCCAGCTGAGCCCAGGTTTTTTAGTGAGCTTGTTACTTCTCTCCCTCCTCCTTTTTCATCCAGGCTTGGGACCAGCAAAGACGGAGAACAAAGTATAGATCTTTGAAGTTGAACGCACGCTTGTGTCTGTACGAAAATCCGGATTCATCAAGAATAAAATGTTAGCCATCTTCTTTATTGCCAGAGGAGTTGAGGAATGCCTTCCTATAGTTGTTCAAGCTATCAAAACGTTACGTCAAAACTCAAAACTGACACATGGCTTTTCCACCATGACAATGCTCCAGCTCACAGTTTGAAGGTCTGCGCTGATTATTTGGCACGTACTGGACTAACATTTTGAAGCATCCTCCCTACAGTCCAGACCTTGCACTTTGCAAATTTGCCCTCTTCCCTCACATGAAGAACAGACTAAAAGGTAAACACTTTTTCTGCGATGAAGTCCTTTTGAGGGCATGGGATGACAACAGCTCTCTGAGGAAACGTGGAAGTGTTGGTTTGTTGACTGGTTTCAAAGGACGGAGAAGTGTATTGATTGTGGTGGAAAATATTTTGAAGGATTATATATAATAAAGTCATATTGCAAAACTTTTCGAAAACTAGCGGCCTTGGGTCAGTGACAAAGCCACAACATCTATATATATTTTAAAAATAATAATTTTGAGAATGCTCAAAATGGAAGTAAAAAAAAAAACTTTCAAATGGAGTGCATACATATTTATTTTGAAAATAGAGCAATCCATTAATAAATCTTTAATTGAAAAGGCATATATTTGATCAAAAAATCATTTATTTTACCATATACATGCCTTTTTAATTAAAATAACATATTTATATTTTTACCTATTCTTTTCCAACATATATGTAATTTACGCATAAATATTAAATTCTGTCGATATCCCTTTAATAGCTCACAAAAACCCTACTTTTATAATATTAAAAAAAAAAAAAAAATCTTTATATTTGTCATATTTTGACCAGTCTTAAAACATCAATTTATATGTGTATAAATAATAGATATATATATCAAATACCAAAATGAGTACCTAACAGATAAATTTCAATTTAAAATATAAATTATAATAAATGTCAAATTATCATTCTAAGACTATTTAAATACAATCAAATCTACCATTTAAGTCTTTAGCAACTGTGTATGTGGGTGAATAAATTTATTTTGATTGTTGTAAGATGACTTACTTTACTAGCTGAATTTCCGTGACTCATTTTGAAATAGGTTTAGTTATATATTTTTTAAAAATTAAAATATATAAAATTTATGCTTTCTAAAAATTTAAATCATACTTTATTTTTAAAATTGTGTTTACCTTCTAAAAGACTCTACTCTGTATATTAGAAAATTCTACGAAGAAAAATTAATAACTAATATATATTAACTCAAGTTCTTGGTGCGTACAAAAATTACATAACGAAAAGTGTTCATCAAAAGATTTTTTAGGTGAATAAGAGTAAATTAATTATATTCACATGGTTAAATTTAATAATTAGGCAAAAGAAGCATCAAAGTAGAGACACCCACACACATATTACAATTAAGTATATTACCTTCAGTTTATTAAAGACCAATTTAAAATATTATTTTAAAACATGAAGAACATATTTTTTATTAGAAAAAATAAAAATCGAGACACTTAGTGCTTATAAAAATCAAATTGCCTTAATTTTATGGGGTAGCTGATTATGATAGAACTAAGCGATATAATTTTTTTTTTATATCGGCATAAACATTAAAACTATAGGGAGGGCATACAAAATAGTTTTATATGTAGATCGTACAGAGTGATGTGAAATATATATATTCAACATTGTGGATTTGAGGAAGGAATATATAATATGTGATGGGTTCCCGGTTTGGATAGTTGAAAAGGGAGGGTACACGATGTGACTTATTAAAGTTTCCTTACTTAAGTATATATATATATATATATAGCAATTTAGGCCAACAACCCCATGTATATAACCCGCAGCAAGACCTTAATGTTGTATAATAGCAGCACAGCTGTCAGTGATGCACTATCGGCATATGTCTTTACATCATCACATGTAATGCAATTTGTGCAAACAGGATAAATAAAATAAATAAAAAAGAAAAGGGGGGAAAAACTCTGTAATTGATTAAGAGTTGAGCTAAAGCAAGGATCGAGCATATAATATTGTCAGAACAATGGTCTAAAGATGGAAACAGCCGCGACACTATTATACAATTTCATCAGACAACCCATGAAATCGTTATTAAATTGGGCAATCTATAAAACACTGAAACACAGACACTCGCGGCAATGTATGTGGCCGGTAATTTATGGGAGACTTGATTATTAGTAACATTCCCTTCAAATAGGTAAGAAACATACAACATTTCATTTAAACAGTGGGAATAGCACCATAAGGCAAATTATGTATGAAATAGGTAACAGAGGAAACAAGAAAATTTCTCTAGATATTTATTTAAATATCTTAAAATTTGGGAACATGTCTATACTGACGAGATATGCTATTTACACAGTAAAATTTAGATAGAGGTGACCTGAAGTTACTTTATAGCCCTTTAGGGCCCATGCGAAATCTAGGTTGGCTACTACACAAAAGGGGGGGGGGGGGAAGGCGCTAAGTCATAATGACAAATGGCTTACCTTTTCTCGAAAGTGCCGGCAAAGGTCTGGTGTCCTGTCTGCAGACTGTCCTTTCACTGAGCGACCCCGATCGAATCTCGCCTTTTGGCAAAGAACCTCCTCTTATTCATGTCTCTCTCCATTTTCATTCGCCGAAAGAAACACCAATCAAAATGGCCAACGCTCCAGTATCAATTTCATAGACGCCCCAGGCCTCATCAAAATAGAACATATAGTATTACCAAAACAAAAAAATCTAAAGAGAGAAACAACCACGGCACTAGTGTAAGATTTCAGACTCCAGGCCTCTTCCATCAAAATAGAACATATAGTATTACCAAAACAAAAAAATCTAAAGAGAGCAACACCTACGGCGATAGTGTAAAATTTCAGACCCCAGCCCCCTCCCCTCCACATGGATTGAAATAAAATCCTCCCTTTTTCTCGGGACGATATATATATATCGCCCCCCCTCCGTCTTAGCTAAAATTGACACAGGTCCCTTTTCACTTGAACTGTAATATAACGCTTTCCTTTCTCGGGAAGGATTTTTTTTATAAGGTTCAGTCTTTTAGAGATCTTCCTTCTCCATTTTTTTTTTCTGGTCACCTTTACCTAAATTTTTGGTGAGGGGAATATATGTACATATGAAACAACAGTTTCCAGCTCGGATGTCTCTGGATGTCTTCTTCTTTACCAGGCATCAGCTTTCGGCATGGAAGTCTGGTGTCATCTGTTGTCTAGGTTTCTGGGCAAAAAGAATGGTCTGTAAGTCTATGTGGGAGGGAAGCCATGTATCCATTTGATTTGATTATACATACGCCTTCTGTTGGGGTATGGTTACAAAAACGTGCCCCAACAATCCTCCCCCTGCCAAGTAATGGACAAATGCGTTTGTGCTATTCATTATTCATCTGCCTTTCATCAGTTACTATGAAAGCAGGCCCATTTCTAGCAAAATGCATTTTCCATTACTAGGTGAAGCCAGGTGTACCGAAACCTATAGGGAAGATAAGGCTAACCAAAATGATGGTATGCTATTCTAGATGTTTATTATTCCGAACATTAGTGGGCATTGTGCATCCTGGCAAAGGGGTTTTTATGTGTTATTATTCTGTCAGCACACTGTTATCAACATAGGTTATGGGGGACAGTCATATCATATGTATGGAAGTAAGCAAGGTCATCTGTCTTACCATTCATGGGTATATATACCACCCTTCCACTTTCTTCTTTGGCCTTGAGGAGTAGGCCCTCCTTGTGGTAAGTCCTCTCAACCCCATCCTTGCCTCTTGTGGTGCTGGATTCATTGCTACCTTCTTTCTGCTAACAATACAGTTAGAGCATTTCCCTATTACATATTATATATAAAAATTTGGGCGCCAAGAAGTCGTTTAGAAATAACTGACTAGTCCAACTCCTAAAACATGCCAGCATCTTTATTTAAGTACCAATCAAGACATTCGTGTGGTATAGTTATACATATACAATCAAAGGAAAGGATAATTATAGTTAGCTGAAAGAAATATCTTGATACATAATGATTAGCCTATGACATGATGACTTTTGCTAAATAAAAAAAAAAAAAGGTTACAGAAAACAAATTGTGAAAGTAATTATTAAATAAGGCACGAAATATGTAATGATAAAATGAATCCTTCCATGTTATATGATGGGTATAATATATATATTGAAGAAAACACGTATCATGCAGATAGTGATTAAATATGATAAAAAATCATCCCATGATAGATGATAAAGAAAACTACTACAAAATTATATATGATGACAAAATATATATACTTATACAAGTAAGGCGGATAAAAGACAATAAGGATAAAATAGATCATGCCTTGAGGGAAGAATAAGCCATGACAACATGTTAAAAAAAATCGCAACATGGCCGGTAAATATTACTAATATCATGAATATCAAAGGAAATAAAATTGTTGAAATGAATAGCATATGATTATAATGTAATATATATGATATAAAATAATAACATATTCAATTAGAAAATGAAAACACATTATATATATTTGTGCGCTGAAGGTTCAAGGTTTAGTATCTCAGTTAAGTTTTTCAATCTTATTCAGTCTGGAATCACGAGTTGGTCACTGGGTAATATTCGTCTATCCCGATCCTACTGGAGGGTGTGTTTTCTCTTATGTGTTAGATTCCTCTGTTACAATACTCTCAACTCAGATGGGTACGTCATTTAGAATCTTGGTCAAATGGAACATAGCCCAGACCTCTATTAAACTACACAGTCCATTTAAATCTAGGGTGACAACCGTATGAAGAAAGCTCTCTGTTTGACAGAGAAACTAATCAACTTCTCCCATTTTGTTTGTGACTCCGTTTACCTTGTCTCTGGGGTGTGTACAGTTCAGCTACCTCCCCCTTCCAAGAAATTCATATTACTTTCATCTACTAATATACCCTCTATTCATTGACCTGAATCCTACAAATCTACATCTTATAAATTTGAATTTTATCAATCTGAAATTTTGGTTCTTTTACAAATTCCTTCAGAATTCTACTCCCTGTATAACTGCTCTTAATTCTACTGTCCTCAATACAACACTTCTAAAACTTTGACTCATTGGCTCGTTCTGGCGTCTCGTTCGCGGTCCTTATAGTTAACTAATACTTTAAAATCTTATCCTATCATGAAACGAGTTTAAACTCGTTGAAGGTCCTAATAATTACTTATTCTGCCTCTCGAATCGGTCTTATGCTCGAATTCATTCCAACAAAACGTATGGCAGGGCGAATCCTTTATTAGAAGAAACTTCCGCTGGCTATGGGGGATCAAACTGGTACCAAAAAAATTCAATAGACGGAAACTACTTCGTCTAGAATAACTGGGCAATCTCTGCCTACATGCCAATCTTACAGGACCTCCCGTCTGGAATACCCTCGCTCCAGCCACGCTAAAAACGTCGAAACTACGGTGTCAGATCGGTTACCCAAGGTCGCGCCGTTATACCCCAGGCTATACGGCATGGCTAAAACAAATCCCCCATCCTGCATAAAATTCAATCTATACCTCTTCGTTTCCTCTAATGAGGAGAAGTTTTGTGGGTTTCCTGGTCTGATCATAACCTCCCACAACCTTCCAGTCTGAGAATCAAGATATGATCATTATCTACGACTCTTAAAATTCAAGTTGATATAAATAACAAAGAGTACTTGATTACCCTAGTAATAGAAATTAAAATTTTATACTCCCGAAAGGGGAGACCTAACAAAATGGAGCGAATACCTTTCCTAACAATAGAGTTTTTACAGTCCTGTGAGGCTATCGTTCCTAACAAATAAAGAAATCAAAATTGAAAATTGAACCTATTAAATTCCCTAACACGCTCTAAAGTAATTTTGGTCTAACAGTATACTAGTTTTTAACCTTCTCATCATTTATTCCACTTCACATTCATACAAAAAAAAAATTCAGTCACTGTGGGCATTCATTCTAAAGTTAAAAGCTGCTATAGACGCCAAAACACTCAATAATCTCTATCAAATAAACCCTAACAATTTCTAAATTCCAGGACTAATGTGAAATCAAATAAAGTTTTCTAATTAAAACAAATTGGGAACTAAAGCCCTAGGTTACTCAAAGAAAATGCCTCTGTACAAGCTCTATATATACTAACACTTTATACTCGATAAATGATTGTTAACAATAATTGTTAACAATTCTAAATAATCTGGAAGCTAACCTACCAAAAAAAAAAAAAAGAATCAGTGTAACTTCAAAAACTGCCCTTGCCTTGACACTAAGCGACTTTTCACGACAATTCTATAAAGACACACACAAATTATAATGGTGTATAAAGGACCATTAAACGTGACACCTCATAAAAGCGGAATTGAGTCATTCCCCTAGCCACCGTGGGTGAAGTCACTTTCTTCTTACTTCCTCGTGCGTCTGCCCCCTTTGCAGTAGTCCGACCTCAGCACTCTATTGAAAGATGGATTTATAGGGTTTACGATTCACTACCCAACACTAACATTCTCAAGTGCTTTCCAAGGATCGACTACAGTCTGGGCCTACTTAACTTCTACCCCTGGCCTAGGGTCCCTATACCTCACAACTTCACTCTGAGAGATTGACCTTTCATGTCCTCATTAGAAACCTATTTCAAAGCTACTACCTGAAGGCCAGGGATTATAGGGTTTCTGAATTACCCAACACAAGCCATAGGATGCCTATTAGGTTCGTTGTTTTAGACATAGCCCCCCTCTAAGTTGTGATTTCCTACACCTTCCTTCACCTATTACTCCTGATAATAACTAAAATTTCAGATTTACACTAAATAGTTAATTCACAATGGTATACATTATTCTCATTGGTCTTTGAAACTCGGGTTTTAACAAGAAATAGTTTGTATAGAAAAAAAAAAGGAATCCTAATGAAGTTCTACTTTAAAAAAAAAAAAGGTTTTTAAATAAAAAAAAAAAAGTTGAAATCTCTAAACTTCTCATTCTATCGAGCTGATTCTCCGTACACACTCCAAAATCCTAGTTAGTGGCGACAGTCTAAGCAGAATTTACACTGTGTGGGCCTTTTCACCCTTGTAGACCTGCGTAAAGTTAAACTGTTCACACTAACTCTGTCAACTTCCCCTCGTCTCATTACTTCTGAGTCCGCTCTGGTTCTATTGTTGGATAAAATTGTAACATAACAATAAAAAGAAACTAAAATTTTCCTAAATCATATCCTGACAGGTTGTACAAGCTCTTCAAAACGGTGTGTCATATTAAAACAAGGTTGTGAGACAACTCTTAATTTTATACTATACTAAAAATGAGGCTGAGCCAATTCTACACTAGGAGAACACGAAAACCCAAGATGTCGTCCTTGTAGCGAGCATGGAGCCCTATCACAAACCCGAAGTGCAAGAACAGACTGCCTTAGGTCTTGTGACCGACTAGTAAGCAGCGGGATGCCGTTTCTCGTGTTGAGGGAGCGATGTCAGTAGGACAGAGTTTCCTGGTATTCCCTCTTATCTGGCACGACCGGTCGGGGTGAACAGTCGCGTCACGTGAAAGGAGGAAATATCTGAGTTCCCCCCTCTTGCTCTAACTGTTGGGTCGATTTGGCTCATGTAAATAGTAACTCTTATACTATATCTAAAATCTCTCATATAACTTATTAAATAAAACGGTGTAAAAACGGTGTTCTATACAAGGATAAGGTTGTGACAATTTTCTCTAAATGACACACTAATATTAAAACAAATTGTGAAGATCTTTAAAGATGGCAACAAACACTACAGTAAGGTTGTGAGACGGTATTCTGCACAAAGACAAGGTTGAGACAAATAACACACAAACCCTGAAACATGGTGTTAAAGCTCCTTTCAACACTTAGCACTAGAACACATGTTTAAAAAAAAAAACTGCAAACTGTTTAAAGTTCACCATAACACTAAGACATATTTGCTATTTAATATATAACCTAATATTGTAATTAATAAAGACCTATCTATATTAAATAGTGTATACTGTTGCCGAAACTTATGTAAATCAGCTTACACAAACCCCCAGTGCATAATATGTCTTATTTTAAAAGAAATAGTTCTATCGAGACGATATTGCGGTCGACAGCTACGCTTTATACATTAAATGTACTTTCTTCCATCAATCTTTATCTACTATTTACAAAACCCTTTATCCAACTTTTTTCAATTCTTTCTCTTTCAATATCTTTCTGCATCTTTCTATCTCTTCCTCATCAACATTCAACGCTTTCTCACTCTTTCATCATCCTTCATCATCCTCAACGCCTTTCAACTTACTTCCATCGCATCTCTCTTCAACGCCTTCAACACATTTCATCTCTTATTCATCACCTTATAACACAGTTCAACGCCTTTTTCATCATATTTCATCGCCCTTCCATCACTTTCAACACCTCTTTCATCCCTCTGAAGTCTCTTCGAAACCCGTCATCGGGATCTGGATCCCGATCTATTATCACTCTTAATTTTGAACTATTAATTATTACTAGTGTAATATTATTCCAACAGCCTATGACCTTTAAGCTTTATAACTCCATATACACTCGGCGGGGTAGTTACCTTGTTAAGAAAACCTATAATGTCATAGATCATTTAGAGAGAGAACATAACAAATTTGTGCGAATAGTTTGCTTCAACTATTGATTGTAAGCCTATTAAAACTCGTTCTCTTTAGGTTGGCTCGCTCATTAATCTTCAATCTACGTTCAATAGTCATATTGAGTTCACATGGATGCTAAACGTAAACTGTATTAAAATGGTGTAGTTTTCTACTTTTCGAATTATATGACAGTTAGAAAAAAAAATTCTGGAAATATCTCGCACTGGCTACTATTAAAAAATTGAATGGGGTACAACTCCGATCTTACAGGATACCTCATGGCTCATAGAATTGAATCGCTCATTTCTCACTAAAATATTCACACAGGTATGGAGGTCTCTAGTGGTTCTATAGCTATTGGTCAACTAAATTAATTGGTGGCAGAAATTGAAGTTAGTTTAAAGGCTCATGTGCTGTTTTGTCATGCGTCTTTATGTCATCTGCACAGGAAAGTGTCGCCTCAAGGACCTAATTCTGGGACTAACATCCGCTGCACATTTCAGGAAGGAGTGGTCGTCCATACAATAGCAAGATATCATTTTGCTGCCAATGTACAATGTTGAGCATTTTCCATGTCGTCATTTTGTCGATCCCCAATCTTCTAGGGTGTTTCTTTAAGCATTTCTCGATGTCATTTAATGCTCCATGCGATCCCGCCCGGCATTCAATAAGTAAGTATTTGATCGTACCACCTCCAGGAGACCATCCCATTGCGGCCGAATCATTTCCACCCAACTTATAACGCCGTCCATATCGCGTAATTGAAATTAGTGTAAAACTCAAAGAATAAGACCTTAATCTCTTAATTCTTTACTAATTTCAGTTGGCTCAACATAAATCTTCTCAATTATTAATTTAGTACAGTGGCGTGACATGTCACACTTCTTCTAGTTCTTTCGCAAGCTCGATTAATCCCAGTGAAAGCCAGTTCAGGCGTCAATCCCGTGCTAACCCGTCATGCATGACTTCAAATTTGGAAATTATTAGACCTGAATATTTGCAGTGGCATCTGCTTCCACTGAAAGTATTTAAGACACAAGGCTGCCTCTTTAAATCACTGTCTTTACTCCCACATGCCTGTGTAAACTTTAACCATGACCTTATCAATTCTCAAAATTCTGCCTATCGAGTATCCTGAGAATCAATGTTCTTCTTGTCTACGGCGGATTAACACAATAATTGTTCCCTAGAGTTATCTGCGTCGAGTGGTCAGTCTGTACTACTAATTCTCCACTCTAACTCCAGGATTCCTTTATCTACTCAGGCTGTTCAAAATTTTTCAAGACAGTTGTTCAAATCCCCAATGATAATCTGCTAAATTTCGATAATTATTGAAATTCTCATTAAACAGACTAACTACACCTTCCTGACACAGAAGTGTCCAGCATCAAGATATGGCGTACTGCCCATTTCTTCATTTGATGACTGTGTCAAATTACAGCTGAAGAAACATACTAAGCATATAACTGGTTTAAATTTCATGTAATCTCATCATGCCTTCTGCTGGCAAATATTTACTGTAAAATTCAATACTATCAAGATGGTTTTATTTGTCTTCATCCAAAAAAAAAATGTTTCAGAAATAGAATCTTGGAAATCTCTACTAAAGACAAAAATTATACATTTGTCAATTCAGGATAACCTTCCCTTGTCAGAGTGTATACAGGATATTTAAGATCATATGCAGTTGGAGGCATCATGAGAAAAAGAAAAAAGTCGGTTGCCTGACGCGTCTTTTTATGGTGATCAAATTTCTCTCTTCACGGGTACGCTAACTGGATCTTCAATTCTATTTTCACCTTAAGGTTCATATATCTGGATGCACAGGCTAGTATGATTTGATAGAAAGCGCTATTAAAATGAAGTTAAGATATTTGTATCCAGCAATAATTATCAGAACTCACCTCTGCTGTGAGAAAATTATATCAGAGCTATGATGAAAAAAAAAATGCTAAGTCAAGTACGTGGTGGAGACAGGAAGGAGAGACATCAATAGAATATATGAACATAGACGCAACGTTATTAATCAAGACAATAGATCTCTAATTCTTCCTACACTGCAAAGAAACAGGTCACACTTTCGCATTAGGAGAACCTAGGATACATTACAATAACATAAACAGCAAATATCAAAGGCTTATAATTGATTCTCTATTATTCAGAAAACACAATAGCATTAATAGAAAATAGATTTGCCCAAAACATATAACACAATATATCCTAGTACCAGCTAATAATATCAACAATAATATAAGTAACTTATATGTAATAGCCAATAACTATTATAAAACTACTTAAATAATAGAATTTCTAACCTATAAGATAATTCATAGAATATAGCAAACAATAGTAGAATATGTGTAATACCTTAATCAAAAAAATATGTCTTAAGAAAACAAATAATATGCAAAACTTCCTAATGTATATATATATATGTACATAGAATCATAATAGTTTTAGCATCAGGCGACGTTATATTTTCTTGATATATTGTATATGTTTCTCCTGTAGAAGGGCGGACAAGCTCGAAAGCTCGAGAAGACCAGAATAAAAGATACTCATCCCCATAGACGTTTTACTTTGATATCAGAAATCAATGATAATATTAAGGTTTTGCCACAAACAATGTGAATCGTAAAAGACAGCGGCGAGAGATGCGGTATACACCGCCTCAACATAACTTTCATTGCCTGATAAAATGCCAGTGAAACGGAAAGCATAAATTAAAATTCACGATTTATAATAGACTGTTAATCTCAGGATGCGTGGACTACTTCACCAATACTTAAAAATAGTATGGCTTTTCATTAGGTATATATTTCTAAAGTATAGGGGAAGAAACATATACTAAATTCGAGCCCCACGTTGGGCGCCATTGATGGGTTCCCCGGTTTGGATAGTTGAAAAGGGAGGGTACACGATGTGACTTATTAAAGTTTCCTTACTTAAGTATATATATATATAGCAATTTAGGCCAACAACCCCATGTATATAACCCGCAGCAAGACCTTAATGTTGTATAATAGCAGCACAGCTGTCAGTGATGCACTATCGGCATATGTCTTTACATCATCACATGTAATGCAATTTGTGCAAACAGGATAAATAAAATAAATAAAAAAGAAAAGGGGGGAAAAACTCTGTAATTGATTAAGAGTTGAGCTAAAGCAAGGATCGAGCATATAATATTGTCAGAACAATGGTCTAAAGATGGAAACAGCCGCGACACTATTATACAATTTCATCAGACAACCCATGAAATCGTTATTAAATTGGGCAATCTATAAAACACTGAAACACAGACACTCGCGGCAATGTATGTGGCCGGTAATTTATGGGAGACTTGATTATTAGTAACATTCCCTTCAAATAGGTAAGAAACATACAACATTTCATTTAAACAGTGGGAATAGCACCATAAGGCAAATTATGTATGAAATAGGTAACAGAGGAAACAAGAAAATTTCTCTAGATATTTATTTAAATATCTTAAAATTTGGGAACATGTCTATACTGACGAGATATGCTATTTACACAGTAAAATTTAGATAGAGGTGACCTGAAGTTACTTTATAGCCCTTTAGGGCCCATGCGAAATCTAGGTTGGCTACTACACAAAAGGGGGGGGGGAAGGCGCTAAGTCATAATGACAAATGGCTTACCTTTTCTCGAAAGTGCCGGCAAAGGTCTGGTGTCCTGTCTGCAGACTGTCCTTTCACTGAGCGACCCCGATCGAATCTCGCCTTTTGGCAAAGAACCTCCTCTTATTCATGTCTCTCTCCATTTTCATTCGCCGAAAGAAACACCAATCAAAATGGCCAACGCTCCAGTATCAATTTCATAGACGCCCCAGGCCTCATCAAAATAGAACATATAGTATTACCAAAACAAAAAAATCTAAAGAGAGAAACAACCACGGCACTAGTGTAAGATTTCAGACTCCAGGCCTCTTCCATCAAAATAGAACATATAGTATTACCAAAACAAAAAAATCTAAAGAGAGCAACACCTACGGCGATAGTGTAAAATTTCAGACCCCAGCCCTCTCCCCTCCACATGGATTGAAATAAAATCCTCCCTTTTTCTCGGGACGATATATATATATCGCCCCCCCCTCCGTCTTAGCTAAAATTGACACAGGTCCCTTTTCACTTGAACTGTAATATAACGCTTTCCTTTCTCGGGAAGGATTTTTTTTATAAGGTTCAGTCTTTTAGAGATCTTCCTTCTCCATTTTTTTTTCTGGTCACCTTTACCTAAATTTTTGGTGAGGGGAATATATGTACATATGAAACAACAGTTTCCAGCTCGGATGTCTCTGGATGTCTTCTTCTTTACCAGGCATCAGCTTTCGGCATGGAAGTCTGGTGTCATCTGTTGTCTAGGTTTCTGGGCAAAAAGAATGGTCTGTAAGTCTATGTGGGAGGGAAGCCATGTATCCATTTGATTTGATTATACATACGCCTTCTGTTGGGGTATGGTTACAAAAACGTGCCCCAACATATGTAGTAAGGGGGCGGGAAATGAGTTGTATCATAAAACAGAAATCCAGTATCTGATCTAAAGAGACAAGCATCTAAGGAATATATGATAACTTTAGGCAAAATTAATAGAATATCCACTGTTTATTCCATCCAAATCTAGGTACAATTCCATTCAACAAAAATTTACAGAAGTAGTGCTTAGATACTTTCTAGACCACACAGATCTGTATACCATGTATAAGACTTATGTACCTTTGAAAATATGCCAAAAATGCTACTGAAAATTCAGACCTGTGTCCTATTCCTAAAGACTGGTTTCCGTAAAAGATAGGTTACATAGACTATCCAATCGGTACCACATCCCAAATGTCACCTTATTTATACAACAAAATAAGGGGTCATTATTTTTTAGTTAAAAGCAAAAAGATTACATTATCAAATAAACATATTGAACATTTGATGATTTAAAATTATTGATATTAATTTTTGTGATTTTAAAAGCAAAAATAAATTATTGATAGAAATCAAATAAAATAAGCTCTTTTGGATTCACATATATCAACCCTTCCTATTAATAATGAAGCAATAACTAATATAATGATATTATGCACATTTTTACTGCATATTCCTTTATATGCTGTCTGAAAAAACCAAAGGTGATAGAAAATTCTTGACTTCATTTTTTGAATTCAGCGTAAATAATTACATTGGAAATATCTCCAATGTTTTTTGTGCAAAATATTTTTTTTTGTAGACCTGTGTAATTGAGGATCATATAATAAGCACAACCTCAGAACTATTGACTGAGATTGCAGTCACGGAATCCTCATGTCTCCATCTTCAAGGCGCAGCAAATCATCTTGTTGCCGAAATGCACGATGGTTCAGGTCTACTGGCATTCCTGCCAATCAGTCTACCAACGACCACTACAGGGCCCTCAGCGGCATGCTAATGAGCCTCTGCGTCGTCATCTGCCCGACTTCGTGCCCCATTGTCAGACCTACGCCGTTCCGGGACGGTCTTCCTCCTGAAACATTGCGCAAGTGTCTGACAAAGTCGCCTGGGTAGCGAGGCATGGCACGCCGCTGTCTGTCATCTCTCTGGACCTGAAGTTGGAGTTCGACACCCTGAGCAGGAGCTACCTTTTCGCCCTGATCGAGAAGCTGGGCCTACCATCTACCTTCCTAGGGTGGATTGTTGTCCTCTATGGGAAGCAGACGCCTCCATCTGGGTCGGAGATTTCTACACCAAGGCCTTCCCGCTTTTCAACGGTGAGGCAGGGCTGCCGACTCAGCGCCGCGCTCTTCAGCATCGGAGTTGGGCCTTGGCTGCGCCGCCTCTAGAGTATCTTGGGCCGCGGTAGCGTGGTCGCCTATGCGGATGACATCGTACTCTTCATTAGGGACGACGCTCAGTTTGAGCTCGTGCCCCTGATCTTCGAAGAGTTCCGCATGGCCTCCAGGGTGGCTGTCAACTTTAGCAAGAGCTGCGGGCTCTGGTGTGGTTCCTGGAAGCACCGGACAGATTCTCCTCTGGGAATCTCCTGGACGTCCGAGTCGCTGAATGTTCTGGGCTGCGCCATCACCGCCGAGAACACCGTCGCCTCCCAGGCCTCCCACCTAATGGGGCTTCTGGAACAAGCCATCGCGAGGTGGTCTCCCTTCCCTCGCGGCTTGTTGCTGGTGGGTCGTGCCCGCGCATCCAACAGCTTGGTCCTGGGTTCCATCCTTCACCAACTCCACGGCAACGTTCCACCTGAAACCACCATCTGCCGGCTACAGGCGCGTGTGGAAAACGAGCCGAGTCTCGTGGCTTCCCGGGCGCATCCTGTCTCGTCTAGATTCTGAGGGTGGCGTCAGCCTGCTGGACATCGCGGGGCAGCTTCGGCTCGCCTGTCTGAAGGGGGTCTAGGCCTCACTGCGCGGTGCAGCCAACGGCTACTCTTGGCTGCCGGGCGTGGCTGACTCCTCCTAATCCTGATGTTTGGCTCTCGCCGAGGAGGAGGAGACTACTGACCCTCTGGGAAGCCGCCTCAAGCGTCCTTAAGCTGGAACACCGAATTCTGCGTCCCGCAGGCCTGAGGTCTCTGCGTCTTCGAAGCGACAACAGGTTCCTGAGGCCGCCAGACCTTCTGGCTCCTGAGTGTTGTTACAGGCGACTGTCGGTGTCTTCTCCGATGGCGCTCCACCCTGACGCGCTCAACGCGGGCCGCGCAGCACCTGATGGCCTTTTTCTAGCGTCTCCTGCAGGAAAACACCAGCTCCAGCTATCATGCGGAGTACGAGGCGGAGGCCATCGTCCTGCAGGGATCGGCTACGCCCATTGCCGCCTTACCAGTCAGAGCACGCGCCGGACACTGAACTCGGCACGGCTGCAGGCGCATCCTGTTGCCGATCTGGCTGCACGATGGTCCCTCACCGTGGATGTGCCCCGCTTCATCCCCTGGGCCGACCTGCGTCGCAACTGATTCTCGGGGCACCACGCAGATGTCACACTACGACTGGCCATCCACGCCCTACCCCATCCTCCCTCGAGGCGTGCTACCTGTGCCGCCTGTGGGTCCAGCGACGGGTCGCAAGTTTCCCACTCTGTGGGAAAGAACTCTTGCAGTCCATTGGTGGCAGAGTATTTCCCGCGGTGGGCGCCACCAATGACATCATTGTATTACAAGTGTTATCAATTATTTTATATATGTATATCTATTTACCCATACAGTGGACCCTCGGTTTACGAGCACCTTGGAGTACGAGCTTTTCGCAGTACGAGCAAAATTTTTTGAAAAATTTTACCTCGGATTACGAGTGAAATTTCGCATTACGAGCAACTCGTGATGGTTGCCCGTAATCGTGATGGATGAAAATTCACTGGGATCCCTCCCTTCAGATCAGATTCGGGAAATATGTAAAATGTGGGAAACTGTGCAATTGTTCGTTGCAAGAAGAATTGCCCGAGTTTCAATTATTAAAAATAAGAAATTAGTTTCGCACTACGAGCGTTTTGGAGTACGAGCATGGCTCTGGAACGGATTATGCTCGCAAACCGAGGGTCCACTGTATATTTATCCTTATTTAATCCAGTGTATTCATATTTATATTTATTTTATATTTAATCTTTTATAAGATACTAGACGAATGGCCCGGGCAACGCCCGGGTTTTACCCGAGTGCGTATATATTTTAAAAACGTTTTAATTCAAATACTATTCATTACAATTATAAATTGGCGCCATGGATGTCACTCTTGTGAAACGTCCCGTTCCAAACTGTGTGTTTTTAAAATGTTTTAATTAAAATACTATTCGTTACAATTATAAATTGGCGCCGTGGATGTCTCTCTTGTGAAACGTCCCGCCCCAAACTGTGTGTGTCTTGAAAATATAAAAATAAAAATGTGAATTTTCATAAAGATTTCATCATGTCGATTTTTTTTTTTTTTTTGCATTTCACCTACTAAATCGATAGAGATAATTACATTTGCAACATGAACTTAGGTATATTGACTAAATAGAAAACTGCATAGTAATAAAGATCATTTTTTAAAGGCACCATATCGCTTTTTTTTCAATAAAATCGAAACAAAAATTAACGATAAATAACGATAATTGCCTTAAAAAGAAATTGCCTTAAAAAAAGAAACATTCGCGGTGATTTTGTCTTGCATTCGTTTATACAATTATTATATACGAATGACCCGGGCAACGCCCGGGTTTTACCCGATTAAATGCTTTTATTCAAATACTATTCGTTACAATTATAAATTGGCGCCGTGGATGTCATTCTTGTATAATATATACATGAGTTTTAAAAATTGTAAAAAAAAAAAATGCATCGGCCGGGAATCGAACCCGGGCCGCAGGCGTGGCAGGTGAGCATTCTACCACTGAACCACCGATGGTTATGAAAATTCCCATCCGTGAGCTTCAGACAAACAAACAGACAGAATAAGGCAAATATATAAGTAGATGCGAATGACCCGGGCAACGCCCGGGTTTAACCCGATTAAATGCTTTTATTCAAATACTATTCGTTACAATTATAAATTGGCGCCGTGGATGTCATTCTTGTATAATATATAAATGAGTTTTAAAAATTGTAAAAAAAAAAATAAAAAAATGCATCGGCCGGGAATCGAACCCGGGCCGCCCGCGTGGCAGGCGAGCATTCTACCACTGAACCACCGATGGTTATGAAAAATCCCATCCGTGAGCTTCAGACAAACAAACAGACAAACAGAATAAGGCAAATATATAAGTAGATTATATGAACGAAGAGAGATGTAATAAAAGTGGTTTCAATCTCAATCTCTCTGGAGGTGTTTGCCTCCTGCGAAGTGCCCCTGGATTTGCAGGCCTGGCTCTTCGGCGTCGGCCTCCATCCCGAGGCAGTGAAACTAACAAGTGTGGCGAAGGCTACCATCTACAAGTACCATCTTGGTCTTGAGTTGGGTAATGTCAGCCAACACATCGACCTGCCCACTCTGTGGGAAATAACTCTCGCAGTCCACCGGTGGCGGAGTCTTTCCCGCGGTGGGCGCCACCAATGACGACTTGTATATATATATTTATACAGGGTGTACCAGGTAAATTGGGACTAACTTTGACAGTCCATAAAACAAAAACTACCTGAGATTAAAAACTTGTTTTTTTTTCATTACGTAGCCATATTCATGTAAAATGCAACAGTACATGTGTGCGCAGTGTAGTGATGAAGAGTAACCGAGAATTTGAAAATCGAGCTGCCATCATCGTTGCTCTGCGCGCCGGAAGGAGCCTCAAAGAGATAGTGGATTTTCTTAAGTTGCCCAAAACCACTATTTATCGTGTCAAGAAGCAGTTTGATGAGGCCGACAGTAACAAAGAGGGGATAGCTACAAGGAAAAAGCACTCGCGTCGATCGGACAGGGTAAGAGGCGAAGAATTTGTCAAAAATGTCAAGGAGAAGATTGATGGAAACCCTGGGAAGAGCATGAGGGCCATAGCCAAGGAAATGGACGTTGGCTCTATGACAATTGTCAGAACTATCCATGAGGACCTTGGTCTCAAGTCTTATGCCCTTCGGAAAGGTCAGTTGCTGACTGAGAATATGAAGAATAACAGAAAAGGAAAGGCTGCTGCCCTCCTCAACAACCTGAAACACGACTCTTTTGGCATGCTAAGGTTCTTCTCTGACGAAAAGAACTTTAACGTGGACCAAAAGGTAAATCCCAGGAATGATCGCTGGATCTGTAAAGACCCCTCAGAGATACCTGTCGTGATGCACACGAAATTTCCTGCCTCCGTAATGGTCCTTGGCGTTATCAGCAGTGAAGGTGATGTCATGCCTCCCCATTTCTTTGAGAAGGGCCTTAGGATGAACGCTGACACCTACATCAATGTTCTGGAGACCGTTGTGAAGCCTTGGATGGACATGGTGGCCGCAGGAAGGAAGTATGTCTTCCAACAGGACTCAGCTCCAGCCCATAAGGCAAAAAAGACACATCGTGGCTGACACTTAACGTCCCTAGTCACTGGGGTCCTGATATTTGGCCCCCTAATTCTCCAGATTGCAATCCCCTCGACTACTATGTATGGGGCGTTGTTGAGAGAGATGTCAACAAAGCTCCTCATACCACCATCCAGTCTGTCAAGAAAGCAGTTCACACGGTGATGACCCAAATGGACAAGGTCATCGTCGCCAAGGCCTGTGCTTCATTCCGCACTCGCCTCGAGACTGTTGTAGCTAATAATGGAAACTACATTGAATAAATAAAATCTATATCCTTTTATCTACTACTGTGTCAAATTTCATTCGGATATTTTAATTTTTACTTGCAAAAAATTTCAGTTAAAATACCATTGTTGAAATTCCCAATTTACCTGGTACACCCTGTATCCCTATATATAGTCACGACCGTCATGGGCCGGCTGGCCGGCCGGCCGGCCGGTTCTGTCACGGATGCGCGCGCATCATCATTATGATCATTATCATTATCTAATGATAATAATAATAATAATTATTATTATTATTATATTATTATTATTATCAACATATATAGTCACGACCGTCATGGGCGGCCGGTTCTGTCACGGATGCGCGCGCACAGGGAGGTCACGTGCTTAGCCGGCAGCCAACGGGCGCGCGCCACCTGCATTACGTCATAGATTATAAATAAATAAAAAAATAGTGTGTGATAAGGCACAATTTGGGTTATCTACTTATATAATTGCCTTATTCTCTCTGTGTGAAGTTCACGGATAGATTTTGGTCAGAATGGATAAAATAAAAAAAGTGTCAAGGGATGGGAATTGAACCCACGACCTTCCGCTTACCGGGCAGATGCCATGACCACTAGGCTACCCTGAACATATTTTTCGTTCACATTTTTATTTTTATATTTTCAAGACACACACAGTTTGGGGCGGGACGTTTCACAAGAGAGACATCCACGGCGCCAATTTATAATTGAAATGAATAGTATTTTAATTAAAACATTTTTAAAATATATACGCACTCGGGTAAAACCCGGGCGTTGCCCGGGCCATTCGTCTAGTATATGTATATTTATCAATTGTTTTATATATTTATATCCATTTATTCATCTATTTATCATTCTATAATAATATTTATTCAAATTTATATTTATTCTGTATTTAACCTTATATAATCTTATATGTACTTTGAAATAAATCAGTTTCAATCTCTATCTCTCTGGAGTGTTTAAATCCAACTACCCATACATTCAACTCATTAAGTCTTTACTTTTCTCTATAAAACAAAAAGGGAATTAAAGCCAAATATATGTAAATTCGCTAAAATATGCTTGAAAAGAGCTTAGAAAAGAGCAGAAAATCATGGTGGTACCGTAATGAAAAATAATCTCCTGGTCAGACAACTATAAAGTTGCCAATGGCAGAGTTGGAATTAATACCAACTGCACTCGACTCGACAGTCCTGCATAGCCAGTGAATCCAGTGACGTGTTGCTCGTCCACTGAATCTGCTGCGTTAGACAGGCCTTCACCATCATCCAACGGCGTCATGACTTGCAGAGCTGGGCCAGGGCGAAGATCTGGGTACTGATGCTATGGCCATCCTAGTGCTGATAAGACTCGCATCTAAAATAGTTTTTGAGCCTTGAAGTGAAATGAGTCCAGAAAGTTCTCCTGCTATGTTTATACCTATCATTATGAATAATTGCCACAAAAACTATGCGTTATCTATCAACCGTTTCTGAAACTAACAGACTTGGATTTGGTGACAAAGCAACAACACCGGCTTCGACAAATTTAGGACGCCCACCTGGAGCGAGTTTTGATTTCACGCGGTCCTCAAAGGAATCATTAAATGTTCAAAATTTTCCAAAGAGGTGTTTTCTGGCAAAGTGGCCATTGAAATATAGATGGACATTTTGCCGGGAAGGAAAACCCATCCTGGACTCACCATAGCCCGAAACCATGTTCTCCAGGTGGGTGATATGAATTTGCCAAAGTTTTCCCTGTATCACCGACCCGAATTATCTAGTTTACAGTTATGGTCAGATAGAGGAAAGAGGGAATATTTATTCTTATATATTGATAATAAGTCAAACTTGGATAATTCGAAGCCCAAGGGACCAAAAAAAAATTTCGAATTATCCAAAAATTCGAATTGAAAACGGAATTTCTAGGGACCAAGATAAATATTCGAATTAAAAACGTTCGAATTATCCAAGTTCTACTGTATTTTATATTATTTGTTTCATATTTTAGTTTATTTATTCATCTCTTAGCCATTGATTGATCTCACTAAAACCTCCAATCGCTATACAAAGGAGTTAGGGGGCGTAATGTTGTTATGGCGGTAGTGGCGTATAAACGGATGAAACAATTTTACCCAAATTTCTAGTACCTATATAAAAGGTGTAAATAAAGTATTATAACCTATTTAAAAAGAGTAAGAGAGTTGTGTGGTTTTAAAATTTGAAAAAAGGTTTTCCGTAATTCACTTTCATCTACTACTTTACAAATTTATCAGAATTAATTCGATGTTTTTCGTGAAAGAGTCATGCGTAATTTATTTATTTCTGTCAACGTTACAGCGCATAAGTGGGCGGTGGGGTCACAGATGGCAAGGTACGAACACCTTTTGTAACTAATTTATTGGCGGGACGCATACGCGACCTCGCAGGCCAAGTATTGCTAGAACTCTCTGGAAAAGTAATGCGAAGCAGAGAGAAGTAGAGTCATGTTTATATGGTTATTAAAAATATATATATTTGATCCAAGATGAAGCCGTGTTTGGTTCTAGTTCTTATGTAAGAGATGGAGAGTGAGTGAATTCATAATAAAATCGAAATACTGGAAATGTAATTGCCATTCAGAATAAACCGTTGTTTCATCAATCCACGGATTCCCAATCACTGACTCCTATGCTTAGGAATTTATTGTTCGAGCAGAATAAGCTAGGCGAGAGTTTCCAAAGCGCCATACTTGAACCGAAGGACATCAAAACAATCACGGAGCTCTTTGTTGAGTTCTTTAGGACAGACAGACTTGGAAGTTTTTTTAGGACAGACGTCCTTGGTGTCGCAGACTTGGGGCTTTGTTCCACAGACATAGTGGTAGGCGCACCAAGCACAAGCCATGAGTGAGATGAAGAAGTGTGACACGCGTCTAAAGAAACCGATGTATCTGTATTTGAGGGCCATGGGGTTGTGGGAATGACAGTGCAGATATCTTCGGATAAGTCGTTTAGGATTCTCATCCATGTAGTAATAAATAGAAGGATCCCTCGTCCAGAAGACGACATGCACCAAGCTGGAGCTAAGTGCAGTGCAGGCCATGATAATAGCAAGTCGTCGATAGCATAGACAAGAAAAGAAGAGAGATCCGAAAGCTGAACCAATAGACACAATGTAAAAAATGCGACCGAACATGAACCATCGTCTAATACGTTTGGAAATGATGGAAGAATCGATGAGAACGAGTGGAGATTTCCGCTTCATGGCCCGCCAGGCTTCCCGCATGTAGTCACAGACTGTGCCCTGCTCCTGGCCCAGGGCCTCGTGGATGGCCGTGTAGGACGGCCGCTGGGTGACTATCACACGCGGCATAGTCTCTCCTGCTGCTGCTTCAAAGCCATTGTTGCTGATTATGCCATGTGAGCTTCCATTGAATCCAAGGCAATATTTTCTAAGCCTCTTTCAAGATGTACAACATTTTAGCGAACGCTTCCCCGTGAATCCTATTACTTCAAATTGGAAATGATTAGTATAAATTTATTTCAACAAAGCTTTATATAGCTTGGTTATAAGATCCAAGTTAGTATTGTCAACGCTAAACGTGGAAAGATGCTTATATTGGATATGATAATGGAATTCATGAAGGTTTGAAATGGATAACAGCTTGTACATGATACATGATGATACACAATTCTCTCTAATATTCACATTGGTTAGCTTTGACCTAATACTTTTGATATATACAGCAAAGACAAAGATCTATACTATAATAGTAGAAGTCAAAATTTATGAAAAATAGCTCAACTATGAAGCAACTAAGAAATATAAGCTGAATGTTTGTATTCTGCAATGTAACGAGGACTTTATAAATGTTCGGATAAAGCTAGGGTTTTTTCTTGGAACATGATGGCTGGTCAGTTCTATGGTCAATAGGAGGCGACATAGGGGGGAGAGATACCTTTTGGAAAAAAAAAATCGAAACTGGATCCAGCAATATAATTTTAAAAATAAAAATAAAATTTCACACACAGCTTTATTAAGACCACCGGTCTTATACAGATTCACCACAAGAAGAAAGGAAGAATAGATAAGAGCTACTGTACTCCAGGCAGCACAGAATCCAACAACAGCCTATAGGTCTGACGCATATCCAGTGGCGAAATATTTATTTTTATGAACAGATTATTAATTTTAATATTTATATTTTGATAATCTCTGTATACTTCCCATATTGCTTCTCTTGTATTTTTATAAATTTTAGTTTGTGTTTGTACCTTAAATAAATTGATTCGTCAGCTTGAAGTTTGTCTTTCCTGATTTTCTTCGTGGCAATATACGAGGGGTGTCCCATAAGTCCGTGGCCCGACCATGAGAACGAAATATTTGAAACTAATAAATTTTACCATATATACCTTAAAGCCTTGTATAAAGATGTGTAAATTTTAAAGTTTCTAGAACTAACGGTTTTTTTTTTGTTATGGGTTCTGAAAGAGGACAAGAAACAGGAATCATCTAAAATGGAGACAAACGTGATTCGTGCTGTAATAAAACATCTTTGTAAGAAAGGAATGTCGCCGAAGGAAATCTATGAGGGTATGGTGGATACATTAAGGGAAGATAATCCTTCCTATAGCACAGTAAAGAAATGGGTAGCTGCGCTTAAATTAGGGAGGATCAGCTCCGAAGAAGAACATCGACCAGGATGACCTGTTGAGTCAGTTACTCAAGAAAACATCGACAAGATACATGTTTTGGTTATGTTGGACAGAAGAATGACAGTTCGTCGGATAGAAGAGACCTTGGGTATTCTTAAAACAACAGTGGATCGGATTATGAGAGAACACTTGGGCCTCGGGAAGCTTTCTGCCTGTTGGGTTCCCAAACTTTTGATCAAAAGGCTGTAAGGAGAAAGTAATTTTCGGACAATCTTGCGTTATTTGAAGCCAATCCAGAGGAATTTGTCAGTAGATTTGTTACAATGGATGAGACTTGGGCCCATCACTTTTTACCAGAGTCCAAGCAACAATCCATGCAATGGAGACACTCCGGTTCCCCTCCCCCCAAGAAAGCCAAGACAGTTCCATCAGCAGGGAAGGTTATGGTGTCTGTCTTTTGGGATTCCGAGGGTGTACTTCTTCTAGACTTTCTGAATAAGGGTCAAGCCATCACTGGCAATTATAATGCAAATCTTGTGAAGCAACTACGAGAAGCTATCAAGGAAAAGAGAAGAGGAATGTTGTCCAGGAAGATTGTTTACCATCAAGACAATGCTACGAGTCATCGGTCGCTGCAAGCCATGGCTGCTATTTATGATTCTGGCTTTGAACTTTTACCACATGCACCCTATTCACCAGATCTAGCTCCGTCTGACTTCCACCTATTTCCTCATTTGAAAAAATCACTTTCTGGCATTCATTTTAGGTCTGATGAAGAGGTCATTGATGCTGTAACCTCATTTTTGAGTCACTTGAAACATCGTTCTTTTTGGAGGGCATAAAAGCATTAGAACATCGCTGGAAAAAGTGTATAGACCTTAAAGGGGATTATGTTGAAAAAATAAATCATAATAATTTAATAGTCATTTTCTTTATATGTCGGGCCACGGACTTATGGGACACCCCTCGTAAATATATTTGAAATTAGTTGCCACCAAGTAACAGCGCTGCCTCAGTCGGTATAATTTAGATGAACGTTTCACGTTCTGCCAGCATTATATCCAGGTTAACCAGAACTGTAATAAAAGGTCACTAGTCCGCAATAGCCTAAACGTGATTAAAGGACGCATAGGAACTTGTTATAAGGGGAGAACAGTAGAGTTGGCCTTCTTTATTGTGTGGCATATCATTGAATTATTTTAACGTCGAAAAAAGTTGTAAGCTGCCTTTTGGGGCTCCAAATATTTTATAGATCATTCGGAAGCCAAAAATTCAATATATTTGACAGCTTATTTCTTATCCACCAGAATTTCAACAAAGAAGGTCTCTATCGTAAACCCTCTGAGCTGTAGTGCTAACGGCAGGAGACGGAATTGTTCGTTATTCTACCCGACAAGAGTCTTCTAACGCTAAAGTTTTCAGTTGTCTAGGTCAACTTTGAAACTAAGTACACAGGATCCGTGAAAAATATTTCAAAGAAGAAATACAGAGGGTGTTCACACTTATAGGAAACGAGCGCCAGGTGTAAAAAAGGAACTATTACTTTATTTAAAAAAATCAACAACGTGATATTCGAAAAGGCTTAAGCTAATTCTAATACGCAATACATATTTTTTGTTATTTAAAAAAAAAATGCCCTTCAAATACAATAATTTCATAAGAGGTTATATTTTAGGACTTTCCAGAGCTAATCTTACCTATTTGGACATAATTAAAATATGCAAACAAGATGATATCAACATTTCTAAAAAAGGTATTTATAATATTATTCACGACAAAAATGTCAAGTTTTTATTCATAGCACCTACAGAGAAATGAACAAAAGATTATCACCCTATATCTGTGAGAACTCCTGCAACTGTCAAAAAAGTGAAAAAATATATTACAAAAGAAATTCCTATGCCACAAAGAGATATAGCCAAATTAATAGGAACATCAGTGTCAACAATAAATAAAATAATAAATAGAGATTTAGGCCTAAAAGCTACAAAAAACATGCGGTTCACAAATTGTTTCAGAGCCATATTCGTCAGCGACACACTATCAGCAGATATTTTTATGAAAATTTCTTGGCTGCTGATAGATGGAAATTTATTGTTACATATGACGAAGCATGGGTATATTTAACCGATTGCGACAGAAAAAGAGCTATATACTATCAAAAAATGTGGAAAAATCTAGGCCAATTTGGTTGAAGGAATGTGCCGAAAGTTACCCCAAAGGATTTATGGTGGCATGCGGTATATCATATGAAGGAAAATTAAAAAATAAGAAAAGTTGAAAGAAATGCCAAAATAAACTCGGAATACTATCAAAAAAACATTTTAGAACCTATATTTTAAAATGATATTCCCTCTATCTATAGAAAACAGAGCAACAAAGTCTGGTTTCACCATGATAACGCCACAAGTCATACCTCATCTTCAACCCAAGCTTATTTGGAAGATCTAAGGCAAAGAACAGGAATCAACACTATTCCAAAGAACAGGAATCAACACTATTCCAAAGAACAGAACCCCTGTAAAATCTACTGATTAAGCCCCGATGGATATTTGCATTTTTGGATGCCTTAAAAGAGCACTTGGAAAGAGACACCCTAGGACAATTGAAGGTCTCTGGAAAGTGGTAAAGAAAGAATGGGATCTTTTGAGTATGACCATGATCAGAAAGTGTCTGCGATCGTGGAAAATCAGGTGCCGTTCTGTAAATGAACAAAAAGGCTTTCAAATAGAACATTTGAAAATTTTCAAATATGGTGTTAATTTTTAATATTTCATAATAAAACTTGTTTCCTATAAGTGTGAACACCCTCTGTATGTTTGTATTTATTAATAATTTTACTTCCAATGATATTGTATAGATATAACACTCGCCTTTTCAATGATACGCTACCTTATGCACGGTGGATTCTGTGAACACTGGACATGCGTTGAACCTGGAGGCTGTTTTTGGGTCCTATGCTGCCTGGAGTATAGGAGCTCCAGCTATGCTTCTTTCCTGTGGTGAATCTGTATATGACCGGTGGTCTTAATAAAGATGTATGTGTGCATTGATATAGATTATATATATAAAAGTCTGAAGGACAACCAGGGTAGTTTGTGTCATGTGTGACGACCGCTACCAACGACAATAGCAGAGGGCAGTTGTTCATGGCCTCTCACCTTCAGATTCGTCTTCAGACCTTCTGTCAATACAATCCGTGCTCTGTCTAATTCTTTTACAAGTCTACCCAGTGCCAGGAATCAAATGAGTACTTTGTAAGTGTAAAGTTGGAATGTTCAATATTCGTGGACGTGGTTTTTATACATGAAGTGTAGCATATTCCATTAATACAACGCGTAAAACGTCATACAAGGCATACAATAAAGTTAAATGAGTCATTGAAGTTTTCTAACTACTGATTGACATGTCCTTTATTTACCTTTCCAATATTTATCCCGATGAAAGTCTCGATTAACAGGTGTACCAATTAGAGGAAGTGTACAGAGATTCCAGAAAGTCTATGTAGACATTGTAAGACAGATGGCAAGTAGGAAAACGAACGTAGAAGCGTGTCAACGCAACGTAAGGACAACGTGTGTGTTTGCTAAGCTCAGCACAAGGCGATGACAGGCTGGGATCGCAGGTGATAAATCTGCAGGGAACAAAGGGGTATCGATCACATAGAGGTTTGACGACCATTCCTGGCGTGACGTCAACTACGTCAAAGCATGTAGAAGTTTTTTTTTATCGTAAATATAGAGGTTTCCTGGCCGGCATTCATAGTTCTTCAAATAAAAGATACTTCGGCCAGTAAATCTTTTTATTGTCTCGACGTTTCGACAAAAATATTTTGTCCTCGTCAGGAGCGAACAAAAATGCCCTTGCAGCCTTAGAATAATTTCTAACGCTTTGCCAAATGTTTTAATTTTTGTTCACTTCTGACGAGGACAAAAGATTTTTGTCGAAACGTCGAGACAATAAAATTTGAAGTCTTTTATTTGAAGAACTAGAAATTTCTTTGTCAAACCATATTGAAGCAGATTATTTATTGTGAAAAAAATAGTACAAATGTGACATTGAACTGGGATAAGGTTAATAAATTAAAAAAAAAAGGCATCTCCTTATCGTGCAACTGAAAGTTTCTAATGGCTTGCGCCATCTATCGGAATAAATATCAACGATAAGGAGACGCCTTTTTCTTAATTTAGATTATTTATTATTCTATGAAAAGATTTTAAATTTCGATATTTGTATTTTGATATACTGTAAATTTGTATCATTACTTCTCTGCTATTTTATCAGTTTTAATTTGGTTTTACATTAAATCAATTTCTGTGTCATTCTGAGGTTTGTCTTCCTTAATTTTGTACGTTATAATATCATCCAGAATCCACGAAAGTTTCGAGTCAAATTGAAATAATAATGGCACGTGGAAAATTAGGAAAGACAAACTTCAAGATAAAACAGCAATTTATTTAAGGCCAGAATAAATCATGAATGATAAACTGAAGATAAGCAATGAGGGAAGTTTACAGAGTAACAAAATATAAATATCAAAAGTGCTAAACAGTTAATAAAATAATAAATACCTTGCTACATAGTTCCTTCCCTATGGGAGCTGTGACCCACAGCTTGCATTTATTGTAGTTACTGACATGGATCTGACGTGCTTCTACCAAGGATTCCATCGAAGTCTTGGAACTTTGTCCCTAGTACCTTTGCATCCTTTTTCTTGCAGCGTGAAGAGCGGCTTTGTCGTCGTACCGTCTATAGGGACATCGTCATCTTGGAGGGAAGTCTTTGCTTTGACACGGCGGTGGAATCCTGGAGCCAGTCTCTGAAAATGTAAATCACAGCACCCATGGCCTCTAGGTCTTCTCGGTGATCTTCAGTTTGTCTTCCCTAATTTGCCCAGCAGCTCCACCAAAATGCCACGTGGAAAATTAGGGAAGACAAAAACTACAGGATGACACAGCAATTTATTTGAGGCAAGAACAAACTATAAATGATAAACAAAAGATAAGCAATGAGAAAAGTGAATAGAGAGTAACAAAATATAAACATAAAAATGATACTCTGTTAATAAAATAATAAATACTTTGTTACAAAATTATCACGGTGTTTGAGCGTTGATCAAGATATATTGCCACACATACAATGGACCGAGGAATTTATACTTCATTGAATATAAGTAGGTACCTTAGGTAGCAGTGCTTAATTTATTCAGAGGCAATTTTTTTAATTAATCATTCGCTGACATTGTCCGTTTCTTAGGTGAACCATTTCATGTACATTGATTGTCTTCATCATGTATATACCTTTTAAATACTATATCCAGACATTAACCTCATGGTCCCATTGCCTGATATTACTAGTAAAGACATTTAGTGTACCTAAAGTATGAGTAGTCACAAACCTCTTACCACCGTGATTTTCATGACCAGTACTGTATGTAGAAAAAGTAAAAAAAAAAAATATACCCTTCACACATACACAATCACTTTGTTCTTCAAATAAAAGACACTTCGGCCAGACAATAAAAAGATTTACTGGTCCAGTGTCTTATATTTGAAGAACAATGAATGCCGGCCAGGCAGCCTCTATCTTTACGACAATCACTTTGAATGTGTTATTAATATTACACTGATATTATCAAGAAGATGTCGCCGTATAGAAAATAATTTTAAGAAACATTTGCTAGATGCTATCCAGCTACCAGAATTTCAAGAACTACATGTAGGAATATCACCACACAGTCATCAAATACAATCAATCTTATAATCTTAATAATGTTCCTTGAGAATCTTGTCAGATATCATCTCTATCATAGATGAACCATTGAATTAACTTTGTAAAAAAATGTTTAATTTTCTGGAATTATAAATCAATCATATCCCAACATCATATGAAATTGTGAACATGAATTTCTTATTTTCATAGCTTATAACATATTAAAAATATATGTCAAATTTATCTTGGTTTGTAAAATTATTCAGTTTCCTGGGACACGAGTCTTCAACAATCGGTCAGTTCTAGGGCCCTAGCTTTGCTGGCGCCATCAGGTCAGATCCGATGGTGGGGTTAGTAAAAGCTAGAAGTGGAATAGGACTTCTCAGGACCATTTAGGGCTCCTGGGGGGTGAACCGCCAAAAAGGGTAACGCGCCGAGGCAGGTACTTCCAGAGTGGTGAGGAAACTCTGCCGGATAAAAGTTTATTTTTTCAGGAGATACCTTTTATCCAAAATAATATATATATATTAATAATGCATTGATATATATATAATAGAAATATAATTTAAAGTGATAAAATGCACACACCTTGAGAAAAAAATGTCAAACCTTTATCCAAGGTAGGATCAAAACATTCCCGAACTTTTTAAAAATTAATTATTTATTCATAGTATAGTAATTTAAACATGAAATTTTTCAAAATAGGAGCCTTGTTTATCTACACATTTTTTTCTAGCGTGAAAAAAGCTGTTGAAATATCAGTTCAAAGTCAATTTTTCTAAGCTTGTTTAGCTCCACCGTCCCATTTTCAATTACTTCTGATGACAATGAAAAGCGCCTCTCTTTTAACGTCATTTTAAGTTTTGGAAAGGAGAAGAAATCGCATGGGGCGATATGAGGAGAGTAAGGAGGATGCGGCAAGACAGATACAGAGTGTTTGGCTACATAGTCTTGAACAATAATGGCTCTATGAGCAGGGGCATTATCTTGTAGCAATTTCCACTGTTTTGATTAAAAAGTTTACCTCTTTTTCTTCTTATCGCATCACGAAGGCGCACAAGTATTTCTTTGTATACCTGTTTATTAATAGTATTCCCCTCTTTAATAAATTCATAATAGACAAGTCCTTGATAATCGAAAAACACTACAAACATTACTTTTCCTTTGGGCTTGTCAAGACAAACTTTCTTCCTCCTTGGAGAACTTGGTGTGTGCCATTCGAGTGATTGTTATTTAGTTTGTGGATCAAAAAGAAAGCACCATGTTTCATCACCAGTTATTATTCTTTTTGAAAAATCAGGATTATTATTTGC
Organism: Cordylochernes scorpioides; assembly: GCA_030710605.1. Classification (NCBI taxonomy): domain Eukaryota; kingdom Metazoa; phylum Arthropoda; class Arachnida; order Pseudoscorpiones; family Chernetidae; genus Cordylochernes; species Cordylochernes scorpioides. The sequence goes on along the minus strand of CP092881.1, from coordinate 68,396,606 downwards.
AGTTTAATTAAATCTTTTTAAATTCATAATCTGGTTTCTCTTTGTTGATCTGTTAAATTTCGTGAGAAAATAACCACAAAGTTTTATCATGTTTAAATTATCACCAATAATTTATTGGCAACTACCACACGAAATTCCAAGTATTTCTGATATAGTAATTTTTTTTATCAATAGTAATTTTTTATCATCAACAATTAAATCACGTACCTGTCCAATATTGCGATCCGTTGTTGATGTCAATGGCTGACCTGACCTTGAATCATCTGCGATGTTCTTGCGGCCATCTTTAAAACGTTTATACCAGAAATAAATCTGCGTTCGTGACAATTTTTCGTCTTCATAAGCCTCATTCATTAATGCAAATGTCTCTGTGAAAGACATTTTTAAATTTACACAAAATTTAATATTTGCACTTTGTTCAAATGATGTAATTGCACAAACCGACGCAAACTAAATACTTACAACAAAAATATGCCTAAAATAAAAACCACGCATGAGAATTTACTGGCGTTGCTAAATTAAAATATAGTTTAGACATTATGATTTACAGTAAAACTGATTTTACATTTTTTAAAAGTTGTTTATATTTTATTTTTTAAAAGTTCGGGAACTTTTTCAATCTACCGTGTATTTCGCTATACAATCATATTCCTTGTTACTGTAATAATAAAATCTCCTCCTTTTAATGTGAACTCGTTCTGGATTCTTCTACGGCATCACTAGTGAACAAAAGCCATCTACATCCCAACATATAACAATATGATAATCGAGAAGGCGCCATAATCGTTTCTCGGCGTGCCGAGAGGAGACTAAAAGAGACATTGGATTTTCTTTATCTACCAGAACACACTGTTCAACATGTGCACAGAAGCAGTTTGATGAGGTCGACAGTGACGAAAAAGGAAAGTCTGCAAGAAAAAGCACTCGCGTCGATCGGAAAGGGTAAGTGACGAAGAATTTGTCAAATGTCAAGATTGATGGAGACCCTGGAAAAAAGATCATGAGAGCCATAGACAAGAAGTTGGGTATTGACCTATTACAATTAGAACTTTCCATTAGAGCAACTATTGTCTCAAGCCTATGCCCTTTAGAAATACCAATTGATGACTGAGGCTATGAAGGAAAGCAGAAAAGGAAAGGCTACTGCTTTCCTCAGAAACCTGACACATGACTCTTGTGGCGTTCTGAGGTTCCTCTCTGATGAAAAGAACGTTGAATAGGACCAAATTTAAAATGCCAGGAAAGATCGTTGGATTTGTAAAGACCCCTCAAAGGCACCTTTCGTGATGCACACGATATTCCCTGCTCCCGTGATCTTCTTTGGCGTCATCAGCACTGAAGGGGATGTCATGTCTCCCCACTTCTTTGAACAGGGCTTCAGGGTGAACGCTGACACCTACATCAATGTCCTGGAGGCCGTTTCAAACCCTTGAATGCAAATGGTGGCCCCAGAAAGGAAGTTTTTTTTAACACAACTTAGTTATAGTCTATAAGGCAAAGAAGACAGACTTGGCTGACATTTAACATCCCCAGGCACTGGAGATACGAATTTTACTCTATTCAACAGCATAGACTAGGAAAAAAATCTTCTCTAATATTTTATCCATTATCTGCTAGACCTTTCCAGGCCGAGTTAATACAAAATTAAACACCGAAGTGTGAGAGACCCTCGTAGACTTATTTCCAGGAAAAACCGATGTCATCTACGCAAAGTTTGTCTCAAATAAAATACTTTGAAAATTACTCCGAGACCAAACCACTCTTGTACCTCAACTACATATACGTTAAGAGGTAATTATTATGAACACCAGGACTAAAGGATTGTACACACAGGACCAACCTTTAGTCAGAATAGTGCACCCGACAAGGCTCTCCGAGTATAAGAACTCGACCCCTAATTTCGAGGCACCTATTCTTCCTTACTACGTGATACGCATTACAAGAATTCCAAATTTTTGAACCTCTACCTCAGCACTCTAAGACCACCTCCAGTGCTCCAGTGACGCCCAGCTACCCCCGATGCTCCTATCAGCCTTCAAGTACTGCAAAGACATCACACGTACACCTGATGGGATGGTGGTGAAAGGTAGGGAGGCGCTATGCAGGCTCTCTAGATTGTCCCTGAACAGAAGGGGAAAGAAGGGTACCATTTTAAGAACCTCTACCTTTCCTGCGTCGAGCCGATACTACTATACTACGCTTCCAGGGCCTGGTGGCAGCGAAATAGGGACCACAAAGTGGCATCGGAAAGGGTGCAAAGGACTGCGGCCGTCGGGATCACAGGGAGATACCATACTACCAGCACACAGAGGCACTGTTGGTCCTCGCAGGGTTAGTACCCCTGGGGTTGAATCTAGAGGAGGAGGCCACCAGGAAAAACATTTGGATAGATAGGAAAGACGCCTTGTGGTGATAGAAGTGCCATGGAATGGAAGAGGGCCCCGAGTAAACTAGCATAATTGAAGGAAATTAGTTGGCAGATAGGCTCGCTAAGAATTAATGCCAGAAAAGAATATTTGTAGATTTATTAATAACCAAGAAAGAGGTGTATAGGAGAGTCAGGGGGCACGTCCAGGACCTGTGGTTAGACAGATTTAGGAACAGCGGAAAAAAGGGAGGTATACAATTGGGTGAACACGCCCAAGTACTATGTAAAGGCTATGTCCCTCAAACTTAGTGGTATCGGGACATGGATTCTTCCCCAGGAGTCTCCACAGATTTAAGAAAGGGATCTGGGAGCACGCCATTGTCCAATCACGCCTTGTATTGTCCAAGAGTGGTGGGTGTGAAAGAGGAGGGAAGAAGAGCGGGGAACGCTATCGAAACTGAGCTGCTGAGATTTCACAGCAAGCTTCTTGAGAAAGCCCACGGCGTGGCAGCTGAACTTTATCTCAGCTATAGGTGAACAGGGTCGACCGGTGCCCGCGGTCCCTGCTGGACACAGTAGATAGTTTCTCTATTGTGCTGTGACTGAAGGCCACCGGTTTATAAATCCTTCTAGGTGCTTCAATCTGGGAGTTGGTTTTTCCAGTACCAAATCCTAACCCCAGTTTGGATCCCGTTGCTTGGCTATTGAGCAGGATAGCAGCTAAGGGAATGCCTCGCATGCCAGCTTATGGACCTAAATATTTGGGAGGCCATCTGCTTCTAGAATGTATTGTTAAATTCTGCCCATATATGAGACAGTAAGACGGAATATTAGGTATGTTATTTTAGCACACTATAGACATGGGTTTTTAGGGCAGTAGAATATCACATATATATTTGCATCGAGCACTGCTCTTCAGAAAACAATTCACCACTGATGAACCAAGCCCTCTCATTATTTTTTATCGCAGTAAGGACAGTAGAGATGTTTGAATTATTTGTGAGAGAAATGCTTAATGGTTTTATATCTCATGTATAGATTCCCCTTTTATGTCTTTTAACTGAATAGGTGTCTAAGAAATAAAAGTATTTGAAAGCACTAATGTTTATTTTTCGCATAAATCAAACCTCTCTACTGTCCTTACTGCGATGAAAAATATTGAAAGGGCTTGGCTCCTCAATGGTGAAACCCTACCAGACCACTTATTAGAGCTCTAATACTGTATTGGACTATTCTGCTTATATATTCTACACTGAAGGGTGGAATCTCAGAAATGGTATTCGGGTAAACTATGGACATAAGCTTTTAGGACAGTAGAATTACCTATAAATATTTGCATCGAGCAATGCGCTTCCGGAAACAGGTACATTATTTCTTTATATTAATTTATGCCTAACTTGTCCTTATTCTTTGAGGAAGAGCCTCGCTCGATGCAAATATTTATATGCAATTCGACTCTCCTAAAATCTTATGTCCATAGTTTACCAATATAATACATATTCATTCCTGCTGCTTGCTGATTTTGTTCACTTAAGTTTACTTAAATACCATTTCTAAGATTCCACCCTTCAGTGCAGCGTATAAAATCAGAATAGTCCAATACAGTATTAGAGCTCTAAGTGTCAAATCATTTTGACAAACATTTTCAGTTTTTTTTTTTCTAATCAGTTTTAGTGGGAAGAATGTTGTCCTCGTTTGTTAGTGATCCAATCTCTCACGCCTTCTCATTGGACGAATGTGGCCATGTTTGTATATAAAGGGGACGAGGGGAATGCGGCTAGAACAGAGAGTGCGTGGATAATCTGTGTGGAGCCACTTAAAGTGGTTTTTCTACTGGCGGTTTTCCCTGTCTGGCTGTTCTCTTGGCATCCCTGTGTCCCCAGTCCGATCCCTCCCAACGCTACAATAAAGCTAAGTATTTTTTTAAAATTTTATTTAACAAATCGTGAGTTGTTTTTATCTCCCTTTTGTTGTTAGTGTTGTATTCTTGAGTGCACGCTTTTCTGTGTATTAAGGTACTTTAATCTAGGCCCTAGCTTATTCCCTTTTTGTGTGTTAAATCCGCAAAAGTAATAACTTTTGTCATTGGCGAGCCTGCCAGGATTACTGGTGTTTGCACGTGTAAATTCCTGTAATATTTACGTGCGGTTTTATTTTATTTGATTGAGTGGTTTATTATTATTGTACTCCATCATGTTTGTGAACTCAATGCTCAACTTGTCAGTGTTTAATGGGGTTGGTCTCGAGTCTTTCATTCGGGAAGTCGAGCTTAAAGCTCGAGTAGGCAAATGGGATCCTGAGGTCAAAGCACTGCTCATGTTCGAGGCTCTATCCCCTGAAGTTAGGTTGAGCTTAGGTGTATTGAAGACCTTAGGGGTGAGATAGAAAAACTGACTAAATTGTTGGGCGAAATCAAGCTGAGTCCACCTGAGTGTAGGTTAGGACATATAGCTAGTGATTGCTCAAGACAGTCTTCTATGTTTGCCAACCGCAATACTCTTGACAATGCTGAGATTGTGAACATACGTTCTTATGGCGGTGATCAGACTGGAAATCTGCCAATAGTTAAGGTGAATATTAACGGCAATATGTGGCACCTGTTATATGATACAGGAAGCCAAGTCAGTATCATTGATTCTGAAAAGTGCAAGGTCTTGAAGGAGAATTGGGACGATGCACTTAAAACTTTACGTATAGTGTCAGTGACAGGCCACGAGCAGACACTTACACGTGTTAAAACCTGTAGAGTTGGTAACGAAAACGGCACCGTGCTGGGAGAGATAAGCTTCTGGTTAATGTCACTCGGAGATAAGGGCTACGACGGGATTCTGGGAATCAACGATATAAGGAGATTGAATATCCCTTTGCCTCCCGTACGGGAGCGTTGCAACATGATTTCCTTGAAACCAGAAGACCGTGATTGTGTAGACTTTAGCTGCATTGCCAGTGCACTTAGACCGATGGGTTCAAGCTCCTTAGAGGGAAAATTTTTCGCGACATAGGGTTTTATGGCCACTTGGTTATATCAGGAGTGTTTATCCATATATTATTCATTATATGGGAAAAATAATTTTAAAAAATAATTTAAAAAATAAATAATATGAAAAATATAAGGTTTTTGGTATTACAATAAAAAAAAAAAGGCATATCCTGTCCATGTTCACATGAACTTTTTAGATGTAGTTGAATAGAATTTGGGCTGACCAAATATCATTGAACAGGATAAATCAACATTTAGTTGATTTCTATTCCTCTAGATGGCGCTCTGCCATCTAAAAAGTTTATGTGAACGTGGTCAGGATATCGCTCTTTTTTTAGAATTTATTATATTATTTACTAGCGGACGTACCCGGCTTCGCCCGAGGTTTTACCCGAGTAAAGGTTTGTCTAACGAACATTTGTTAAAACAATTCTCTATAAACTTATAAAAAAAAAAGATATATTTTGATAATTTGAAACTCGTAAATTTGAATCTCTCGATAAAGTGAACATTTTTCCCCGGTCCCTGTGTGCCGTGTCATCCTGAATTTTGTCTTTCATAATTTTCTACATTACAAAATCATCGTTTTATTTAGTGAACATATTTTCCCGGTCCCTTGAAAAATACTCGATAAGTTGAATAAAATCATGGTCGTGAATCTCTCGATAAAGTGATTATTTTTTCCCGGTCCCTGTGTGCCGTGTCATCCTGAATTTTGTCTTTCCTAATTTTCTACATTACAAAATCATCGTTTTATCTACATATTTTCCCGGTCCCTTGAAAAATACTCGATAAGTTGAATAAAATCATGGTCGTTTATGGAAGATGGACGTAGTTCCCGGAGGTCACCCGCCCCCCGCTTGCGAGTTAAAGCTACAAATCTGCAAATAACTCTAAGCATATTTAAGATATTCAAGAAATTATTTTTCGTAAACCTTTCCGGGGATGTGCCTAATAATATCCCAAATTTTCACGGCGATTGGATGTATGGTTTTTGAATCCATAGAGGACACACACACAGACACACAGACATTCAATTTTATATATATAGATTATAGTGTTTATTAATTAAAATAAACGCTCTTTTTATTGGGGTAATTAGAATCATCTCATGGCTTGTTTATATTACGTAAGATAAATGAGAACTTTGTGGTACGTACAATTAGTTGAATATTACCGAACTTGATGTTATGAGCTGGAGGTCGAACCGAAAAAAAAAAATTGTTAAAAAAAAAATTGACAGAATGCATTAATATTTGAATTTTTTGCGCATAATTTGTGTTTACCTCATAGAATTATTTTATCAAAATTTTAAAGATGCAAAACAGGGATGTTTTTCCATAGAAGCATAGGGCGCCTCTCCCATCAAAACAAACGTCAAAACCTGACGCCATCTATGGCGTTTTTGTTATTTAAATATCGTGAGCTGTCGAGGGTCTATGTGGAATGAGCAGCGACCTAGATTGACTAACCACCCAATAGTTAAGATCCATAAAAAGCAATCCAAAGGCCGCAGGTACCCGAGGTCGACCCTCTGACCTAACTCCGCAGTTTCCTCAAACCAAACCTTGTCCCAAGCTAATGTCCAGCCTGTTGAAACTCTCAGCACCATTCTTGTTACCTCAACCTGGCGTAATCCGCTCATTCCGTGACATCCGGACCTACCTTTGTCACTACTAGGGTCTAGGTAAACTTCTTGTCACCCAGTGACAGCTACACCTAGGGGTCTAGGTAAACTTCCAGGATCTACACCTAAGGTCTAGATAAAGTTTATGATCTCATGGAATGGGGGTGTAGGGGTGCAGCTTTCGTTGATCATGGCACCATGATCCAGGCACACTTTGGTGAAAGTCTGACTTTGTCTGTAATTTGAAGCCGTTCCTAACATGGAAGCAGACACCTTTGCTGCCGACTCTAACATGAGTACAGACTCAGTATCCCTGGAAAGGAACCTTAGCTGAGTTCTATCAACCGGGTCAGTTGAACTCAGGATTTTAAAAGAGGTCTTTCTAATCTTCTAACAATGCTGCTGTTGGTTCGCGACTGCTTATTTGTCAGAGTATTCTGCTTGTTTCGCAGCTGGCCTTCATATCTGAAGATCCTTGCCCTGTCCGCCACCTGGGGACGCGCCCTGTAGCAGTCAGCTCTGCGGAGGGAAAGTATATTTTCATTTGAAATGGAAGATTAGAGAGCAAGAAGTCTTCATCTATAAGTGAGAGTGTAAGGTGTTTTATAGCGGCTATAGTGAGAGAGTAGAGTTCATCACATCATGCCTCCGAATGGATTGTTCAAGTTATGGTCGTAACATGTGAGACATCGTAAAACGGCAAAAAATCCTCGATATACTCTTTAGAAAATAAAATCTTCCAGAGTTCAAAATATCTCAGCAAGATAATGAGTTCCTGTTCCTAAATCACTTTATTAGGTACCGCTCAAAAAGTGCAACCTAGTTTATGATAATTGCAACAATGAATAATATGTGAAGGTTATTCACATATTAAACAAAATGTTAACGCGGGATACGATCCCGGTTTATGACTGTCGGGAATCGAGGGTGTTACCTACTCGTCCACCGACTTCTTTTTTCTTTTTAGATAATGAGTAAAATACACGTTTATTCTTTGTCCTTAATAAAGATTATATAAATGTGAGCTTAACCAATAAATGTCAATCTAGAATGGTCTATTTTAAAAATATGGAGACAATATTTCAAAGTTCATTTCCTCACAGTTACCTCGAGAGAAATATGTCCGCATTCTCTTCTCTGTTGAAAGCCTGGTGTAATTTGACTTCAGTTTTAGCTATTGGCCCATATTTACTGATGATAATAATAAATAAATTCAATTGCCATCTATCGATAAAATTTGTAACAAATAAATTTACTGGAAATTATGTTTCTTTTCAATAATATCATCAAATATTATCTCTACAGACATTACTGCAATGATATAAGTTATTGAATGAGACGGCTTGGCTCAGCAGTAGTGAAATCTCTCAGCGGTTAGAGATTAATTTGGCGAAATGACTGAGAGGGTTCACTACTGATGAGCACTCACATTCAATAACTTATATCATTGCAGTAAGGTCTGTAGAGATAATATTTGCTGATATTATTTAAAATAAACACATTGCCAGTAAATTTATTTGTTACAAATTTTAATAATAATATATATATAGTTAAAACTGTCTATAGCGCCCCCTCTTGTGACTCACCAAAATAGGGTGCTATAGACAGGTATTTTTAATGTAAATCGCATCGTACTACGTATTTAAAATCGGGCGCTATAGAGAGGGAGGCGCTATTTAGAGGAAGCGCTATAGACAGGTTTAACTGTAAATATAAATCAATATATGGTATATAATAGTGCGCTAGGAAACATTCCCATGGAGATATCTGTGGAGAAACTGGGTTCTTGTAGATAATAGGCTTATCGAGGGGTTTCTCTACTTGCAGCTTAGCTGTCGCTGAGTTATCCCGCCTCTCTGAGGGCTATGAGAAAGACTGGACACTAGGAAAAGGCTATCAATTCCCAGAGTCAACAAGGTTACTACAGGAGAGACGTATGCAAATTTGCTTAAATAAATTTAATCAACCTACACACATCACACAAGTAAGCCATAAAAAATATAAATTAATTAGATATATTATTTGATTTATCTGTTAGTTGAAGGTCACATTGCTAAAGTCGGCATTTTAAATTAGATTTAATTATGAAAACAAGTCTGGGACGATGTATCGGCCAGAAATAAATACCATCTTTCATAATGAGCTGAAAGGTGTCGATAGAACGATTTCTTTCATAGCCAGGTAACCTGTTTGGAATGGACGGTGAAATATTTCTGTATGTTCTGTACAACTAGATATCATGAAATAAAAACACATAGAAAGAATACATTATAAAACATACTGCATTACTATTTTTACAGAAGCCTTCGTTTTCATATAATTTATTTTCATTTTATTTCAATTTCGATTTTCGAATGTATTTTTATCATTAATTATTTTTGACCAATGACAAAGTTGTTTTCATGTGATCTACAAGAATTTGTAAATTAAGTTTATTGTGCAATAAATTGATAGAGGGAACAATCTCTCGAAATATTTGAGAAAAAATGTTTTTTTCTTTACAGATCCAGGTACGCCCTTTTTTTATATAAACATAGAAAGAATTTGAATACAGTAAAACCTCCATGAGAGGACACTCATGCTAAAGGACACTTCTTTTAAAGGAGTTTTCATCTACAAAATTACCATTTTTACTATTTAGAAACTCTCTGGTAAGAGGAGACCTCTCCCTAAAGGACACTTTAGCTTTGCAATTAGGTATTGTCCTTTACAGATAGGTTCTACTGTATTAAAGATAGTGTATTGGGTATCCTCCCATTGCAGGTATAAATAAGATCATTTGAAAATTAGTTTTTTTTATTATATGTATTAGAAAGTTTGAGTTTAAAAAAGTAGCACCAATTTTCATCGATAGGTAACGCTAAGTTGATAATGACAATAATCGTGATGTTTTCTAACAGGTTTGTTTGTGAGATTTTGTAGAAGAACATTGAATCTATTAGAATCCCTATGGATCACAAACTGTATACTTTTGTGTTTGTGTATAGTTACTTTTTCTAATCTGAATAATGGGTTATAGATATAATATTCACAGTCAACTTGAGCATTTACAATTCAAGTACATAGAAACTGGACATACGGATACCCAAACTGTATACATCAAGCCTTACCACGGATACATACATATATGGATTGCCCAAAGTACACAAGCCCAATATCCCATTACGTCCTATTTTAGCCTACCACAGATCACCAGCAGCTCTGTCAGCCAAATATCTATCAAACCTTTTCTCTCCATTACTGAAACAATATAACCACAAAATATCGGTATATAACACCCAAGATTTTATTGGAGAAACTATCACCTGATCCTATCAACATAATGTGTTCATATGACGTCGTTTCGTTGTTCTTAAGTCTTCCCCACAAGTTAATAAAAGACAGCGCAAGTACCTTTCCTTCTGATGTACAGATAGATCCATCTATCGCACAAACAATAGGAATCCTAATTGATATTCGTCTAAGGATGAATATCTTCATTTTTTTTTAAATCTCAGACTTACCGGCAGATATGAGGTTCCCCAATGCGAAGCTCGTTTTCATCCATTGCAGATGAATTAGTAATTATCAGAATTGACAATATTGCCACGTAAAAATCACGTCTTTGTATATCTGAAGGTGTTAAAGTATTTATTGATGACGTCAGTACGACAAGTCGACAAATATTAACAACTCAACCAAACTATCTACAGCTAGAGAATATCGAGCAAGCAAGCTAGGTAACTAAATGATGATTTAGCAAATGTATATTTTAAACCTGTTTCAAATATTTTCGTTGAATAATTAAATTATTTCTTCGCCACAATATAATCAATGATAAGTATAAAACCGACATAGGATTTTGGCGTCGGTATGTCGATGACATCTTTTGTATTTGTGACAGGAACTCAGTGGATGCAATATTAACCTCTTTTAGTAACTACCATAGTGACATGTTCGTTACCATTGACGAAGCATAAAACCAGGTTATTCTGTTCTTAGACACTTTAATAACCCAAATCCCTAGCAGATACCACACTATGGTTTATTTTACAAAAAAAATATTTCTTCCCCAATTACAACATTACACATCCTGTTGTCCATTTTCCCACAAAATTAACATTGTAAGAACTTCATCAAAGCGCATATACACCCACTATTCTATTCCACTTTTCCAATCAATAGAAAAGCGCAATTTAACCAAACATTTTAATTCTGCCGGCTATCAGACATCCTTCATTTTAAAGAATTTCTATGATCCGTCTACGGGGCAAGGAACCCTCCTCCGTACCTATCAAATTGTTGTGAAGATAGAGGCTGCCTGGCCGGCATTCATATTTCTATTAAAAATAGACACTTCCGCCAGTTAGAGTTTTTTATTTTCTCAACGTTTCGACAAAAAATCTTTTGTCTTCGTCGAGAGAAGTAAATAAAAATAAAGCATTTGGCAAGGCGTTAAAAATTGTTCTTCTCTCCTTGCCAAATGCTTTATTTTTATTTACTTCTCCTGACGAAGACAAAATATTTTTATCGAAACGTTGAGAAAATAAAAAACTCTAACTGGCCGAAGTGTCTATTTTTCATAGAACTATCAAATTGTATTATTCTCTACTCGCCCAAATCTACCGCCATAGAGACATGGAATTAATACCTATTCCTCTAATTCACTAAGCCTCGCAGAATAAGTCATGAAATAACCAGAAGCAACACTCCTACTGATTCCCCCAGCAAGAATAATGCCATATACTCAATATCATGCCTGCAGTGTGAAGCTACGTATGTGGAAGAGACAGGAAGAACTGTGACAATCAGAATGGCCGAGCATGAAAGATCTTTCAAGAGAAAGGATCCCCGTTCTCTAGTATACCAGCACAACACAGGCCATTTATTTGATATTAGTGAACCCTCAACCCATTACCATAAATAAAGAACAAGAAACAGCGCCTGGGGACCGAAAGCTTTACTTACTAAAAAACCTAAAAGCATCAATAGCTCCATAGATTTGTTCGACATATGTGATAGTATAATTCTGGAATCTCCTACCTAAATAATCTCAGTCTTCCCAATACCATTCCTACCCTTGCCCAGCTATTAACATTTATTTAGTTTCTTTGATCTCAATATGATTTGTATCCTTCCTTTAACCTCACAGAGCGTTAATAAATACTTTAACATTAGCTATTAATCCATAGTTTGATAATATATATGTATTATTTTGAAAATAGAGCAATCCATAAATAAATCTTTAATTAAAAAGGCATATATTAGATCAAAAAATAATTTATTTTACCAATATTTCAGTTGGCCGAACTCCAACCTTAATCAAGGTGTTATAACATTAATATGTTGTTGTTGACACACATTAAAATGTTATAATACCTTGATAAAGGTTGGCGTTCGGCCAACTGAAATATTGGTAAAATAAATTATTTTTTGATCCGAAATATGCCTTTTTAATTAAATATATGTATTATGTTAATTAATATTTGCACATATCCATCTATCATATTTTCTACTACTTTCTATGTATCCATAGCTTGGAGTTTGTAGTCGCCTAGTCGTTCTAACGTAATAAATAGTCGTCTACTTTATCATTGTGACCTGTCTAATCATCCCTTACTAAGCTACAACTGGTGGTGAACTGGTGGACCGATACCCATTATGAAATGGAAGGAAAATTGATTCCTTTAAATAAGAAAAAAAAACTATTATGAATGTAAAGACGGAAGCAGGTACCCAATTAAGCAACTACTTTGTTCAACATCTGCAAAGGAACCCTTTCATTTTCTCCAGAGAAGGTGGGGAAGATCCTCAAAAGTTGTTTAAAAGGTATGAACGTGTGGCAAGGCACAACAATTTGGGACGAAACCCTTTGTCTTACCAACGTTTAACTTCATCTGTCTGGAACTGCTCTCAAATGTTTTGAGAAAAACGAAGAAAGCATCCAAGCAAGGATGGAATTCCCATCTCAAATAAAGAATATGTTCGGAAAAAGAAAATTCAAAATTGCAAACGGAGAAGAAACTTAAAAGACGGGCGCAAATGACATCCAGGATGTCCTGCGCCTGTGCAATGAAGTTGATCCTCAAATAAGCGAGGAAGATAAAATCTTCCACCTCGTGAAGGGGATAGCAGAGGAACTTTATCGGGCGCTCCTACAGAGGGATGTACACAGGTGACTCTCGGGTCATATGGTGCACGGTCAGAGACAGGTCAGTAGAGAGTCAGTCAGCATTGACAGAGAGCGGACAGCAGTCAGCCAGAGTTGACAGCAAAGTTTTCACGGTCAGCAGAGAGTAGACAGATTCAGCAGGAGATGAGTAGGACACACAGTCCAGTCCCGACTTCACGCTAGTGAATATCCCATCTTCTTCAAGACTTTTCGCCAACTTACCAACAAACTTTGTGCACATATGATTTCACTCATAGTTTAGGGACCACTTTATCTTAATCGTTTTTGTAGGGAAACTTCTTGTTTCCGCGAAATCCATCGGGTATCTTGTCTTATTTAACAAAGGAGAAGCCGCTTGGCCATCGAGTGCAAAACCAAGTGGTAGATCCTGATTGACTGTCTAGCTGGGAGGGATATATTTCTCCCTTATTAGTGAACATTCGAGATTACGATAGCTTACGTTATATATACACCCATACCTCGCTTTGCGTCGGGGTTACGTTCCAAAAAAACACGACGCAAATTGAAACGACGCAAAGTGAAAATATGTGAAGGCGCAATCAAAATGGTGTTGCCATATTTTAGGGGAAAAAAAAAACAAAATAAAAAATTGAAAACTCGAATCCAAAACAACGCAACTTCGAAAATCTAACGACGCACAGTGAAAATCAGTAAAAATTAAGCAGCGAAGCTTAGACGTGCATTAGAAGGAATACAAAGTACAGCTGATGCCAAACAAGCAAAAGGCCTCGAAACAGTGAAATTTCCCAAGTTTGATTTGCCTCACTTCTATGGAGAAGCGAACTCTTGGTTCAATTTCAAGGAGGTATTCGGAATAGCCATAGATCAAAATCCAGGGTTAAATGATCTACAAAAGCTGCAATATTTAGGCTCCGCAGTGAAGGGAGAAGCAGCCAGACTGATACGTGGGTTCCCAATATCATCAGAGAGCTACAAGCAAGCATGGGATACTCTAGTATCCAGATACGACAACCAAAGAGAGTTGGCTTATGCGCAACTGAATAAAATCTTCAAGATCAAGCAAATGAAGAATCCATCAGCAAAGGCCCTAAGGGAACTCTTGGACACATGTAACGAGTCTGTACGCAATCTAGGATCCCTCGGATTGCAAAGAAATGAGTTGGTAGACGTAATATTGGTACAGTTCTTGAGGAACAGAATCGATGAGGATATGAAACGACAGTGGGAGTTGACCCAGGATGAGAGATCATTTCCTTCCTATGAAAACTTCATTCTGTTTCTTGAAAGACAAGCTAGAAGTCTACCGCAGGGATCAAGGGAATATCAAAGAAAGGAAAATGAAACACAAAAGGACTATGCAAATGTACACATTGCGATTAATACCAATGCTCAAATATATATAGCATGCAAAGCAGGTCATAGAATCTACAACTGTACTACATTTAGTACAATGCCTATCGAACAAAAATAGGAATTTGTCAAGCAAAACAAAATGTGCTACAATTGTCTAAAAAAAGGTCATGCAAGAAAAATTTTTTACCAAGGGCCTTGCAAGAAGTGCGACAAAAGGCACCATACATTACTCCATAAGCTTGACACAAAAGTAAATAATACTCAGAAGGGTGCGAAGCCACAGATCTTTACACCTGTAAGTGAAATCAACAACACGAGTATTGAACAAGGAAGTGAGACCATTAATCAAGTACTCCTTGCGACTGCTCAAATAATTTTGGAAGGTGAAAACGGTACACAGCAGATCTGCCGAGCACTTTTAGATAGTGGGTCACAAGTTAGTTTGATCACAAAAGAAATTTGTGAGAAACTTTGAACCAAAGGAGAAACATCACGACGTTCACTTAGGGGTATTGGAAATAATCCAGTCCAGGGGTCATCTACATCTGTTAACTTGACATTCAAATCAATTTATAGATCCGAAAAGTACCAAACAAATGCTCTAGTAATGGAAGTCTTAACAACTGAAATTCCAAACTTCAAATTGGCAGAACCGACCTGGATCATGCAGAGAGGGCTTGAGTTGGCAGACCCTCTGTTTCAAATTTCGGCACCTATCGACATTATTCTAGGTGCAGATATGTATGCATATTTGATGCATGGAGAGAAAAAAATGCTGGGAAGGAACCAGCCTATAGCAATGAAATCAAAGCTCGGTTGGATTCTAATGGGCAAAGTAGACGGCTCTCTTTCGTCGAACTATAAAGGTGGACCGTGCAGCTTTACGGTTCAAACAACATCAGAATTAGATGGTCTGGTGAGGAATTTCTGGGAAGTGGAGTCAGTGCCGTCATTACAAGACCAGAAAACAAAG
Source organism: Cordylochernes scorpioides (assembly GCA_030710605.1). Classification (NCBI taxonomy): domain Eukaryota; kingdom Metazoa; phylum Arthropoda; class Arachnida; order Pseudoscorpiones; family Chernetidae; genus Cordylochernes; species Cordylochernes scorpioides. Next base: position 68,381,172 of record CP092881.1, on the reverse strand, counting down.
GAAGAAGATTATGAAACTTATTACATGAAAACCTATTCCAGAAACTTCCAAGGAAGATACAGTGTGAAACTACTATTCAGGAAAGCCCATCATGCACATACTTCACTTTTTCCTAACTCCTATTCAAGCCATACTTCTCAGAGATTAATGCCTATTGAAAATAGCATGTCCAGAGCTAACAGCGAAGCAAAAATATCACCGCATCTAGGTCATCCCTCCATTATTTCAGAAGTCAATAGGAATTCACCGCAGGCAGCTCATCAAAACAGCTCCATTCCTACCTCTAAATCTCCAATAATTCCACTAAGAGGAATGTCTAGTGAAAATATCTTGCACAAAACTAAACTGGACAGCCGGAGGAGTTTTCAGGAGACCAATCACCAAGCTGGCCCCTCTTCCCTTTACGCCTCGAGATCTGAACTGAAGTTCAGCGGTGGGGGGGAGTATGTTTGCGCCTAGTTATGTAAATAACTTGCTAGGCTGCATTGATTTATAATCATGTAAATTTTTCTTTCTTTCTTTTAATTATGTAAATATATATGTTTATAAAATGAGTGAAAGATTGAATAAAGTGAGTCAGTTAGCTAAAACGAGTGAGGCGTCCTTCCTCTATTCAAACAGCTTGCTACATCGCATTCTTGCGAAGGGACAACATTCTCGGTAGTCAATCCGCCGGTCTGGTCTCATAAAGTACAGTCATCAATAAGCTCTGCCACATATTGTCATCACCTGAGACCAGACTAGAGGCTGAAGGAGCGAAAGGAAGTCCTGGCTAACGTTGTCAGGAACCAAGCTACAACACCACCCCTGCTCGGCCCTAAAACGATCTCTCTATATAAAATTATAATTTAAATTAATTTAGCTAGTAGGAATTATGGATATAAAATTTGGACTTGACCCAAAGTTATGTTTGAAGATATCACTTTCACAAACATTAAAATGAGAGGAGATGTGTTTTCTCGATATTTACAAAACTCTTATATTATGATGCACTAGCGCGCCATCTGTTATCAAAATACGAAACTATTTTAGACGCGTATAATTCTTTTTAAAATAAAACAATTTCTACAGTCCTTACTGCAATGGAAAAATTAATTTTTCCATTGCAGTAAGGACAGTAGAAATTGTTTTATTTTAAAAAGAATCATACGCGTTTAGAATAGTTTCGTATTTTGACAAAACTCAATCTTTTTTTTTTTCTAATGTGAGACACACGTGTTCTAAATTGAATGTCGATAGAGAAAATAGTAAAGCGGCTGACTTTGATTGATTGACAATGGGGGTCATTGTTTTCTCTTTCCAGCTGGTCGCTATGAGTTGGTGGAAACGGAAGGAATCCCATACTGTGTATATTGCTGCTAGTTTGGTTCGTAGAAAGGAAATATTCTTCCATGAATTAACTAACCATAATATAAGGAAAATGCTGTTTAATTTGCCTACACAATATAAGGTACAAGGCATGCCTAACGTGCTACTGGACTGCCGCTCTAAAACTACAAAGGTATTTATATGTTACTAGACGAATGACCCAGCTTCGCCCGAGAATTCCCCCGAGTGCAATTTCCTTCATACTGAAAGTACATCAATAATAAATAGTAGAAGTGACATAGAATAGCAATACAGAAATAACACATAAACCACAGGCAAAAAGTGTGTGTGATGGCAAAAATTGTATTATATTAGTTTTTAGGTATTTGATTTAATTATTTTTTTTCTATTTAGTTGTTTCAAAATCAATATAGTTTAAATAGATGACAGCTTTTCCACCCAACCCCCGAGGTACCCGCCCCAGCGCATTAACCCTTGAAATTGCCTGAATTGAGTGAGTGACTGCGATGCCCATTTTCTCAGTAAGAATAAGAAAAAATAGGTTTATAAAAAAAATAATTCAAAATACTGGCATGTAAATATTTTTCTGTAAAAAAATAAAAGAGCACATGGAAATTAGGCAAACATATGTGTTTGCTAATGACTGCGACTGCATTTTAAACAATTTTTTAAAAAAGTGATAAAAAAAACAAAGGCCAGAACAAAATTAATAAAAATACGAAAGCCATTATTTACATACAGTAAGGCTAATTTTGTAAAGTTTTTTTAAAAATTGAATTGTGTGCACTTACCGTAACTTAGTTAGTAATATAAATTTCTCTCTCAATATTCAATATTTTGTAAAAAAAGTAAAACTCGTATAAAAAGATATTTAAAAAAAGTACTCAAGCAACTTGAAAAAAAAAAAAAGCAGAACGCTCATTGGTCGCTCAATTGTCATGGTGTTTTTACTTCGCCTCGTATTTACTCCAGGTAAATAAAAAGTTCTTCAAATGAAAAAATAAATAGCCAAAAATACTAATCAAAATGTAGCCGAAAATTTTCTTCAGGTTTACAAAAAGCGGCATGCCAAATTTGGTACCAATTGGTTCAGTAGTTTTTTGAGTTTATCGCGAAACAGACATTGACTTTTATATATATAAGAAAAAAAGACAATTCACTATCAACAACTATACAAAATAGTGTTTTCTTCTAAAAACATAACCAACAACTATGCAAAATTGTGTTATCTTCTATAAGCATAACCAACAACTATGCAAAATAGTGCAGATACAATATAAGTAAATATGATGCACTAGCGCGCCATCTGTTATCAAAATTCGAAACTATTTTAAAGGCGTAAGATTCTTTATGATATTAAACAATTTTTCTGCCATTACTGCAATGGAAAAATTAATGAGTCGCCACTGGCGAAACCGCTGAGAGGGTTCACCACTGATGAGCCAGGCCCTCTCATTAATTTTTCCATTGCAGTAATGGCAGTAAAAATTGTTTAATATCATAAAGAATCTTACGCCTTTAAAATAGTTTCGAATTTTGATAAGTAAATATGCTAATACACAACACTCCATTTATTGAATGAAATAGGCAGATCTCAGAAATAAGAGAACCGAGTTAGTTCAACATTATTTAAACAATACCTTAGGTGTCTGGAGATAGTTTCTTTTCATTTTAATTACGTAGTCGCAAGCTTTCGGCACATCTCTGCCCTCCTACAGGGGAACATAAATAAACCAATAAAACGCCGTCTGATGCCAAACTATTACAAAAATCTATGTACATATACATATACACATCTATTTATTCGGTTTTGTAAATGCAAAGTCGAACTGCTTTTCACATGTGTATTGGGTAAAGTTTTCAACTAGCAATAATCGCGCCTCGGAAGATCCTCATTGGCTACGATATCGCCTCTGCGCAAAGCACATGTGTAGACATGTGGTACACTTACAGTAAAAGCAGTTGTCAACTTCTACCCACCGTGATTATCATGGCCTGTACCACGTATACTAGGGATTATTCAGTTGCGATTAGTAATTGGGAACTGCCATGTAGTTTTTAGCATTTGCTTGATTGAAATTTTATTTATCTTGAAGTTTGGATGTGGTTATATGTATGTGGGAGAATAATTATGTATGAGGCGAGATTCAGTTTTCTTCTATTTCATATTTGCGTCATTTTAATTAAATATAAAAAATAAATAATAATGCTCCCCACGAATTGTAAATATATTTTAAAACATTTTTTGAATAAGGAAAATTGATTGCTGAGTAAAGCATTTCTATTTATTCATTTTTTTGAAGTGTTGCAAGATTTCGAACAAATAAATAAACGCTCTACCCTATTGATCCAGTTCGCACATATATAAAATATTACAGAAAATTATATGTAGAACTACCTCCCTGTAAAGGACACCTAATTGCAGAGCCAAAGTGTCCTTTAGGGAGAGGTGTCTTCTTACCAGAGAGTTTCTAAATAGTAAAAATGGTAATTTTGTAAATGAAAACTGTCCTTTGTGGAGAGGTGTCCGCTAGCGGGGTATCCGCTAAAGGGAGGTTCTACTGTATATTGTTTCAGTTTAATCAATTGAATTTAATTTTAAAAGTTTTTCGAATTATTAGATGTTTTGAAAGCCTAGTCAAACAAAAATTGATATTTAAAATATATATAAAGAATGAAATCAAAAACTATTATAGAAGCGTATGATTCTTTTTAAAAATGAACAATTTCTACTGCTCTTAATGAAATTGAAAAATTAATAGGTGGGCCTGGCTCATCAGTGGTGAACCCTCCCAGCGTTTAATCAAACTGGCGAAACCGCTGAGAGGGTTCACCACTGATTAGCCAGGCCCTCCTATTAATTTTTCAATTTCATTAAGAAGAAGAAATTGTTTATTTTTAAAAAGAATCATACGCGTCTATAATAGTTTCGAATTTTGATAACAGATGGCGCGCTAATGCATCATAAAGAATTAAATATTTATAAATTAAATCGGAATCACTTTTTCTTAATTTATCTACCTTATCCCAGTAAAATTTCACATTTGTATTTTTTTTCACATTCCAAGAAATATATTATAAAATCACAAGAAATTATTCAATAATAGGATATCTATTTTGGTTCTCTCTCCATAACATCATAAGTTTCGCAAGAAAATTATCAGAAAACGATTGGAAAATGTAACTAGCTACTACATAATTATATGGATCGTTTGAAAACATTATGCAAATATTCCAGTCATTAGAAGTCAAATATAGGATCACATAGGTTGGCAATGAGCCAAAGGACACAATGTTTTCCTGTGTCAATATGGAACTTACAAAGAATACGATGGGGAAATATTTTGCAACAATGGTTTTTTTAAAGGCTTTTGTATTTAACTTGTTTTTGTCTTTTTTAAATTAAATCTTATAATTATTTTAAAATTTAAAAATACATTTGTAAATTTAAAAAAAAAATTACTTGATGGCTTACAAATAAAAATTGAAAGTCTCAATTCATTGAAAAATAAAAAGAGAGAAAAAGAAAGCAGAAGATAATGACAGCGACTGCCAGTTATCAGGAAAAATTATATTCGCACATAAAACATAACGTCTTCTACTTGTGAACAATACAGAATTAATAAAAGAGAGAGCACGCTTTTTTCAAAACTTAAATTTCCACTGTCGTTTCTGCGATGAAAAAATCTGTTCTAAAAGCTTATGTTTATAAACCCAAGGTAATAAGACCAAATCCAAATAAATAAATAGTGTGTGACGTTTCGGTAACAGCGTTGTTACCATCTTCAGACAAAAGTACTGAATGAGAGAATTTTACCACAGCATGCTTTTAAATAGCTACTGTTATCAAGTGTGTAAACAAGATAACAGATAAGAAGAAGATATTTATCTGATAAACAGATGGGATAAACACCTGATGATTATTATTCTTAGAATTAAAAGTTTTTTCAAATATAATTAAAAGCATATCTATAAATATCATTTATATTTCCTCTTTCTTACATTCTGTTAATTGTAGCACATTTCTTTTGAATGAAAAATGCTTCTTTAAATTGTCTTTTAAAATAATTTTTCTCATAATCTAGTATCTTTGTTTCTTTTAGGTTAAAATTATTATGTTTTGTGATTTTTCTATGTTCTACAAGTGCAGAATTCTCAATTTTATCCCATTTCAGAGCATATTCATGGTTTTTCATTCTTTCTTTTAAAGTTCTGGATGTTTGTCCTACATCCTACATAACATTGGTCACATTCTTCACATTTCACTTCATAAATTAAACCTGCTCTATTTGGTATGTGAGTGTTCTTATGGTTGTTGATATATTGAGGGATAGGGTTACATGGTTTCCATGCAACGTTTATTTTTTCATATTTTTTTAATATATTAGTAAATTTCTTGCAAACTTTTGGTTTATAAATGGCAATGTGATAAATTTGGCTTCTTTGTTTTTGCACTTTAGATTTTGAATTAAAGTATTATTCTCATATTTTTGGTTCATGTCTTCTATTATTCTATTTATCAATTTGATGGGAAAATCTTCATTGATTAGTTCTTTTTTGATGTTGTTAATTTCTATATTTCTTTTAGTTGTATCATTAATGAGTGTAAAAGCTCTCTATATAAAAGCTCTCTATATAAGAGCTTTTACTAATCCTACTTTTTGGCTGAAATGGTGCTGTGAGCTAAAGTTCCAATAAGTTCCTGTATGTGTTGCTTTTTGTATATAGAGGTTGTAATGTTGTTATTGTTGTAAGATAAGTTCATGTCCAGGAAATTTATTGATTTGTTGTTATCTACTTCCATGGAGTAATTGATATCAGGCAATAGATTGTTGAAAGTATCCAAACCTTTTGTTCACTTCCCTGATTAATAAATAAAATGGAGTCATCCACATATCTTTTAAAATAATAAACGTCATTTTTAAGTGAATTTAGAGCTTTTATTTCTAATTGGCCAATAGTAATACAAGCTGCGTTTGGTGATATTGGACTACCCATTGTTGCACCTTTCATTTGGAGATATATTTGGTCATCATAAATAAAGTATGTTGTTTTCAAACAAAATTCTATTCCAATTAAAAATTCAGATTTTGGCAAATTATTTATTTTTGATTATTTTATCACATGGTTTAATGCATCCATAATTGTGGGCATAGGGATTGAAGTAAACATGGATTCAACATCTAAAGATATAATTCTTTGATTTCCATTTAGCTTCATGTCAATAATATCTTCTTTGAATTCATAGGAGTTAACAATTTCATTTTCATTAAAATATTGGTAGATTTTTAATTGTTGTGCTAACCATTTTGACAAGGCATATGTTGGTGAAGGTCTATTGTTTACTATTGGGCGTAATGGACAGTTAGGCTTGTGGACCTTTGGAGCACCAAGACGTTCTTTAAATGTAGATCTTTTTTCTTGTAATTGATAATAACACTATTTGTGTGTCTATCAAAATGGATATACTAATCACTGAAGCCTGTGAGTACAAACATTTCTGAGAACTTTGGCACTTCTCAATAGAAAAGTATATTTTCGCTAAGCTTATTAATTTGGTAGCAGAGTGCGGCTCTATTTATTTATTTTTGTGCGTGCGAATTGGACTAAACCGACAATTTAGAAAGAACAAGTGTGAAAAAAAAATGGAGATATAACACATAACAAAATTCGAAAAACTATATAAAAGAAAACAAATATAATTAATAATTGAAAAACGGCTTCAGGGATGAGTTTTTTCAACTTTATTTATATATTCTCTCAAGCTTTGAGAAAAAACCACTATGGTCCATGAAAATTGAGGCAATTCCAGACTCAAAAGACCTCTTCGAGAACGTGATAGTTAATGATAAACCAGATTTTATAAAACCAAGCTCTAGAACACGATATATTTTTATTTTATTTGATCTATCGGACGCGATATCCCAGTTTGGGATACTTGCGCCTAAATACATTTTAGCAACTTATATACAATTCAATAAACAAGACTAAAAACAAAATTAAAACGTAAAGGTTGGTTTTCTAAAACACAGAAAATAAAATTTTAAATATTTGCAGAGTTTCTTTATTAAGGTATCGGGAGGCAAGCTTTCCCTCAGACCTATTATTGCTTATCACCTCTCACCCGCCATGCCCTTATCTCGATTCTTATCATCGTACCTAACTCCTCTCATCCGTCCAACAAATAGATATTCAATAATCTGTATAAATGATTTTATAAATGAATTGAGAAACTCAAAACCAATGACAGATTACATCATGGGGTCATTTGATGTTGTGGCCTCATGCTTCCTCACCATCTAATAATGAATAATTTGAAAGAAATATTGGAACGAAACTCAACTAATCCTGCAGAAAGCTCAAAAATAATTACTTTATTTAAATTATATCTATCAACATCTAACTTTAAGTTTGAAGAAAAACTCTACCAACAGATATGTAGCTCTCCTATGGGAAGCCCGCTTTCATTGATTGCGGCGGAGATTGTCATGTCTGATAGATGGATCAACAGTTTTGAGGAATTAGGTATAAGAAAATGGTATAGGTATATAGATGATGTATTTTTCTAATTCCAAAAAGGAAAAGAGCATCAAATTTTAAATACTTTTAATAGATATAAATCCCAAATCAAATTTACTATGGAATTAGAAACCAAATCGGTGTTACCTTTTCTTGATATCCTAATTTTAAAAACAGAACAGAAATTCCACTCCACAGTCTACTATAAACCCGGCATCTTCGTATTTAAATTTTAAATCATACAGCCCAATAGGACACAAAATTTCTATAGTGAAAACGTTAACTAAACGAATATGGACACATTGTTCTCTACCAATTTTCAAGAAAATTGAGAAACGAAATATCATCCAAAATCTAAGAAATAATGGATTTCCAATAGATTTTTTATATAAACATTTCTACAACCAATCCCTCCCTAAAAAACAAACAATATACCGGGCAAATAGTTATTTACAATATTCACCTGCTAATGAAAGATTATCCCATGAATTGAGGAAATATGGCATAAAATGCTTATTTATAAATTCCCAAACCATAGGCCAGATCATTAGAATTCCCATAACCAAATCCAATAATAATACAGAGTCGAGAAACAAGCAGAACGCTATATACTCCATCTCCTGCCGTCTCTTACATAGGAGAGACCAGCAGATCAATAGACATAAGAGTTAAAGAACATAGCCGTAATATAAGAAACCAAGATAACAAATCCTTAATATTTCAGCACGAAAATTCTACAGGTCATCAATTCAACCTACAAGATGTCACATGTCACTTCCATAGCATATTCTCCAAATACAATAGACTCATTCTAGAATCTTTAATCTCCAAAGACAATAATAGCATAAACAGAAGAATTGATCTACCCCAAAAGTTCCAGCATATTCAACGCAGATGATGCCAACCCCCATTGAAAGTGTACCCTCTATAACTGGAAACTATTTTTATTTTTTAAAATGTATTTCTCTGAATCTCTATTGTATCTGTTGCACGCCTTTGCGGAGCCAGTGGCCTGATGAAGCGCGACCGCGCGAAAGCTTGCCTCCTGATACCTTAATAAAGAAACTCTGCAAATATTTTAAATTTATTTAACTCTATTAAAATATTATTTGCATCAATATTTCAAGAAAATAAAATCAAAAATAAATCTACAAAATTTTTAAGAGAGAATTTTACATAGGTGTCTTTAAATTAAAAGGCATATATTGGATCAAAATATCATTTATTTTAACAATATTTCAGTTGGCTGAACGCCAACCTTTATCAAGGTATTATAGCATATAGGTGTCTTTGTTATATACAAATTCGCACATTTCTTCGATGGGATAAAAATGATTTACTTCTGCAGCTGTGGAAGATTGGATATTCTTTTAATAAATGTATTCAGTCTTGGATATATGGATAGAAAAGAATCGGTAAGCATACACAGCCTAATAATATCGTGACTTTAACAATCATCTTTAGAGGCGATAAGAAGGCCAAAGGAATTTGAAAAGATTCGAAAGATCTATAGAAAATAAAATGATATACTTAATGTTGGATCTAGTCAAACTGAAAATGAACCTGAGTGAAAATATTGACATGTACATTTGAAAAAGCTCTGATAAATAAAGGTAAAAATGAAAATACAAATATATTAATTCATGTTACCATAACAAAATCTTTACAAAAGTAGATTGTACAATAACAACATTGCAACAAACTCTCTCTCTCTCTCTTTGAGTAAGAAAGGGGTCCTCCTTATAAACTACTAGCCGAATGGTCCGGGCAACGCCCGTGTTTTACCCGATTGAATGTTTTGATTCAAATACTATTTGTTACAATTATAAATTGGCGCCTTAAATAAATGCATATATTAGTTAATAACTATAGCCTATGTCCTTTATCTGTCTATGTACTGTTGGCTTCCGTAGGCTTCTCTTACTGGGAAAAAGAAAGAGAGGATTCCATTTAGTTATTAACTAATATATGCATTTATTTAAGGAGCGACCCGCTCCAACACAATAGTTACAAAAACCAAAAAGCGAGTGGGGGCAAAGTCAAAAACAAAGTGTCTCGCGTAGTGGCGGCGCCATCGTAGCCACGTGATCGTAGCCAACCAATAGGAGAGCGCCATTCCAAAAAAAAAAGCAAACGGTGACAGAGATGATGACGCTCGTAACTGTATATAGAATAATATAGAAGTTGAATGATTGGAAGATTGCTTTTACGAGAATTTGTTTTAAGTGCCCCATTCAAACCTTTAAATCTAATTTCAAATTAGGATTCGAATCAGCGCGGTATTGATGGCCTAGAAATTATTTTCAATGATTTTAAAATCTCAAAATATAGTCATCAAATAATTACAGTAGAATCTTTCTTTAACGGACATCCCGCTAGCGGACACCTCTCCACAAAGAACAGTTTTCATTTACAAAATTACCATTTTTACTATATAGCAACTCTCCAGTAAGAGGATACCTCTCCCTAAAGGACAGTTTGGCTCTGCAATTAGGTGTCCTTTACAGGGAGGTTCTACTGTACTCCAACTTGAAGATGGCCATCAAAATTTATATGAATTGGATCTCACTCTCCATGAACTTCTACTTATCTTCCAGTCAGTTTTTTAAAGGGCATTATATAAAAATTGAAAAGCCTAACATATATTTCAAAGTGACAAGTGAACTTAGGCTCAGATTTTACACGGTATAGCTGAGAGGAGATAAATAAGTGATGTTCTCACCACAGTGATGTGGTTGGTGTTCTAGCATCATCTGCGTCGACAAATGTCCTCACCAAGAGTTAATTTTCTTTTATAATACTGGTGAAGATTGAGTCATGGGTTCACCTACATTCAGTAAGAGCTGGAACTACGCCCCAAGAACTCTAGCCGTCTACAAAAACAAAGTCTGGCATATACTGCTACCAAGTCCGTGGTACACGGCGACTCTATCACATCCTTCTTCCAGATAAACTAATTCTGCTTACAAAAACAAAGTCCGGCAGAAATTCCAGCAAAGAACGTTGTACACGGACATTCCTTGTACCTACAACACCTCATCCGTGCAGGAAGAGCTTTACGAATCAGGAACTGAGTTCGTCTACAAAAACAAAGTCCGGCATGTACTGCTACCAAGAACGTGACACAGGGGACATACCCGGCAACTATATCACATCCTTCTTCCAGATAAACTGATTCTGTCTACAAAAACAAAGTCCGGCAGGAATTCCAGCAAAGAACGTGGTACACGGACATTCCTTGCACCTAAAACACCCAATTCGTCCAGAAAAAGCTTTACGAATCAGGAACTGTGTTCGTCTACAAAAACAAAGTCCGGCATGTACTGCTACCAAGAACGTGACACAGGGGACATACCCGGCAACTATATCACATACTTCTTCCAGATAAACTGATTCTGTCTACAAAAACAAAGTCCGGCAGAAATTCCAGCAAAGAACGTGGTACACGGACATTCCTTGCACCTAAAACACCTAATTCGTTCAGAAAGAGCTTTACGAATCAGGAATTGAGTCCGTCTACAAAAACAAAGTCCGGCATGTACTGCTACCAATATCGTGGTACAGGGACCTTCCTTGCACCTCCAACACCTAATTCGTTCGGGAAGAGTTGTACGAATCAGGAACTGTGTTCGTCTACAAAAACAAAGTCCGGCAAGTATTGCAGGCAAGAACGTGGAGCGGGGACATCCCCGTATCTTACAATAACTACATCCAGGAAGAGATGCAGGCATTAGGAATTGATTCCGTCTACAAAAACAAATTCCGGCAGGTATTGCAGCCAAGAACGTGGAGCGAGGACATCCCTGGCTCCGTGCCGAGTGACGTCACATCGGTCAGCCACCATTCATCCTGCCGTCAGCAGCCTGACGTCATCCTTGGAATCCACGCTGGCCTGCCTGCCTCACTCACCCTTGACGGCGGCCAAAATTCCACTTTAGTATCGCATTTTGTAACGCCTAACAACTTCGTGATTGGAATTTACGGCATAAAATTTCATAGATTCTGAATAACAATTCCACAAAAAACAATAAATAATCTAATTATCCTGATACCTGGCCTAGAATAATACTCTTTTGGTGGAATCAATAATTCGCTTAACTATAAAGGAATGACAATACATCCAGATGGCGCAAGAACCTACAGGACATGTGTCCTGGTGTGGAACTAACACCTACCCACATATTCCCATGCCCAGCAATGGCCGCAGCCTTGCAAAAAAACTGACACGGACCCAGAGAAGCAGCTTTACACACCCAAGATAGTGGACATTACAACTGCTGTGATAGAGATGTATGGGGATATCTGAGGCTCTTCATTGAACACAACAACAATAATTCGATTTGTTCAAAACTATAAGTCTGGGGGATAAGTGTCTTATGCGAAAAAAATCTTTATTTCAAGCTTTCGGGCACAACCGCCCTTCGACAGGAAAAAGTTACTATACTAAAGTTTCCGGATCTGATCTATATATATACATATAACGGAGCAGAAAATAAAACAATTATGCAAAAACGGATTTACATAGTGAAGAAAATAATAATAAACTGAAATTTAATATTGTATATAGAGAATTTGAATGTCTAATATGTACTGATATGGAATAGGACACAGACTATGGCATCGATTTATCCTTCCCTACACAGAGAACTCTACGAGCGATATTAATAGAAGGCAGAATAAATACCAACTGACATGGAAGGGCGAGATTCCAGTTCGAGGCAGTGGCCTTGCTCATCCGTGATCTCACATCAACCAGATTACCATTAGGGAGGTCGATGGGCACCTGCAACGGCTGATTGACGTCAGATAGGCTTAAGCTCATCAAGGCCAGGGAGCTAACCGAGGCCAGATATTCAAATAAGGTGATGAGAATCATGTACCGATATATACAACACGGCTGGGATTTTCATCTGTAATCATCTTCCGCTCGGCCTTCATCTAACTCCATCTTCCATACGCTGTAATAATACCCTGCTGCACCTTCACTTCTGAACCCACACATAGTTTGAACCTCAAATTGAATATCACTATACCAGATTGTTATGTAAAATAAAACGAAATCATTCAAAATTTAAATTAGAGATAAAATATTGTAACAAAGTATTTATTAGATGGCGCAAGCCATCAGCAACTTTCATTTGCACGATAAGGAGATGCTTTTTTCTTAAAGTATCTATTATTTTATTAGCAGAGTATCATTTTTTATGTTTATATTCTGCTACTAACTTCCATCTTTGCTTATCTTTTGTTTATCATGCATAGTTTGTTCTTGCATCTGGTCTCATCCCGAAGTTTCCCTAATTTTCCACGTGGCAATATATAAAGGAAGATAAAGGCTGCCTGGCCGGCATTCGGTATTTCTATTTTATAAAATAGACACTTCGGCCAGTTAAAGTTTTATTCTCTCAACGTTTCAAACAAAAATATTTTGTCTTCGTCAGAAAAAATAAAGCATTTAACAAACATTATTTATATCTATATATATAAAATTGAATGTCTGTCTGTTTGTCTGTCTGTTTGTTTGTACTCTATAGATTCAAAAACCATACATCCAATCGCCGTGAAAATTTGGGATATTATTAGGTATATCACCGGGAAGGTTTTTGAAAAATAATTTCATGAATATCTTGAATATCCTTAGAGTTACTTGCAGATTTGTAGATTTAACTCGCAAGCAGCGCCCTCATTGTGAAGATGATAACAAGTTTTCTTATCACTATAAGTTTGTTATCTTAAATATTATTTATCAAAAGTAAGATTATCTCAGGATGACACGGCAATGTGACACGGGAAAAAATGTTCACTAGATAAAACTATGATTTTCTATATGATATAAAAAGCCAACAATGAAGAGTGAATGTAATATAAAAAGCCAACAATGAAGAATGAATGTAAGATAAAAAGCCAACAATGAGGAGTGAATGTAATATAAAAAGCCAACAATGAAGAATGAATGTAAGATAAAAAGCCAACAATGAAGAGTGAATGTAAGATAAAAAGCCAACAATAAAGAGTGAATGTAAGATAAAAAGCCAACAATGAAGAGTAAATATAATATAAAAAGCCAACAATGAAGAGTGAATGTAAGATAAAAAGCCAACGATGAAGAGTAAATGTAATATAAAAAGCCAACAGAGTGAATGAAGATAAAAAGCCAACAATGAAGAATGAATGTAAGATAAAAAGCCAACAATGAAGAGTAAGTATAATATAAAAAGCCAACAATGGAGAGTGAATGTAAGATAAAAAGCCAACAATGAAGAGTAAATGTAATATAAAAAACCAACAGAGTGAATGTAAGATAAAAAGCCAACATTGAAGAGTGAATGTAATATAAAAAGCCAACAATGAAGAATGAATGTAAGATAAAAAGCCAACAATGAAGAGGAAATCTCTATATATATATAAAAGTCAATTTCTGTCTGTCTGTCTGTTTCGCGATAAACTCAAAAACTACTGAACCAATTGGTACCAAATTTTGCATGTCGCTTTTTATAAACCTGAGGAAAATTTTCGGCTGCATTTTGATTAGTATTTTTGACTATTTCTTTTTTTCATTTGAAGAACTTTTTTTTACGCGGACTAATCCGGAATGGAATGAATACCTAAATATGGCCTTTTTTTGGCATCATTTACGAGTTTCAAATTATCAAAATATATCTTTTTTATTTTTTAATAAGTTTTTAGAGAATTGTTTTAACAAATGTTCGCTAGACAAACCTTTACTCGGGTAAAACCCCGGGCGAAGCCGAGTACGTTTTATAAGTTTAAAGAGAATTGTTTTAACAAATGTTCGTTAGACAAACATTCACTCGGGTAAAACCCGGGCGAAGCCGGGCACATCCGCTAGTTACATTATAAAGGACTGCGGCGTGTGATTATAAACAATACTTAAACACTTTTATTTTTCCGTTCGCCTTTACTCTTCATATTTTCACCCTCTCATACTTCATTCAAAAAAAGTTAGAAATAGTAAATATTTCTCTTTGAAATAAATATTGATTTTTCACAAAAAAGAAACTTATGCGGTGTAACTTTAAGTATTGGTTATTATTTATATTGTATAGGAATAACTCCTTGCCAAATGCTTTAACTTTATTTCTCCTAACGAAGACAAAAATATTTTTGTTGAAATGTTAAGAAAATAAAACTTCACCTGGCCGAAGTGTCTATTTTTTTAAAGAAATATATAAAGGAGTTATCAACACTAAATCTAAACATCACTGAGAGCTAACTTATACTGGGTTTAGAAAATGTTTTAACAAGCATTTTAAGAATTGAAGATTCCGTACACATTCCCGACAACTCAAAATCTCCACAGCCGAGAAATCCCGACGAATAAATTAGAAGTTGAGTAAAAAAATGAATTAAACAAAAAAAACGACATCTTCTGATCGTTCAAATGAAAGTTCCTGATGGCTTACGTCGTCATATCTATATATATAAAATTGAATGTCTGTCTGTAATATATAGATTCAAAAACCATACATCCAATTGCCGTGAAATTTTGGGATATTATTAGGTATATCACCGGGAAGGTTTTTGAAAAATAATTTCATGAATATCTTGAATATCCTTAGAGTTATTTGCAGATTTGTAGATTTAACTCGCAAGCAGCGCCCCCATTGTGACGATGATACCAAGTTTTCTTATCACTAAGTTTGTTATCTTAAATATTATTTATCAAAAGTAAGATTATCTCAGGATGACACGGCAATTTATTTGAGACAAGAATAATGATACAATTCCAAGGCGAAGATACTATTCCTTTAACTTCCAATTACCGAGGGAACCAATTAATATTGATTTTATTCAACTTATCGAGTATTTTTAAAGGGACCGGGAAAAAATGTTCACTAGATAAAACTATGATTTTCTAATGTAGAAAATTAGGAAAGACAAAATTCAGGATGACACGGCACACAGGGACCGGGAAAAAATGTTCACTTTATCGAGAGATTCAAATTTACGAGTTTCAATTTTAGAGAATTGTTTTAACACACACAAATGTTCGCTAGACAAACTTAGGAAAGACAAAATTCAGGATGACACGGCACACAGGGACCGGGAAAAAATGTTCACTTTATCGAGAGATTCAAATTTACGAGTTTCAAATAATCAAAATATATCTTTTTTTATAAGTTTATAGAGAATTGTTTTAACAAATGTTCGTTAGACAAACCTTTACTCGGGTAAAACCTCGGGCGAAGCCGGGTACATCCGCTAGTTTCTGAATAAATATCAATTACTTCCTAGAATCGAACCTGTGCCATTTTAATAAAGATTTTCGAAGATAAATGCTTCTGATATAAAGAAACAGCACACACATCTGTATGGTAGATTAAACTGGCGAAACTACTGAGAGGTTTCACCACTGATGAGCCAGGCCCTCCCATTAATTTTTCCATTGCAGTAAGGACAGTAGAAATTGTTTATTTTTAAAAAGAATCATACGTGTCTATAATAGTTTCGAATTTTGATAACAGATGGCGCGCTAATGCATTATCAAACAACAGCAATAGCCTTTATTGGGCACACGTGCCATACAGGATTCTCTCTGTAGGACAAAATAAATAAATAACAAATTAGCATCGTAGTTATATACAAATATTGGGTATTGGCCTCGACCAATTATCGAGTTGGATCCGGTGTCTGTGCTAAATATTTTGATTGAGCTGATTTCCAGTATTTATAAAAAGCGAATGCAAAGGGTCTGGATTTTACGACTTTTGCCATTAAAACATAAGGCGAATTGATATTATAGCCGGTCTCTTGACGAAGAATTTCTCTTTCTTCTTCCATTGCCGTACAGTAGAACATGTAGTGTGGAAAATCGAGACTAAATTCACCGTTGCATAAGGTGCATTTTATGGTCTTAGTTTTCAATAGTGAAACATGATTAATTCTCTGTACTACAAAAAGGCTTCTTACTTGTACAATGATTCTCTTTAAGGTTAGGGGGATATTGTCATTCAGATAGCATTCCATTGTAGGTGATGAATGGAAGTATTTATAGTGAGAGTAGAGTACTGATTTTCTTATTCTTACATAATCCAGCTACAAGGACTGATTGGTTGCCGTTCTAATAATTAGGGGGATGTATCTTTGTAGAATATTGAAGTCTGTACATCCAACAAGCCATGAGAAGCCGGTGTTATTAAGTAGCTCTGTTATACTTTTTACCAGTCCGATATTCTGTTTTGAAGAAATTGAAATGTCCCACAAATGTGCCAAACATATTGAAGGTAGCCTGCTGCCGTCCATTTTCAGAATTCTAGTCCAGAATTTTAAAGTTTGTTTTTTTCACTGTGATATCAAGAGAGTGTCTTCCTGTTTCGACCCTCAAAATATAGCCTGGAGTATAGCTTGGAAGGCACAGAAAACGTCTGAGAAAGGTATCCTGGATTATATCTAAGATTAAGGATTGATCATGTGCCCAGATTGGAGCCGCATAGAGTAGGACTGTCAAGATCATAGAATCCAACAATCTCATACTTGCATGGAAGGATTTGAGCTTGGACTTCAAAGTAATCTCCCCCACAGCACCCATCGCGGCCATGGTCCTGCCTCTATAATTTAAGGCAACTTGAGTGAAAGAAATCGAAGGGGTTAGCGGGTAGCCCAGGTACGTATATCTTGATGTAACACCTAAAGGACTTTGACCCCAATACCATCTTTCTGAACGCGCCACCTTTCCTCCATTACGGAAAACCATTATTCTTGACTTGTTTTCGTTCAGAGTTAGTAAGTTAGTTTCTAGATAGGTTTTCAGTATATTGATTTTCAATTGAAAGTTTATTTTAGAATCACCGATCAAAACAATTTCGTCGGCATATAGGAGGAGGTGTATGTTTCCGAAATTGGGTAAGTATATTCCTGACAACCCCGAGTCATCAAATATTTTAATCAAATCATTAATAAAGAGTAGGAATAGGCATGGGGATGCTAATGCATTATAACACACTAAATGGTTAATTAACTAAACGCTGATAGGTTTATCATCACAATATCTCAACCGATACTATCACAACTATCGATTTCGGAAGATGACCGACTTCTGTACAACGGAATTGTTTGAGATTCTTCGGTCACATCGCGCGACACAGGGGAAAGGAGTACACCATACTGACCGGAAAGACGTCTGGGCGACACATACCTGGACGTCCACCGACACGCTTCGTGGACCAATTAAAGGAACTCACTGGTTTAACGGTCACCGAGATGGTATATCAAGCTCAAGACAGAGATACCTGGTGTCGCATCGTGTTTGGGATGTAATAGTGGGCCACAACGTTCGATCGCGAAATGTCTGAATAAAATTAAAAGTTTTAAAATCTTAAAAACAGCAATCTAAGAAGCTGCTGAAGAGAGAACAACATGGACTATGCTAACCAATCATCAACCTACATCTGGGACAGAAACAAACATAATGTAAATTTGAACCCCAAATGTTGATCTAGGATTGAAAAGAGTCACGTTCGATGAGCTGCCAAAAGATGTTCCAGATGGCTGGAAACGATGTGCTATAGGCAAGATAAAGTTATTTCATAGGGGGAAGTCGAACCAGATCTATAGTGACTAGCTAGCAAAATAATCATGGCTAAAACCCAAACTTTAAAATGTCCGAAGGTGTGAACCTAATTTTTAAAAGAATTAATAAGAAAGAAATTCCCATAAAAGTATCAAAGATTAATTTCTCTATCACAATCAGGACAGAGGGAAAATGGTTTGGCGATTCGACGACGCGGGCTGCTCGAGAAATCGACTTACGCAGCGACCCATTTGAACGCTCTATGCAATCTCTGGTGTACTTTTATGGTTGGTTGTCTTAGTGCTGGTACCCTCACTACTAATCCTTGATAAAAGTTCTCAATCTAAAAAAATTATATATAAAAAGTTTTTTTTAATTAACAATTTTTTTATCTCAAATTTTTTATATATTTATTTTTACAAAATTAAAATATATCTTTTCCCATCAGTTGCTAAATCATTCCAGCTTTATCTAATCTTCTTATCTAAACAACAGTTGTCTTTCTTTTATATTCCCTGGCCTGGGGAATCTAACCTTTTTGAACAACCTTTGTTGCGTGCAGCACCTTGGTACTTTGATATAGTGTATTGCGGCTTGTCTGATTGCTACATTATTTTGGGCTCAAAAATCATACACTTTAGAGTTAAACCATATTCTTTCTCTATCACAATAAAGCACGACTGCATACCTTATACATTCTATTCTCACCTTTTAGCAAAATTTTCTTACTTTCTCAACACATGTATACTCCCCGAATTTAATTCCAAAATAACCATTTCCTTTAACCCGAAATAAAATTATCATAAATACACGAATGAAGAAATAGAAATAAAAAACGAAGTTCTGAGATGTCTTGAAAAAAATCTTTTATGGCTTGGCAAGCTGAATGGATGTGATACCTTGATGCAGAAAGCTCAAACATTTTGAGAATAAATACAAGTAAACAAGTACTATGATAATAATACAAGTATTTGTATTTTAAAGAAAAAACTAATATTAATTTATAAATAAGGCAATGTAATCAGTTCAGAAATTTATTGATCATACCTTGAATATTGGAATTTTAAAATTAAAAGCAAAACTTGGGAAAATAGAACATTTTATAAAATTACCGTAATGCTGATTAATATCCCTGAATATTATTTCTCGTTTATTTTTATCATCATCCGTCTTTTACTTATTATTTAAAATAAATATTTAAATTCGTTTGTTTTAATTTTGCTTAATAAATTATTTTTCCCAAAAATATTTATTGTGTATGTAACGTTTCCTATTTAGAACTAAGGGATAGTCACAATACTTTGTGTTTTCATATTTAATTTCAACAAGGTTAACCATCTATATTAATAAAATGGAAATTTCATAAGTGTTGTTCGCTAAAAACTTTCGTTACAATGCATCAATTTCAACCAAATTTTCAACATTTATGTAAAACGAGATGGAGCAGGTTTTGCTTAACACCAAAATATATTTCCTAACATTAACACGCGTAACTTCGGTGTTATCGATTAAATACAAAAAAAATCAACAGAGATAATTTTATTTATATATAAATACAAAAAAAAATTCAACAGAGTTAATTTTTTTACATATTAGCTAATAATCTCAATCTAAAAAAATATTCAATATTCAAAACAAGCAATTTTAAGATAACACCATATGTAAAACAGTCGGCCAAGAAAACAACAACGATATTACATCTTTCTCACATATTCACACACAATCTTGATTAATAATTATAACTAATCTTTAACATTGTTTATTATACTTCATAATATATAATATTCGTTAGGCAAACTTTCACTCGCCCGGGCGAAGCCGGGTACACATCCGCTAGTAATATATAAACAAAACAAACTTATCACAAAGCAATAACGCGCCATCTATATTTATATAAAATGAAAGAATTTAAAAGCACAAATGTTTCTTTTATACATAATACAAACTTCTACTGTCCTTACTGCGATGAAAAAATATATTGGGAGGGCTTGGCTTATCAGTGGTGAACCCTCCCAGCAGTTTCGCCAATTTAATCCACCAGACCGCTTCTCAGAGCTCTAATACTGTATTGGACGATTCTATTTATATACGCAGCACTAAAGGATGGAATCTCCGAAATCGTTTTCAAGAAAACTATGGACATAAACTTATAGGACAGTAGAATTACATTCAAATATTTGCATCGAGCAATGCTCTTCCGCAAACAATAAAGACAAGGCAAGTTAGGCATAAATTAACACAAAGCAATAACGCGCCATCTATACATATAAAATGAAAGGATTTAAAAGCACGAATGTTTCTAAACAAACTTATGCAAAATTACAAAAAGAACAAAAGTACAATGTTGCCGACTGCCTAACTATGAAGAAAAATCAAAGAATAATTAAATATTTTACATAAATAAATACAAAACGTGTTAGAGTGTAAAACAGAGTATTATATTTTAATAGAATTTAAATTCGCATTTAAATATTTGCAAATCTTCCTATCCTAAAAGGTAGGATGAGTATTCCAAGCCTAAAATGATGGTAGATTATGTAATCCGCCAAAATCAAACAATAGGGAAAATGCATTTATAATGACTTAACTAGAAGAATGGACGTTTGGGTTTTTGTGTTTATCTTTCGAGGTAAATTTGCAATGGGAAAACTCACAAATTATCTTTTTTTTAATTCTCTATATTTGAATAGAAAAGAATACAAAATTCGTTGTATATTTTCAAACAAAGTCATCCTGTGAGGTGGGCAATTAACATCACATGTCAGACGTAAATATTGCAATCCCTCCATCACTTGTGTATTGAATGTACTGTCAACCTGATAAGGTTTTAAAATGTATTTTTATTGTTTTTAAAGGAGATTCAATAAAAAAATCTAATATAAAGCATTGTTCTTTAAAGAAACTGAAACTAATATCACAGCATGCTACAAACAAAATTACTTCTAGCTTAGCGCAAAACCTTACTAAAACCTAAAATTATGAGGTTGCCCCAAAAGTTCGTAAACATTTGCAAAAAAAATGAAATACCAATATTATTCCTCATAATATTATTCGCCATTATGTATAATGTCTTTGTAATATGTATAAAGTAATTGTATTATGTATTCGCGCGCGCGCCGTAATAATATTATTCGCTAAATAATAATAAAAACAACGTTTAAAGAAAAACACGAACTTTTGGGACAACCTTGTATTACAAACTGACCAACTTTACCTAAAAAGTTCAAATATACAAATAATTATCTCTCTCATAAGAAACATATAGTTCCATAAAAATAAGTTATATAAAAATATAAGGAAAGCCTTATTGTGTTCAAAGTTTTGAACGGACGTCTACAGACAGCAGTGCAAGGATAGCATGCAGTAGAAGGAATTACTAGAGCGTACAAGCTAAATCTCGATTCATTCTTTCATAAAAAATATCCAAAAAATGGTAAAAACTTCTCTTTTAACAAATTTGAATTTATTAGATCTATATTTAGAGTGGGTTTTGAATCTTTAACGACCCATTTCCTTCCGGGTGGCCTGGAGTTGGCATTGTCCCCACAGCAGCCGTTTCGACAGCTGCTGGGGCAAACATGTTGTGACGTCGTGACCCACGGGCTGTTTGTCGCCCATGTTGTGGTCACTCTTGAGATGGACAACGCTGGAAGGAGAACAGTTCAATTTCAACTTCATCGATTTCACGCCTTGTTTAAATCTCATAGTCGCAAACATATTTTCAAACATATTTTTCGTACTACACTTTAATATCGTAAAGATAGAGGCTGTCTGGCCGGAATTCATAGCTCTTAAAATTAAAGATACTTCGACCAGTAAATCTTTTTATTATCTCGACGTTTCGACAAAATATTTTGTCCTCGTCAGAAGCGAACAAAAATGAAAACATTTGGCAAAGCGTTAAAAAATTATTCTAAGAGACTGCAAGTGCATTCTCACGCGATATTTCAAATTTTGTACAATAATTTTGTACAGTTTGATAGTTGGGTTCGACATGAAAAGGTTAGAGAGCTACTAAGTAATCAATCTGTCATGCCAAAGTTTCCGTACTATGTAGGATCTATTCAGTATTCAGTTCAGTTCAACAACAAGCTTGGCCACCACTATCATCCTTACAGGTCACGTTCTCGCAGATATCTGGTACAGAGATCCAACATGTCCTCGCTGCCGAGAAGAACCACAAACTGTAGACCACATTCTCTTCTTCTGTCCATCTTTTATTCTACACAGGGTACAAACACTACTTGGAGTATAAGACTTCAGTCCTGCCTATACTTCCTGACTCAGCCTGGAACTACCAGGTTCACCACAGTCCTCCCCATGACAAGACTTCCAGACTGTAGCTGTGCAGCCCGGGTAGTTGACGATTCACGCACCAGGAGCCCGGGTTACTTCTATTCTCTCTCAGCTCAAGTCTTAGAATCACCGTTTAAACCCAGCTATGACGACTTGTAACCTAAAAGTTTTGTGTTTGATCCATTCAAAATTACATACATATAGTTAAATAAATTTATTTGAAAAAGGAAGAATAAAGACCACTAAGGTAAAGAGTTTCTTTTAATTTTGATTTTGCAAGCTTTCAAGCAAAATTTCTGCTCTTCAGCGGGCAAATATTTCTATGTACAATATAAAGTTGATCTTTATTTTAAAATAATTGTACATAGAAATATTTGCCCTTTGAAGAGCAGAAATTTTCTCGAAAGCTTGCAAGAGATCAAAAGAAACTCTTTACCTTAGTTTTATTTACCGTAAAGATAGAGGTTGCCTGGCCGGCGTTCATATTTCTTGAAAATAAAGATAATTCGGCCAGTAAATCTTTTTATTACCTCGACGTTTCCACAAAAAGCTTTTGTCCCCGTCAGGAGCAAACAAAAATTCAAACATTTGGCAAGGCGTTAAAAATCATTCTTGGTTTTATTTATTCTTTTTTTTTTAATAATTTTTAGGTAACTATTGCTCATATAAAAATAAATTTATTGTTTCAAGTTGAACATTTTGGAATTTCTCTTTATTATCCAACACGCGGAAGCAATAGTAGAATAGAATTTGATATAAAGTAAATGCCAGACTTCTATACGGTGAGACCTTTGGAGCATACAAACAAGTGAGTTGATGCAGATGAAGTTAGCTACATCGAGTGACTTATGGAACCTCGAGAAAGAAATGTCCACAAAAAACGCAATATACTCATTGTAACGTCCTCGTGTTTGTTAGTTGACGTTAATCAGCAAGAAGTATTTGGAAGTTTAAAAAGAAAGTCTTTATTTCTTTTAGACTAACATCAGACATAAGTTAACATGTGGATATATATTACAATAAGATAACTCCACAGAGCACCATCAGTGATGTGCTCACTGATAATTTACTATATATCTTGTAGGTATGCCAGCTGCTGTTACACTCATTATTCATCAATTCATCTCAAGGATATATTTGAGATCTCAATGCTAATTATATTAACAAGATATTATGACATGAAGATTTTTTTAAATATATATACAAACACGTTCCTCGAAATCTCCATTCTTATCCTACTTGGCAAAAAGGAAAATCCCATATTAGATGAGGAGCATTCAATTCAAATTATACTGCCGCAAGTAATACGATCCATCGCCAACTGCCATGTTTCTCACAATCCACCATCCCATAGGCTGGAGCAACGTGAGGACGGTTAGTAACCAGTCCTAGTCATCAAACTTGGTTTTCAGCCAATATAGGTTCTACTTCTATTTGAAATGGCTAGTCACTTCTTGAGTGCGATCATTTATACTTAAAAGGTCCTTTCTTTGTTAATTCCACCGTAAATTTGTTTCGTCCCTGTTTAAAAATCCACAACAACAATGAGCCTTTTATTGAAGACCTAGTTAGTCACTTCTTGAGTGCGATCATTTATACCTAAAATGTCCTTTCTTTGTTATTCCACCATAAATTTGTTTCGTCCCTGTTTAAAAATCCACAACAATAATGAGCCTTTTATTAGGGACCTATGTCCTACACCGCCCCGGTGATAACACCGCCCAGAAAATATTAGTTATTTACAGGTGATCGTTTATTTATATGTCTATTTACACACGGCTCTCTTTCCATTGTGTTTTTCCTTTTGTGCTGCCCTGTAAAACTTGTACAGGGCCAATGTATTGGATTTGTTCTTTGTCGTCGTATACAGCAGAGCAAGATGATGGTGGGCAGAAACTTGAATTAAGGTGAAAACATCAGGCTTCCAGGGAAAAATTAAGAAACTTATCCTTTGAAGCCTAATGTTTTAATCTTAATATTGATACAAGTGATCATTTTATTGAATTGCGAACTCAAAAAGCTTATATTCAAAGCCAGGAAATTCCTAGAAAAAAACAATGGTTGCCTGTAAAGTCGGTTTTACGGGCGAAGATTTTACGTGACAACGGTAGAATATTTATTGATATGAATATAATTAAATTGCACAATAGGAACAAGGAATTGAATGAAAATAAGAATTGCACAAATTTTAACTATAGAAATATATTTTGTTTACTAAAACATTGTACATGTAAACTTAAACTTAACTAATTCCTATTTGAGTGATTTTGTTGAGGATAGGACGATGATAGGAGAAATATGAAATGAAAGGAAGTGTTTCTGCTGTAATGTGTCTTGCGAAAGTCAAGTCGATAGTTGTTCCTTTTAACGTAGTTGACTTAGAAACGTTTGATACGCAATCAAGATTATACGTATTTTTCATGAAATTAAGAAACGAGTTGTCAGGCTTTACGTTTTTTTTTAAATCACCACACAGAAGAATCGGTATACTAGAATCAATTTGCACGAACGGTGGCACGTACTGGCTGTTGTGAATGTACGGACCGAGTCCTTGCCATAGTAACATTCCAATATCCTGCATACTAGCTCCTGGATGAATATATACAGCACCGAGTATAAACTTGAAGCTAGTATTAGCGGCGAAGCAAGTAACTTCAGTCATGCACATGTCACCCTTGGTTTTAATGACACGAGTTACGTCTGTAATCGCAACTTGGAACACTTCCGCCGTAGATGTCGATGATAATTTACGATAGATCGCCACTCCACCAGCCGCGTTGGTATCTGAGTTAGGTCGATTATTTTCCCTGGATACGCACTCATAACCCTTGATTGGAGTTGGTTCACAAGTGTCGCGCATCCACGTTTCAGTCAATACTAAATAGTCTGATCGTGGTATCACTGTATCTGTTTCAATGTCCGCGGCATGGGCACTTAAACTTTGACAGTTGATGTTCGTTACAATAAGTTGTCCAGCGTCGGTTGCGTCGTCACATAATTTTACGGCTTGTTTGGTAATTGTGTCTAGAGTGTGTCCACGAAGTCGTAAGTATTCATTGCGAATATCTCGAGTAGTCTGTGAGTCGTTTCCATCTCGGCCATGTTTGAAAACCAATGGAGAGTCCTTTTCTGTTATGATGTACAATCCGTCGATACTTGTGACGCGGCTCATGGCTACATATACCAATTGCTGTGGTTGTTTTGAGGAGTACTTGTAAACAATTGTAGTAAACGTCCCACCCTGGGCCTTGTGGATCGTAATTGCACAAGCAAGCACGCAAGGAAATTTTTTTCGCTTGCACTTCACTGTTTTACACAGTTGTAAACAATTGTAGTAAACGTCCCACCCTGGGCCTTGTGGATCGTAATTGCACAAGCAGGCATGATTGAATGGATTCATGATTCATGATTGAATGGATGAATTTTTAATTTTAAAGAATCAATTTGAAAATCAAAACACTTATTCAGATCGAAGGTTCAAATTTTTGCTAAATAAATTTGAAATTAAATAAAATTTGTAATTGTAAATGATGAAGTTGAAAATTAAAACATTTACTTATATTAGATGTTAAAATTCTTGCTCAACACAGTTTAAATAAAGTTTTCTTATATCTGCCACTTTTTCTTAATATTTGTAATTTTAAATAAT
Source organism: Cordylochernes scorpioides (assembly GCA_030710605.1). Classification (NCBI taxonomy): domain Eukaryota; kingdom Metazoa; phylum Arthropoda; class Arachnida; order Pseudoscorpiones; family Chernetidae; genus Cordylochernes; species Cordylochernes scorpioides. The sequence continues at coordinate 68,354,848 of CP092881.1, read as the reverse complement.
CAATTCGAAAATCAAAACATTTATTCAGATCGAAGGTTCAAATTTTTGCTAAATAAATTTGAAACTATTTAAAATTTGTAAAATAATAATTAATTAATTAATTAATTTTAAACTAATAATTTACTTAACACTATCAACATTTATCAATAGTATGACATAACCTATAAACTCAGTTTCTCAACTTTTGTGTCAATCTAACAATTAATCAATCAATCATAGTTTACGATAATGAAATATCAGTGTACAATTATTTACCTTTATTGTTGTAGTTGTTGTAAATGACGAATCTAAGCACTCCACATTTTCACTACAGACACAGCTGACGATACTTTAACCACACGTGTGAACTTGTATTATGACGCTTTCTTGTTTTTCCAACGCCAAGAACGTCCGAGAAAGACAAAGACAGAGACAAGCATGCGCCGATTCAATGCGCCTAATTCTCTAGCGCGCAGCACTCTCGTTCGGTGACTCATCGTAACGTTACCGGGCGTTACACTTTTTCATAAGTGACTCCCAGCCGCAACCTAATTTAAGACGTTGTCACGTCAAAACTTAGAGGAGCTTCCTGGAAGTTGCTATGCAAATATATATATGTATGTTATATAAAAAAAAATATTATTTAAAATTATATTAAATCGATTCAAATACTCTGTTAAATCGACCGCCAGAGGTCACGCTTCCCCTATAAAACTCATTGTTGTTGTTTCCCGATGGCCGGCTCAAATCTTTTGTACATTATGTAAATAAGTTTTGCATTTTTTAGATTCTTGCGCCTTAAGCCAGGCATTACTTTTATCCAATTATGTTTTATATATTCCTTTAGCTCAATTAAAGCAATCTCTGATCAAAACTACTTTTATTATCATACTTTCAAGATTTTTGTCACGACTGCATTACCATAGCATAATCCTCAAGATTAATCAACAGAAATCTCAATTTTTTAAAATTTATAATATATATATCTTAAAATTGATCTTGATTGTATTATATAATACAGAATTTGTTTGTTATTCTGTGTGTTGACTTAATATATTTAATATTTAATGATGTGGCTCTGCATATTTACTCTATGATTATTTGTTCTTTGTTGTAGCACAATTTATATACTTTCAGTTTAACTTATTTGTGCCATAAGTAGGACGTATGGATAAAGTTGAGAAGTCCAGTGTTAGGAGTCGAGTAGTCTTGTTACTTCAGATGTCTACTATAGTTTTGGCTTGGCAATAAATCATTATTGTTCAAGTATTATAGAGTTGTTTCGTGGCTCAGTGCGACACGACATTTAAAATCTATGAATAACAAATTATTATAATTTAAACGTAATTTATATTTGAATACAACAATAAAAAAAAACATATCTAAGGTGTTAGAGACTTGTCTTCTGGCCAAGATTAAGAGTTATTCCTATAAAACGGGTTCAATCAGAGTGGGAGGATTATTCGGAATAGTGGCGCAATATCTCCACTGACGAACAAACTACTCCATCAATCTTATCTTCGATTAATTCAGGCCAAGTCACAGATTATCTCTTGGAACAACTCTTGTTTTGGGAACTTCCCCGCATTGTCCTCGTGCTACTTTTCCTCTTGTTGACACACGACTGTGTTGTCGTTAATTGGGATCAACAGGGAAATAAAGTGATTTATTTTGTGTGAAGTAATCCTTAATACCATCGTAAAGATAGAGGTTGCCTGGTTGGCATTCATAGTTATTAAAATTGAAGATACTTCGGCCAGTAAATCTTTTTATTATATCTACTGATTTACTGACCGAAGTATCTTCAACCTTAATACCATGTTTTCACCAGTATGAACTACGTCTCGGTATTGTAGACGTCGATGCAGAGCTCTAAGAGGTAGAGGTTGCCTGGCTGGCATTCATAGTTATTAAAATTGAAGATACTTTGTCCAGTAAATCTTTTTATTATCTCTACTGATTTACTGACCGAAGTATCTTCTGTTATGTTATTAAAGTAAGTAAAAAAGTTGAATCCGTAACCAATTTAACTTTACATATTATTTATTATTAATATCAATTATACAAAACGAATCTTGGTATATGTTTTTCGTGAAAACAACAAAAACAATAATTATTATATACAAGTTCCTTTTCAAACACGAGCTCATCTATAGCCATTATTATTCTGTGTAATATTCCAACATCTTCAACCTTAATACCATGTTCTCACCAGCATGAACTACGTCTCGGTATTGTAGACGTCGATACAGAGCTCTAAGAAAAGTTGACATTGACACATTTAAGTCAGAGAGGATGTCAAAATAGTGTGTAATTTCACTAGAACTTTATAGAAACCCTGAGTGGTGTACAGTAAACCTGTATTGATAGGAAAACCTGTTGTCAGCTACGAAAAATCCCATTAATTTCTCTCGTATAATTTGAACTGGTTCTTCTGGTGTGTGTGTGTGTTTGGGACAGGATATGGTCTATTAGGTTAGGATCGTACCGCATTTTTGACTGGCCCTGGACATCAGCATTTAATGATGACATATCGAATTACATTGGCATTGTCTCATTTTACCAAAATGTGCGTACCAGTTATTGGGTTATCTACAAACAGAACCTTATGATTTTCCAAAAATAGGTATTTGTCTGTGAACTATAAGACTTGAATCCAATTTGTGCCGCTCTTTCATATGCCGGACCTTCCATGATGCCCATTTCTTTAAACCGGTGCATATAGGATTAAAAATAATGATTCTCGTAAAAGTACCGGATTTTCATCTTAATATATGTGATGCATTAGCGCCCCATCTGTTATAGCTGAATTCAAATCCAATAAATCCGAAGGCGAAATAGCCTCCGCAAAAAAAGTCAAATTCACCGATTTTTCTCTGAATTTCCATGTCGATGTCTGATCATTATTGTTAACCAAGTTCATCATATTGAAGATATCAAAAAGTATTGCCAAATTGCCTGAGGTAACAGAAAGTGCTGAGGTTCTCCAGTTTTGTATTAGACTAATGGAGTGCTTATTAGAAATTGTCAGGTCGATTATGCTAGCATTTCTGCAAGTTGGGATTTTAAGATTATGAACAAATTGATACTACTTCTCAACAAAAGACTTTAGAATATATCTGTTTTATTTGTCGTTGAATCGAACCCCAGAGTGGATGTCTTGAATTGAAATCTCCACAAAGGATAATTGGAAGTTGACCAAAGGCCTCAAGTATTTCTGAGATGAATTGGATATGAAATGCAGCCATAGAGTTTGGGTGTTTATAAAAATATTGGCAATAACTAATCTTTTCCCATTGAAATAGAGAGTGATAGCTGTTGTACAGAAATAATTTGTAAAGCTACTAATTTTATCATATTTTATGTTGCGATTCAAAATAATAGTAGCAGTATAAATTTTACTATCTGTGCTAGAATATACTATTCGGGAATTCTTGTCAAATTTCACTGTATCATTTTACATATATGGTTCTTTTGAAAAAAAAAACATTTCCTGCATGACGTGGGTAGACTCTGGGCTATGTACCCTCTACAATGTAATTTTTAAAATTATTTTTTAGGCTGAACAAACATTTATTCTGCTCAACCTTAGAATGCCAGAAAGAAAGGACGAATCACTTGACCTTCCGTCCAGGGCTACCAAGATATATTCTGCCGTCTTGTACAGATGACGTTCGGGTCGCACAGCTCAATGCCAACACTGCAACAAATGTTAGAGAATACGTTAAACAATGTTTAGAACACTTCATTTGTAAAATTTGAATTACATAGAAAATATATTTTCCACAAAGAAGATGCAAATAAAATTATAATATAATAAAATAAATAAAGCTTCCAGGGCTAAGTTTCTTGTGCAAACCTTTTACTTTCAAACCTTTGGACTTTTTGGTTCTTCAAAATAAAAAATAAATAAATATTTAGACTTTAATTAAAAAGGCATATATTGGATCAAAATATTATTTATTTTACCAATATTTCAGTTGGCTGAACGCCAACCTTTATTTTGATCCAATATATGCCTTTTTAATTAAAGATTTATTTATGGATTGCTCTATTTTCAAAAAATATTTAGAATTGTGAGAGAGTAGAGTAATCGACAAAAAATAAATGTTTATGGGTGTGTTTGTTTCACATACGCTTCTACAATATTGTCACGTGGAAAATTATGGTAGACAAACTGAAGAATGACAGGGAAATTTATTTTTATGAATTTAAAGTTCAGGAGTTATAAATATTGTGACGAAGAAATAATTTATTATTTAATATATTTAATAATATCAAATGAAAATATTCAACAGATTATAAAAATATATATTACTCTGTATTTGTAAAATCATTTTTAAAATATTTCTTTGCTTGTTTGTTCGATATTCTCTAGCTGTAGATAGTTTGGTTGAGTTGTTAATAATTGTCGACTGGTCGTGGTGACGTCATCAATAAATACGCTTACATCTTAAGATATACAAAGACTTGATTTCTATGCTACAATATAGTGTATATATGTGATATCTTGGGACCTCTGGGACCAGTGTTACCTGATGCTAGACGAACCTCGATGTCAACTCTACCGTGCAGTCGTGGTGGAAGGCGACACAGCTGGGCCAAAGGTGAAATAAACAAACAGAGATTCCACTAAAAAGCGTCTGACGTCAAGAAGGAATGGGATGAGGAGAGAGGGAGATCTTTAGAGCAAGTGTTACCTTGTTGAGAGCCAAGCGTATACTAACTATTCTTGCTTCTCGATTTAACACCACGACCTTGCTTCTTTCTAATTGGCTGACCTATTTAGGTGATTCTTTCCTAATTGGTAGGAATATGTCACATGGCCGTTGGCTATTAGGTGATTCTTTCTAATTGGTCCTTACTGAGGCCTTTGTCGGAAGACACGCCCGATCTTGTCAGGAAGTATTGGGTGTTAGTTCGACTCTTATCTTCCGCGGTTATCAAATACGTCCGGTCCTGACAGGAAATATTGGCTTAAACTTAGCTCGCAGGGTTTCCGGGGTCAGAAGGTTAACTGTGACTTTATTAATAGTCGGGCTCTCTTCTAGGCCTACTTCTTAGGTTTTACTTCTACTCTCACCTAAGCCTGATTAGTTTTAACCTTAATCTTCTCCTGTTAGTCTCCATTCCTTCTATCTGTACAGTTGTTATACTTTATTAGATTCTTACGCGGTACAGATTGATGTTAGTTGAGGCTTTCGATGTGCAGTACATAAGAAGTTATATACAGTCATGGGGTGGAACATGTGGTAGTAGATATCTAGACTATTTACAACAATTCCATGGTCTTAAATCATCACATATATGTTATATGAGATTTTCTGCTTGAATTTAGATCATGTTGAGGATTATGGTAATGCAGTCGTGGTTAAAATTCTTGAAAGAATAATAATAAAAATAGTCTTGATCAGATATTGCTTTAATTGAACCCATGGAATATATAAAAACATAATTTTATTAAAGTAATGCCTGGCTTATGGCGAGTAGAACTAGGAAAAACAAAATATTATTTACATAATGTACAAAGGTTTTGAGCCGGCCATCGAGAAATTATTTATTTATTTCATCTCAATTTGCAGGTGTTACATTCGAGCACAGCTCGCGAGTCACCTTGTCCAGATTATTTACACATGGCGAGTTGTAATGCTGGAGTGACCCCCGGAACCTTACAGGAGGGCAGTTGTTGGGTGTTTGGCTGTCAGCTAGCCATTGGGTCCAGGTCATCGGATTCGGTGGCTGAGGTCACCTTGATTTTGAACAATTTCTTGTATAGTTGGATTTGATGATTTTTGAAATTGCGAGAATAGTCTTGTCGCAGAGTCTTGATAAATCTCTTCTATATTAGGCTGGTTGAGATCTTCTTTGAGAATTTTGTTTGAAAGATTGAATGGGGCTCCTATAGTGGTTCGTAAGCAAATCCTCATGAAGGCATCTATTCTTTTTTATCCGAAGGTGTGATATATTTGCCCCAGACAGGTAGTGCGTACGTGATGATGGGTAGAATACAGGTTTTGTACAACGTGAATTTATGCTTTGTTGTTAAATTACTTTTAAAATTAAGCAGGCTTGATAGAGATATTTTGGCTATCTTCGCCTTTCTTATGGTGTTTTGGACATGTAGGTTAAATTTTAATTTCGAATCCAAAGTGACACCAAGATACTTGGCATGGTCGGCCCAACTAATAGTGCTTGAGTTTACTGTCAAGTTGGTTTGTGGCTTGAATTTTTTGTTATCTCTTGGGGGAAAAACTATTGCTTGAGTCTTAGTTGGGTTAATGTCTAGTTTCCAATCATCGCACCATTTGATTATGTCATTTAGGTAATTCTGAAGCTGAGTAACCAATAGGTTGACTGATTTAGAGTTAAATAAAATTGCTGTGTCATCTGCGAAGAGCTTAAGTTTACATTTAGAGTGCAGTGGGATGTCATTGATGTAAATATTGAAAAGGTAGGGTCCTCCCCGAGGATAGAGCCTTGAGGTACTCCAGTCTGGATTGGCTTTAGTTCAGTTATAAAATTTCCTTGATTGACTGAAAATGTCCTGCCCTGTAGATAATTCTGCATAAAATTGATAATGTCACTTGGAAACTGGTGTTTTGCCATCGAGAAACAACAACAATCGGTTTTATATAGGGAAAGTCCCAACATCTGGTGGTAGATATAAACAGAATATTTGAATCCATGAAATATATTTTTAAATGAAATAATTATTATTATTGCCACGACTACAGAATAAAATCGTAAAGTACTCATGTGTATACAAAAATCAAGCGCAACAAATAATAATAATTCAAAATCAATCTAATTCCAAAATACAACAAAAATCTTTTTTATATATATTTATAATGTATATTGTCGCGGAGATAAATAAAGCAAGGGTAAATTTGGGAATAAATAATTTATTATAAGGGGTATTTATAGGGAGAGAGAGAGAGTGTACAACTTACCCCAAGTTAAAAGATAATCCTAATGAACGGCGTCAGCCACCAATGTCAAGTAGCTCCATCCAGATGGGACAACTGTCAATATATACAGTGAGTAACATTCAAAATGTCTCACCTAGAAGTAGTGACCAGTAGACACCACACACACTTATAGCAATGAGCACTATGTAATCGTTATTCTAAAATATAGAGGTATAGTAACACATAGTGTGTGTAAAACAACGCTTGAAGTTACACCGCATGAGTTTCTTTTTTCAATGAAAAATCAAAATTTATTTCAAGGTGAAATATTGACTATTTCTAACCTTTTTGGATGAGGTATGAAAGGGTGAATTATAAAGAGTAATGATGAACGGAAAAATAAAAGTGTCCAGGAATGGGAATCGAACCCACAATGTTCCGCTTACCGGCCATGTCCACTGGCACACACGTATATGTGTGTGAGCGTGTGCGTGTGTGTGTGCGACAATTTACAATTAAATTTGACATATTTTCTGTTTAAAAAAAAAAATGCTCCAATGGCCCCCCGATTCTTGCAAATGTCCAACCCCACCAGCGAGTGCAAGTAACCAAACGGGGCTCTGGCACATTTGTAAGTGCAAAGTCGAACTGCTTTCACATGTGTAGACATGTGGTGCGCTTACAGTAAAAAGCAGTCGCTAACTACCCACCATGATTATCATGGCCTGTACCACGTCTACTAGGGATAAGCAAAAAAAAAAAAACAATTAGAGTTAAAAATAAAGATTCAAGAAAGAATTTGTTTTGCGATTTGATTTTCGCAGATATCTCTGCATTAGTTTGAGGCTCGAAGCTGTACCTTTCAGGCACATAATCAGATTTCAGAGGGCTTTCAGCCAGTATTAAATTCAGCATACCTGCCAACACTTATCCACCCGCCAAAAGCGGAAAAAACGGCGGAGCTTGAGAAAAGTGTGGCAGCTCGCTCGAGTTTGTGTGTGTTGAGTGTGTGTGTGTTGAGTGTGTATGTGTGTGTGACAATTTTTTTTTTTTTTTTTTTTGACAATTAAAAAATATTTATTGTCATCTTAGACAATATTATACATTTTCAATCATAAGGAGAGAAAAAGAAAAAAGAAGATGAGAAGAGAAGAGAAAATATATACATATATGAAACATATTTTACAAGATGGTGATGGGAGATGGAGGAAGAAAACCTCGGCGCTGGAGGGTCCTGGACCAGGCGATGAGCGGGTCCTCCACCGCTTCTCCGAGCCCAACCTGGACAAAGTAGCGATAGATTCGCAACTTTGCCGATGCCAGGATGGAAAGGGCGTCGTCCTCAAGGCCGGACCCGCCGAAGATCCAAGCCTGCAGGTCAGGGGGCCGCCCTATGATGTTGAAGGCCTCTCTGATGAGCGGCCTGATGGAGCGGCAGCACCAGTAACGGTGGCCGAGGGAGAGGTCGATGGACCCGCAGGCAGGACAGGAGGGGCCGACCGAGGCAGGATGGGCCGGATGGGGCAGGGCGTGGAGGGCTAGCTTGAGAGCTGCGTCGGCCTCGTGACCCGAATAGGCGCTGCGCCGCAGCGAGGCCCAGTCGATCCTGGATGGTGGATTGATGGTGGGCGTCCATCTCGCCAGGAATCTGGAGATGGGCGTGGCGGCGAGGCGCGGACGATCCAGGGCCCGTCGGGCCGAGCGCGTCGTGAGGCCGTTGAGGAACGGCGTAGCCGTCCCTCGCAGCACCACGGCCGCAGCTAAAGAGCTAGATGAGGGTGCAGACTCCGCCCCGAAGCCCACGGCGTTCTCGGAGGTCAGCCTCCGACAGAAGGCGCCCAGGGCCGCGGCGTCAGCCAGGGCCGAGCGCGTAGGTCGGGCGGTGAGGTGGCCCTCCGCAAGAAGGTCCCGGACTCGGGCTCCGCGCCAGCGGGCAGGGGCCAGGAGGTCGGGAGGGCGGAGGAACCGGCAGCCGCCGATGATGTTGAGGTCCAGTAGCTGAGCCGTGGGGACCGCCCGATGGTTGAGGCCCAGGATGTTGGAGGCCTCCTCCCACAGCTTCAGCAGCCGGAGACGGCGGGGCTGGAGACGGGTGCCGTCCGGTGGAGGGTGGATCCAGGCCTCACCGCTTTCTACCAGCCAGCTGAAGGCATTTCTGCCCCCGCGGAGCGCGACCTGCACCCCCTTGAGGCAGGCGAGCTGGAGCTGGGTCGCGAGGTCGAGGAGGCCGAGGCCTCCGATGGCAACTGGCCTCGCCATGACATCGGCGGGAAGCCACGCCGTGTGGTCCTGTCCCCAGACGAATCTCGCCAGTCGGGCCTGCAGCTTGGCGATGGTCGGGGGTGATGGTAGGTAGCCATGCAGGTGGTGCTGGATGACAGAGCCCACCAGCGTGTTCGCCGCTCTTGCTCGCCCGACGAGGGAGAGGCCGCGGGTGAAGGGCGTCCATCTGCGGCAGGCAGTCTCCAGGAGGGCCAGGAGATGCTGCTCCCGGTGGGCGACGGTGCTCCTGGGGGCGATGTCGAGCCCGAGGATCCTGATGGAGGTGGTCGACCAGGAGGCGCCGAGAGGGGAGTCGCCGCGGTTGCGCCAGGCGCCGCACCAGAGGCCAGCGCTCTTCCGGAGGTTCACGCCAACTCCGGAGGCCTGCTTATAGTCTTCGAAGACAGTCGCCACCCGCTCGAAGTCCTCGTCGCGATGGAACAGGAGGACGATGTCGTCGGCGTAGGCGGTGACATTGCCCACGCCGAGGGTCAACTCCAGGCGACGTAGTAGCGGCCCCGTGGCGATGCTGAAGAGTGCGGCACTCACGGCGCAACCCTGTCTTAGGCCGTTGAGGAGGGGGAAGGCGGTGGTGTAGAAGCCTCCGGCCCGGATGGTGGCGTCCGCCCCGGCGTAGAGGATGTTAATCCAGGCCCTGAAGGCCGGCGGGAGGCGGAGGGACGTTAGCAGGGACTCCAAGAAGCCGCGGTCTAGTGAGTCAAAGGCGGACTCCAGGTCTACGCCCATGACGGCCAGCGGCGAGCCCAGGGCGGTGGCCTCCTCGACGGCGTCCGTCACCATGGCGATGTTCCATGACGGGGACCTCCCGGGGACGGCGTAAGTCTGGCATTCCGGCACAAGGGTCCGCAGGTGGGGCTTGAGGCGCCGGTGAAGGATGGCGGCCAGGACCCTGTAGTCGGCCGAGGGCAGCGCGACGGGCCTGTAGCCGTCAAGGCCGCGACCTCCGCGGGCCTTGGGCACGAGGCAGATGGAGCTGCGCCGCGTCGACGGAGGCAGGGCACCGCGGAGCCGTGATGCCGCGAACACCCGGGCCAGAGCTTCCGCGAAGAAGTCCTCGCTGAAGGCGACGAGGAGCTCGCACGGCAAGCCGTCCCAGCCGGGGGCCTTTCCGCGAGGGAGGTGCTCGATGGCGTTGGCGATCTCGCTGGGGCTGATGTCCGGCCGGTGGAGCGGGTCCTCCTCACTCAGCTCGCGGGTGGTGGTGGGCGCGCTGCTGGCGATGAAGGCAGCTCCCGCAGCTGGATCGCTGGTGGGACGGGCGAAGCGGGGCTGGAAGGTCGCGAACGCCCTCCGCCGAAGTTCGGGGCCCTCGATGATGTTGTCCTGCTCGTCCCTGATGACGCTGAACGGGCGTCGGAGGCGGATGGCGCGTGCTAGGTCCGGCAGCGATGGGTAGTCGGCCCGGATGGAGGAGGCCTCGAGCTGCGCCGCGATGTAACGTCTCGCCCTGTAGACGTAGCTGTCGCTGGCAGCGTGGCGCGGGTCGTGCAGGGATCTGGCCTCCGCCAGCAGCCCCGCCTTGATGGAGGTCCACCTATCCCAGAAGGTCCCGTCGTCGTCATCGTGCGCTGTGTCTTCCTCCAACTCCCTGATGTAGCCAGCCAGATGTTCGAGCGCAAGGCCCGAGCGGAGCATCGCGGCCAAGCGAGGCTGGGTGGGGGAGGAGACGGCGGTGGTGGGCGGGCCCACCTGGAGCAGCACGAGGCGGTGGTCCGAGAGGTGGTAGTGGCTGGTCGCGTAGATGGACGCGCGATCCAGGACTCCAGCAGGGACGAGGATCCGGTCCAGGCGGTTCGATTCGACTTGGTCGCCGTGCATGGCGACTCTGGTGGGCAGGTGGGCGGCGTCGAACTGGGTGGCCACGTCGACCAGCGCGGCCAGGTCCAGAAGAGCGGCGAGGGCATCCGATGATGATGATGACGAGGGGCCCCGATCCCTGATGTTAAAATCGCCTATGATCCAGCAGGCTCCCTCCTCCTCCTGTGCCGCTGTCGCCGCCAGGAGCTCCAGTTGCCGGTTTCTCTCCCGGGGTTCATGCGCCAGATGAACGGCGATGGCCGTCATCTCCTCGCCGCGGACATCTATGGTTGCCAAGGCGATGTGGCCCGGCCACAGGATGCGTTGATGTAGCACGGCTACGCCTGGTCCGAAGACGCAGGCGAGTCCGGATCCCGAGATGGCTACGGGATGGGCCAACACAACAGCACTGTAGCCGAGGCAGAGGTCTTGGCCGCTGCCCAGATGAAATGCGTTTGTCTCCTGGACAAACGCGATGTCCACGTGATGTTGCCTGAGGAGATGACAAAGGGCAAGGCTCCTCCTCCGAGTGGCGAGCCCTCGCGCGTTGATGGTGGCGACCCGGTAGCTCATTGTTGCCGTCCCTTATGCAGCACCCCCTTGGTCTTCTGGAGGGTCTTGCGGATGGTGTGGTTGGAGTCTGGGATCGAGGCCTTGATGGTTTCGGCCACCTGGTCGAGGGCGGCGACCTGTGCTTTTGACAGCGAGGCCACTCGCTTCTCCATTTTTCCTTTAGAGGTGAGTAGCCGCTGTGCGTCCTCGCGGTCTATACCGGGCAGCCGGTCCCAGTCGATGGAGAGGTTGGGGAACTGCTTGAGGTGCTCCTGCAGCTGGACGAATGCGGGTTTGCCCCGGGGAGACGCGGAGGGAGTTGAGGTCAGCTCCTCCTCCGACATCTCAATGTCGAGCGGAAAGGTCTCAGGCTCGGGGGGCCGCGGGGCAGCCAGAGGAGCAGGGAGGGCGACAGGGGCGGGCTGGGCAAGATCCTTCGGTTCGGCAGGATGGGGCGCCGAGGGGATCGCTGGAGCCTCGGTTGATGTCTTCGCCGGTTGGACAGGGGACGCCGGTGTTGCGGGCGCAGGTGCCGGCTTCCTTGGTTGCTGAGGAGGAGGAGGGGGGCGAGGCCTTGCGTCGGTGTGAGACGCTGCTTGCCTGGGGCTGCCGTTCCCTTGCCTGGCGAGCGCTGGGCAGTTGGCTCTGCGGTGGCCCTGCTTGCCGCACTTGGAACACTTGATGCCAAAGGAGAGGAAGGCTGACAGGGTGTCTCCCTTGGACTTAATGGTCAGACGGGTGGGCAGCGACTCCAGCCTCACGCCCTCGCGGAGCAGGATGAACGCCTCCCGGCGGCCGTCGTTGAAGGTGTATTCCCCCATCTTGATCATGATGGGGGCGATGGAGGTCACGGTGCCGAAGTTGCGCAGGGGCTCCACGATGGCGCTGTCCTCGACGAAGCCGGGCAGATTTGCGATGGTAATGCGTTCTGCCCTTTTTCGGAAGGGGAAGACCTTCAGGTGGGTGCCCTCGATGTCCAGGCCCACCTCCACCAGACGGCTCGCATGGTCTTTGCTCGCGAGGCCCACGACATAGTGGCCGTTCATCCTGTTGAACTGGCTTATTTTCCCTGGCCCTCCGAGCAGGTGGCCAATTGCCCGGAGGTAGGAGTAGTCCGGGATGTCTGGGCACAGCTCCACGAAGACGTAGTTCTCGTGGTTGGTAGAGGTCTGCCTCGCCTTGGCGTCGGCGATGTTGGCGCGTGTCGCCTTGATTTCCTGGGGCGGCATTGACCTCGGCCCTGTTGGCCGCTTCTGCTGCTGGGAGCTGCGCTTCTCAGCAAGCCTGCTTGGCTGTTTAGAGGCGTGGTCAGGTGACGGTGAGACGAGGCGCCTTTTCTTTCTCTTCACGACTGTGTAGCCTTCGTTGGCGTCCACCTCCGCCATCTCGCTGTCGGCCCAGTTGAGCGAGGCCGGGCTGGCTGGAGTTACGCTGGTCGTAGCAGCAGTCTTCGGCGCCGTGACGTCACCACGCGCGGCGGCCGGATTTACATGCATGTCGCCTGCCGGCGAATTTGCATACTTTTGGTTTTCAGAAGAAATTTCTTTAGTTTTCTTCATATTTATTTCTTTTGGCGATATTTCCTCGCCTGTTGGTAGCAGGATGCTGGGCCTTTCAGGCACTTTTTCAGCACATCCTGGGCTTTCTGCCAATATCACACTTGCCAGACTAAGCGCCCTTTACACGCACTCAAAAGGCGAAAACGGCGGAGCTCGCGAAAGCGTGGCCGCACGCCCGAGTGTGTGTGTGTGTGTATCTGTGTGAGTATGCGTGTGTGTGTCAGCTCAGCAGGACAACCACGAACGACGATTCACCAAGTTCCAGAGTTGATGAAAGTACAGATGACTTCCTGAGGGATGGCTCTCCACTCCCTGTCAACCATTTTCTACAGTTCCTCTTCTGAACGCGGCTGTAGGTATAGGTTAGGTTCAAGGAAAGGTGCTTAATTCAATAAACAAGCTTATTGTTTTATATGCTATTGAATCGTTTATAATTTGATCTTCGCGACCGCTTGACTGACTTGAAGTACTCTATGAGGTTTATTAGTGTGGGTTAAGAAAATAGGTTGAAGTAATATTTATATGTTTGAGTATATATACAACAATGGTGACTATAGCTTTGAGATATAATTAATTATCATAAATGATGGTAAAGAATATAGTTAGAAGTTTGCAAGTCACGTAGTCATCTTATCGGCCGTGATTGATCCGGGGATTTTCCTGGTGGATTGATGGCATACGTGCGTCAGGCGGTAAATACTGCACGTACCTGGCCTGGCAGTTCCACTGGCTACCTCTCTTACAGTCATATGTAAATACTGGACTAATTCCCCAAAACGGTTTACTCTAATGTTAGTGGGATGGAATAGGGTATCTTTTTCTCTCCACTTGCTCGTAACTGAAAAGAACATGGGCAACTGATCCTCGGGCCAGAACTGATGTTCACAGCACCAATTCAAGCTGAGAGGGATTGAGATGAATACTCACCATTGTGGTTGTTCATATAAATACCACATTTTTTAAACTGTCGATGAACAGTTTGTCTTAAAACTGCTGTTGCACATGAGAGCCCATTGGAGAACTGTGTAGTTGTCTATAGCGCTTTGTAGTCAGGGGGTCGAATAGTGCTCTTTTCGGGGGATGTTTTCGGCCCTGACTTGGTCTTCACGTGATGGTTCGGTTTCACTGAGTTGCCTACAGAACTGGCAGTCCACATTCCAGTTAAATTTGAGACATTGGCGAATACGGTCTGGGATTGGCCTCGTTCCAATGCACAACATCAGATAAACGATTGTGTGAAGTCATTAAGCCAGCTTTCTTTCAAAATGTGGGAAAGTTTAAAAGAATAAAAACCCCTGTCTGGTTCAGGGGACATCATTGTCGCCCCCTATTGTCAACCTCTTCTATTGACGATAACCTAAAGCTATCCCGGGTTATCCATGAAATGTAAGTTGCTTCAAATTAAAATAGAACGGATGCGTTTCATTTAGAATCTACAAAATGTGCTTTATACCACAAAAGATGCAGAAGGTTGCACGCCACAGAATTAGAACTCATTAAATCTTTTACTTCCTTTGACAATTTACTCTTCTCAATTCTCTAGATATTAAACTAAGACATGTACTGTCTAAACCATTTGAATGGACATACGAGTATTGCGAATTTTATTTTCATTATATCATTATAGTATTGTATTACTATCCTCAACTATCCAGAAATATACATAGCTTCCAACTGCAAAGCACTACTGGAAACAACATGCACTACAGACGTCCAACTTTCTCTTCTTATAGTCCAAAGTTTATCTAATAAAACATACAACTTTGTTCGAGGTACAAGACCAGAAAGTAATTGAAGGAAATGAACGTGCAGACCAGACTGCCAAAAAAAGGCTGCTAAATTTTACAATCTTTCATATTTCACAGAGCTTCGTATTTCACAGAGCTTCCATAGTATTGTATTACTATACTAGAGTATATTTTGGGTAAGTACTAATTTAGTTTCTAGAGTAGAAGAGCGTCAAGCTAAACCACCAAGAAGAGTTCGAAATAGATAGAAATGGTGTCATAAAGCACCGATGGCAAAAAACGGCATTCATGAGATGAGGAGACTGCCGTTAAAGACATCCAGAATTTCAAGTCTCCTGGAACCTCAGGCAAAGAGTGAATATCTTCCCATTAGGAACCTACCCTCTATAGGCCTCGACACTGAAATATTTAAATTATATAATGTATATATATATAATTACTTTCCATATTATTTATTTGATTAAAAGAATTGGTTAATTCCATAACTTAATTTTTTCCACAAAAATATTTAATATATTAAGATATTCACGGTGTGTATATCACTTTCATGGCTTGATTATCTTTTTGATGTAATCTCCATTCTCCAATTTTGGTCAAACTCCATCCTGAATGCACGTCCTTTCTCAATGAACCCGTAGCGATTCTCCTCGAAATGGAAGCGTGTGAGAACCTCAACTCTATCCAGAAATTTACATAACTTCTAAATTCCAAGCACTACTGGCAACAGTATGTACCTTAGACGTTCAACTTTCTCCTTTCATAGTCCAAAGTTTAACTAATAAAAATATGTCCAGTGTAGCCTAGTGGACATGGCATCTGCCTGGTAAGCGGAACACTGTGGGTTCGATTCCCATCCCTGGACACTTTTATTTTTCCGTTCATCATTACTCTTCACAATTTATCCTTTCATACTTCATTTCTAAGGTTAGAAATAATCGTTATTTCTCCTTAAAATAAATTTCGTTTTTTTCGTTCAAAAGAAACACATGCGGGATAATTTTCAAATGTCGTTCCACAATTATAAGCCGCATTATATTGTATAATAAAAATATACAACATCGCTCGGGGTATCAGACCACAAAGTAATTGAAGGGAATGAACGTGCGGACCATGCTGCAAAAAAGGCTGCTAAATGCTATATTCCTCCATATTTCACAGAGATTCCATAGAAGTTAGAGAAAAACACGGCAAACAATTTGCTCACCAACTATGAACCGAAATATACAGCACTGACCGGTCAACCCGACACCTGAGAAAATATTCTCGCTCACTCCTGATCCTTTTTGAAGAAACCAGGTTTCGTATTAATTTCTTCTGTGAATTATTGAACGATGTCATTGCTACTTCGATGCCAGAGTTGGGGACATATGGTTCAGCATGTCTTGGCATGCGAAACTTCAGAACTTTGTTTAAAAGTTCTTCATGGAATTGGGAAGGATGACAAATTGACAATGGAGATTTATTTCATTCCCTGATATAAAGAACAAATCTCCATTGTCAATTTGTCACCCTTCCCAATTCCACGAAGAACTTTTAATCAAAGGTCTGAAGTTTCGCATGTCAAAACATGCTGACTCTTATGTCACCATCTCCGACATCGAAGCAGCAATGACATCGTTCAATAATTCACAGAACTCCTGACCATCTTAAAAAGGACCCCAGGAAAACACACCTAGAAACATCAACCAAAACCCTATTATCAGGATATATCCAAGCCGACCTGACCAGAACGAAACAAGTCCCTGGCCCAACCTGTTTACATTGTCAAGACGAGGAGCAAACCATGGAGCATGTCCCCAAAACTGTCCAGCATTCCAAAAAGAGCAGTTCCAGATGGCTACACTCCTTTATGCTGCCCTCTTTCAACATCACTGCTCTGTTGAACCTACCAAGAAATAAATTGACCTCAGCTGAAAATTATTTTGTTCAAAAACATAACTTGTGATGAAACTTGGCGTTACCTATGAAATCGCTAACAAACAACAATTCCAAAACCAAAACAATGTTGGCGATATGTTTTATTACAGATGATTCATATGCATTTTCACCTCAAGCACAAACATTTACGCAACAATATTGTAAAATATAATTTATTCATCGCGTGCGCGTGTATCGACACGCTGGTCGAGAGGAACTCTTATATATTTATGTTTTGGTAAATAAATGTGATTAGCATTTCTTTCAGATTTTGATCTTTAGATTCATAAATAAATTATTCTATCTTATCGATAATTTTTTCTAATTAATTACCTTACAAAATGGTGGAGATGCTAGGTAACGATCCCAGTACCTAATTTAATATAAAAATGTTTTTGTTAATAAGTGACTCGAAATCACCCAACAATGTACTGATTTGTACGAGATAGGAGATTGGTGTTTGCTCTATGACAATATTAGGCCACACTAATCGTTTTTGCACAAACTTTGCATCCAAGATATCCTCAATGCATCTTATTCCATATATCTATCCCCAATGTGACTTTTTATTCCCCTTAATCTAAAAATAATTCGAAAAGAAATCTCTTGAATATATTAATGATATCTAACATAATGCGACAATGGCCTCAGAAAAAGAATTTTATTATGTTTTATTGAACCCCTCAGAATAGAGATATATTAGTAAAAATAGGGATTATTTTGAAGAGGATTAAAAATGTTTTTTTACGGCCTTTTAAAATAAAAATATATAAAACGGTCTCTATCCTTTTTGGGTCCATCTTGTGTTTATTTTTCAAATTTTGGAGTAGGAAGGGTAAATGATATTTATATATAATGATGATATATGACATTGCTGCATCATGATGTATATACATTTTTTGTCATCAAAATTATAATATTTTTATAATTTATTTAAATAATAATATAAATTAGCTTTTCAAAGATTATGTATTATATTTTGACAGAGTATTTATTTTATTATTATGTATATTTGGGATCACTGGAACTTCACATGGCTTTAAAGATAGGAGCGAGGATAGAACAACTGAGACAAGAGGCGTGAAGACTACGAGGAAGACAACTACGAGGACGACACTACAGATAAATAAATAACTTCTGAAGGTAACTATTTCATTATTTACTTTTTTATAATTTACCTTTATTATGGAAACCTGATCGGGAAACACATACAATACCAATATAGAGGAAATAAAGGTCGAACACCCTGCAAAGCTGCAATCTGGCGTAACAAAACCTTTGCTGTGAGCAGCCAAATCTTTATAGCTAAGTAGTTTTGTCATATTGCAGTTCCTTTGTCCAAATGAAAAATATTTCTTTATTAAAGTTCTCAGATATTTCCTTACAGCAATTTCCTATTTTGATTACAGAGCAGAAGACGCTTGAATCTATTATTAGATTTAAATGTGTTCCTCAAACTGTATCTAATTAATTTTACATTTTTAAAATAACATCTTAACCGACGAATTTACTAAAAATGAAATATTTGCATATTTTATGATATTTTATTTCATGATATATTTAATTTATACCTCTTTTCCAGAAGAGAGATGACTAGGTATTTCGAAGAGTTCCACAAATGAAACACATTTTACCATTCTATACCTTTTGTGGATAAATTTTGAATTATATAGCAACAAATATCTTTTAAGAATCTATTAATTTAAATTTTGTTGTTTATTTATATTGCCTGACATTTCTTTCTTTTGTACACAGTTCCTTGTTCTCGTTTTTTCTCTCTTTCTCCTTGTTAATATCATATGACTATTCTTTACAGCTAAAATTATTGTATATTTATGTATAGATAAATGTAAAGATATACATGTATGGCAGCGCGCAAGTGTCCCTAGGGGGACATTTCGCTTTAAATTGAAATAAATACAAGTAAATTTGTAAATAAATAATTATCTCTCTTACACACACATTCTACACGCGAATGTTGTCCAAGAATTGGGGAAATATGAACACAACTCTATCTTTTTTATTTCAACACACAAAACGCGATATCCCGACTGGGGATAATTGTGTCGATTTACATTTTTAAACAGGAGCGGTTATAAACATATTATACAAAAAGTTAAATTAATAAAAAAAAAACAATAAGATATATTAGAAACCTGATCCTTCCAGGTTAGAAAGATAATCATAAATATATTTACAAAAATGGTTAAATCTGTGACAATTATCTCTAGTATTTACAAATTCATAAAGATCTACAACATTATTTATTGTCTGTTGTCTAGCGCTAAAGAAGAGTGGGCATTCCAACAGTAGGTGTCTCGAGTCCTGGGTTTCTTTGCCACAGAGTGACAGTTAGAGTTCTCAACCGCTCCAATTGTTCCTAAAAATCCCTTATAATTCTGTGATTTGTTGTAAACTGGGTATTATAAAAGTTAGAACGGAAAAATGGGGGAATTCCTAACGGGAAAAAGCTTTGGAATCTTTGATTTGTTTTTACAGATAATTCATCCAGTTTTTAAACACAATTCTACTCTGGCTGACATTAAAAAGTACATTACATTGAGAGAACAAAAGATTTTATTCTAAAAAAATTCCGAAGTCAAACGTTAAATGCCTTTATAAAAGGCCAACTGCCTGATTTGGTTCTAATTTTTGATCACAAGGATGATGGATGGTGTAAGAATGACATTCATATGGTGAGTGATCAAATCCAGGACCTGTTCTCACATGTTTGATCCTTGTAACCTTACTTCATCTACAATCCAAATGTCACCATTCTGGTATAATTTATGGTAATCCTATCTCTTAGTCAATTTCCAATTTATTCGCATCAAGCAATGATGTGTTTCAGATATCGGATTAGAGAAATATTTGATCAACTGGATCAACGTAAGAGTTAATGATATTACACATCAAATACACTTTTTAAATATTCCATTACAATAAACACATAGTACCTACTCGACAATTTTAAAATATTTTTGTTTTATATTCGATTAACCGAATTACAGAGGATTCCTAATATCCCATAAAATTTATAATGATGTACTATGATTACTATCCCCCGTCAAACAATCATTTATATTATATATTCCATAAAATATCCTAAACCGATTGTGCTGCTACCCCGAAACTACTGCTCGAAATGCTTCAAAACGTCAAACATGGATTTATCTCAACAAAAATTTTGACTGGTCATGGTTACATCCAGGCAGACTTTGCAAGTGTATTGAAAGAAGACCCAACTTGCCTCCATTGCCAAGATGAAGACCAAACCGTGGACTACCTTCTCTTCACCTGCCCAACCTTCAAATACCAAAGATTCCTGACAGCCACCCTTCTAGGGATTACCAATCTAAGTACAGAATCCCTAGAAATCTCCCAGAAAGAAATCTCCTGGCGCTAACTCATGAATTAGACTTACAATGACATCTATATATACGAGGGGCATCCAATAAATAAGTTTCCCTATTTTTTAACAAATAAACCACATTATTTACAATTATGCAGTTATTTTATTTTCATTATACAACTCATAGACTACTTCTCTAAATAATCACCATTTCTGTTCAAACATTTTTGGTACCGTTGTAGCAATTTTTAGATACCACTGTTGTACCAAGCCGTGTCCTGTCTTAGTAGCCAGTGGTTCGCCTCCGCCTGCACTTCGTCATCATTCGCAAAGTGCTTGCCTCCAAGGTGTCACTTGAGTGCTGGATAAAGATGGAAGTCGCTTGGGGCAAGTTCCGGAGAATGAGGTGGATGTGTGAAAATTTCCCATTTGAAGTTTTCCATAGCCATAACTTTGCCTGCAGAGATTGTGACCTTCGCCTTTTTTGGTGCACTTTCCTCAGGCTTCTTCCACACCATGCTTTGTCGTTTTGTTTCTGGAGTTGAATGATGCACCCAGCTTTCATCTCCAGTGACAATACGGGAAAACAGTTGATCTCCATCTCTTTGATGCATTTCCAGGAAAACTCGGGCTGCCTCCATCCGTTGTTGCTTGTGATTTTCCAAGAGCAATCTTGCGACCCATCTTGCGCAGACTTTGCGAAAATCCAAAACATCTGACATGATTGTTCCAATCGAAGAGCGTCTAATTTCGATTCCAGGAGGCAGTCGAATTATTATTTCGTCAATGGTGACGCGGCGATCTGCTTCCACCACATTCCGAACAACAGCAACGGCTGCATTGTCCGTAGCAGTAACGGGGCTGCCGCTTCGCTCGTCATCATGCACGTTTTGCCATCCTTCTAAGAACCATGAACGCCATCGGCGAACCATTTGGATGCTCATACATTCTTCACCATACACTGACACTGAATTGCGATGAATATTGACCGCAGTTTAATTTTTCGCCGTGAAAAAACGAATTACAGAACGGAGTTCGCAAGTGGACACGTTCACCAGTGGTAGCTCCATGGAAACCGAAGCGCTACGGACTTGCGCTACGAGTTAGCGTGATTTTGAAGGTCACCAGCTTCCAACGCATCCTAGTGACCATTTCATCTATACTAACCAATTTTTACAACGTTTCGTTCGCAGAAAAAAATAGGGAAACTTATTTATTGGATGGCCCTCGTATATAAATGAATGTTTGTATGTTTGTTGGTTTGTATGTCCGGTATACAAATTTGCAGTAGTTCACTAATTCAAACCAAAATTTCCATACATAGGTAAAAAATAACGGGGATGACGATAGGCTATTTTAAAAAATATATAAATCAATTATTAAATATATATATTCAAATTATTCTACTAAGCTCACGAGCAGCGCCCTCTAGACGCCTGAGCGTTCTAGACGAGAAGCTTTTTCTTAATTACAATGCAAGCCTTAACTATATTTACAGTTTTTCTAATTTATAACTATTTCACATATTTACATATATATTTTTATTTTTTGCTATAACTGATCTAATTCGCCGTTTAAAATAACGGCTCTTGCTATATTTGCTATGTTTTATTTTCCTATGTTTTATGTGTTTGAATAATACATTTAATCGTGTAAACCTGGGCGTTGCCCGGGTCATTCGTCTAGTTGTAAATAAAACCAAGAAGACTTAGATCACAGCCCGGGTAGTTGGTGACTTCTGTCCGTGGCTCCAGGAACCTGGTTTATCTCTAAATATAAATAATAATAAATAAACCATTTTCAACACATATTTTTAAGCCCCTCTTTGTGAATTCGAATTCAAAATTGGTGCTGTGACAAGTTAACAGACTCGCATTTGACAAAACTGTTGCTAATTCAAGACTATAGTCTGACCTAACTGATTAGGTGACAACGAATTATATCAAATATGACAAAACTGGCAGTGTGATAAGTTAACAGACTATAGTCTGACATAACCAATGACCAGATATACTCACAAGTATAAATTTGCCAGGATACAACAATGAACAGAAATACTCACAAGTATAAATTTTCCAGGATACAACAATGAACAGAAATACTCACAAGTATAAATTTTCCAGGATACAACAATGAACAGAAATACTCACAAGTATAAATTTTCCAGGATACAACAATGAACAGAAATACTCACAAGTATAAATTTTCCAGGATACAACAATGAACAGAAATACTCACAAGTATAAATTTGCCAGGATACAACAATGAACAGAAATACTCACAAGTATAAATTTTCCAGGATACAACAATGAACAGAAATACTCACAAGTATAAATTTTCTAGGATACAACAATGAACAGAAATACCCACAAGTATAAATTTGCCAGGATACAACAATGAACAGAAATACTCACAAGTATAAATTTTCCAGGATACAACAATGAACAGAAATACTCACAAGTATAAATTTGCCAGGATACAACAATGAACAGAAATACTCACAAGTATAAATTTGCCAGGATACAACAATGAACAGAAATACTCACAGTTATAAATTTTCCAGGATACAACAATGAACAGAAATACTCACAAGTATAAATTTGCCAGGATACAACAATGAACAGAAATACTCACAGTTATAAATTTTCCAGGATACAACAATGAACAGAAATACTCACAGTTATAAATTTGCCAGGATACAACAATGAACAGAAATACTCACAAGTATATATTTGCCAGGATACAACAATGTCTAGATATACTCACAGTTATAAATTTGCCAGGATACAACAATGAGCAGAAATACTCACAAGTATATATTTGCCAGGATACAACAATGAACAG
The DNA here is from genome assembly GCA_030710605.1 of Cordylochernes scorpioides. Classification (NCBI taxonomy): domain Eukaryota; kingdom Metazoa; phylum Arthropoda; class Arachnida; order Pseudoscorpiones; family Chernetidae; genus Cordylochernes; species Cordylochernes scorpioides. The sequence continues at coordinate 68,331,909 of CP092881.1, read as the reverse complement.
AAATACTCACAAGTATAAATTTGCCAGGATACAACAATGAACAGAAATACTCACAAGTATAAATTTGCCAGGATACAACAATGAACAGAAATACTCACAAGTATATATTTGCCAGGATACAACAATGAACAGAAATACTCACAAGTATATATTTGCCAGGATACAACAATGAACAGAAATACTCACAAGTATAAATTTGCCAGGATACAACAATGAACAGAAATACTCACAAGTATAAATTTGCCAGGATACAACAATGAACAGAAATATTGTGCCTGCAACGTCCCACAATCAATGGAGGAATCTCCAATCTCCATTCTGTCACCCCGGAAGCCCTGAACTGGCTGAAGGCCTTGCCTCTCAGACTTTAATGACCGTTATGTCCTCACTTCTTTTTTCTAGATTTAATTCATTTTGTCTCCTCTCTAATTGTAAATACGCTGCTGTATCACCTCATAAGCATAAATAAATAACAGAAAGACTCACAAGTATAAATTTGCCAGGATACAACAATGAACAGAAATACTCACAAGTATAAATTTGCCAGGATACAACAATGAACAGATATACCCACAAGTATAAATTTGCCAGGATACAACAATGACCAGATATACCCACAACTACTATTTGTTAGGATACAACAATGTCTAGATATACTCACAGTTATAAATTTACTAAGATATAACAATGAACAGAAATACCCAAAATTACTATTTGTTAGTATAGAACAATGAACAGATATAATCACAAGTATAAATTTGCCAGGATACAACAATGACCAGAAATAGCCACAACTACTAATTTACCAAGATACAATAATGTCTAGATATACTCACAGTTATAAATTTACCAAGATACAACAATGAACAGAAATACCCAAAATTACTATTTGTTAGTATACAACAATGAACAGATATAATCACAAGTATAAATTTGCCAGGATACAACAATTATATTACAAGAGAAGGAATCGCCAGACATCATCTTGAAGAAGAACTCGTCCTTTGCCAGTCCCAAGCCCGGATGAAAAAGGAGGAGGGGGAGCAGTAACAAGTTCGCTAAAAAACCTGGGCTCAGCTGATAGTACCCTGTAAGGGCTCCTAATCCAGGGATACAGGATGAGTAGTGTTTGTACTCCATGTTAGGAGCGGCTGCACACAGCGTCTGTTCCTCATGTCAGAAGCGGCCATTTCTTTTGGAGCTAAGTCGGGCTGTTACTGAGTAGTGCTCCCAGTCTTAATGACAAATGCAGACACATTCTACTACACCCAAGCTCTACAAGTTTGATATCCTAATATGATTGAGTGGAGATAAGAAAGAAGAAGATCTTGAAGAAAGAATCAAAGTTTACGGCGACGACTTTCTTCTATACCGACGTAAACTTTGATTCCTCATTCAATAATTATATTCTTATATAGACACACAAAAACAATTTAATTAATATATAAATTAAATAAATTTAGAAGCAAAACAGAAATCAACAATGGACAGTTCCAAAAGTAAACCATGCTAATGATTTAAAACTGTTTTGTACGTGTGCCAACACACACACACAATACCTAAATCTAAATATTGCAATGGTCGGTCAAGTAGCAAAAACTCTCGAGGATTCCGTAATTTCTAAATCCTGTGCAAACCTTCCAAGAGAAGTTTGCAGAGAGCGACTACCTCAGCTGAACAAACTCTGCGAGACCTTTAACAATACCCAGTATTTACACGTACAAACAAAGAAGAGGTCTAACAATAGAATCAGCAAACTCTTGCATAAATTAACCATAGCATGGATGAGATAACAATGAAGACTATAGATCTATTACTTTGTAGTGTGTGGGCGCAATTTCTCTATTGTTACCCAGGATGAAGTTATTAGAAAAAAACGAAATCACTATTTCTTTCTCTAGTCGAGTTTGATGCAAGTGCTGGGATTGAATCTTATCATAATTGTGGGACAGAACCTTTGTCACACAGACCTTATCTCTCGGCGGACCGCCAGCAGCGCACAATATCGCGCTGTGCAAACAAACGACATTGTATAATTGGCTAAAATTAGCAAATGACTCTTATATAGCTTTCGTTGTCGCACTTACATTGGAACCAGTTCTTGGTAGAGTTTTACAAATCGCTATAGGGTCTAAATAGCTTCTATTCACGTATACAGTGCCATATCGACTGAAAGGAATTTCATACATTGCATGATATTGAAAACGAAACATACATCTAAGACATACATCTAAAATTAAACAATAGAAAGAGAGACAAAACTAACAAAGAAGAGAATGGTATTTATTAAAAAATGTATAAACTAAGTGAACCTGATAAATATCTTGTAGAGCCACCGTAATACAAGCAGAAACACGCCTAGGTACAGACTTGATGAGAGTACGAATGATTTTATAAAGGATAATTGCCCATTCTGTCTACGGTCTAGTTTACCCATCATCTATAGGTGTCAACCATTTACCTAGCTCAGCTCCCTTGGCGCATTCAAATAACTAGAGATCTCTGGGATTGTGAAAATATTTTCTTGAAGCAACACTCAGTCATTTGTTAATTCCAAGTTACTCCATGAAGGGAGTGGGAGAAAGCTCAAGGAAGATTCAAATGAAGGATTAAATTAACAAGTGCTTTAATTTGAGGGTCGAGATGTTCCCACAAAGTGGTGCATCATCACATTGTACGGGACGTTGGGAACAAGGTCTAGGCCAGAAGAAGCTAGTATTTTCACCCTGAGGGCTGAGTAACAGACCTAGTTTATTTTCGTTAATTAGGACAAACAATCTTCAGCCCCATCATCGCTTCCCTGTAGGTAAGGTCGTGTACAAACGCTTGTTTAGTGATTAAGGTAAAAAATAGATACCATTAATTTTGAGGAAAATAAAACATAAACGATGATCAAACATATTGTGGCGAAGAAATATTTTATTATTTAATTTAATTATTCAAAGAAATATGTGAAACAGAAATTGATATTTGCGGAGAGCGATTGCTCGAAGCATATTATACATTTAAAAATGAATTGTAATTCTACTGTCCTCAAAGCTTATGTCCATAGTTCTTCTAAAATACCCATTCAAAGTGTCTATCAACAGTATCACTATAAAAGAAAGTTCCAAAAATGCAATATAATAGCGGTATGGTAGATTAAACTGGCGAAACCGCTGAGAGGGTTCACCACTGATGAGCCAGGCCCTCTCATTAATTTTTCCATTGCAGTAAGGGCAGTAAAAATTGTTTAATATCAAAAAGAATCTTACGCCTTTAAAATAGTTCCGAATTTTGAAAACAGATTTTATTAATTATTTTTTGTAAAATCATCATTTATTTACCTAGCTTGCTTGCTCGATATTCTCTAGCTGTAGATAGTTTGGTTGGTTGATTGATAATTGTCGACTAGTCGTACTGAGGCCATCAATAAATACTTTCACACCTTCAGATATACAAAGACTTGATTCCTACGTTACAATATTTATTTGACATTAATTTTCAAGATCACATTTGTTGGTTAATAGTTGATTTGTGGAAAAAACATCTACATCAATCAATAATTTCAACGACTAGCTGTTACTCTTATCAGTGGAATTTCCTGAGATAAGTGACAGAAAGTCATTGAAATGTTGAGATTTAAATAAAATATTGATTTACAAGAGAAGGAAATCACCAGACAACATCTTGAAGAAGGAATCAAAGTTTTCAGCGACGTGTTTCTTTTATCACCGTAAATTTCGATTCCTTCTTCAAAATTATTGATAGATTTTAGAGAGAAGGTAATCTCTAAGAACTAAAATTACAGAACAATTTCCTTCCATAGTTAATTTGTATAGTTATGTTGAATACTTTGATTTCCTTTCATTTTCCCTTCTCTCCTTTGTTTATGTTTTTTTTTCCTTTTCTCCATGAAAATGATGTATGGCGAGTCCTTACAGGACGGAAATGTCTTAATAAAGCTGTTGTTGTTGTTGTTGATAGATGTAGATATATATATTTTAAATTATTAGAGTGATCCATATCTCTTGGTTTTGCAGAACAAAGTGCACCAAAACTTATCTAAACTGATATCGCTACACGCAGTTCCCCCAAATGAACACCATCAATTCATGTTTTCACTTGGGATTTAATGTTCTTTATGCAACAAAAAATCCTCTAGGATCGTTGTGCTTCCAAATATCGAAACCATCGGTAGAACATGTTTGCAAAATGCAGGATATTTTCCATGTCCGAAAACGTTTTAAAGAACTTTTCCAAACCAACTTGATGGAATTTCTCCTTCAACTGTTTAATACAACACATTTCACAATTATGAAAATGGCATCTCCTTATTGTGCAACTGAAAGTTGCTGATGGCTTACGCCTTCGATCGGAATAAATATCAACTATTCTTGTTGATTTTTAATTACAATATCATTGGCTAAATGCCCATTCTTGATTAATCAAGAAAAGCTAACCACGTACGCGTTTCAGGCAGTTGGCCCTCATCAGCGTGGTGCAATCTGTACCCCATCGACCAAAAAACTGGTCATTCAGGCATCTTGAAAAATCATGAAACGGGTAGTTAAGGCCAAATTTGCGTGAGACCGCGACACAATGTGAAAAAAAATAGTACAAATTTGATATTGTAATTTATGCAACTTATCCCAGTACAAAATCACATTTGTACTATTTTTTCACATTTAGTAATGTTCCATTTCTAATCTTCCTGGTAATAAATTTACGACTGCCTCGGAAGGCGTTGCAACTGTACACAACGGGCCGTTTTTTTTTTAATCCTGAAATCAGAGTTTTCCAATTCGAGGTTTAATAAGATAGAGAGATATATTTATCCATCTCCTGTCTGAGGTCTGGTTGTAATGTAGGAAAGTGGGTAAAATTTTGTTCTCAACTGTTGTTCCTGAAGGAGTGTAAGAATTTAAAATGTTTTTCCACAATAAAAATCATTATATGTGAGCAACAGTTACCTAGAAATTATTCAAAAAAGAAAGAATAAACAATATTAAGGTAAAGGGTTTCTTTTAATTTTGATTTTCGCAAGTTTTCGAGCAAAATGTCTGCTCTTCAACGGGCATATACTTCTATATACAATATCAAGATGAACCTTGTACAGTAATAATTGTGTTATTGGCATGTGCTCTCGTGGGCATTATAATATCTAATATTTTAGCTTTAAACAGTTTGATGCACGCCCACACATACCAATAACACAATTATTACTGTACAAAGTTCACCTTGATATTGTATATAGAAGTATATTAACACAAAGCAATAACGCGCCATCTATACATATAAAATAAAAGAATTTAAAAGCGCGAATGTTGTTTTATACATAAAACAAACTCCTACTGTCCTTACTGCGATGAAAAAATATATTGGGAGGGCTTGGCTCATCAGTGGTGAACCCTCCCAGCGGTTTTGCCAATTTAATCCACCAGACCGCTTCTCAGAGCTCTAATATTGTATTGGATCATTCTGCTTTTATATGCTACACTGAAGGATGGAATCTTAGAAATGGTTTTCAAGTAAACTATGGACATAAGCTTATAGGACAGTAGAATTACATTCAAATAGAAGTATATGTCCGTTGAAGAGCAGAAATTTTGCTCGAAAACTTGCGAAAATCAAAATTAAAAGAAACCCTTTACCTTAATATTGTTTATTCTTTCTTTTTCGAAAAATCATAATCGTTATAATATTCCATTCTATATATGTGTATAAGTAATTTTATTCATTTATATAGACATTTCCGCAGTCAATCCGGTATATATTGTTACGACTCTTTTCAGCCGTCGTTGTTTACGTACCAGTCTTCTAAATAGCAAGAGAGGTTCTATGTTGTTACAGCTTAGTGCGACGTACTTTATTAATTATAAGGCGATAAGGTGTCATTCATATATAAGAAAGTAAGGACAGTAGAAGCTTGCTTTGTATTTAAAAGAAACATTCGTGCTTAAACGTACTTTATTACCAGTAACTGAAAGTAGAATTAAGGATTAGATGTCTCCAATGTCCGCCACCAGAAGAATCTTCCTTACCAACAGCCGTCCAGGTCGGGCAAGTTTCTCTGGCATCCTCTTCCAGGATCATCCAAAAGGCTACGCTTCCGGAGACAACTTGCCGCGTCTTCTGTCACCGCAGATATCACACCCCACACTGGAATACTGTCCTGGCGCATGTTCTTCCTTCTACGTGTGCCATACCCCCATAACTGGAGTCCACCCATCTTTCTCCAACTTCATCCTGGGATATTTGCCCTATTGGTTAGCTTGTCATACAGTAAGGAGGGTATTATCCGTTTTACTATATTTATAAGCGTATATCTTATCATTTGAATTTATACACCAATCGTACATAAAGAATAGATTGATATATGCTACATTATATAAAAGGGCGTACCTGGATCTGTAAAGAAAAAAAAACAATTTTTTTCTCAAAATATTTCGAGAGATTGCTCCCTCTTTATCAATTTATTGCACAGTGAATTTAATTTACAAATTATTGTAGATCACATGAAAACAAATTTTTCATTGGTCAAAAACAATTAATGATAATAATACATTGAAAAAATAATAATAATACAATAAAAATATTATGAAAATTGAAGGCCCTTTAGAATGCAGTATTTTATAAATAATATATTCATAACATATATCCTACATTGTCATTAGAAATATGTTTATATTTTATCTCTCTTACTTAATCTTCCCCATTTTTGCAACAAGTCAATGATGGATCCTCACTCGCAACATAAAGAACAATCTGTTTTCCAACTTTCTTGCAAAGTAACAACATATCACCCATCTTTGAGGCAAAGAGAACATGTCTCCAATCTACAAAGCCAAAAGAGTAACATGGCTCCCAGTTTCTCAATAAAGTAGTAAAACCTCTGTTAACCACTTATAATTCCCTTTAGAAGCTCAGATAAAAAGGACTTATGCAATCTGTTTACAGCCAAACGCTGATCATTAGCCGCATACCAAATAGCCGAAGTTTATAGCTTCAACCTCTCTGCAACCAATAAATCTTATTTGGAGCATTCCGAGATCTTATTGGAATCCTTGTTTACACCTCGCGTTACGACATAACTTTGTTATGTCAAGGTACATGTGAGGGCAATAAAACACTGCTTCATAATCCCCTCACATGACTCCTCGCCGTGTCATCCCAACATATGAAAGGTAGAAGTAATTCGCTGCTTATTACAAGGTTGCCCCAAAAGTTCGTAAACATTTACAAAAAATTGAAATACCAATATGTATTGGTAACGCCGTTATGTATAATGTCTTTGTATTATATATAAAGTAATTGTATTATGTATTCGCCGTAATAATGGATTCTATGGCTATTTTTCCCCGAGGATATCACGAGATTTTGGAACAGCGACCCTTTAAATTGCTACTTCTGCAATGCTGGCATCCAAGACAATTTGGTCCATTATCTATTCCATTGCCCATTCCTACAGAAAAATAGACTGGAAATTGGCGAAATTTCGGGGCTAACTCACTATAATGAACAACATGTATATAAAATATTTACTACTCTCCTGCTGGATAAAAAAATTGTTTATAAATATTTAAAAATTTTCAAGGCGATTGATAAAATGAGGGAAGAAGTGCTCAACTCCATAGACAACGGCTGTTTGCTCCCCCTCCCCTCTAAATTGCTTTTCCTCCTCACTCATGTACATATACTAGCCGAATGACCCGGGCAACGCCCGTGTTTTACCCGATTGAATGTTTTGTTTCAAATACTATTTGTTACAATTATAAATTGGCGCCTTAAATAATTGCATATGTTAGTTAATAACTATAGCCTATGTGCTTTATCTGTCTATGTACTGTTGGCTTCCGTAGGCGTCTCTTACTGGGAAAAAGAAAGAGAGGATTCCATTTGGTTATTATCTAATATATGCATTTATTTAGGGAGCGACCCGCTCCAACACAATAGTTACAAAGACGAAATAGCGAGTGGGGGGGGGGGGGGGGGGCAAAGGTGGCGTGATCCTAGCCAACCAATAGGAGGGCGCCATTCCAAAAAAAAAAAGCAAACGGTGAGAGATGTGAATGATTAAGAGATGAAGAATTAAGAGATGAAGAATTGATGACGCTCGTAACTGTATATAGAATAACCTTTTAGGGGAATCCCCTTGTAAGACAATAGTGTCTTAATAAAGGTTTTTTGTTGTTGTATTCGCCGTAATATAATATTTTTCGACGAGTAATAAGAAAAAACAACGTTTTAAGAAAAACACGAACTTCGGGACAACCTTATACCTGGCTACATGTTCTAAATTGTTTTGTTTGTTTCCTCTGTAATAGGCGCAAATATTTCAATATCTCACCTGGTTGATTAATAGAATATCTAGATACATAATATGGAGTACATACATAATGTTTGAGAACACAATCACACTTAGGTCACATGTTGTAAGAACTTTACATTAAACGTTTCCTAGTGTTGGTACGCAAGATGGCTGCTGTGAAAGAAGTTATAAATCATATTGATACGTAAATATTCAATGCTTTATAACATAATATCTGCGGCATATCTCCAAACCATTTTTAATTATCCCTAGTACACAAGATACAGGCCCTGATAATCATGGTGGGTAGAAGTTGGCGACTGCTGGCGACTATATGTGGAAAGCAGTTCGACTTTTGCACTTACAAATGTGTCAGAGCCCCGTTTGTTTACTTTCACCCACTGGTGGTGTTTGACTTTTGCAAGAATCGGGGGCCATTGGAGCATTTTTTTAATTATAAAAAAGTACCCAATGCGGTATTCGATTCCGGATGTAGTGGTCGAAAACCAACGGTTTAGACCATCCTTCCACCGACCCCCATTCTCTAAACCAAATAACGTTGTACTCTAGGTCTGGAAGGCATGCTGCGTTTACATTGTTTCGTTTAGTGATAGGGAGTAGAGCTGCATGCTTCTTCTATTCTTCTGAAATTCACAACAGATTTTGTTTTGTTCTTTTTTAGACATATCAAATTGACTTCCGAATTTGAAGGGAACTCAAGTTTACAGACCTTTAATCAGTTGAGGCATTGAAGTTATCAGCAGATTACCGGCGCTAATTATCCGAGGGATAAATTTTACACATTATAATCTTTTTGAAAATAGCGCAATCTATAAATAAATCTTTAATTAAAAAGGCATATATTGGATCAAAATATCATTTAATTTACCAACATTTCAGTTGGCTGAACGCCAACCTTTATCAAGGTGTTATAACATTTTAAAGTGTGTCAACAACAAACTCAGCGCCACAAATATATATATCAATTTTTTCTCCCCATTGAATATAACAAAATATTTTTAAAACTTAATTCTGTTGACGTTATGTTGCGCTGAGTTTGTTGTTGACACACTTTAAAATGTTATAACACCTTGATAAAGGTTGGCGTTCAGCCAACTGAAATATTGGTAAAATAAATGATATTTTGATCCAATATATGCCTTTTTAATTAAAGATTATAATCTTTTTATTTAACAAAATCAACAAGAAATTTATTTTCAACAAGCAATCCAGGGTTAAGTTTCTTTCATATTTTTTATTTCTTTAGCTTTCGGGTCAAAAATGCCCTTCAACAGGAGCACCAAGAACTATAACTTCCAGCTAACTATACCCGCCATTGTATACTTTAATATCGTCTCGCAGTGCTACAGAATGTAGTCCCAAGTGTAGAAATCAGCGTTTAAATTGATAAAGATATTGTGAAAGCCTTAATTTCCTAATTCCAAGGTAAATGTCACAAGGTAATAAACATATCAAAAGTGTCGAGAGCATTTGCTTCTGAAAATAGATCTTTAGAGCACGTGAATATTTATTTTTCTCTTCTTCTTCTTTCTTATCTCAAAGCCATGATAATCATGGTGGGTAGTTAGCGACTGCTTTTACTGTAAGCGCACCACATGTCTACACATGTGAAAAGCAGTTCGACTTTGCACTTACAAATATGCCAGAGCCCCGTTTGGTTACTTGCACTCGCTGGTGGGGTTGGACTTTTGCAAGAATCGGGGGCCATTGGAGCATTTTTTTTATACAGAAAAAAGTGTCCAATGAGGGAATGGAACCCAGGTCGTAGTGGTCGAAAACCAAACGGTTTAACCAGCCTTCCACCGACCCCCATATTTATTTTTAAAATTCGGAATTTCCTCAGTATATATTTTGAATACTTGTCCTTATTGTATTTACAATAGTAAATTGCTTTTCTCGAATACACACAATATTTTACAATTTGATTTCATTTAACTTAATTTGCATACCAACCCTTTGTACATATATCAATTGTGAAAAAATAGTACAAATGTAATATTGTACTGGGATAAGGTGCATAAATTAAGAAAAAGGCATCTCCTTATCGTGCAACTGAAAGTTGGTGATGGCGCAAGCCATCAGCAACTTTCAGTTGCACGATAAGTAGATGCATTTTTCTTAATATATCAATTGTGTTGATATTTTTTTATCTTTTCATCTAACTAACTTGCATACTAATTCTGTACATATTTAAATATCTTTATTTCTTTTCTTTCAAATATTTTGTTCATTTTTAAAATGCAAGTGTCCCTAGGGGGACATAGCGCTCTAAGTCGAAATAAAGAAATAGTGGTGCAAAATATAAAGAATGGACAAAACGATTTTTAAAATTAATTTTCTAATAATATTTATAAAATAAATTGATCTCAAAATTGGTTTACATATGTTTTATATCACAATCTTATATAACAATTTTCATTAAGTCCTTCGTAAACCTTTTAAAATAGGCAAAGAATTAAAAATGCTTTTTATTGTGGTTACATATTACTAGCTCAATATGAAATATAAACACGAATTTCGTTTATATATTGTAACAAAGTATTTATTAATTTTATTATTTTTATTAACAGTGTGGTCATTTTGGTGTTTATATTTTGCTACTCTGTAAATTTCCCTCATCGCTTATCTTTTGTTTACCATTCATAGTTTGTTCTTGCCGTAAATAAATTGCTGTCGCATCCTGAAGTTTGTTTTCACTAATTTTCCACGTGGCAATATAATAAAATTTCAGTAATTTCCAAATATCTTCAATTTATTGTTTGTTCCTTAATTTTCTCACACCATTTGTATTTTGTTACCACTCAAAACTAGGTAGATTTTACTAGGTGGAGAATCGTCAAATGTTTATTGTAGTTGAGATAACCAATTGATAACAAGATCAAATACCACATCAACCGATGATTTGTTTATACATATAAAATTAAAGGATTTAAAAGCACGAATGTTTCTTTTATACATAATACAAACTTCTACTGTCCTTACTGCGATGAAAAAATATATTGGGAGGGCTTGGCTCATCAGTGGTGAACCCTCTCTGCGGTTTCGCCAATTTAATCCACCAGACCGCTTCTCAGAGCTCTAATACTGTATTGGACGATTCTGCTTATATACGCAGCACTGAAGGGTGGAATCTCAGAAATGGTTTTCAAGTAAACTATGGACATAAGCTTATAGGACAGTAGAATTACATTCAAATATTTGCATCGAGCAATGATCTTCCGCAGACAATAAAGACAAGGTCAGTTAGGCATAAATTAACACAGAGTAATAACGCGCCATCTATATGTATAAATGAAAGGATTTAAAAGCACGAATGTTTCTTCAACTCCCGACATCTCAGTTGCTTGCTGTCATTCTCCTCCTTGGAATAAATCTACTTCCAATCAACAATGGATCTCCGGAAAGTTCAAATACAGTTACAGTAAGCTATACCCTGGTAGCAATGTATCAACATGCCATGTTTCCATTTTACTCTTGTGACATTCAAGTGGAATCAATTCAATATTGTCGCGGAGATAAATAAAGCAAGGGCAAATTTGGGAATAATTAATTTATTATAAGGGGTATTTATCTTCTAGTTCTCCAATAAAATTATTTACAAGAGGTATTTATAGGGAGAGAGAGGGTCAGATAATAAAACAACTTACCCCAAGGTAAAGATAATCAAAATGAAGCGCGTCGCCAGCCACCAAGGGGTCCCGTTTTCCTTATTTACAGATCAGCTTCCGAGAACCCCTCACACCTGTGGTCCCCCCCCCCCCCCGGGGTCCAGGGATGATTGACAGGTGTCCCATCTGGATGTAGCTTCTTGACAATATTTAGAGCACAGCCCTTTGCTAGATGATCAGTTCGACTTATGCTTCAAAGAAATTATTTTAACAATATCAAACAGCATGCCCTGGATTTGTAATCAAAAAGACAAAAATATATACAATATATTTATTTAATTAAAAAGTCATATATTTGATCAAAATATTATTTATTTACCAATATTTCAATTTGCTGAACGTCAATCTTTTTCATAATATTAATGTGTGTCAACAACAAACTCAGCGCCACATTACATCAATAGAATTAAGTTTAAAAAATATGTTTTGCCTATATTAAATGGGAAGGAAGAAAAATATATATTTATATCTAAATGTATAAAAACGTCCTTTGAAATTTAAACGAAAAAAAAAAACTATTTAAATAATTTACGACCGCTAATTATAAATCCAGCGTATAATTGAACATGCAATATTCTCGTCAGTATATTTTGATTATATAAATTTATATATTTGATTATAATTGTTTATAAAATACTTGGCAGGCATACTTCTCCCCTGCAGGTCAAACGAGCCTTAACACCAACGCTCGTTATCCAAATGCAAAACTACATCGGAAAAGGTCAAGTGAAGAAAAATGATCCTTTTCATTTCAAGGCTACATTACAATAGCTTGGTTATCAGTAACATTTGTAAATGTTTTGTTCAAATCTGTTCGCGAAGTTTTATTTTCCTGCCTTACGAAGGCTGCAAGGGTTTGAGTATCCGTTGTTAGCTCGGACAGTCTTACCAACTGAGACGACAGAGGGGGAGTTTCTAGGATGGATATAAGCTGTGTTGAGACAAGGTCGATACATTGTACACCATTGTGGTTGTTGTTGTTGTGTCCAATGAAGAGCCTCAGATGTCTCCATGCATCTCTATCACAGAAGCAGCAATGTCCACATCTTGGGTGTGTAAAGCTGCTGTTCTGGGTCTATGTGAATTTTCTGCAAGGTTGCGGCCATTGCTGGGCATGAGAATATGTGAGTAGGTGTTAGTTCCACACCAGGACAGTTGTTGCATGTCCTATAGGTTCTTGTGCCATCTGGATTTATTGTCATTCCTTTATACCATTGTGGTAATAATAGCGGGTTACAGAACCGGATAACCTGGTGGACCCATGTTAGAATGGAATCTGGGCTGATACAGGGTTTCAAAGTGTAAAGCTGACGTAGAGTTGGATCTGGTTATAGACAAGGGTTTGATTGTTTTGTGACGGTTGAGACAGTCCATGCTGGTAGTGATACAGAGTGAAATACAATTTCTATTTTGTGATTAAATTACATAGTTGAAGATGGTGATTCCGTAATGTAAGAGAATCTGATATTCATGTATTGAGTTATATAATCGCCTTGAGAAAATTCATAAAAAGCGCGAAATCATAAGGTGAAAGGTTTATTTTAAAGTTTTTATTATATTGTTGCGAAGTATTTATTATTTTACACTAGTAATAACAGAGTATCTTTTTATTTATGTTTATATTTTACTACTCTGTAAACTTCCCTCATTCCTTATCTTTTGTTTATCCTTCATAGTTTGTTCTTGCCTGAAATAAATTGCCGTGTCATCCTGAAGTTTTTCTTCCCTAATTTTCCACGTGGCAATATTGCCGAAACATTCGAGCATTACTGCCCTTCCACAGGAGTAAAATAGAAAACGTATAAGAAGATGAATTGTTTATATACACTGGTCCGCAAAATTAAAGGAACAACATATTTTTTCATTTATCTCAAATTTTATTGAACATTTATCAATGAAATTTTATATACAAATTTATTATTCCATTATTGATTAGAATACCCGAAATCAAAGAATTCTAACACGTATTTTATGCAAATTAGCCGGTCAAGCAATGATCTTCTTGCAGTCAGTGCATAAATACCTTGGATATTGTTGTTAATATGGGGTGTGATCGCCTTTAACTGATAGACAGGCTCTACATCGGTGACCCATACTAAGAATTAGGGAGTTTATCAGCTCCTGTGGAATCAACGCCCACTCTTTTTTTAAGGCTGTTTCTAGCTCATGAGTGTTTCTAGGAGGGGGTTGGAGGGATGAGATCCGCCGTCCTAGGTTGTCCCATACATGTTCAATGGGATTTAGGTCTGGGGATCGAGCTGGCCAATTCATCCGAGCAATTGCATGGCTTTGGTGAAAAGTGTCGACCACACCAGCCCTATGTGGACGGGCATTATCATCCATTAGAAGAAAGTTTTCTCCCATTTCCAATGCTTTAGGCATCACATATGCTGCCAAGATCTCGTCCCGATACCTCTGTCCAGTCAGGGTTCCTTGCCGAAAAATATGGAGTGCTGTGCGACCGCCCAAGAAGATTCCAGCCCAGACCATAAAACCTTGGCTTCTGTAGGGATCCCTTTCAACAATATTCCGGGGATTATTTCTGGTTCCTACCTCTCTCCAGACAAAGACACGACGAGAATCGCTGTTTAGAGAGAATCTGGACTCATCAGTGAACATTACACGCCTCCATTCATCTGGATTACAGGCGACATGTTGTCTGCACCAAAGTTTCTTTGCTCTCTTTTGAGGTGGTGTCAATGGCACACAAATTATGGGTCGTCGAGCATATAGTCCCTTATTGTGAAGCCTTCTGCGTATTGTATCAGTTGATACTAAGACTCCTGTAGCTGCATTGAGGTCATTCGTAGTTGTGATGCTGTCATTCTTCTATTGCCACGTACAAGGAGACTCAAATAACTGTTTTGATTTAACCTTGTGACCCTTGGCCGCCTTGTCCGGGTGTTCTGGCAACATTAGCTGTCGTTTGAAATTTTTTCCAAAGCCTTGAGACAACGTTTCTTGTCACTCCAAGCCATCTTCCTACTTCTGCCTGTGATTGGCCTGCTTCCATCATTCCAATAGCTTGCCATTTTTTTTTTTCTTGTGATAAATGTTGCCCATAAGCCATGAAAACTTCAAAAAACAAAAAGGTTCAATAAATTCTAGTGGAGTGTAAAATTAGGACGCTTTGAGAAAGACTCAGGCACGTGCTGGAGGCGGAGTCAACGTAGACGGTGGTATTTTGCATATTGGGAACAACTTTATTTGTTTTTCTGTTTTACATACTCTCTTAATTCACGGAAGCTTTTGAATATACCAAAACTTGATACAATATATACCTTAATATAACTTTTCTTTTTCTAAAACCTGTGTTGTTCCTTTAATTTTGCGGACCGGTGTACATATCTGCATATTTACATATATTAGAAGATTTGCATCAATCAGAATCTAAGATTGCGATACAGCATCTAGGAAAATAAATAATCAGATAGGTTCCAAAGCTGTAGGTTCCGTAGAATAAACAGTTAATGGACGGCCAAGAGACAGAAGCTGAGTTATTATAGATAACTAGCCGAATGACCCGGGCAACGCCCGGGTTTTACCCTATTAAATGTACCCTGTCTCGCCCGTGGTCTCTGTTTTTTGTAATTTTTCCCGATATAATTTTGTATCTGATAATCAAACATGATACAGCAAAATTTTTAAAATAGCCTATCGTCTTCCCAGTATTTTTTTACCTATGTATGGGAATTTTGGTTGGAATTAGTGAACTACTGCGAATTTGTAGACGAATGACCAGGGCAACGCCCGGGTTTACACGATTAAATGTATATTACATATGGAAGATGGACGTAGTTCCCGGAGGGCACCCGCGAGGTCACTCTGCCCCCGCGCAACTGTCCAACTGGGAGCGCCCCGCGCCGTCAAAATCGTCACGCGTTCTAGAGGGCGCTGCTCGTGAGCTCAACCGGCCGTCAGCCGGGAGATCTCATTTACTCGGCGGGGGGGGAGCAGGGGGCAGGGAAGTCACGTGCTGCGCCGGCAGCCAATCGTCGCGCGCCGCCATCGCCCGCCTGAGTGTTCTAGAGGGCGCTGCTCGTGAGCTAAGTTGAATAATTTGAATATATAGTTTTAATAAATGATTTATATATATTTTAAAATAGCCTATTGTCATCCTCGTTATTTTTTACCTATGTATGGAAATTTTGGTTTGAATTAGTGAACTACTGCGAATTTGTATAGGAGTCATACAGACAAAGACAAACAAACATACAAACACACAAACATACAAACATTCATTTTTATATATATAGAGATATTTAATCTGACGTCTCGGCCTAGCTTATTCCTCAGTAGACCGATGTCGAGACTTCATATGAATGTTAGTTGACAATTTCTGACACAGAGATCTCAACTTTATAAGAGACAGCTCTGAAATATACATATTTGATTAATTGTACTACATTCCCTGTTCTCTCCTCAAAGTTTATATATATATAAGATAAGCCTTAATAATTTAACTTTAGAATATTTTCATATAAATTACATTATATATCTCCATCATTTGAAATAATAATCTCATATTACTCTCAAATACACAATTTATCAGAATGTTTATATATAATTAATATAATAATTAATTTAAAAATTTGATGGCATAGCAATTCTTTTTAGTTTCCACTCTGCTCTTTGATGTAACTGTGGTTTTTATTGTTAATGAATACATTTTATTTGATTCTTTGTCATTTGTCTTCCTCCATATTTTTCTACGTGATTTTTTAACGTAGATGCTGGGTTGAATAGGGGACATAAACTGACAGTCTTTGTCTGGAATCCATTGGTGTTCTGAACTCTGTTCTGGTTCCACCTTACTGGGACTGAATCCGCTGCCATCAAGGACAGTCCATTGGTGTACTGAACTCTGTTCTGGTTCCACTTTACTGGGACTGAATACGCTGCCATCAAGGACAGTCCATTGGTGTACTGAACTCTGTTCTGGTTCCACCTTACTGGGACTGAATCCGCTGCCATCAAGGACAGTCCATTGGTGTTCTGAACTCTGTTCTGGTTCCACCTTACTGGGACTGAATCCGCTGCCATCAAGGACACTCCATTGGTGTTCTGAACTCTGTTCTGGTTCCACCTTACTGGGACTGAATCCGCTGCCATCAAGGACAGTCCATTGGTGTACTGAACTCTGTTCTGGTTCCACTTTACTGGGACTGAATACGCTGCCATCAAGGACAGTCCATTGGTGTACTGAACTCTGTTCTGGTTCCACCTTACTGGGACTGAATCCGCTGCCATCAAGGACAGTCCATTGGTGTTCTGAACTCTGTTCTGGTTCCACCTTACTGGGACTGAATCCGCTGCCATCAAGGACAGTCCATTGGTGTTCTGAACTCTGTTCTGGTTCCACCTTACTGGGACTGAATCCGCTGCCATCAAGGACAGTCCATTGGTGTACTGAACTCTGTTCTGGTTCCACTTTACTGGGACTGAATACGCTGCCATCAAGGACAGTCCATTGGTGTTCTGAACTCTGTTCTGGTTCCACCTTACTGGGACTGAATCCGCTGCCATCAAGGACAGTCCATTGGTGTCCTGAACTCTGTTCTGGTTCCACCTTACTGGGACTGAATCCGCTGCCATCAAGGACAGTCCATTGGTGTACTGAACTCTGTTCTGGTTCCACCTTACTGGGACTGAATCCGCTGCCATCAAGGACAGTCCATTGGTGTACTGAACTCTGTTCTGGTTCCACCTTACTGGGACTGAATCCGCTGCCATCAAGGACAGTCCATTGGTGTTCTGAACTCTGTTCTGGTTCCACCTTACTGGGACTGAATCCGCTGCCATCAAGGACAGTCCATTGGTGTCCTGAACTCTGTTCTGGTTCCACCTTACTGGGACTGAATCCGCTGCCATCAAGGACAGTCCATTGGTGTCCTAAACTCTGTTCTTATTCTATCTCACCGAGACAGAGTCCACCTCCGCCAAGGACTTCCCTCCAAAAAGAGGGCAGACCTTATCGGCACCTCGTCGACGAAGCGTCTCGTACTTTATAAAAACGAGGTAGGTGAAATCTCGTGATGAAACAATCAAGGTACCAATTGGCAGATTCTTGTTATATCTCCAGATCAGAGAAGTTACATAACTTATGAACAATACATTAGTATAAACCACACTTAAAGAATGCCATATGATATACACAAATATGTGAAATAGGCAATATGCAGTTGCATCCATCGCATCAAATTCCAGGTTTTCCCGCGCTCTATCTATATAAAAATGTAATCGTGCAAAAAAAATTCTAATGTGCACACAGAGGTATGATATTGTATTTAACACTGATTGGTCTTCCGATATTGTGAAGCGTTGTGCAAGATCTAAAAATGACAAATCTCTCAGTTGTTTTCCCAGTCCATTTTCTTCAACTTCCCTTCCTTGTGACCTTCAACTTGAATTCTCTTTCAAAGAAAGATAATTTAAATTACAGTGGTGTGTAAACCCAATGTGACAAGGATAGAAAAATGCGAAAAAATATATTTTTTAAAATTATTATTATTTTTTATGATGGCTACATTTGTGTAGAAGCAATAAACTGGTCCAAATTTGTTGTTTATAATTGCAAAGTATGTTAAAAGAAATAATTATATATATACTAGACGGGTGACCCGGGCTTCGCCCCGGGATTGACCTGTGTGCATATCTACCCGAGTGATATATATTTAGATAAGATTTTTTTTATAATTGCTTGTTATTGGCATTATCTATTTGTTTGCCTCAGCATAATTTAATCGTTGATAGAGGGCGCTGTTCGTGAGCTAAGTAGAATAATTTGAATATATAGTTTCAATAATTAATTTATATATTTTTTTAAAATAGCCTATCGTCTTCCTAGTATTTTTTTTTACCTATGTATGGAAATTTTGGTTTGAATTAGTGAACTACTGCGAATTTGTATACCGGACATACAAACATACATTGATTTTTATATATATAGATATCACAGAATTCTTAAACTATGAGCTCTCTATGCTAAAGGAGATATTAGGAATTTTGTCCATTAAATAGAGAATGTCAGTCAATCGTATAATTCCGTTAATGTATTAGATTTTCTGTCAGCAGAGAGAGAGAGATTGAAACTACTTTATTATATCGTTCATTAAGATTATTCAGTTAAACCTGTCTATAGCACCCCCTCTATATAGCGCCTTCCTCTCTATAGCGCCCGATTTTAAATACGTAAGTACGATGCGATTTACATTAAAAGTGACCTGTCTATAGCACCCCCCTCTCTATAGCACCCTATTTTGGTGAGTCCCAAGAGGGGGCGCTATAGACAGGTTTAACTGTATATAGAAGGTATGTATTAATAAAATAAATATATAAATATGATTAAATAAGAATATATAGATGATTAAATATATAAAATTGGTAAATATACATATAAATAATACAGAGGGTGTTCACACTTATAGGAAACAAGTTTTATTATAAAATATTAAAAGTTAACACCATATTTATTTATTTATTTATTTATCAAATCAGACGCGATATCCCTACAAGGGATGCTTGCGTCAATAACAACACTAAATTCAGATACTATATTACAAAAAAAAATTAAATAATTACAAGATTTGAAAAGATAAGAAAGAGGACATTAAAATCATTCTTGATTTTACATCACAACCAACAAAATAAACAAACCAAAAATATACAGATAGGTAGTAATTAAGGTTTTTTTAACCAAGAGAGAAAATCATATATATATTTACAGAATTTTCTAAATTTAAAATACGAGTCCTTACTATTTACAAACATAAAAAGATCCTTGTATTCGATGTTTTCCCGGTTTCTGTAGTTCTGGAAGATTGGGCACTCAAGAAGCAGATGACCATATTTGAAATATTTGTTTATTTACAGAACGGCACCTGATTTTCCACGATAGCAGACACTTTCTGATCATGGTCATACTCAAAAGATCCCATTCTTCCTTTACCACTTTCCAGAGCTATTTGGACATAATTAAAATATGCAAACAAGATGATATCAACATTTCTAAAAAAGGCATTTATAATATTATTCACGACAAAAATATCAAGTTTTTATTCAAAGCACCTACGGAGAAATGGACAAAAGATTATCACCCTATATCTGTGAGAACTTCTGCAACTGTCAAAAAAGTGGAAAAATATATTACAAAAGAAAATCCTATGCCACAAAGAGATATAGCCAAATTAATAGGAAAATCAGTGTCAACAACAAATAAAATAATAAATAAAGATTTAGGCCTAAAAGCTACGAAAAAACATACGGTTCACAAATTGTTTCAGAGCCATATTCGTCAGCGACACACTATCAGCAGATATTTTTATGAAAATTTCTTGGCTGCTGATAGATGGAAATTTATTGTTACATATGACGAAGCATGGGTATATTTAATCATTTGCGACAGAAAAAGAGTTATATACTATCAAAAAAGGGTGGAAAATCTAGGCCAATTTGGTTGAAGGAATGTGCCGAAAGTTACCCCAAAGGATTTATGGTGGCATGCGGTATATCATATGAAGGAAAATTAAAAATAAGAAAAGTTGAAATAAATGCCAAAATAAACTCGGAGTACTATCAAAACAACATTTTAGAACCTATATTTTAAAATTATATTCCCTCTATCTATGGAAAACAGAGCAACAAAGTCTGGTTTCACCATGATAACGCCACAAGTCATACCTCATTTTCAACCCAAGCTTATTTGGATTATCTAAGGCAAAGAACAGGAATCAACACTATTCCAAAGAACAGAACCCCTGTATAATCTCCTGATGTAGCCCCGATGGATTTTTGCACTTTTGGATGCCTTAAAAGAGCACTTGGAAAGAGACACCCTAGGACAATTGTGGGTGGCATGGAATTCTAGGCGGAGTCAGATAACAAATTATTTATTGTAAAATCAACTTTTAATTACATTTATTTATACAAATTATCAGAAGGGTTAAATTGGTGTATACTACATGTTGAAGTTATTTTTGTTTATATGTGTGTGTGGTCAAATATCAATTCTAGATTATATAATGTTAGACATATGTGCTTGATATATTATAGATAAATATTTACATTTCATATTATTTATGATTCATATTTAGAATGATGTATAATTATTTTATTATATTGATATGGCAACAATTAATATGATATTAATGTTAATTCATATAATTTTAATAAAGTATATTTTATAAGCATTATATATTTATAAGATGAATAATTTTAATATTTGAATTGGATAGTTATTAGACAAATTAAAACTTATAATGAAAATAGGAAAAGTTAATATTTGGGAGCCGCTACAAAACAAAAAGGCTTTCAAATAGAACATTTGAAAATTTCAAATATGGTGTTAAATTTTAATATTTTATAATAAAACTTGTTTCCTATAAGTGTGAACACCCTCTGTATATACAAAGTCTTCATTGGTAGCGTCCACTGCGGGAAAGGGAGAGAGAGTGTATTACCATATGTATTGATTAGATGAAACCCACCGATGTGTTATGTATATTTTGAACCTAATGTTGTAACTTCCAAAATCTTTCAAATTTCTTGTTGAAATTTTCAGCCATCAGGAAAGATTTCTGTTAAATATGAAAGAATTGAAGAAAAAAACGAGTAAATTAATTGACAGCTACAGTGAATCCACAACCAATATGCAATTTAGTAGTTAAAGAATTGAAAACACGATTTTTTCTGCAACTCAGCATCGAATGTCGTAGAAATCTCATCAACCGATATTGAATAGAAGTAGTGAATACTGGAAGATTAGGTACGAGTAACCTCTACAATTCTTTATTTCGACTTACGAACTTACGACTTATGTCCCCCTAGGGACACTTGCACTTTAAACATAAACAAAAATTTTGAAAGAAAAGAAAGAAAGATATTTATATATGTACAGAATTAGTATGCAAGTTAGTTATATGAAAAGATAAAAAAAAATAAAAATATATATCAACACAATTGATATATGTACAAAGGGTTGGTATGCAAATTTAGTTAAATGAAAACAAATTGTAAACATATATTAAAAACAAAAATGGCATATCTCCTAACCGCTCACATGAGAACATTTTTATTATAAATGTAGTAATATAGATGTCAATTAGATAATAAAAGGTATATATTGGATTTAATAAAATATTTATTTTGCCAATATTTCGGCTGGCTGAACGCCAACCTTTATCGAGGCATTACATTTTTGTATACATTGGATATTTAAATAAATAATTATTCTAGTATAATTATCTAGTATATTCTAGATAAATAATTATTTGTATACATTTGTATACAAAAATGTAATGCCTCGATAAAGGTTGGCGTTCAGCCAGCCGAAATATTGGCAAAATAAATATTTTATTAAATCCAATATATACCTTTTATTATCGAATGAATTAAGTATGGATTGCTCTATTTTCAAAATTGATGTCAATATATATCGTAGAGAGATTGTCATGTACCATAATTATAATAAGTATTACAATCCCAAATGAATATAACATTCAACGTTCCAGTTTGGCGATCACATGTAATATTAAATAAGATAATAATAAAGTTTCTAATCTCTCTACAATATGTCTTTACTCCCGGGATTTTATCTGCCAGATTACGGATGCCTTCACTGTCTCATGTATGTGGATGATATAGTAATTATAGGAGAAAGTTTCTAAAACAGAAGTTAGTCAACAACCCAGGCAAAGCGAAGTCCAGTTTGAATAAACATTGTCGACATTACATCAGATATGGTAATTTACTAAAAATTCACGTGAACCCTTCCCGGGGATCTTCTTACACGTTATTAGTGAGTTTTACGACCAGCCGATGGACGACTGACATCTGATATCAGACCCTCTTGAACCTTTCCCGTGTCGCGCCTGCCTCGTCCTTTATGTAGAAACCCTAGAAACCACCTGGCCCTATGACTGCTGTTGCTTGTGGTATGACATATATATATGAAAAATAAAAAAGGAATATCCTGACCAGGAGCATATATATATATGTGGGGAAAAAATGATAGAAAAGGTCAGGTGTTGATATTAAAAATTAAGAAGGCATATCCTGACCAGGAGCCATCTTAAAATCACATGTGCTCCTGGTCAGTATATGCCTTCTTTGTTTTTAATATATATGTATATTAATTAAAATAAGGGTATATTTTGATCCAAAATATACCCTTATTTTAATTAACATAAATGGATTGCTCTATATTTAAAAATATATTTGTGTGAATAATAGATATTCAATTATAACAGCAATAAAACTTATATAGTTTCTAAATAAAAAGACACATGTTTTATGCTGGTACAAGAATTCTCACAGGTCACATATATAAAAATATCAAAACTTTTATAACATTTTAAATAGGATAACCACTTGAGAAGCATTATGCAAAACGTTTTTTTAAAGCAAAATATCCTCAATAAATTATTGTGTGTTTTATTTTGCATGCATTTCCACAATATATGAGCTATATGGGTGAAACTTTGAATGCATCTAGAGTAGGTCTTGAAAAAGTCAGTTTATTAATTTCAAGTTTGGAATTATAACAAGAAAATTAGCCTATCTCTCCTGAGATCGGATCGTGAATATAGGAAAAAGACTATTTTGAATAAAACAAATATTATTTACTTAAAAAGAGAATAGAGAGATGATGAGAGAAATTTTCTGAGTAAAAAATTATTAAAATATACGAGTATCAGAGTCATCAATTCTGTCATCGTTTGCTTTTGTGAATGTATGTAAATAATAGATTTCATATTTTTTATTAATTGTTGTTCTGGCCTTTATTTGTTTAAATCATTTTTTAAAAATCGTTTAAAATGCAGTCGCAATCATTAGCGAACACATATGTTTGCCTAATATTTCCATATGCTCTTTTATTTTTTTACAGAAAAATATTTACATGCCAGTATTTTGGATTCATTTTTTATGAACCTTTTTTTATTTTATTATTCTTACTGAGAAGATGGACATCGCAGTCAGGATTCTTTACAGTCAGTCACTCAACTCAGGCAATTTTAAAGGTTAATGGGGGTTTGGTAGAAAAGTTGCCGTCTATTTAAACTATATTAATTTTGAAACAACTAAATGGATTGCAAAAAATAATTAAATCAAATACCTAAACACTAATATAATACAATTTTTGCCATTACACACTTTTTTTCCTTTATTTTATGTGTTTCTTCTGTATTGCTATTCTATGGCACTTCTACTATTTATTATTGATGTACTTTCAGTATGAAGGATACTTCACTCGGGGGATTTCTCGGGCGAAGCCGGGTCATTCTTCTAGTATATTATAACTGCCAATTTGTAGATAAAAAAATAACTAATGTTATAAATAATCCTTCTCTATTGGCTTTCAAATCTTGTTTTTTCTCCGAGATGGATCGCCTATGTACCTGTCAAAGATTCTCTCCGTGTCTTGAAACCGGTCCCTGGTAACTTTGTGATGCTTTACCTGCAGAATGAAGAGCAACTTTGTCGTCGTTGCATCAAAATGGACTGTGGTGTTTTCGAACGAAAGTCATAAACTTGGACGCGGCGGCGAAGTTTTTTTAGAGTTGTTTAGAGCTATAGCATCTAATGTTTAAGATGCTGAACTTGTACACTGGTTTCTGAATGGTGATCAGCAGACTCCTATCTGAAAAATTAGGAATCAGGGGTCACAAACTCTTTCCCTCTGTGTAGACAGAGAAAAGATCCAATAAGACAACAAAATTACGTAGGTTTTAGGTTTGATAAGAATAATATCTACAGAAAGAAATATCACGTTAAAAGCAATTTACCCGTTAAAAAAAAAACGAGGATGACGATAGGCTATTTTAAAAAATATATAAATCAATTATTAAAACTATATATTCAAATTATTCTAAATAGCTCACGAGCAGCGCCCTCTAGAACGCGGTGGATCTGATGGCGGGGCGCGCCCATTGGCCGCCTGCGAGCACGTGGCTTCCCTGTGCGCGCGCATGCGCCGGGAAGCCACTTGCTCGCCGGCAGCCGACGGGAGCAGTCACTTGCTCGCCGGGAGTCAACGGGCGCAGACATTTACTCGCTGGCAGCCAACGGGCACATGTTTAATGTGTTTGAATAATACATTTAATCATGTAAACCCGGGCGTTGCCCGGGTCATTCGTCTAGTCGACTATATTATTTATTATTATTTATTTAAGTAACCCAGGTTCCTGGAGCGTACAGAAGTCGCCAACTACCCGGGATGTCCTTCTGACCTAAGTCTTCTTGGATTTATATACAATGCCAGTGGAAGTCCAATTAATGAGGTGTCGCCAGGCAGATTTCTTTCTTGGGAGATTTTCTAGGGATGCTGGACATATGTTGGTGATACCTAGGAGAGTAGCTGTCTGGAATCTTTGATATTGGAAGGTTGGGCAAGTGAAGAGGAGGTGATCTACGGTTTGGTCTTCATCTTGGCAGTGGGGGCAAATTGCCATCGACTATATCTTACAAGAAATATTTACAAAAACATACTCGCGCAGCGTGGATATTTACAACTGAAATTTTAAATTGGTATGTTATTTAATAATTGTGTGAAAATATTTTTTGATTTAAAAACTATTTTTACAATTTTATCATGAATATTAAAATATATTAGTTGATTTAATTTATAACTATGTATTATATAATTCCATAGTATACTCTTATACTTTCAACATGTCTTCAATTGTCCAATGTGGATTCGATATCACAAGATCTTAGACATTGGCTGTGAATATCCAAAAGTGAATAATACCAAAAGGTATCTAGATGGATAAGCGATAATGGTTAAAATATGTCTTATATCACATTGCTTGTTTTATTCGAAGTACCAGGTCTTGGGCAGACACGCAGCCCTACATGCTCTCTATAGGATGACAAACACGCCAAGGTGACGACGCTTAGGTACCTTCCATTCAAGGACCTAATAAATCCCAGGTTCAAGAAACCTGTTGGTGACCTGATGTCTACGCCACGTCTGCCCGGTATTTTGATTTGTACGTACAACTGCTCGTTCTATTGTAGATTCTACTCGCTTGTTCGGCGGTACATATACTACAATAGGAATGATACAGAGAAGATTAGCATGGCTCCCGTGCAAGGATGAAACGCAAAATCGTGAAGCGTTCTATTGTAGATTGTACACGCTTGTTCGACGGTACATATACTCAAAATTGGAATGATACAGAGAAGATTAGCATGGTCCCTTTGCAAGGATATCACGCAAAATCGTGAAGCTTTCTATTGTAGATTGTACACGCTTGTTCGACGGTACATATACTCAAAATTGGAATGATACAGAGAAGATTAGCATGGTCCCTTTGCAAGGATATCACGCAAAATCGTGAAGCGTTCTATTGTAGATTGTACACGCTTGTTCCGCGGTACATATTGTTGCACCGGGTTGTGGTCTGGCAGGTTCATCAACCTTTATCTTCTGCTCAGACATGTCCTGCAACTTTCCAGAACGTGTTTCGACCATCCTACAAGGTTATACCAGTAAATAATAAGACAACTATAGTTTTAGGTAGCACCTAGAATATCTCTTTATTTATCACATCAAAGTTTAAAGCAGGTTGTGTATTCAGTGTATCAAAATACAAATGATTTTATAATACATAATATTTTATAATAATGATCTGTTTTATAAAAATAAATAAATATAAAATTCAAAATATATGGAAAATAATATTATAAATAATTTTAAAAATAGGCGCATTAACCATGATGCAACAATATACGAATATTGGAACGATGCAGAGATTAGCATGGTCCCTGCGCAAGGATGACACGCAAAATCGCGAAGCGTTCTATTGTATATTGACAACAAGACATCCCTGGTTTATGTCCTGGTACTGTAGCCGGCCTCTTGATAGGAAAAATGATGGCCTCGAATTAAATTGATTTCTGGAGAGTGTGTACCATTTAGTCTAATAATGTTTCTATGACATGGCAACAGAATATGCATTTTGGGACCTATTGAGTAAATATTTTAGTGTTGAAATAAGGCGTGTTTTATTCTCGTGATGCTAATATTATTCGGAAAATAAATACCTTATTAAACTGTGTGTAATATTCTTATCATATTTCTAGGGTATGGAATTTAGAATTTTATGCTCAAAGCAAAGTCTTTCTTCAACTATCCCTTGCATGAATTGAATTTCTAATTGCACGTTATATAATAATGATAAATCATTTTGTTCGCGATCGAACGTTGTGACCCACTATTACATCCCAAACACGATGTGACACCAGCCATCTCTGTCTTGAGCTTGATATACCATCTCGGCGACCGTTAAACCAGTGAGTTCCTTTAATTGGTCCACGAAGCCTGTCGGTTGGCGTCCAGGTATGCGTCGCCCAGACGTCTTTAAGGTCAGTATGGTGTACTCAAATATCATAATAGTATACATGATATCCATACAAGCTGGTTCGGACGTCATTTTTGACAGTCTGAAGGAATAAAGGTATTGCTAGAAGAATGTATGGAAGGAAGAAAAGAAAAGTTCGGAATGGAATTCATCGACAATTTTGGGAGAATACCTTATGATATCATCAAAAGACAAGCTAGAGAAGGGAAGATCTGAGAGGACAGGAATACTCCCATCACCTTGCTGGTTGAACAAGAAAAGATAGTTACTTGGAAAATTTGCGTGGAATAATGATTGTCTTCATTTTCATCTTCTCTCCTGTGACCTAGATTCTTAAGCTCTTTATCCATCATCGCATTTCAGACAAAACGATCTTAACGTCTCGGTATTCTTACAGACCATTCTGGCGAGGGAGGGCCGTTGCTCACAGAATTGCAAACCCCGGCAAATAATCAGAATTGCACACCGGAAGCTGGCTACAATACGAACCACCAGGAAGTTGGCATAATTGAGTTTGAGAAGTCCATTGTTTATATCTCGTACATTCTTTAAACATTCGTATTCGGTGAATTCCGGTTCGTCTGTCTGTTTTCTCACTAGCACGAAAGATGATTCCCTTCAACTAACATTACTCATATCCAACTCATACACCTGCGGAATTTGAAAGGAAATAAGTTCCATTAGCAAAATAGAATTTTGGAAACATTTTAACCGTGTCATTTAACTTAGTTGCCTTTCGCAACTATCCTACCTAATCTACAACAGTGTAAGTGATTATACGGTTGTCCCAAAAGTTCGTGTTTTTCTTAAAACTTTGTTTTTCTTATTACTTGGCGAATAAATTTATAATACTAATAATATATATTACAAGTACATAAAATTTTACAATTACTTTATACATAATACAAAGACATTATACATAACGGTAAATAATATTGGTATTTTAATTTTGTGCGAGTATTTACGAACTTTCGTGACAACCTTGTATTAAAGCGTCGATATTGATTCAGAAAAAGGATAATGTAAAGATATAGAAAAAGAAGTCGTTGGGCATTTAGGATTTTAAACTCCACCCAGAGTACTGAGCAAGTCACCATTGATTGTCTAAAACATCTTCTCTTCTTTTTCTTCCTTATCTCCACTCAATCATATTAGAATGTGTCTGCCTTTGTCATTAAGACTGGGAGCACTACTCAGTGGCAGGCCGACTTAGCTCCAAAAGAAATGGCCGTCTCTGACATGAGGAACAGACACCATGTGCAGCTGATCCTAACATGGAGTACAAACACTGCTCATTCTGTATCCCTGGATTAGGAGCCTTTACAGGGTACTATCAGCCGGGCCAGCAGAGCCCAGGATTTTTAGCGAGCTTGTTACTGCTCCCCCTTCTTTTTCATCCGGGCTTGGCACCGGCAAAGGCGGAGTTGTCTAAAACCTTACCATATCAGTTACAGTAACAAATGGGAAAATTTTATTAATAGCTTAATTTTGATGGATGTGTCAAAAATACCATTTATTTTTACAATTGAATGGTAATTCCCATCTCGTCGATTATGTGCTGATATGGCCGTATGCCATTAATAAAACATCAGAAACCTGAACATCGATAATTTAGGAACTTCCGTGCTTTAATTCTTCCATTTTATATACATAGATGGCACGTTATCACCTTATAATTAATTATGCCTAACTGGCCTTGTATACTTATTGTTTGCGGAAGATCATTGCTCGATTCAAATATTTATATATAATTCTACTGTCCTAAAATCTTATGTCCATAGTTTTCTTGAATACCATTTCTAATATTCCACTCATTATTGCAGCATATATAATCAGAAACTTCCAATACAGTATCAGAGCTCTAAGAAGCGGTCTAGTAGATTTAATTAACGAAACCGATGGGAGGGTTCACCCACTAATGACACAGTCCTCTCAATATATTTTTTCATCGCAGTAAGGACAGTAGAAGTTTGGTTTATATTTAAAAATAAACATTCGTGTTTTAATGCTTCCATTTTTATATATAGATATGGCACGTTATCGCCTTATAATTAATTCAGGAATTGCTCTAACTGGACATACACAGCTCCCATCGTATCCTATTTGAGGCCACCGTAGCGACCGTACCATCGTTCCATTCTACATTGATGGATTGGAGGGACCAGCAAACCTGGACGTGAAATTGAACATGCGCTCAATTATTCCACCTTCCAAGGATTTACCACGGTTGTCTGACAGGATTGATATGGAGCTCTATACATTACATTTGTTGTCTTGTCCAATGAAGAGCCTCAGATGTCTCCATGCATCTCTATCACAGCAGTTACAACGTCCTTTATCGTGGGTGTGTAAAGCTGATGCTCTGGGACCATGTCAATTTTCTGTTGTTGTTGTTGTTGTTGTCGTGTTCAATAAGAGCCTCAGATATATTCATGCATCTCTATCACAAAAGTTACAATGCCTTCTATCTTGGGTGTGTAAAGCTGCTGTTCTGGGTCAATGTCAATTTTCTGTTGTTGTTGTCGTTTCCAATGAAGAGTCTCAGATGTCCCCATACATCTCTATCACAGCAGTTACAATGCCCTCTATCTTGGGTGTGTAAAGCTGCTGCTCTGGGACCATGCCAATTTTTTGCAAGGCAGCAGCCATTTCTGAGCATGATAATATTTGGAAAATGGGTGTTGTTGCCACATTAGTCACCTTGGACCAGAATTTGGTTGAATATTCCAAGGGTCCAGGAGAGACTGGTGTGGTCCGACTTCTCCCCCCGCCCCACATTACCTTTGTGTTCTCCCTTTATGATTTTTTTTTTTTTTTTTTGCTGGAAGATGTCCCTCAAATTGAGATTCGGTTAATAGCTTGTTCTGATATATAGCCTTAAAGTTTCTGGCTATTCCTTCATACTCATGGCGGTAAGTTAGGGAAAGATATGGGTCAATTCCTTCTATGGGTTATTCTTGATTTTTAAAATTGAACCTTGATAAAATGTTTGAGGGATAGTTATTGAGTTTTATTTATTGAAAGTTGTGTAGCTTTAGCATTTTGAAAAAATATTCAGTACTTTTTTTTAAGTGGAATTAATATTTATGACGGCGCATAATCTTGTGGCTCATTCGTTATCAATAACTTTACGTTTTTATGGGGTAAAAATAGATTGCTTTAATGTTTTTTTTTTAAAGAAAAAGGTGTTACGTTTGGTACATGAATATCATACTCCCGCAAGACCTTTCAATTATTTTCAAATGACAAGAAATTGTATCAATCTGGTGCTCTACATTTCACTCCATAAATCATGTGGCCCCTCACATCATAGCAAATTTTTATCTTCCTCTACATCCCGGCTCTCCTGGCCTCACCTGGCGATGATCCCCTGGCCACCCATCCCCAGGCCCCTCCTTTGTATATATTCCGCTTTAGGCGTCCATCGGGGCTCAAAAATCATTCATTTTGGTTAGCAGCCCCGTAAATAAAGAGAAATTCCACAGCAAATGTTGGGGGAGATATTTCGCTAGTGAACGATTTTCGCGTGTAATTCTTGCCAAAGTACCATCTCCTCCCCATACCTGAGAGTTCTCCGCATGTGTGTGTTGTTCCCAAAGTGCCACCCCCATAGCTGAGAGTTCCCCGCATGTGTGTGTTGTTCCCACGGCACACCCCAAGTGAGTAACCAAGGAAGTCAATGAGGATTCTCCGGGCAATTTCCATAGCGCGAGGTGGGATTTCCTGTAACCAGTTGCGTTTCCCGGAGTCACGCAGTCAGCCCGCTGCGTATAATGCCTGTGGTTCATTCTCTACCTACCGGCAATACCTGCGTCGACCGATTCTATCAATGCCATGTTATAACACAGAGAAGCAATCTAATTTACACTTTAGGATAACATTCAGCACTACGGGGGGTTACCTACATACTTTTATCGCTTATGTTTATGTTGGAAAAGATCAATTTGATTAAACCCGATTCTATATTTTCAGCCATGTATTAGAATTTGGAATAAGACTTACAATGATATCTCATGACTCCAGCGAAATTTAAGTGATTAAAGAAAAGTATTTTGAATGTAATTCTACTGTCCTATAAGCTTATGTCCATAGTTTTCTTGAAAACCATTTCTGAGATTATACCCTTTAGTCACGTATACAAGCAGAATCGTCCAATACAGTATTATAGCTCTGAGAGGCGGTCTGGTGGATTAAATTGGCGAAACCGCTGGGAGGTTAACCACTGATAAGCCAAGCCCTCCCAATATAGTTTTTCATCGCAGTAAGGACAGTAGAAATGTGTATTATGTATAAAAGAAACATTCGTGCTTTCAAATCCTTTTATTTTATATGTATTGATATATGTTTATATATTTGCCCAGCAATGGCCGCAGTCTTGCAGAAAATTGACTTAGATCCAGAGCAGCAGCTTTACACACCCAAGATAGTGGACATTGCTGCTGCTGTGATGGAGATGTATGGAGATATCTGAGGCTCTTCTTTGGACACGACAACAACAACAACATATGTTTATAAGCATATATATATGTCTGAATGCCTAATGGATTATTCACCTCTCTGTATATACGTTTAAATATAATTTTATAAAGCAATAACGCACCATTTATATATAGCAAATGAAAACATTAAAACGCGAATGTTTCTTTCACACATTCCACACATCAATACCATTTCTGAGATTCCAACCTTCAATGCTACGTGTATAAGCTCAATGATCCAATACAGTATTAGAACTCTAAAGAAGCGGTCTGGTAGATTAAATTGGCGAAACCGTTTGAAGGGTTCACCACTGATGAACAATATTTTTCCCCCTTCCTATATATTTTTTATCGCAGTAAGGACAGTATAAATTTGATTTATGTGTGAAAGAAAAATTCGCGTTTTAATGTTTTCATTTGTTATATCATTTTATATTATTTAAATATTCCATATGTCTAAACAGGGGTTCTGTATCCTTAAAGAAGATTTCTATGCTTGGAAATGTTGATGTGCAAAGACTAATAATGCGGGTAATTTAAAATACATTTGTCGACTTAAACAGATCACGGGGAATGAATCAGCATAATACATCACACATTATTTGATTAATTTAAAAGTAAAAACTTGCTTTTGTTATATACTATAACACTAGCTAATATATTTATAATTTTCATTATATATTCATTTATATAGCATTGTGATAGTTCATTACAAATTGTCTGAGGTAAATCCATGTATAAGAAGTTTCCCCCTTAGCTTGATTGTCTTAATTAAGTTTTTCTTGTATATAAATTACATATTATCATTATATGTGATTAGCTTTAATAATTATAATAATAACGAAGCTTAATAATGCTGGTATTGTTACTGTCATTCCTGCATGACCCTACATTCCTGATCGGAGAATCTGTATGAGACTAAAAGGTCTTTATAAAGCTTTTTGCTGTTGTTTTTTACAAATTTAAATTGTTTGGATTCTTCGTGGAAGACAATGACAATTAAAAATGGTTTATTGACATCTAGTCAACGGTCAAGAGAGAGTTTACAGAGTTTAAATAGTAGAGAGAAATATATACACCAGACGAGGCCTTCTACCAAGGTACGTCTGAATCCTATCAGGAGCTTAGAATCGTCTTGAGTTCAGACTTGCGAGTTATGGAATCCGTGTCCCCAGCGATGACTGTGTTGAGAAACTTGACAAGAATAATATTGTGTTTAGGTAAGGTATCCGCGAGGACACTCTCTCTAATGTGTGGAAGAAGGTTATTCCCATATATATAGATGACAACCATCGGTGCTACAATATAAAAAGCTGGTGATATCTACGCGTGATTCAAGATATGCCAGTGTGAAACAATGCTAACCTCAGGTAGACCGGACAAACGCACGCCGGGAAAACCTTGCCTCCAGAAACATCAGTGTGAATCATTTTAATGTCACGTAGGTCAAACCGTTCTCAAAACTTTCCAAATATCGTCTCAAACCAAGTTTTTATTTCATTTTGTGGATTTCGGGGGTGTTTTAAAGTTGCCAAAGCTTCAAGAGTTCATGGTCTTCACACAATCAAACTTATTTCCATTGTTGTGACGACTAAACTAGCGAATATGCACAAATTTGACCGTTTTCCTTGTTAATGAATGAAACCAAGTTTTTATTTCATTTTGTTTAATTTTGTGTGGATTTATGTGGTGTTGTAAAGTTGAAAAAGCTTCAAAAGTTAATGGTCTTCACACAATAAAACTTAATTCCATTGTTGTGGCGGCTAAACTGGCGAATATGCACAAATTTGACCGTTTTCCTTGTTGATAATTAAAACAAAGTTTTTATTTCATTTTGTTTAATTTTATGTGGATTTAGGAGGTATTGTCAAGTTGCCAAAGCTTTAAGAGTTCATGGTCTTCACACAATAAAACTTATTTCCATTGTTGTGACGGATAAACTGGCGAATATGCACAAATTTGACCGTTTTCCTTGTTGATGTAGCTGAGATGGGGTCATTGACTTAGGACTCGCTTTAAACCGTCGCTGGGGTTACTCTACTCAGCAGATACTTGAGAAAATACAGGCGATACACTTTCAAACCAATGAATTTAAAACCTTATCAAATATTATTGTAATTATATATTTTTATTTATTGTTTTGAAAATATACCCATCCCATAAATAGATCTTTAATTAAAAAGCATATATTAGATCAAAAATAATTTATTTACAAATATTTCAATTCGCTGAAAGTCAACCTGAATTTGTTATTGACATAAATACTCGTTAATTAAAAAGGCATATATTGGATCAAATTATCATTTATTTTACTAATTTTGATCCAATATATGCCTTTTTAAATAAATATTTATTTATGGATTGCTCTATTTTCAAATAAATACTCGTATGTTATAATACCTTTAAAAAGGTTGGCAATCAGCCAACTGAAATATTGGTGAATAATTATTTTTGAGCCAATATATGCTTTTTTAATTAATAAAATTTTATTTATATGTTTTCAATATGATATCCTGAACATTGAAAAGTGTAATGACATCGATGTTTCCATGAAGTTAAGAGTTTTATCAAGGTAATATTGTTGTTTTCTTCCCAAGCCTCCAAGATACTTTTCAAGAAGCCTTCCGATGTAGTCGATTTCCTTTTAGGAATTTTTTCAATAGTTCAAGTATGTGATTCATTAAGGAATCATAGAATATATAATATCAGAAATACCCGTTTTATCAGACGGAAAATTCCAGAAATACTTACATAAAAGAGGTCTATCAGAAACATCAAATTTTTCCTACGGAGAAACTGAACAAACTGCTCTTCACCTTATCTATGACTGTCCGAACTTTGTAGAAGTGAGACATCGATTGTTCCCTGATCTAAATGATCTAACTCTTTTACATCAGCCACTTTGTCTATATACATTTTATGAACTTTGTCGATTAATATATATACATGTAAATTTGTAAATATTTAATTCTAAGTTTTAATTTTTTGTTGTTTTCTTTGTTTTCTCTGTAATAGGCGTAAATATTTCAATATCTCGCCTGGTTGATTAATACAAAAAAAAAAACAAAAAAACTTTATTAAGACCTTTTAGTCTCATACAGATTCTCCAAGCAGAAATGTAGGATACATGCAGGAAAAACAGTAATAGTACCTTAATGGTAATATGATATTTATATACAGGACAAATTTTATAAAGACAATCAAGCTAATAGATTAGTCTGAGTAAGTTGGAGGAAAACAAATTTATTAGCCTGGTTGATTAATAAATTTAAAAAAAAATCTGTTTATGGACTATGCAAATCTGGGGTTAACTTCGAGGTATGGTTCGGAGCCTGCTGACCTTGTTATATGATCCATTCTCCTCTGTTCTCAGTTTTGTGTAAATTAGGGATGTCTTCTTCCAAAATTGTCTATACTATATTTCTTTGATAATATTGTCGCGGAGATAAATAAAGCAAGGGCAAATTTGGGGATAATTAATTTATTATAAAGGGTATTTACCTTTTAGTTCTTCAATAAAATTATTTACAAGAGGTATTTAAGGGAGAGAGAGTCAGATGATAAAAACAACTTATCCCCAGGTAAAGATAATAATAATGAGCGGCGTCAGCCACCGTCCCGTTTTCCTTATTTACAGATCAGCTTCCGAGAACTCCCTCACAACTGTGGTTCCCCCCCCCCCCCCCCCCCCCGGGGTCCAGGGATGATTGACAGGTGTCCCATCTGGATGGAGCTTCTTGACAATATTACAAATTGATGTCAACATTACAAAAAGGTATAGGATGTCGTAACTCTTTTTTATTTATTATATAAAGAAGTTTTCGGGAAGCCCTTTCTCAGTAAACTAAGGTTTTAGTTTGTGGTGAGGAAGGACTTTCCCGAAAGCTAATTTATACAATTAAATAAAAAGAGTTGCAGTGTCTTATGCCTTTTTTTATTTGTCGACATCCGTAAACCTGTGATAATGATGTCAACATTATATATTCTCTGCGAATTCTAAGCTAATTTCTTGAGCTCAAAAACCTATTGCAAACTTCTCCTTGCGTTGGAGCACTCAGTCTTTCCTTCTCTTCGATTTTAATCTGAGGTAGCGGTTATAAACGTATTTAAATAAACCAAAGTTTTATCCCCAATATAGCAATGTGATGTTTATTTTCACCGGCCTAACGTTTCTAATAGCTTTTTTGCTTTCCTTTCATGGATTAGTTTTTGTGTATCGAGCTTGAAAAACATTTTAAAATTAAATTTAGACACAAATCTCCTTTTATAAATTCTACAATGATAAATATTCATTCGTTCTGCGATATTTCTTTGCCATATAGGGACTTCTTTGGTGACATATCGATGTACTTGCAAGGTTGAAGTTGTCAAGTGCTTTATACGCGTTTCTTTGATTTTTTTCCTGTTTAGGAAGATTTTGTTAATCACAATAACTAATCAGATGATATAAGGCTGATTCTTCAAGGCTTCTGAACTTTAAACCTAGTACGGTATGGAAATGACAAGCTGAGCTTCTAAAGAAAGGCTGGTTGTGCGTTCTATTGGCGGGAGAGAACGATGTTTATTAATGATATCTCAATGTTTATAATTGTTACACTCTTCATACAGAGTTTTTATATTCAAAACATTTTTTTTATATAAATCGTTCTTCAATACTAAAAATTTCAGTAATGAATATTTGTAACACATTAACGTTGTTTTTTAGATTTTAAATTAAACTTTTAAATGGTAAATAAAACTCGATTTCGAATAAAGAATTAGATCAGTTTGTGACCCTATAAAATATTTTCCTACCACATATAAGAGAGGTATTCATCAAACCTACTGAACCTCGCCACGTATTTGGTTCATGTTCATGGAATAAGCTTTCTAGCATAAAAGCAACTCTTCCGTCCAAATAAATGAAAGGGAACTGTACCAGCCCTTCTCTGGTAACAACAGTTACAAAACCAGTGTTGAGAAGTTCGGATATGGCATCAGTATACCGTGTATACTGTTTAAAATTTCGGACAGTCTCCTTGATGACATCTCGACCGTACAAGAATCTTCCTGTAGATTGTGGGCTACCCAAAGCGAAGTCTGTGGGCCAAAGTGTGATCTACACCGGTGGGTCGTCCACCGGACAATAATGGGAGTTACTACAACTGAGTTGACTCTGGGTTATAGAGAGAGAAAATATCACCACGCTGGATCAAATTAACAAATCGCCGTTCCTCCTCCTCCTTCAATGTCTTCCTCTACTGAGGGTGGGCCACATGGTCTCTCCATATCTCCCTCCTTCAATGCCTTCCTCTACTGAGGGTGGGCCACATGGTCTCTCCATATCTCCCTCCTTCAGTGTCTTCCTCTACTGAAGGTGGGCCACATGGTCTCTCCATATCTCCCTCCTTCAATGCCTTCCTCTACTGAGGGTGGGCCACATGGTCTCTCCATATCTCCATCCTTCAGTGTCTTTCTCTACTGAGGGTGGGCCACATGATCTCTCCATATCTCCCTCCTTCAATGCCTTACTCTACTGAGGGTGGGCCACATGGTCTCTCCATATCTCCTTCTTCAATGCCTTACTCTACTGAGGGTGGGCCACATGGTCTCTCCATATCTCCTCCTTTAATGTCTTCCTCTACTGAGGGTGGGTCACATGGTCTCTCCATATCTCCCTCCTTCAGTGCCTTCCTCTACTGAGGGTGGGTCACATGGTCTCTCCATATCTCCCTCCTTCAGTGCCTTCCTCTACTGAGGGTGGGCCACATGGTCTCTCCATATCTCCCTCCTTCAGTGCCTTCCTCTACTGAGGGTGGGCCACATGGTCTCTCCATATCTCCCTCCTTCCGTGCCTTCCTCTACTGAGGGTGGGCCACATGGTCTCTCCATATCTCCCTCCTTCAGTGCCTTCCTCTACTGAGGGTGGACCACATGGTCTCTCCATATCTCCCTCCTTCAATGTCTTCCTCTACTGTGTGTGGGCCACATGGTCTCTCCATATCTCCCTCCTTCAATGCCTTCCTCTACTGAGGGTGGGCCACATGGTCTCTTCATATCTCCCTCCTTCAATGCCTTCCTCTCCTGAGGGTGGGCCACATGGCCTCTCCATATCTCCCTCCTTCAATGCCTTCCTCTACTGAGGGTGGGCCACATGGTCTCTTCATATCTCCCTCCTTCAATGCCTTCCACTACTGAGGGTGGGCCACATGGTCTCTTCATATCTCCCTCCTTCAATGCCTTCCTCTACTGAGGGTGGGCCACATGGTCTCTCCATATCTCCCTCCTTCAGTGCCTTCCTCTACTGAGGGTGGGCCACATGGTCTCTCCATATCTCCCTCCTTCAGTGCCTTCCTCTACTGAGGGTGGACCACATGTTTTCTTCATATCTCCCTCCTTCAATGTCTTCCTCTACTGTGTGTGGGCCACATGGTCTCTCCATATCTCCCTCCTTCAATGCCTTCCTCTACTGAGGGTGGGCCACATGGTTTCTTCATATCTCCCTCCTTCAATGCCTTCCTCTACTGAGGGTGGGCCACATGGTCTCTTCATATCTCCCTCCTTCAATGCCTTCCTCTCCTGAGGGTGGGCCACATGGCCTCTCCATATCTCCCTCCTTCAATGCCTTCCTCTACTGAGGGTGGGCCACATGGCCTCTTCATATCTCCCTCCTTCAATGCCTTCCACTACTGAGGGTGGGCCACATGGTCTCTTCATATCTCCCTCCTTCAATGCCTTCCACTACTGAGGGTGGACCACATGGTCTCTCCATATCTCCCTCCTTCAGTGCCTTCCTCTACTGAGGGTGGGCCACATGGTCTCTCCATATCTCCCTCCTTCAATGTTTTCCTCTACTGAGGGTGGGCCACATGGTCTCTTCATATCTCCCTCCTTCAATGTCTTCCTCTACTGAGGGTGGGCCACATGGTATCTCCATATCTCCCTCCTTCAATGCCTTCCTCTACTGAGGGTGGGCCACATGGTATCTCCATATCTCCCTCCTTCAATGCCTTCCTCTACTGAGGATGGGCCACATGGTCTCTCCATATCTCCCTCCTTCAATGCCTTCCTCTACTGAGGGTGGGTCACATGGTCTCTCCATATCTCCCTCCTTCAATGTCTTCCTCTACTGAGGGTGGGCCATATGGTCTCTCCATATCTCCCTCCTTCAATGCCTTCCTCTACTGAGGGTGGGCCACATGGTATCTCCATATCTCCCTCCTTCAATGCCTTCCTCTACTGAGGGTGGGCCACATGGTATCTCCATATCTCCCTCCTTCAATGCCTTCCTCTACTGAGGATGGGCCACATGGTCTCTTCATATCTCCCTCCTTCAATGCCTTCCTCTACTGAGGGTGGGCCACATGGTCTCTCCATACATCCTCCGCCATCATCTTCATCTCCTCGTGGATGTGTCGTCCAGTCCATTGTTTTAGATCGTCTGTGTATCCCTGTCGTCTCCTTCCCCTGGAGCTTTCCCTCCAACGCTGTCAGCAATGCCTCTCCTGCTGATCTGCGCATCACATGTCCAGCAAACGTCAGTTTTCGTTGTTTTATGAACTTTATTAGCTGGCGTTCTGTACCCATTCGATCGAGGACTTGATTATTTTTGTTACCATATCTCTCCAAGGTATTTTGAGAGCTCTTCTATAAAGTTAGGTCTCGATGGTTTCTATTTGTTTGATGAAGCGCCGTTCATTACAAGATAAAGGTCTAGGGAGGTAGATACTGAGTTAAAAATTTGTGCGGATAAGCATGGCAACATCTGTCTATCTCAGGTTCTTATCTTCCCAAGACTGTCTTCCTTATTGACTAGCTAACGGCGCATTACTTAACTTCAAATCAACCTCAATTAATATCCATACCTCTAAATTATAAATACAAAATTTGTTTTCATGCATTTTCAAGGGCTATTTTCACTTGTCTTGCATCAATAAATTGTAATGGTTAATTTGTAGTCGGAATAGCCAGCAATCTCTCCAATTCATATTGGAGCGAAGTTCGTTTTAAAAATCGAAGAGCAGAAAAGCTTCTGTTAAGAATTTATAGATAGCATAAACATTTTACATTAGTTACTATTTTTTTTATATATAGTTGAGGTTGTGAAGAAACTTTTTCTTCTGATTAGTTATGCTCATGTGGGAAAGGTAACGGATTTTCTTTTTACTTAATTGATTCGCGAGTCAGAAAAAGATTACCCTTTTCCTTTAAATATTTGATCCAATTTGGAAAAGTTGGAAATCTTCCCTTTTCTTCCAATTCCTTAAACCAAAATGAGAAATATTATCTAATACTTTTTGGATTTTTCTACTTTAAATAAGATAAAAAATAAAATTGTTTAAGATCATGTATATTTTTATTTTTAAAAAGTTTGGTTATACTTTCTGATCGTATCTTGTATATCTAGAGATTCAGATTTAGAAACGAAGTCAATAATATATACCAATGAAGACCTTGTATATATGGGCTATGAGGGATCTAGGGTCGTTATTTCTGATATTTCGGATATGTTCATCAATTCTATCTTTTATATGTCTACCAGTTTCTCCTATGTATAAGCTAGAGCAATTATTACATTTTAATGAGTAGACTGCATTCTTTAAGTGTATGGGTTTTAAGGGGAAACTGTTATTGGTGATAGGGTTTCTAAGTATAGTGCCTAAATTAGGAGTATTGGAAAAGAAGGTGCGGATACCAAAGTTTTTTAGATAATTAGATATGTTAAGGCTCTGAGGGGAAAAAGGAATAGTACAAATAGTCAAAGCATTAACTAAGCGCATATTCACTCATTGTACCACAGATATATCAAAACAGCAGGAAACAAATACCATATTATCACATTTATTGACATTGGGCTATCCAAAAAACTTTATTTTGAGACACTTTCATAACCCTTTACAAACAGCTGTTAGAAAAATGTGAACGGGGTTCTATTGTATTAAAAGTATGTCCTGTATTTGAAATATGTTGGGCTATGAGGGATCTAGGGTCGTTATTATATATCGTTCACATTTTTCTAACATTCAACATAAATATAAGAGATTGGTTGTAGAGGCGCTACTATCTCTGAAATATAATAGCATCAATAGGCACATTAATATTCCGGATATTTATAACGAAATATTTTCATAGGCTGTTAATACAACAGCTTATTGATTTTTAATTAGCAGATTATACCAAATATTAGCATATTCACATTTCTCCTATTATTTATTTCGTATATCACACATAAAATAAAATTTTATCTCTTAAAAATAATTTGTTAAGGCCTTACACTCGAGACACGAGAGTCTCACTTGATTTACCTGATTCGTACATCAGACATAAAACTTAAATGTTATCTCTCTAATTTCTAATATTTATTTATTACTTATGCTAATTATTTGTATATATATAGACGGATCTTGATTTTGTATATTTTTATTCCTGTAGAAGGGCGACTTTGTGCCCGAAAGCTTGATTGTTTGTTCATAAAAGAAACTTATCCTCCTCATCTTTGATTTTTCTCTCTTTATCAAGTTACTCCAGAGGATTTTAATTTATTTAAATATAAAATAATTGATAAATATATATATATATATATATATATATATATATATATATAAGATAAAAGTTGATAATTATTTTTGTGTTTAAGTTAGATGAGATTAAAAGGTTCTTTATATGTATTATATTTATATCTTATTTAGGAGAGAAAAATGTAATAAAAGTAATTATATGTTAGAATAATATGTTTTTATTTTAGATAGAAAAAAAAAATTTTTGAAAAATAAAAAGAAAATTTAACAAGAAAAGAAGATTTAACAACGTAACGTCTTTTAGCATCGGCTTTTACCCGTCATTTAGACATACTCTTAAAATAAATAGGAATAAAGAAGAGATTTATAATGATTATATATTTATTTTTTAGTAAAAGAGAGGAAAGAGATAAAGAAA
This sequence comes from Cordylochernes scorpioides, assembly GCA_030710605.1. Lineage (NCBI taxonomy): Eukaryota > Metazoa > Arthropoda > Arachnida > Pseudoscorpiones > Chernetidae > Cordylochernes > Cordylochernes scorpioides. The sequence goes on along the minus strand of CP092881.1, from coordinate 68,290,175 downwards.
GAACCATACACTTTTATTTCAAACAGGTAGAGAATTGAAAGGTTGTTAGTATTTTTTTTTTAGTTAATTAATAGTTTTTGTAATTTTTTTATATAATTTTTTTTTTCCTATATAATTTTAGATTTTTTTTTTTTCCTAAGAGTAAGAATAATATGAAATAATGTTTTTGCCTAGTTAAGGATAGATAAACATATTTTAAATCTTTGCCTATTAGAAATTATTTTTTGGAACCCTAATGGTAGACCAGGACATTACACAAAAGGAGATTTGGAAAATCTATTGGAGAGAGAAATCTGTGGTACCAGGGCTCTTCAGATGAAAATACCACAACCCATTTCACCCTTACTTCATTATGGATTGATTTCTCTTCGACCATTAAACTGTATAATTAAATTAATATTAGATATCATAGAAGGAGGTTGTTTACTTACTTATTCAAAGTGGCGTCTGCCGCTCCCTCGAGACAGCGCACATGTGTGGATGTAACATCTGTCTGTCAGGGACCCGCGACACTGTTCTAAAAGTAACCTTCCCTTTTCTAGGAAATCTTATTTTTAAAATTGTTAGAAGTTAGAAAAGCTGTCAGAAAAGAATCATTAGAAATTTTAAAGATTGTGAAAATATGTATTAAAATTTTGTTTTCATTGATATAAGTTACATTTTTATTAAAATTATAAATTAATTGAATAATAAAACATTTATTATGCTTCAAATTCATTTATATTTGTTTTCCAGTTCCCTCCCACAGTAACTGGAGATCAAATTGAATGAATTTAATGCTTTATAATCGTTATCATATAATTAATATATTTAAAGTCATAGGAAATATATTCAGTAATTCTATCATTTGTTTTAGTATAAGAGTAGAATATAAGTTGTTGGTTAGATTAATTGGAGAAGTTTGAAGTTTCAAATTTATAATTATATTTATTATTGCTTAGGTATTTGTGTATTGACAGCCTATTGTAAAACTTTACTGTTTTGTATTTAAAACCATTGTTTAAATACTCTTTATTAAGATTTTTAATGTCTTTAATAAAGTTTGTTTTAATGTTGTTGATTCTATAAAATCTTAAAAATTGACCAAAATATATGCCTTTGCAGCAATTTGATGATATGTTGGAATTGACATTACAGAATTTAATAATTTTAAAATTATAACAATTTCTTTTGTCATATGTTCCAATTGACTTGTTTGCAAGGTTTATATTTAAGTCTAAAAAGTTAACCTCCTTGTTATTAGTTATCTTTTCATTATTTTTAAGTTTCAAATATTTAGGGTATATTTTGTAAATGACATTATTGAATTGTGGGTTATTCAAGATAATGATGTCATCTACATAGCGGAACATATGCCAATTTACATCATTCTGTAGGAAGAACTCTCTTTCATACCAAAAAAGTAATAAGTTTGCTAGTAGAGGACTGGATGAAGTTCCCATTGGAACACCTTTAGATTGAATGTATATTTTGTTTTTAAAATTAATATAATTAAAGTTTAAGAAGGTTTCAAGTAATGTTTTTGCTGTTTTGTTATCTAATTTAAATGTTTTGTATTTGTTGTGAATAATTTGAATATGGAATGTTTTATCATTAATGAATTCATTTATTAAGCTGTGTATTTTATTATTAAGGTCTTCTAAACGTATGTTAGAGTAAAGATCTTCAAAATCAAATGTATGAACTGTATTGATCTTTTGTAGGTTATTTGTTAGGAAGTTAATGATTTTTTTATTAGAATCTATGAATTTATAATTATGTTTGTTAGTTATTTTATTTATTATGAATTGAAGTGTTGAAGCTAGTCTTAAATCTATGTTTTTTATGACTGAGTTTATTCCTGATGTGATTGTTCTAAATGAGATTGGTGTTTTATGTAATTTAGGAATAATATAAAATTTCGGTATGTTTGTGTTTTTGTTGTAATTAATGATTTTTAGTGTGTTTTCTACATTTTTAATATCTTTTTTGATTTTAGTTTCAGTTGTTTTTATGAAAGTGTATTTACTGTTGTTATTAATTTCATTTTTTAGAAGGTCATGATATAAGTTTTTACATATAATAGATAAATTATTTGAACATTTATCTATTGGACATATGATAAAATCTTTTTGTAAGTTTTCAAAATTGTCTTTTAAGGAATTAATTTCCGATTCATTAGGGATTGTGTATTTTAGTGTGTTGTTATAATAGTTTTTTATTTCTTTACTTAATTTATATTTCCATTCTAGGAAAGTAAATTCAGGAATTCTGTGTTTTATACTAGTTTTATTAATGAATATATCGATGTCTTTTAATATAGATTTAATTGTATTATTGAAATTGTGTTTGATCTGAGGTATATATTTATATCCTCTATTTAAAATGTTTTGGAGTTTTGGTTCCAAAAAAGAATAATCGCTAGTTAAAATATGTCCTGTGAATTTATATTTATCTAGAACATTGTGGCAATTACATTTAGATTTTTTAAAATTTGTTAGATTATTAATAAACGGGTTATAATTGCATAATATACTGCCAATATTCTTGTTATATTTCCAGGTAGTTTTAAAATTTAAACCTTTTATAGGAAATAAACTGTTAATAGATTGGTCATTAAATAATATATCATTAAATTTGAAATGATCAAATAATTTGTTATTGAATTTAATAATAATGTTAATTTGGTTATTATTTTGTTTAATTTTTCTGTATTTGAAGATGTCGTTTGTGATATCTGTTAATCTATTAGAAAGATTGTGAATTTTAATGTGTTCTACAAGTTTTATAAGTTTGCTATTATTTAATTTGAATAATGTTTTAATAAAATTTTCAATGAAATTTTTTGTGTACATTTTGTTTGTGTCTAATAAGTTATTAAAGTTTATGAAGCCTAATTTGTTGGTAGTTTTACCTCTGGTTTTGACTGAGTTATTATTAGAGTTATGTTTTTTGTATTTATTACTAATTTCATAGATTGATATTTCAGATGGTTGTGGTGTGTATGTGTTGGCTTCCGTAGGCGTTTCTTACTGGGAAAAAGAAAGAGAGGATCCAATGAAATAATTTAGTAGCATTTATTAGAACAAAATCATAATAGTGAACAACAAATATAACAGAGAGTACCGTCGTCTTCCGGGTATTCCTTCTACTGGGGAGCTCGGATTCTATATTCTGTGCGTTTATAATCTGTTTATCTGTGGCTCTCTGGTCGGGATGGCGCCTACATTCGGCCATTCCTGGATTTCAATCGTCCTCGATTGAACCTTGCGTTGCAGGAACGTCGTGGGTTGCGTCGGGGGGTATCTTCTACTTCTGGCTCCTCGTCCGGACTTTCCTCTGTAGCTGAATCATCTTCTTCACTGTGCCAAGACTTCAGTTGACTGATATGGGCCGTTGTCGTGTAGAACCGTCCACTGGTTCTTTCGCTTAACTGAGTCACTCTATACGTGTCGCTTGGCAGAACCTCGGTAATTATCAAAGGTCCTCGATATTTGGGTTGTGCCTTGGTTGGTTCACCCGTCATTTTGGGTACATGCCTCATCACTACAATTTCTCCTACTTCGAATTGGATTGTACGGCACCTCTTCTTATCGTAGTATGTCTTCATAATTTCTTGTTTGTTCTCAATTTGGGATCTCACACTCTCTTGAATTCTATCCGGCTCGGTCCATGGGTCCACGTCTTCGTCGGCTAATCTTCTAAGTATCCCATCGTGGAATCGAGGGGAATAGCCGTGGAGTGTTTCGAACGGTGTTTTATTCGTCGTCTTGTTCACCGCATTGTTCAGGTCTCGCTCTACCTCCTTGATCTTCAGGTCCCAATCCTTCCGTCGCGGATCCTCGATACTGGTTGCTATAGTGGACAATACTGTTCGGTTCACTCTTTCGACCATCCCGTTCCCTTGCGGATGTTTCGTAGAGTTCAGAGTATGATGTATTCCATTTCCTCGACAGAATTCTTCAAATTGCCTTGAGGTAAAACATGACCCTCTGTCGCTGATGATCTTGTCGGGTAGTCCGAAATCATTCACAAAACTTTTCATTACCTTCAGGACGTTCTGCGTCGATGTATTCCTTACAGGGCTTAATCGGACAAATCTTGTCAGATTATCGACAATCACTAAAAGTTCCTGGTTACCTTTTGTACTTCTCACGAAGGGGCCTACGTGGTCCATGTGTACGATGGAAAACGGTCTCTTGCCTGACTTAATGGGATGTAGGAAGCCTTGTTGTTTTCCACCGGGAACTTTGTTAAATAGACACTCGAGACACATAGCCACATGGCGTCGAACGTACCTCTTCATTGAAGGAAACCAGTACAATTCCTTAATTTTGTTGACAGTCCTATCAGTCGCAAAATGTCCCATTAGATCATGGAATTTGACAACTAAGCTTTTCCTCATACTTTTGGGTATAACATACAGGGCTCGTTCCTCTTCTCCATTTTTCACCATGCGGAAAAGTCTGCCTCCTTTGTAGCTGTAGTCGTTAATTCTATTTTGTTCTCCTACTGTCCTATCACACGGGTCCTTTCGAAAGATCTGGATCAGGTCTCTCAATTCAGGGTCGGAATGCTGAATCATCAAGATTTGTTCTTCCAGTGTGATTGTGAGGCACACTTCAAGGTTTTTCTCCACGATTTCCTCCATCGTGTCTCTAGGGTCGTCGACTGGAGCTCTACTCATTCCGTCTACGTGGGCCATCTTCTCCCCTGGTTTATGTCGAATTTCGAAATCGTATTCCTGAATCAGATTGTACCATCGCGCTATCTGAGGATTTGTAGTCTTCTTCGCGTTCATGTAGACCAGTGCTTGGCAATCTGTAACCACTGTAAACTTGATTCCAACGAGGAACTGACGTAGTCGATCCAAGGTCCACACTATCGCCATCAGCTCCAATTTGCTTGAGTGGTACATCTTCTCGGCCTCTGTTGTCTTCTTGCTCACACAGTAGACCAAGCGCCATTTACAGTCTTCGTCCATCTGTAGCACCATTCCTGCTAATCCCTCAGCACTCGCATCGCAATGTACTTCTGTCTTGAGTTCAGGGTTGTAATGAGCTAGTACCGGATATTCGACCAGATCCTTTCGTAGTCCTCCAAATGACCTTCGCTGTTCTTCCTTCCATTCAAATTGTGAACCTTTCTTCGTAAGTCTGCTTAGCGGTTCTGCTTTCCTCGCGAAGTCCTTTACAAATCGTCTGAAGAAGTTCGTCAGTCCCAGAAAGCGTCGTATGTCGTGGACATTCTTGGGTTCTGGAAATTCTTCTATCGCTTTGATCTTTCTTGGGCCTGGCTTAAGTCCGCCTGTACTGATAACATACCCTAAGAACTCAACTTCCCTCCTTCCGAACTCACATTTGGAGGGTTTCAGTGTCAACTTCGCTGATCTTATTCTTTCGAGGACTTCCCTCAACCTTTCGATCATCTCCCGCCAATCCTTTGCTGGGATAATCACGTCGTCGAGATAGCAGAATGCCTTCTTGTTCAGCAGCGGACCTAGGACAGTGTGCATCAGTCTTTGGAATTCAGCTGGTGCGTTGGCGAGTCCAAAAATCATCCTTTCGAATTGACCTGTATCATCTGGGGTGATGAATGCTGTCTTTAATTTTGCCTTATCGGTTAGTGGTATCTGCAGATATCCATGCGCCAGATCCAGAGTGGTGAAGAATTTCGCATTCCTTAGGCCTTCCAGAAGGTCGTCTATCCTTGGTAATGGGAACTTGTCCTTAACTGTTTGAATGTTGAGTCTCCTATAATCTACCACCAGACGATGATCTCCAGTTTTCTTCCTCACAAGTAGGACGGGACTAGCGTAGGGTGATCTAGTTTCCGTGACTATTCCATTGTCCTTCCACTCTCTGACAATCTCCCTGATTGCTTCGCGTTCACTTGCAGTCGTCTTATACGGTCTCAGACAGACTGGCTTGCTTCCATCAACCTCCTTAATGTCCATCTTGGTGACATCGGTGCACCCTAATTCCTCCATGCCAAGAGCGAAACAGTCTCTATACTCGTTTACTACATCTAGGATTTCTTGTCTCTCTTTCGAAGTCAGAGAATGATTGACGTTGATGTCCTCAGGCAGTATGGGGCGCTTACGTTTCATTTGGTCTTGTCCTTCCCTCTTCTCTTCATTTTTAGTCTGAAACGAATCCTCTGCGACGTCCAGGTTAACAACAATATCATCAAGGTTTAGTAGTTCAACTCGCCCTACACATTGGTTCTTCCTTACTCTCAACTTGCCCTTGCCAGCTGAGATGATGGGTACGGTCGTCTTTCCATCGACCACTTCCAATAGGGAATCGACACAGGCGTCATCTACTCCTGTGAACAATACATATCCGTCCTTTACCTCGTCTGTGATTGCACTTGTAAAGTTAATGGAGTCGCTCTCCAACTGAACAGTTTCGGTTGCTCTCAGTTCGATGCGACGCGACTTGATTTCTTCTTGCAGATTAGTAAACGGAAATTCGGATGAATAGCCAATATGCAGTTCCTTACCGATTCTCGCGAAGGATACGTAGGGCAGATCTGTCCATGTTCTTCCAATTAGTAGGTCATAAGGTTGGGCATCATCGTTAACAATGAATACAGTGATTTCCCTTCCGACGATGCCATCAATCTCCAGGTCGACTGTCGTCTTCCCAACGGTCCTGGCAGCTGGTGCAGTCTGGTTACCGATGCCGTACAGACTAGTCGAGTCTGGTTCGATGTCGACGCTGATCCTCCTTGCGACCGATTCTCTCATTAGACAACTGCTGCTCCCGGTGTCTATCATTGCCTTCACGGTTTCCTTGTTGTCGATCTTGACATCCTTCAAATATACATCTGGCGTGACAGTCTCCAGTCCTTCGACTTCCAGGTTGGCTACTTTTAGTCCTTCTTTGGGTCTTGTGCAATTCCTTTCCTTGTGTCCCGTTTGACCGCATCCTCGGCATGTCAACGTAGTCCTGGGTGCTGAGCAGTCTCTGGCAATGTGTCCAAACTGATTGCAGTTGAAGCACTTCGGTTCTCCCTTGTCGTTTCTGATCGTACGGTTGACCATTCTCCTCAAGGTGTTAGGGTACGTTTCACTGATTTCGTTCCTTGCAGCGTCTTGACCCGAAACATTCGTTCCTTGTTTAGTCTCTTTAACTTCGCTTTGGTTGGGGAATCTCGCAGATTTCTGCTGAAACGACGGTGGTATGAGGTGTTTCGCATTCCAATGCGGAGGTCCCATCTCGGTGCGAACATTTTCGTACTCGTCCAGTTTATCCGCCAACTCATCTGGGTTGTTTAACTTGGTCCAATCGTCAATGAGATGATTACGCAGCACATTTGGAACTTTTTTCTTTAGCTGGTTAGTGACGGACAAATCCTTTAGGGCGTCGAAATTTTCCACGTTCATTCCTTCGATCCATTCGTTGAAATATCCTCGCAATTCGAAAGCGAAGTCTCTCCAGGAACCCTTTTGAGATCTCTCGTGCTTCTCGAATTTTTGTCTGAATTGTTCGGGGCTCAACTTGTACCGTTTTAGGAGCAACCTTTTCACGAACCTATAATCGCCGCTTTGTTCTTCTGTTTCCCGAGCGATTAATTGAGTCATTTCGTAAGGTAGCAATCCTAGGAGGCTGAACGCCCATTGGTCTTCATCCAATCCTAGTCGCTTTGCCTGTCTTTCGAAAAGAATTAGGTAAAAACTCAAATCATTGTCCTTCGACTCGTACTTGGGCATCAGTTTACGTATCTCGTAATGTGCGTCATTGCTGGTACTTCGAGACGTATCGTTGTTTCCGCGTGTAGTCTGGATGCGCAGCTTCTCAAGCTCGAATTCCATTACCATTTGTTCTTTTCGTTCCCGTTCTATACGTTCTGCTTGCTCTGTTTGTGCTGTTTGTTCCCGTTCCTCGATCAGAGTCTCCAACAGTTGTTTTGCGAATTCTTCTTCGTAGGATTGGCTATTCAAAATAAGGTGTTTTAAGTCGACGATCCTGCTCTCTGGCGGTACTACCTCGCCGAGTTCATACGCCAACTTGCTCAAATCGCATTTCCTTACTTTCGCTAAGTAAGTCATGTTTTTCAAAAGGAAAAATAAACAAGGCAAAGTTTTTTTTTTTTTCTTTTTACCGCGATACTTTGCGATAATACTTTTTATTTGTTTCTTCAATTTACTTTAAAAATACTTTCTTTAGAATACTTTACTTTACTTTAAAATACTTTCTTTAGAATACTGTACTTTACTTTAAAATACTTTCTTTAAAATACTTCACTTTACTTTAAAATACTTTCTTTAAAATACTTCACTTTACTTTAAAATGCTTTCTTTAAAATACTTTCTTTAAAATACTTCACTTTAAAATACTTCGCTTTACTTTAAAATGCTTACTTTAAAATACTTCACTTTACTTTAAAATGCTTACTTTAAAATACTTTCTTATCGAGATGATTTTGCAATAATATTTTACCGAGGTGACTTGTAATAATACTTTTAGGAATAGGTAATTAAATTTCGTACATACCATGCAACTCCTCTTACGTTGATCGGTCACCGCGCCACGTCCTTCTCGTTTCCAAATTATTCCAGTGAATCTTCAATTTTCTTCAGGACTATCCCACTTCTGAATTTCTGTTGGCTTCCGTAGGCGTTTCTTACTGGGAAAAAGAAAGAGAGGATCCAATGAAATAATTTAGTAGCATTTATTAGAACAAAATCATAATAGTGAACAACAAATATAACAGAGAGTACCGTCGTCTTCCGGGTATTCCTTCTACTGGGGAGCTCGGATTCTATATTCTGTGCGTTTATAATCTGTTTATCTGTGGCTCTCTGGTCGGGATGGCGCCTACATATGTGTGGTTAAGTTCGTCGTTAAGTCCATAAGGGTATAAAGTGTTGTGTTGATAAATGTAATTGTTTTCTAATAATAATCGTTGTTTTTTGTCTTGACAAATGTCAAGTATTTCTATCATGTAATTGTTAAAGGTATGTATTTTATTGTGTTGTTTCATGTATGTGTTACCAATTGATTTTTTCGAGTGGTTTCTATGTAAATTTATTCTTATGTTTAAAGGATTGCAAGTTTGTCCTATATATGAAAGTTGACAAGTTTGGCAAGTTAATTTATAAATAGTGTTTTCTATCTTACAACTAGGTGTTTGAAATGTGTCATGGTTCTTGAAAGTTGGGCAAGTTTGACATTTCTTATTTAGACAATTTTTAGCGAGTTTAGAGAACATAGAAGGGGTGCTAACCCAAAAATGTTTGTAGTTTTTTTTAAGTTTTTTAGTTTGTTATTCTTTAAAACGTTTTTTTTTTATTAAAAATTATTTGCTATAGATGTTAGTTGAAATAGTTAATAATTTGTTTGATAATAAATATAGATTGTTGTATGTATATCTGTAGTAATTGTAAGAATAACTAATAAAAAACATCTTTAAACTGACTAAAACACTGAGAGAAAAAAAAATTCTGTGAGTATTATGTGATTATAATTACTTTTATATTTTAATCTTTCCTTTAAGATATAAATTATACCTTTTGGATATGTAAATAACAGAGTTTGTCTATTAAAAATTGAAATCTTAAATATAACTTAAATTAAATGATTATCATAGAGCAAGCTCGTATGAATTTATATGAAATGTAAATAATAAAGTTTATCAAATAAAATTTTAAATCTTAAATATAATTTAAATTAAGTTGATATTATAGAGTGAGTTAAGATGGATTTATATATTGGTATAACTATATTTAAAACTTTTAATAATAGTAATATTTATATATAAAAATGAAATTCTATTAGATTAGCAAGCTAAATCTAAATTAATTATATAAGATAAAAGTTGATAATTATTTTTGTGTTTAAGTTAGATGAGATTAAAAGGTTCTTTATATGTATTATATTTATATCTTATTTAGGAGAGAAAAATGTAATAAAAGTAATTATATGTTAGAATAATATGTTTTTATTTTAGATAGAAAAAAAAAATTTTGAAAAATAAAAAGAAAATTTAACAAGAAAAGAAGATTTAACAACGTAACGTCTTTTAGCATCGGCTTTTACCCGTCATTTAGACATACTCTTAAAATAAATAGGAATAAAGAAGAGATTTATAATGATTATATATTTATTTTTAGTAAAAGAGAGGAAAGAGATAAAGAAAGAACCATACACTTTTATTTCAAGAATATATTTACATAGAAACCACTCGAAAAAATCAATTGGTAACACATACATGAAACAACACAATAAAATACATACCTTTAACAATTACATGATAGAAATACTTGACATTTGTCGAGACAAAAAACAACGATTATTATTAGAAAACAATTACATTTATCAACACAACACTTTATACCCTTATGGACTTAACGACGAACTTAACCACACATACACACCACAACCATCTGAAATATCAATCTATGAAATTAGTAATAAATACAAAAAACATAACTCTAATAATAACTCAGTCAAAACCAGAGGTAAAACTACCAACAAATTAGGCTTCATAAACTTTAATAACTTATTAGACACAAACAAAATGTACACAAAAAATTTCATTGAAAATTTTATTAAAACATTATTCAAATTAAATAATAGCAAACTTATAAAACTTGTAGAACACATTAAAATTCACAATCTTTCTAATAGATTAACAGATATCACAAACGACATCTTCAAATACAGAAAAATTAAACAAAATAATAACCAAATTAACATTATTATTAAATTCAATAACAAATTATTTGATCATTTCAAATTTAATGATATATTATTTAATGACCAATCTATTAACAGTTTATTTCCTATAAAAGGTTTAAATTTTAAAACTACCTGGAAATATAACAAGAATATTGGCAGTATATTATGCAATTATAACCCGTTTATTAATAATCTAACAAATTTTAAAAAATCTAAATGTAATTGCCACAATGTTCTAGATAAATATAAATTCACAGGACATACATATTTTAACTAGCGATTATTCTTTTTTGGAACCAAAACTCCAAAACATTTTAAATAGAGGATATAAATATATACCTCAGATCAAACACAATTTCAATAATACAATTAAATCTATATTAAAAGACATCGATATATTCATTAATAAAACTAGTATAAAACACAGAATTCCTGAATTTACTTTCCTAGAATGGAAATATAAATTAAGTAAAGAAATAAAAAACTATTATAACAACACACTAAAATACACAATCCCTAATGAATCGGAAATTAATTCCTTAAAAGACAATTTTGAAAACTTACAAAAAGATTTTATCATATGTCCAATAGATAAATGTTCAAATAATTTATCTATTATATGTAAAAACTTATATCATGACCTTCTAAAAAATGAAATTAATAACAACAGTAAATACACTTTCATAAAAACAACTGAAACTAAAATCAAAAAAGATATTAAAAATGTAGAAAACACACTAAAAATCATTAATTACAACAAAAACACAAACATACCGAAATTTTATATTATTCCTAAATTACATAAAACACCAATCTCATTTAGAACAATCACATCAGGAATAAACTCAGTCATAAAAAACATAGATTTAAGACTAGCTTCAACACTTCAATTCATAATAAATAAAATAACTAACAAACATAATTATAAATTCATAGATTCTAATAAAAAAATCATTAACTTCCTAACAAATAACCTACAAAAGATCAATACAGTTCATACATTTGATTTTGAAGATCTTTACTCTAACATACGTTTAGAAGACCTTAATAATAAAATACACAGCTTAATAAATGAATTCATTAATGATAAAACATTCCATATTCAAATTATTCACAACAAATACAAAACATTTAAATTAGATAACAAAACAGCAAAAACATTACTTGAAACCTTCTTAAACTTTAATTATATTAATTTTAAAAACAAAATATACATTCAATCTAAAGGTGTTCCAATGGGAACTTCATCCAGTCCTCTACTAGCAAACTTATTACTTTTTTGGTATGAAAGAGAGTTCTTCCTACAGAATGATGTAAATTGGCATATGTTCCGCTATGTAGATGACATCATTATCTTGAATAACCCACAATTCAATAATGTCATTTACAAAATATACCCTAAATATTTGAAACTTAAAAATAATGAAAAGATAACTAATAACAAGGAGGTTAACTTTTTAGACTTAAATATAAACCTTGCAAACAAGTCAATTGGAACATATGACAAAAGAAATTGTTATAATTTTAAAATTATTAAATTCTGTAATGTCAATTCCAACATATCATCAAATTGCTGCAAAGGCATATATTTTGGTCAATTTTTAAGATTTTATAGAATCAACAACATTAAAACAAACTTTATTAAAGACATTAAAAATCTTAATAAAGAGTATTTAAACAATGGTTTTAAATACAAAACAGTAAAGTTTTACAATAGGCTGTCAATACACAAATACCTAAGCAATAATAAATATAATTATAAATTTGAAACTTCAAACTTCTCCAATTAATCTAACCAACAACTTATATTCTACTCTTATACTAAAACAAATGATAGAATTACTGAATATATTTCCTATGACTTTAAATATATTAATTATATGATAACGATTATAAAGCATTAAATTCATTCAATTTGATCTCCAGTTACTGTGGGAGGGAACTGGAAAACAAATATAAATGAATTTGAAGCATAATAAATGTTTTATTATTCAATTAATTTATAATTTTAATAAAAATGTAACTTATATCAATGAAAACAAAATTTTAATACATATTTTCACAATCTTTAAAATTTCTAATGATTCTTTTCTGACAGCTTTTCTAACTTCTAACAATTTTAAAAATAAGATTTCCTAGAAAAGGGAAGGTTACTTTTAGAACAGTGTCGCGGGTCCCTGACAGACAGATGTTACATCCACACATGTGCGCTGTCTCGAGGGAGCGGCAGACGCCACTTTGAATAAGTAAGTAAACAACCTCCTTCTATGATATCTAATATTAATTTAATTATACAGTTTAATGGTCGAAGAGAAATCAATCCATAATGAAGTAAGGGTGAAATGGGTTGTGGTATTTTCATCTGAAGAGCCCTGGTACCACAGATTTCTCTCTCCAATAGATTTTCCAAATCTCCTTTTGTGTAATGTCCTGGTCTACCATTAGGGTTCCAAAAAATAATTTCTAATAGGCAAAGATTTAAAATATGTTTATCTATCCTTAACTAGGCAAAAACATTATTTCATATTATTCTTACTCTTAGGAAAAAAAAAAATCTAAAATTATATAGGAAAAAAAAAATTATATAAAAAAATTACAAAAACTATTAATTAACTAAAAAAAAAATACTAACAACCTTTCAATTCTCTACCTGTTTGAAATAAAAGTGTATGGTTCTTTCTTTATCTCTTTCCTCTCTTTTACTAAAAAATAAATATATAATCATTATAAATCTCTTCTTTATTCCTATTTATTTTAAGAGTATGTCTAAATGACGGGTAAAAGCCGATGCTAAAAGACGTTACGTTGTTAAATCTTCTTTTCTTGTTAAATTTTCTTTTTATTTTTCAAAAATTTTTTTTTTCTATCTAAAATAAAAACATATTATTCTAACATATAATTACTTTTATTACATTTTTCTCTCCTAAATAAGATATAAATATAATACATATAAAGAACCTTTTAATCTCATCTAACTTAAACACAAAAATAATTATCAACTTTTATCTTATATATATATATATATATATATATATATATATATATATATATATATATATATATATATATATATATATTTATCAATTATTTTATATTTAAATAAATTAAAATCCTCTGGAGTAACTTGATAAAGAGAGAAAAATCAAAGATGAGGAGGATAAGTTTCTTTTATGAACAAACAATCAAGCTTTCGGGCACAAAGTCGCACTTCTACAGGAATAAAAATATACAAAATCAAGATCCGTCTATATATATACAAATAATTAGCATAAGTAATAAATAAATATTAGAAATTAGAGAGATAACATTTAAGTTTTATGTCTGATGTACGAATCAGGTAAATCAAGTGAGACTCTCGTGTCTCGAGTGTAAGGCCTTAACAAATTATTTTTAAGAGATAAAATTTTATTTTATGTGTGATATACGAAATAAATAATAGGAGAAATGTGAATATGCTAATATTTGGTATAATCTGCTAATTAAAAATCAATAAGCTGTTGTATTAACAGCCTATGAAAATATTTCGTTATAAATATCCGGAATATTAATGTGCCTATTGATGCTATTATATTTCAGAGATAGTAGCGCCTCTACAACCAATCTCTTATATTTATGTTGAATGTTAGAAAAATGTGAACGATATATAATAACGACCCTAGATCCCTCATAGCCCAACATATTTCAAATACAGGACATACTTTTAATACAATAGAACCCCGTTCACATTTTTCTAACAGCTGTTTGTAAAGGGTTATGAAAGTGTCTCAAAATAAAGTTTTTTGGATAGCCCAATGTCAATAAATGTGATAATATGGTATTTGTTTCCTGCTGTTTTGATATATCTGTGGTACAATGAGTGAATATGCGCTTAGTTAATGCTTTGACTATTTGTACTATTCCTTTTTCCCCTCAGAGCCTTAACATATCTAATTATCTAAAAAACTTTGGTATCCGCACCTTCTTTTCCAATACTCCTAATTTAGGCACTATACTTAGAAACCCTATCACCAATAACAGTTTCCCCTTAAAACCCATACACTTAAAGAATGCAGTCTACTCATTAAAATGTAATAATTGCTCTAGCTTATACATAGGAGAAACTGGTAGACATATAAAAGATAGAATTGATGAACATATCCGAAATATCAGAAATAACGACCCTAGATCCCTCATAGCCCAACATATTTCAAATACAGGACATACTTTTAATACAATAGAACCCCGTTCACATTTTTCTAACATTCAACATAAATATAAGAGATTGATTGTAGAGGCGCTACTATCTCTGAAATATAATAGCATCAATAGGCACATTGATATTCCGGATCTTTATAACGAAATATTTTCATAAGCTGTTAATACAACAACATATTGATTTTTAATTAGCAGATTATACCAAATATTAGCATATTCACATTTCTCCTATTATTTATTTCGTATATCACACATAAAATAAAATTTTATCTCTTAAAAATAATTTGTTACGGCCTTACACTCGAGACACGAGAGTCTCACTTGATTTACCTGATTCGTACATCAGACATAAAACTTAAATGTTATCTCTCTAATTTCTAATATTTATTTATTACTTATGCTAATTATTTGTATATATATAGACGGATCTTGATTTTGTATATTTTTATTCCTGTAGAAGGGCGACTTTGTGCCCGAAAGCTTGATTGTTTGTTCATAAAAGAAACTTATCCTCCTCATCTTTGATTTTTCTCTCTTTATCAAATTATTTTATATATTTACATCTATTTATCCATATATTTATCAATATATTCTTATTTATTCATATACAGTTGAATCTCCCTGTAAAAGACACCTAATTGCAGAGCCAAAGTGTCCTTTAGGAAAAGGTGTCCTCTTACTGGAGAGTTTCTAAATTGTAAATATGGTATTTTTGGCGATGAAAACTGTTCTTTGTAGAGAGGTGTCCTCTATCGTGAGTGTCCTCTCGTGGATGTTCTACTGTATTATTTTGTATTTAGACCTTTTATGACGATGTGTGTAATAAATAAATTTCATTCTCAATGATATAGATTATATCTCTATATTGAATGAGTATCATTATTTGAAGATCCTTGTTAGCTCCATTTAGAGGACTGTATTTTGTTCCTATAAGGCTCCACTCTACTACCTCGTGAATTCTTTTCCAGCCAACGTCACCACGGAAACACAAGCAAGCACACTGATACTCTGAGACACTTTATACGGAAATATCTTTATTTACTGGGCTGCTAACCAAAATGAAGGATTTTTGAGCCCTGATGAACGCATAAAGCGGAATATATACAAAGCACTGTTGGAGGAGCCTGGGGATGGGTGGGTGGCCAGGGAATCATCGCCAGGTGAGGCCAGGAGAGCCGGGATGTAGAGGAGGGGGGCAGGGTGGTGATCCGCGGAGATCAGGGGGAGACGGGTCCAATAGTATTGAGCCCAGGGGTGACCGTGGAGAGCAGACATACCGCAATGCTCTGTTGCAGTCAGAGCGGACAAGATAAAACTCTCTCTCTCTCTTTACAAAGTAAAGAGAGAGATTGAGATTGAAACTACTTTATTTCAATGTCCATATAAGAATAGGGTCCATATAAGAATAGGTATAGAGTTAAATACACGTAAAACATAAATATGAATAAAAATGAATATATAATGATAAATATATGAATAAATATGATTATAGAATGATAAGAGCCCCTTTACATTTACAATCTTACAATTTATACATTTGCATGACATGTGGTCAATAGTCAAACAGAATTAAAAACATATTAATAATAAACAATAAATATTCACAGATATATACATTTTAATTCTCAACATAGAATCATTATTTGAAGATCTCTATCTCAGGAACGTAACAGCGAGTTTCAAAACTCGTGTTTCTTCATGCCTCCCTCCCCCAGGGCAGGATCTTCCCCCTCATAGACCTCTATTTGTCATGATCCGTTAAGTGACCATTGCTGAGTTCACTATCTTTTAATTAAAATTTCATAAATCCTTTGTACAAATTTTAATCCAATAATTTACTGGAATGTTTGCAATCGCGTTTGATGACGGTCATGAAAGTTAATTAAAGTAATATTTTATTTGGAATTTTTGTTTTTCTTTATTAGCAGATTGAAATTACATGCTGCAGAAAGATAGTTAACTTGAGTTATCTATTGAGTAAACTTAATCATCATTTCCTGGAGTAATGATTAATTTTACTCAATAGTGATGCAAAGGATTATTTTATAGAATCGAGTTATCTAGTTATCAAAAGTTCACTTAACTCTTTAGGTGCCGGCCGTTTTCAAGGTCATTCCTGAATATTGTTAGACTTCAAAAGAATCACAAACTATTCTTTAAATTTTGTTTTAAATGAACGCTTTTATGATTTATACAAACATATGAAACAGAATGCAAAAGAATATGCGCTTTAAAATACAATTAATTAACTTTCATTCATTTTTTTTTAAGTAGAAAAAAACATCAAGTCCCATCAAACCGATACATCGGCTTGCCTGGTGCTTAAAGGGTTAAAGTATAAAGGCAAATATAACATATGTCTTGAACTTTGTGAGCAAAAAATCAAACTTTGTTTTCTACACCAATATGTTTTTAAAGAAATGATTGAGGGAGATCAGGCTTATCTGTCTGATGGAGATTTTCATAGAAAAAAAACTCGGGGATATTTTGCCAATAAATAAATTTAAGAATTATAATCAACAAAGTAAAAAACTAGAGAATTAAAAAAAGTTAAATGAAAAGGTTATTTGAGCCTGACAAATAATTAATTGGCTTGAGAGCAAATGAAGGACGTTTTTTATAGTAGAACACGCGACGTGTCGTTGTCTGGTGTGAATTGGAGGGTATTGTCCTGCTCTAGAGCATTTTTCTTTCTTTTCTCTTCATCTACACTGGTGTATGGTGGCAATTGGAGGGTATTGTCCTGCTCTAGAGCATTTTTCTTTCTTTTCTCTTCATCTACACCGGTGTATGGTGGCAATTGGAGGGTATTGTCCTGCTCTGAGCATGTTTGTTCCTTTCCCTTCATCTACACTGGTGTATGGTGGCAATTGGAGGGTATTGTCCTGCTCTGAGCATGTTTCTTCCTTTCCCTTCATCTATACCAGTGTATGGTGGCAATTGGAGGGTTTTGTCCTGCTCTGGATCATGTTTCTTCCATTCCCTTCATCTACACCGGTGTATGGTGGCAATTGGAGGGTATTGTCCTGCTATGAGCATGTTTGTTCCTTTCCCTTCATCTACACTGGTGTATGGTGGCAATTGGAGGGTATTGTCCTGTTCTGAGCATGTTTGTTCCTTTCCCTTCATCTACACTGGTGTATGGTGGCAATTGGAGGGTATTGTCCTGTTCTGAGCATGTTTGTTCCTTTCCCTTCATCTACACTGGTGTATGGTGGCAATTGGAGGGTATTGTCCTACTCTGGAGCATGTTTCTTCCCTTCATCTACACCGGTGTATGGTGGCAATTGGAGGGTATTGTCCTGCTCTGGAGCATGTTCGTTCCTTTCCCTTATTCTACACTGGTGTATGGTGGCAATTGGAGGGTATTGTCCTGCTCTGGAGCATGTTTCTTCCTTTTCTCTTCATCTACACCGGTGCATGGTGGCAATTGGAGGATATTGTCCTACTCTGGAGCATGTTTGTTCCTTTCCCTTCATCTACACCGGTGTATGGTGGCAATTGGAGGGTATTGTCCTGCTCTGAGAATGTTTGTTCCTTTCCCTTCATCTACACTGGTGCATGGTGGCAATTGGGGGGTATTGTCCTGCTCTGGAGCATGTTTGTTCCTTTCCCTTCATCTACAGTGGTGCATGGTGGCAATTGGAGGGTATTGTCCTGCTCTGGAGCATGTTTGTTCCTTTCCCTTCATCTACACTGGTGCATGGTGGCAATTGGAGGGTATTGTCCTTCTCTGAGCATGTTCGTTCCTTTCCCTTCATCTACACTGGTGTATGACAATGACAATGAAAAATAATTTTATTGACCGTCAGTCAATGTTAAAACTCAACCAGGAGGGTGAAAAGAAATATTTACATTTAACAGTTGTCAGGAATTAAGGCATCGCCGCCTAAGTCTGGCCATATCGGTGCCAACATCGGGATGGTAGCCCCGAGCCAGTTCTATGGCCGCGCCGAGGAACTCAGCGAGGACCCCCTTCAGCGCAGGTGAAAGTTTCGTCATGAGGGACGCTCTGTCTTCGGTAAATAAAATTGCATCCCTGAGGTCATTAACATCGAACCCTGAACACTGGTGTATGGTGGCAATTGGAGGGTATTGTCCTGCTCTGGAGCATTTTTCTTCCTTTTCTCTTCATCTACACCGGTGAATGGTGGCAATTGGAGGATATTGTACTGCTCTGGAGCATGTTTCTTCCTTTTCTCTCATTTACACCGGTGTATGGTGGCAATTGGAGGGTATTGTCCTTCTCTGAGCATGTTCGTTCCTTTCCCTTCATCTACACTGGTGTATGGTGGCAATTGGAGGGTATTGTCCTTCTCTGAGCATGTTCGTTCCTTTCCCTTCATCTACACTGGTGTATGGTGGCAATTGGAGGGTATTGTCCTGTTCTGAGCATGTTTCTTCCTTTTCTCTCATTTACACCGGTGTATGGTGGCAATTGGAGGGTATTGTCCTGTTCTGAGCATGTTTGTTCCTTTCCCTTCATCTACACCGGTGTATGGTGGCAATTGGAGGGTATTGTCCTGCTCTGAGCATGTTTCTTCCTTTTCTCTCATTTACACCGGTGTATGGTGGCAATTGGAGGATATTGTCCTGCTCTAGAGCATTTTCTTCTTTCCTCTTCATCTACACTGGTACATGGTGGCAATAGGAGGGTATTGTCCTGCTCTGGAGCATGTGGAGCATCGGTGCATGGTTACAATTAGAGGATATTCCTCTCGAGGTGATTTCTTTTTCTTTTGAGTCAGATATATTCTTTTATTCTTTTCTCAATCTTGCTAATATTTCCATCTATGAATTTGATATTTAGGAAATAATTTAGGAGAAAGAGAGAGAGAGAGAAGAGAGAGTGACTTAAAACCTCTAGGAAGATTCCAGATAAATTAAAGATGCCTGTCGGATTTTAAAAAACCAAGTTGATCATCATATATCTGGCCAGTACTTACGACGTTTGAGACAAAACAATATTCTGATCTCTTGGCTGTCACAGATGTCATCTGAATGTATAGTGTCTTTCGTGAAAGAATGTCAGCAGGTAACACAATCCCTATATCTAGTTTCTCCAATTGAGCCGAGAATCGGAAGAAATTTTAATCTCTCACGCATTCATACAATAGCTAAGTCTTGCGTTAAAATTTAACGAATTCATGATGTTAGGCTATTTTATGTTTTATGGTATTGACGATTAAATGTTCTTTATGTAAAACTAAACAACGACAAAAATAAGAATTTTTAGAGCAATTTCACCTAGTTTGGCATCAAGCAAATTAACCTACTTGTCACGGATCCAAGAAAAAAAAAGTCCTCTAATTAGAAGAGCATATTTTAGAGTGACACGTTGTTTTTGTCATCTCTGGCTAACTAGTGGGTGTCGAAATCACTCCTTTATAGAAGCCTACACGGCCAGTACATGTACGGCTCGCTGAGCGCATTGGGTTGGTGTTGGCCGTAGTAAGACTTGCTCTATAGTAAAATTATGGCTCCGTGTGACGGATGATGGTTATACAAAATGAACCAGGTGCCATGTGCCCCCACTGTCACAGAGTTGGCTACTACGGAACTATATCACATAGTCTGCAAACACGATCCCACGCCCTAGAGTCGGCCACCACGGAGCTATATCATAGAGTCGGCCACCACGGAACTATATCACATAGTCTGCCAACACGATCTCACACCCTAGAGTCGGCCACCACGGAGCTATATCATAGAGTCGGCCACCACGGAACTATATCACATAGTTTGCCAACACGATCTCACACCCTAGAGTCGGCCACCACGGAGCTATATCATAGAGTCGGCCACCACGGAACTATATCACATAGTCTGCCAACACGATCTCAAACCCTAGAGTCGGCCACCATGGAGCTACATAAGAATCGGCCACAACGATCTCAAACCCTAGAGTCGGCCACCGTGGAACTACATAAGAATCGGCCACAACGATCTCACACCCTAGAGTCGGCCACCACGGAGCTATATCATAGAGTCGGCCACCACGGAACTATATCATAGAGTCGGCCACCACGGAACTATATCACATAGTCTGCCAACACGATATCACACCCTAGAGTCGGCCACCACGGAGCTATATCATAGAGTCGGCCACCACGGAACTATATCACATAGTCTGCCAACACGATCTCAAACCCTAGAGTCGGCCACCATGGAGCTACATAAGAATCGGCCACAACGATCTCAAACCCTAGAGTCGGCCACCGTGGAACTACATAAGAATCGGCCACAACGATCTCAAACCCTAGAGTCGGCCACCATGGAGCTACATAAGAATCGGCTACAACGATCTCAAACCCTAGAGTCGGCCACCATGGAGCTACATAAGAATCGGCTACAACGATCTCAAACCCTAGAGTCGGCCACCATGGAGCTACATAAGAATCGGCTACAACAATCTCAAACCCTAGAGTCGGCCACCATGGAGCTACATAAGAATCGGCTACAACGATCTCAAACCCTAGAGTCGGTCACCATGAAGCTACATAAGAATCGGCTACAACGATCTCAAACCCTAGAGTCGGCCACCACGCAGCTACATAAGAATCGGCTACAACGATCTCAAACCCTAGAGTCGGCCACCATGGAACTACATAAGAATCGGCCACAACGATCTCAAACCCTAGAGTCGGCCACCACGCAGCTACATAAGAATCGGCTACAACGATCTCAAACCCTAGAGTCGGCCACCATGGAACTACATAAGAATCGGCCACCATGGATCTACATCAGAGTCGGCCACAACGATCTCAAACCCTAGAGTCTTCCACCACGGAGCTACACCACAAAGTCTGCCACCACGGCTCCACACCCTAAGAGTTGGGTACCGCGAACCCACATCCTAGAATCGGGTCAACACCGTTCCACATCCCAAAGTCGGTCCACCACAGTCCAATATCCCAGAGTCAGGCCACCTCAGCTTAATATCCCAAAGTTGATCCACCACGGCCCTACACCCCACAGCTTGACCACTACGGCCCTACACCCCAGGCCACCACACGGCGCTGACGTGCACCACGTGACCGTGCGGCCATATAGCGCCGGGCCATGGCGGCCGCCGGCTCAGACATGAACGTGACAACCGCCAGCTCACCTGAACTCGTCGCGGCCAACCCGCTCGTGGAGTCGCCGCCGCTGAAAGTGGCTCATGATGTCCTCATCGTGATGTTGCTCATCGCGGTGATGTTCGCCATGGGCTGCCATATCACCTGGGAGCAGGTCAGTTAACTTCACCTTTCAACATCACTTCTCCTCATTGAAGGGAAAGATACCAGAACAACTCTAATATATATGGAGAGAGAAATTATCCTTCATTCCATCTTATATACCCTTTAAATACCCTAGATCTATTTCGTTTGTAAAACTTCAAACTAAGGTGTTTAAAAAGATATTATTGTGAAGCGATACTTTCTCTGCTTTTGCTTCTAACGGAAACTTTCGGGCACCAACGATAGAAATCAAATAGCGGCATTGTTCTAATGGAGTTTTTGTTTTAAAACTTGTTCAAAACCGCAAGGGATATAAAGTAGTACTCAAAAATACCATTTTCTCGGAAAATACTCTGAATATGATGGATGTAATCTGACTTGAATCTTCTTTATACGTTAAATCAAGCATTTGAATCTAATATATAAATACGGTATATATTCCTATTTCTCGAAATTTGCGAGCGAGATTCATTCATAACTGAATTCATTATATTGAAGGTAGAAACCAGATTCATATATTTGTGGTTGTAAAATTTCCCATTAGACCTATAATAGTTTATTTTTTACCTTTTAATAAAATTTTCTGTCTTTTCACTTGGTTAAATTTTCAAAATTTTATTTTCGTTTACGTGTTTCTATGAAAATCCTCAAATTTTCGTGATGATAAAAAGAATATTATCCAAAAGGCCCTCAATATCCAGGGCTAATGTAAGCCAGACACAAGAAACACATACAGAATATTTAGATGGTGAGAGGTGTGTAGTTTAGAATATAGAAGAAGCATATGGAGTTTAGAATATTCAAGAGGCACCAGAACATCATATTGATGTTGACCAGAATTAGAAAATATTCAGGGAACAAATCTAGTTCTCATTTATCTGCCAAACATCGACAATATATCCATAATATTTTGGTACAAAACGGCAATATTATCTGTAAATATTATTTCTCAAAGCAAAGCTGACCATATAAACTCAGTTAAAATATGCGATAATCTTTTGCTTTAAAATATATATTTGTTAGTATATAGAAATATTATAATCATTTTTAAATATCGCAATTTCTCATTCCTTGTAACATTTGAAAATATATTGCTTATTTTATATTTATATATATTTTTATTAATATTAAATTTTATATTGTAAAAATCGAATTATTTTAACCATTTTTATATAAATATCTAATTATTGATGCGTTGTGCGTTATCTTGAAAAAAAAATGTGTTGTTCACATATTAAGTAAGTCTGTTTTGAATATATTTTATTAAAATACACTAATGGAAATATAAAGTGTTATACCACACAACACACACACACACACACAAGAATGAATTGTGAAAAAACATGTAATTTAGCTCAAATTAACTTATGGTGTAGAGTGTAATGAAATGATTAAATTTGGATATAAATTGTCCAAAAATATAATTAAATTCAGGCACATATTTTAAAACCACGTAGTCTATATATTAGCCTATATATTTTTTCGTGTCAATATACATAATATTCCACCATTTTTTTCTGAGTGTAACACAATTTATATTTCCAATAATTTACAATATTCTAAATATATTTGATAGGTTTTTAAAAATTATTACAAACTCTCTCTTCGAGCTCTCATACTTTCATATTAAAAGGTTTATTTTTTAAACTTTATGAAAGTGTGAAAAATAATACAAATGTGAAATTTTACTTGGATAAGGTGGATAAATTATGAAAAATACATCTCCTTATCATGCAAACTGAAAACGTAAGCCATCAGCAACTTTCAGTTTCACGATAAGGAGATGCTTTTTACTTTATTTATAAAAAGTGTTTCAAAAATATTTTATAAATCGAAATAATTCAATCTAATTTTCATTTTTAGAAATAAATTAATTAATTTTCAGAGATTATTTTATATATCTTATGAAATGAATGTGAGAGTAGTTTTTAAAATTTCAATTTTCTGTGAAAAAGTTAGGTCAGAGAGAAAGTTAGTTTCGGCAACTCTGGCATTGTTGGCCACTGAGGCGGTACACCTAGATGTTCTAATTCTCTTTCGTTGGCAGACAACACATGCTGAACATTTCCTCTATGCTCAGACAATTCCATTCTAATTGTACTGTAAATAGAGATAGGTCTGATACAGGAAATAAGAGTTATTTATATTTTTTAATTGCCTACTTGACCCAAATATTTATTTACAAGACTTGTATCCAGAAATTCCATTCATACATTCATTCCTTATATAAACTTAAAAACATATATATCCCCGATTGGTAGTTCTACAATTCTTAAAGTTTCCTCGTTGTTATTTTTGAATACAATAGGCCTGGTTTTTTTTCAAATCTGCGACATGATATGGTCGTGGAACTTGGGGTTCCCACGTCTTGTAGAATGAAACTTTGAATAACTGGAGACACGTGTTGACGACAAGGAAGCTAGTTTCTGTTGTATATATATTTTTAGTTTAATTAATTAATTGCTCTCACAGAGTATGTGTGTAAGATCACAAGAAAATAGGCGCTAACCTGATAGAAAAAAGTTTCTTTTGTTTACCATGTTATAAGTTTCTCTTTTATTTTGTTCTCTCTCTTGTAAATCAATAAATCTAATGTTTGATTTTTTTTATTTCGACTTAGAGCGCTATGTCTCCCTAGGAACACTTGCACTTAAAAGGTAAACTAAACATTGAAATAAAAGATAGATATTTGAAATATGTACAAGAATTAGTATGCAAGTTAGATGAAAAGAGAAAAAATATCAATACAATTGAAATATGTATAAAGGTTGGTATGTAAATTTAGTTAAATGAAATGAAATTATATTGTATGTATTCGAGGAAAACAATTTACAGGTTGTAGAAAGTTTTAAGGAATATTTTAGAATGTAATGTTTGATTAATCTTCTTGGAATCAGTATCTTTAATAATCCTAAGCAAAGTCAACAGTTTCTAATACAAAAGGGACGTACATTTTATTAGACTTCAACTATTAGTGTGTTGTATTCCTATTACAATAATTTGGTATGGAATTATCAACTCCAAGGGACAAATTTGTGAATAGAAACGCACACTCTCTTTGGTTTAGAATTCCAGAATAACTAGTAAATTACCATACATTATATTTTGAATAATTGAATTTATAACAGCCTTTTTCTCGTAACATGCATATATCAACGATATTTTGTGTAGGACAGAAAGAAAACTTTCTGTTTTCACTTAGTGAAAATAAATGTGAGGAGAGAATAAATAATCAAAAACGAATAATTTCGTATAAAGCAATCATCAAACCAGTTCTTACGCATGGATACGAAAATTGGTATAAATTTATCAATAGTCGATGCGCGAACAAAAACTAAATTCTATTCCATATAAAATACTTCTTTGAGCGATTAGATTATACAAAACTACTTCATCCAACTGTGTCCATAGTTTAGCGAACATCCCCCTTCTCATAGACTATATTGAATCTAAAATAATCAAATATGATTTGGCTCATCTTTCAATAGATGATCAAAATGCTTTTAGACCACATTCTCCAAGTATAATCAAGTTCTTTTTTGAGTGCAAAATAAATGAATTGTTTACTAAAACAAATTAAAATTTTCAAAGCTTTTTCCCGTTTTTGGGATTCCATCATTTTTCCGTTCAAAATTTTAAAATAGACAGTTTATAGAAAAACCACGGAAATTTTAGAGGATTTTTGTCAACAATTTGAGCTGTTGAGTACTCGAGCTGTTACTGTGGCAGGGACTCGAGACACCTACTGTTGGAATGTCCACTTTTCCACCATAGATAACAGACAGTTACGAATGTTGAAGATCAGTATGAATTTGTATCTAGCAGAGAGAATTTTCAGAGATTAAATCACTTTTGTAAATATATTTATGACTAGTTGACCGACTTGAAATGATCAGGTATCTAATCTATCTCATTGTTGTTTTCTTCTTTTCTTAAATATTGGTCTATATAATTGTTTCTGTTTAACAACTGTAAATTTTGACGATATTTTCCCTGGCGGGAATTTTGGTGTGTTGAATAAACACATTCATATAAGGTTGTCCCAAAAGTTCGTAAACGTATTATGATTATGATTTATATTTTACAAGTGTTTACAAACTTTTGGGACAACCTTGTAATTCTGAAACTTGGCCCACCTACTGATTGTCCACCCTTGATATAGAATATCAGAGATTAAATCATTCTTCTATAAGAATTTTGTTATAATATTACCAAGGTTGCCAATATTACCAATGTTATCCCAAAAGTTCGTAAACACTTGCAAAATATAAATCATAATATGTTTACGAATTTTTGGGACAACCTTGTATATACAAAGATATAAATATTTATAAATTATTTAGTTTTGTTAAAATGAGGGAGATACAAAGACATCAGCAACAAATACTTAAATAGACTATATTGTAGCGTAGAAATCAAGTCTTTGTATATCTGAAGGTGTGAAAGTATTTATTTATGACGTCACGGCGACTAGTCGACAAATATCAACAAACCAACCAAACTATCTACAGCTAGAGAATATCGAGCAAGCAAGCTAGGTAACTAAATGATGATTTTTTTTACAAATGTAAAATTTTAAATCCGTTTCAAATATTTTCAATAAATAATTAAATTAAATTAGTTCTTTGCCACAATATGAAGACGTAGTAAATATGAACACCTATTTATCAATTTTTAATTTTGCTCACTTTTCACACCTCATTGTTGGTCACTTCTTGAATCTACTGTGTATATATACCTCACTAGAAGTGTATTTTCGTGTTTATCAGCTATAAATTTCAAATAACTTGATTGCAAAGCTAGGGCATTGTTACATATGGATACTCCCGTTTGTTCGACTTCTGTTTTAAAACCATTCTCTTGTTTGTCCCATTCAGCAGATTCGAGCTATGTAGGTTGAGAAAGGCGAAGAATGGCTAGCTCGCTCCATTGTTCCGTTTTTGAGGCAAGCGATATTTCTTTGAGAGGGCATTACAAGAACATATAGTGCCATTTGTACTTTATAAAAATGTAAGCAAAAATAGAACAACAATAAGTGGATTTTATGATAACAGAGAGCGCTGTATGTTGTGTAAGGTAAAACTTCCTAAGGAAGCCTGAGTGCCGTGTAAACACAGCTCTAAAAAGTAGGGCTCGAAGATATCAAGTTTAATATCCTCGCAAAAAGATAATCCCCAAGCCATTTACAATCACTAAGTCACATACCATCACCAATCCATTTACAATTACTAAGTCACATACCATCACCAATCCATTTACAATCACTAAGTCACATACCATCACCAATCCATTTACAATCACTAAGTCACATACCATCACCAATCCATTTACAATTACTAAGTCACATACCATCACCAATCCATTTACAATCACTAAGTCACATACCATCACCAATCCATTTACAATTACTAAGTCACATACCATCACCAATCCATTTACAATCACTAAGTCACATACCATCACCAATCCATTTACAATCACTAAGTCACATACCATCACCAATCCATTTACAATCACTAAGTCACATACCATCACCAATCCATTTACAATCACTAAGTCACATACCATCACCAATCCATTTACAATCACTAAGTCACATACCATCACCAATCCATTTACAATCACTAAGTCACATACCATCACCAATCCATTTACAATCACTAAGTCACATACCATCACCAATCCATTTACAATTACTAAGTCACATACCATCACCAAGCCATTTACAATCACTAAGTCACATACCATCACCAATCCATTTACAATTACTAAGTCACATACCATCACCAATCCATTTACAATCACTAAGTCACATACCATCACCAAGCCATTTACAATCACTAAGTCACATACCATCACCAATCCATTTACAATTACTAAGTCACATACCATCACCAATCCATTTACAATCACTAAGTCACATACCATCACCAATCCATTTACAATCACTAAGTCACATACCATCACCAATCCATTTACAATCACTAAGTCACATACCATCACCAATCCATTTACAATCACTAAGTCACATACCATCACCAATCCATTTACAATCACTAAGTCACATGCAATCACCAATCCATTTACAATCACTAAGTCACATACCATCACCAAGCCATTTACAATCACTAAGTCACATACCATCACCAATCCATTTACAATCACTAAGTCACATACCATCACCAATCCATTTACAATCACTAAGTCACATACCATCACCAATCCATTTACAATCACTAAGTCACATACCATCACCAATCCATTTACAATCACTAAGTCACATACCATCACCAATCCATTTACAATTACTAAGTCACATACCATCACCAATCCATTTACAATCACTAAGTCACATACCATCACCAATCCATTTACAATCACTAAGTCACATACCATCACCAATCCATTTACAATTACTAAGTCACATACCATCACCAATCCATTTACAATCACTAAGTCACATACCATCACCAATCCATTTACAATTACTAAGTCACATACCATCACCAATCCATTTACAATCACTAAGTCACATACCATCACCAATCCATTTACAATCACTAAGTCACATACCATCACCAATCCATTTACAATCACTAAGTCACATACCATCACCAATCCATTTACAATCACTAAGTCACATACCATCACCAATCCATTTACAATCACTAAGTCACATACCATCACCAATCCATTTACAATCACTAAGTCACATACCATCACCAATCCATTTACAATCACTAAGTCACATACCATCACCAATCCATTTACAATTACTAAGTCACATACCATCACCAAGCCATTTACAATCACTAAGTCACATACCATCACCAATCCATTTACAATTACTAAGTCACATACCATCACCAATCCATTTACAATCACTAAGTCACATACCATCACCAAGCCATTTACAATCACTAAGTCACATACCATCACCAATCCATTTACAATTACTAAGTCACATACCATCACCAATCCATTTACAATCACTAAGTCACATACCATCACCAATCCATTTACAATCACTAAGTCACATACCATCACCAATCCATTTACAATCACTAAGTCACATACCATCACCAATCCATTTACAATCACTAAGTCACATACCATCACCAATCCATTTACAATCACTAAGTCACATGCCATCACCAATCCATTTACAATCACTAAGTCACATACCATCACCAAGCCATTTACAATCACTAAGTCACATACCATCACCAATCCATTTACAATCACTAAGTCACATACCATCACCAATCCATTTACAATCACTAAGTCACATACCATCACCAATCCATTTACAATCACTAAGTCACATACCATCACCAATCCATTTACAATCACTAAGTCACATACCATCACCAATCCATTTACAATTACTAAGTCACATACCATCACCAAGCCATTTACAATCACTAAGTCACATACCATCACCAATCCATTTACAATCACTAAGTCACATACCATCACCAATCCATTTACAATCACTAAGTCACATACCATCACCAATCCATTTACAATCACTAAG
This sequence comes from Cordylochernes scorpioides, assembly GCA_030710605.1. Lineage (NCBI taxonomy): Eukaryota > Metazoa > Arthropoda > Arachnida > Pseudoscorpiones > Chernetidae > Cordylochernes > Cordylochernes scorpioides. Next base: position 68,260,554 of record CP092881.1, on the reverse strand, counting down.
TCACATACCATCACCAATCCATTTACAATCACTAAGTCACATACCATCACCAATCCATTTACAATCACTAAGTCACATACCATCACCAATCCATTTACAATCACTAAGTCACATACCATCACCAATCCATTTACAATCACTAAGTCACATACCATCACCAATCCATTTACAATCACTAAGTCATATGTCATCGCTAAGCTACATACCACACCAGGACACTTACAATCAAACACCATCACCAATGATAAATACACAAATGGCCACTATATAAGTCAATAGCCGTGGCAGTCTGGTAGATTAAACTTTGGGAAGAATTCATATATAAGGTTGTCCCAAAAGTTCGTGTTTTTCTTATTACTTGGCGAATAATATAATTACGGCGAATACAAAATAATACATAACGGCGAATAATATTGGTATTTAAGTTTTTTGCAAGTGTTTACGAACTTTTGGGACAACCTTGTATATAAAAAAAAGCCAGACTATTCCTCTACATAATTGTAGGAAAGTTTTAATTAAAGAATAATTAAAAACACACCCAGTGTTGACAAACATAAGTTTAGCCATTAAATGTATATATCCAAGTAACATGGTATCGTTACTAACGGCAGAATTTTACAAAAGTTCGATTCAAATTCGGATATTTCACTCGTATGATATCTCATCCAATACAACAGAGAATATGTTTAATTATATATCTAAGGTATTTTTCTCTCTAAACTTTAAATTCCACCGATTTTTTTATTATTATCCCTATAAACGTCGTATAGACCATGATAAACATGGTGGGTAGAAGTAGGCGACTACTTTTACTGTAAGCGCACCACATGTCTACACATGTTAAAAGCAGTTCGACTTTGCACTTACAAATATGTCAGAGCCCCGTTTGGTTACTTGAACTCGCTGGTGGGGTTGGACTTTTGCAAGAATTGAGAGTCATGGCAGCATTCTTTTTTACTATTATTAATTAGAAAAAGATGTCAAATGCGGGATTCGATCCCGGGTCGTAGCGGTCGAAAACCAACGGTTTAGACCATCCTTCCACCAACCCCCATATTCCAGAGATTCTTACAGCATGAATATGATAAATGTACCTTTGGAAAACTCTCTGAACGCTCAATATACATATATATTATTTCTAGATTTGAAAAAGAAGGCTCTTTATATACTTACAACAGTGGGTTAACAGTGGATGAACTACTGAGGTTTACACGCTCTCTTGTATGTCAGAATTTATCTCAAGAAGTATCTCCATTATTATTAAAGCTGATTGGTAAAAACTCTTTCCCCATCATTTAGGAATTATTCCGAACCTTCCAGGCGTCTGTACTGTGAACAAATTGGTAGCGGTAAGCTAAGTTCAGCAAGGTCTGTCAGCGTCAATGAAAGTGCAGCAAGGTCTGTCAGCGCCAATGAAAGTGCAGCAAGGTCTGTCAGCGCCAATGAAAGTGCAGCATGGTATGATTCAAATTGTATCTCTGTGACGCTAATGTCAGTGAGATATGCAGGACTCGAGTTAGCTATCTAAGAATATTTTATTTTCCGTCTGATCATCTGGTTACGCCACTTCCACGGTAAAAAAGTGGGTTTCTAGGCTAAAGTGGTGGCTACCTCTCCCCCTAGATTGCGGTCGAATCATTTTCTCTTTCTTCAATGTGTCTTTTTGTGTGTGCGGGCGTGTGGTTGAAAACACTTTTTACCTTTTCTCGTCGCTTTGTAGTCACACAGGGTCATTTACAATGTTTTTTTTATATTATTATTATCCCCAGTACACGTGGTACAGGTCATGGTAATCATGGTGGGAAGAAGTTGACGACTGCTTTTACTGTAAGTGCACCAGATGTCTACACATGGGAAAAGCAGTTCGATTTTTTTTTTTTTTTTTTTGCACTTACAAATGTCTCTTGCACTCGTTGGTAGGATTGGACTTTTGCAAGAATCGGAGGTCATTGGAGCATTTTTTTAATCAGAAAAAAGTGCCCAATGCGGGATTCGATCCCGGGTCGTAGCGGTCGAAAACCGACAGTTTAGACCACACTTCCACCGACCCCCTAAGGCTACAGTAAAGTTCAATAGCCATAACCTGAAGTCTTTCGTCGCGCAGAGATGGTTTTGTTTGATCTTGTGTTAGATTCTGAAATGTGTGGCCGTCTTTTGTACTGGGATTATACAGATATTATATAGGTAGACGATAGCTTTGGCCATTTTTTTAAGTGTTCATTGAATCTTTAAAAAAAAATTTGAACCTTCAAATATTCAACATATGTTTATCTTTATGAAGATATAATAGGGATTGTTCAAGTTTCAAAATGTCTATCTTCATAGAAACACAGTTAAAATCTTGATTCGAAATCGGAAAATTTCAAGGAATTTCCCCCAATATCTCACACTCTTTCCAAAATTCACAGTCTGAGGAAAGAGATTTTTCATATTAGATTAGAATATGTATTAGAACGCTAAATATATGAGTTATCAAATCGAGCGAAAGTAGCTTCAAATACATCTTTGGAATTTTCCAGAAAATGGAAGAAAATACACCGGCCATTTGTTACCTCGGAAAATATCTACCACAGAGGCGTCTGAAATGTAGAATTGATATAATGTTCCCTTTGTAGGACCACCATGGATTACCACGTAGGTGAACATCCTCTTTACAAATAGAGGATTCTGTTTTGTTAGGTTATAGATGGTATATTTTGGAATGCGACAAAATTTGTAAGGAAACCCGGAGTGGAATACAATAAGGCAGGGATCGGCAAACTTTTGAGTCTGAAGAGTCAAAAATTACAATTTACAAACTTTCAAAGTTTTTAAAGAGCCACAATTTTTTTCTAGCCAACAATAAATAGTACTCGTATAAATAATATTTACGTATGGAACTATATAAAGAGCAGCAGCTTCACATCCAAAGAGCCGCATGTGACTCGCGAGCCGCAGTTTACTGACCACTGCGATAGGGTATTTATAATCCTTTCGCACTCCGCGCGTTATGTCAATGGTGTTTTGTAGCTGGAACGACACTAGATCAGTGCACAGAGCCGGTCTATCAGTTGTAATTGGGACCGACATTAGACCAGTACACAGAGCCGGTCTGTCAGTTGTAACTAAGACTTCGCTAGACAAGTGCACGGAGACGGCCTGTCAGTTGTAACTAAGACTTCGCTAGACCAGGACACAGTCCATGTTATTGAAGGAAGCGAGCTAAACAGACGGAGGGTCAACGATCTGACCCACACTCATCACTCACCAGGCGGACTTATCACCGCACCAGATAGCGGAAGGGTCACTGGCACGGTGCCGAGTGGATTATGTCATTAAGGAAGACAAGATTGAACCCTGTGTGGAAATAAATACTTTCTATCACACTTAGCTTTATTTCCAACTATCTTTATGCGGCTCTTTGGATGTGAAGCTGTTTATATAGTTCCATACGTAAATATTATTTATACGAGTACTATTTATTGTTGGCTAGAAAAAAATTGTGGCTCTTTAAAAACTTTGAAAGTTTGTAAATTGTAATTTTTGACTCTTCAGACTCAAGCTAAGCAGCATAATCCAAGCTAAATCTGAATACCTTTAGCACCATTGTTTCACATAGAAGGAATCTTTTACGCGTATTTACACTTTTAGAATATATGGTTTAGCTGAGAACATGTGTAAAACAAATTATTTATCTTTATGCGGATCTGCGTTATGATACAATGGTGGTAGGATATCCAGGGTTTATGGAAGAGAAGTTCCATCACGCTGAGAGAGTGGGAAGTCACCGTGTCTGACGCGATGCGCAAGACTGGTTTCAAAATTAGATGGGACGGAAGCAATTGAGTGGAAGCCTCTCTGAAGAAGGTCCTTGTACCCAGGGCCTTGTCGGATGCCGCGGCATCATCCGTTGAGATGGCGAGGCCAGCATTCTATATATACCCGACGTGAATACATTAGACAATTGACGGCAAATTGCATCGAGCCAGGGCCGCGAGTTCAGTTAACTCACGTCAGACAAAGACCCACTCAATTGCACTAATGTGTGATGGACAACAAGGAAATTGTTTTGCTCATTTTCTTTAATAATCTTCGCGAGATCGCTTGTTTCCCTTCATCTCTTGACATTTTTTTTTCCTACTACATAATTTTATGTTTCCTTTTTTTTTCTTTGACAATAACACCATCAGTTTTATAGCCTATTGAGACTCTAGGGATTCATCATATCCACTCTAGGCCACCCAGTTGTAAGATCGTTCCTCCTTCTAATTGCTTGCTGCCTACATTAGAGTGGTGATTGTCTCTTCCTTCCTTGACCTACTTCTTGTCAACGTACGTCTTGGAACTCGGCTAATACAACGATCATCAATCTCTTCCACACATTCTTCACCATCACCTCATGTCAATCTTACTTTCATTTCTATTCTGCCTACTATTCTACTAGATTGCCCGTCTAATGTTTATTCGTTCAAAGATAGAATCCCCTGAAATGTAAACAATAATAAAAAACAGCCTACAAGGATAAGTTTCTTTCCTTATTTACATATTCTCTCAAGAGCTTTCGGGTAATATAAACCCTTCTACAGGAGTTTATGGCAAAAAAAAAATTACTTCTGTAGAAAGGTTTATAATACCCGAAAGCTCTTGAGAGAATATGTAAATAAGGAAAGAAACTTATCCTCGGAGGTCGGTTTTTATTATTATTATTATTATCCCATGGGTTAGATTACACCATGTCATGAAGATTGAAAGCAATATTTTTTTCTACAATAGTTTTGGGGTTATTGTATAGGTCTTCCTTCATGAAGGTTGAATTACCATTGTTTATTTATACACACATTGATCTATTATTGCGCCGTTGCGATATCTGAAGGTTTATTTTGAATTTTCGTTTTGTTCTGATACGGCAAATACTATCTGTAACTTTTCTCTAGGCTTTTTGGAATTGAAAGGTGGATATAATGCAATGTAGGATAAGTGTTAGCACACAATGAGCGGTATAAAATATTAACTAATTTTAAATCGAATTGTTGCGTTTCTGATGCAGCAAAAACTATATGGGGCTTATCAGAATTTTGAAAGGCAAATATAATGTAATATATGAGCTAAGTTTTAGCAATGAACCGGATAAAATCTGAACCAGTATGTTTACATTTCTGAATGAATGTGCGGGATTTCGAAAAAAAGCATCTGAATTTTGCTCATGTTGTTATTTGAAGAGATCGTATCTACGGGATATCTCCGTAGAAGAAGGAAAACGCCATTAAGACAATCTATCACATAAGCAAATAAAGATCCTGAGAAGCCGACATAGAGTATTTCATCTACCACACTGCCTGTTCTTAAAAAAACGTGTGCGACATTTGTTCCTAATTCAATTTTGTAATATAAGAAAGCGACAAACATGCTTAAAACAATATCTATTAAACATCATCTTTAATTTCATGAAGTTTAATGACAGAGTTCAACTCCTGTACATTTAATAGTTGAAATTATCACGAAGTAATTCCTTATGAAAAGGCACAACAGACAAACAGCGGGTCATTTAAATAAAACATTTTAAAGATTTATGATTATAAGAAAAATATTTTCATTACAAAACGCTAGTTTTCAAGTGATAATCGCTCTTCAACAGGCTTAATAAAACATCGACTATATCCTACAAGATATATTTACAAAAACATACGCGCACAGCGTGGATATTTACAACTGAAATTTTAAATTGTTATGTTTTATTAAGCCCGTTGAAGAGCGATTATCGCTTGAAAGCTAGCGTTTTGTAATAAAACGAAACTCATTGTGAGAAAATATTTTGATATTTTAAAACTTTTTTTCACAATTCTATCATGAATAACAAATATCAAGATATAATTAGAAGCCCCGTGTGTTGTACCGAGGAATTCTCTATGGTTGACAATAAGTTGGTTATTATCCATGTCGAGGTGGCTGGGAGGTGAAGCCGGGCATGTGTCCAGGACAAACACCGGCCGGCACAAACACGGCCTGTTATTGCCTCACTAACTGCCACTCTGATGTCTTAGAATGTATGCACTTCCTTGATATTGTGTTTATCAGTTTTATTTGACAGATTAACTATTGCTAACCTTGTATTTTGGGAACTCTACCACCCCGTGTAATACCCGTGTACTCTCTTGACACTTGGAATGAAGTACATTAAATACGCATACAGTAGAACCTCCCTGTAAAGGAGACCTAGTTCCAGAGCTAAACTGTCCTTTAGAGAGAGATGTCCTTTTACCGGAGAGTTACTAAATAGTAAAAATGGTAATTTCGCAAATAAAAACTGTCCTTTGTCGAGAGGTGTCCACTAGCGTGAGTGTCCTCTCATGGAGGTTCTGCTTTCGGGCATGGGCACTCTTCTATAGAATAAAACCTGGTATAATAATTGCCAATAGAACACGAGTTAAATATAATCGGATAATATTTTACATAATTTTATAAAATTCTATAGATATAAAAATATTTTATAAAATTACTTGAAAACTTTCTCCATAGATTGTATAAACGATAAAGAAGAGTAAGGAGAAAAGATTTTTATTCAAATAAACTTGTGACAAGCTTTCGGGCAGTCACGCCCTTCAACAGGTAATAAAAAGAATAATTGACTATTAAAATAGGAAAACAAACTAAAAAAAAAAAAAGCTTTAAACAAAAATGATACAACTGCAGCCTGGCCGCGAGAAAACGTGAATTCGGGAAAGTAATGTGAGGTGGGGGGGGGAGGGGGTTTATCCGGTTTTTAAGTTAATACATATATCATGATATTGGTTAGGTAAATCTATATGTCGATTAATACTGTCATTAGAAATGGATAAAATGGTCTCTATGATTAATCTCTGGTGTTTACTGGGAATGTTATTGTACAAGGTGGTGGGAGAATCTAAATTGAAAGAATGGCCAGTATTATGGGTGTGGTTGTATATGAAGGATCTGCCGTCTTTATTATTGATGCACCTACCATGTTCGATCATCCTGATGGCCACGGATCTACCTGTCTCACCTATGTAGGTTGCACTACAATCTTAGACATCCCATTACCCGCATACAGAGACCTACCACTGTTCGATCTTCTGGTGGCTCGGTCTATTCAGTCTCATGTAACGATTGTAGTGCAACCTACATAGGTGAGACAGGTAGATCCGTGGCCATCAGGATGATCGAACATGGTAGGTGCATCAATAATAAAGACGGCAGATCCTTCATATACAACCACACCCATAATACTGGCCATTCTTTCAATTTAGATTCTCCCACCACCTTGTACAATAACATTCCCAGTAAACACCAGAGATTAATCATAGAGACCATTTTATCCATTTCTAATGACAGTATTAATCGACATATAGATTTACCTAACCAATATCATGATATATGTATTAACTTAAAAACCGGATAAACCCCCTCCCCCCCCCCACCTCACATTACTTTCCCGAATTCACGTTTTCTCGCGGCTAGGCTCAGTTGTATCATTTTTGTTTAAAGCTTTTTTTTTTTTAGTTTGTTTTCCTATTTTAATAGTCAATTATTCTTTTTATTACCTGTTGAAGGGCGTGACTGCCCGAAAGCTTGTCACAAGTTTATTTGAATAAAAATCTTTTCTCCTTACTCTTCTTTATCGTTTAAAAATATTTTATATTAACTATTTAACAAATGGAGACAATAAGAGGACAAACAAAAAAATAAATAAATATAGGCCACTAGAAAATAACTAAGGAAGCAAGGAATACATAGTTAGCTGTAGTTATCATTATTAGGAGATGTCTATCTGGTTCCCAACGTTGCTATTCAGAAGCGATTTCTTTATACCTAATACAAAAACATTATACATAGCGGAGAATAATATTGGTATTTCAATTTTTTGCGAGTGTTTTCGAACTTTTGGGACAACCTTGTACTATCCAGATAATGCAGTGTACATAACCAGATATACAAGCACTACATGTGTACAAGAAAGGGCGAGCGGAAACAGGGATTCCCGAGGTTGTAATGAAGATTGCCGCAGAACAAGCGGACGCATCAATTGCCACGGTTCCATTGTGACGTCAACTCAGCAAATTGCCCATTACAAGACATCGGCGGTGGTTTCAACACGTTTTTTTACATAGTTCTTGGTAGAAAGTGTTGTACCATTCTGTGGGATTTTCTCAATATTTCCCTAATTCCTACCGATGATCCTGCACGCAAACATTCATAAGCGGATTTCCAGGTGCTTGACTTCTATGCTATGTCGCTGTTTTATTGTCCCTGGGACCACCAAACATCTCACGAAGTCCATTCTAATGTCTATATAATGGGTTTCTACATGGCTTGATGGATGGTCTAGTGACATAATGAAAGGCCAGTAACGTTAGTGATATATAGTTATAGTAATATAAAAGAGATTGAATAGTTAATACAAGGTACGATCAAAAGGTAACCGAACTTTTAAAAATTATAATATAAATATAATGGGTAAATCATTTTATTCAATCAAATATTTCAAAATAGGACCCTCCACTATCTACTTATTTTATCAACCGGTCAAAAATCTGTTTAAAATTGATTTCACAGTCCATTTTCCTGAGCTTGTTTATTCCAGCTGTCGCATTTTCAATAACCTCTTTGGATAACGAAAATCGTCTTCCTTTTAACGCAAGTTTGAGCTTAGGAAAATAAAATAAAGCGTAGGTGAAGAGTTCTGGGTAATAGGGAGGAGGGTAAAAAACAGCCACAGAGTGGTTAACTAAATAATCCATAACAAAGGTGGCTTTATGGGCAGAAGCGTTGTCATGAAGCAACTTTCATTGTTGTGACTGAAATGAGCTGATTCCTTTTCCTTCGTATTTAATCTCTATTGCGCACAAGTATTTCATATTGTTAGAAGTTTGTTATAGAATAAATTCATATAATGTACAACTTCTTGGTAGTAAAAAACAATAAGCATCACTTTTTTTCCCTTTGATCGGTCAAGGCGAACTTTTTACTTCCAAGGAGAACTCGGAGTGTGCCATTTAAGTGATTGTTTCTTTGTGAATCATAAAGTGAGCACCAACTTACATATTCAGTTATTATTATTTTTTAGATTTCGGTTATTAATTAAATTTCAATTAAATTACAACATATTTCTAATCTCTTCTGTTTTTGTTGTACGGTTAGGTGTCGTGGAAAAAAGTAACTGCAAAGTTTTTTCATATTTAAATGTTCATGAACAATGCTTTTCCACTATATGGTGCTCTGCCATCTAAGGAGCTCATGTAAGCGTTCTGAATACGCCTATTTTGTTTTTAATATTTAATATATGTATATACTTGCGTTGAATAAGTGTATAGTGACTCAAATGTCATAAAGGATATGGCGCTTGTGAGTTAAATAAATAAAAGAAATCCGTTTGTTATAACGAGCGTGCTCCAGACAGGATAGTTTGACTGTCATAGAAACTAGAGTAACGTAGGATAGTAGTTGTAGAACAACGCTAGACAAATTTACCGCAAATGTTTCTTTTGAACGAAAAATCGTAATTTAAGGAGAAATAACGACTATTTCTATCCTCAGGGATGAAGTATGAATTGTGAAGAGTAATGATGAACGGAAAAATAAAAGTGCCCAGGGAGCAGTAGGATACAAGAGGGAGTGTGAAATCTGTCAGCTAGCTTTTCTTTATTTCTGTCCAAGCACTTAATAACGGCGCCAGCTAACCTAAATTTAGAGAATGGGAGAATTCACGCAGGCATGGTGACACCAGATGTCGAAATTCATTATAGGCATGAACGGCCTCAGCAGACACAGTAACGAATGTGTTTGTCTGATGAAGAAAAACCCCTACGCCGTTAAATAAGCCTAATTTGCATCAGAGAGATGTGCCAATTGATCCTTCACCTCCTCAGTTTGCATCATGGCTGTCTTTGTAGTGGAAGTTGATGAAATAAACGCTTGGAGCACCACACTTTTGTTATGGAACTATCTACAAAGGGGCCTATACATTCTTTTCCTCCCTATTTGCAGAATTATTTGTAACTTCATTATTATTTGAAAATATTTTAATCAATATAATATTAGAATTATATATATATATAACTTTATATTATGATGCATTAACGCGCCATCTGTTATAAAAAATTAGAAACTATTATAGACGCGTATGATTCTTTTTTCAAAGTAAATCAATTTCTACTGCCCTTACTGCAATGGAAATTGAATCACCACTGACGAGCCAGGCCCTCCCATTAATTTTTCCATTGCAGAAGAAGGGCAGAAGAAATTGTTTTATTTTTAAAATAATCATACGCGTCTATAATAGTTTTGAATATATACCTTTGTTTGCCTTTTTCTTGGACTCCGAGATACGAGGAGTCTATGTAAGGAGTTTCAATAAAGGCTTTTGCTGTTGTTGTATATTAGAATATCCAAGATGAGATAGAACTACGTTTACCGACATATTTCCTGTCTATTGAGGGCAAGCTACACAACGAGCAATGGCATTACATGTGGTGTTATTCTTTTAAAGCTTTCGACCAACTTATGCCTTTTATTTTTGCAATTATATTCACATAATTTCTTCTATTCGAAACTATTATAGACTGGGAGGTTTCACCACTGATGAGCCAGGCCCTCCTATTAATTTTTCCATTGCAGTAAGGACAGTAGAAACTGTTTATTTTTTAAAAGAATCATACGCGTCTATAATAGTTTCGAATTTTGATAACAGATGGCACGCTAATTCATCATAATATAATTTATTCTATATTGAAAATAAATAGGTGAACCTCGCCCAGAAGTAGTTTTAAAATTCTCTGATACATCTTGCTGGACCATCAACACGTTCACTTTCAACCGCTCAGCAAAATTCACACAGAACGTTGGATTCGTTAGAATATATTGGAGAAGTTAACAGCCAAGGATGAACTCGAGGCGTTTGACCTGACCTTTGCCGAAATTATCTGGGGATTCGACCCGAGAAACTTTCACCAGCTCTACAAATATCACAAAGCAGAAGATAAAGTGTTGTTTACAGTTCCTACAGCTACCAATGTCGGTCAACAAAATACGCGGACTGTAAAATAACTCCTACCACTGATCTGTCTCTATTTTGTTTCCGTCTTCTTCAAAGGTGCATCCTGTTTCTTTTCTTCCGGGCTAATTGACCTTTTAAAAGCAAGGTCTTCTAGCCCCAGAAAGGTGCATCCATTATCATGATTTCTTACCTTATCCAATCTCTACTGAGTGGTCAACCTGGTGTTAATACATGCCAGTAAGATGGCTAGAGTTTTAGTAGAAGCTAGTCTAAAGTAGTTTAGGGATCTAAAAATTCGCATATATATTTACAAGTTAATAAATAAACATTTACAATAATCCTTACGAAAATACAATAGAAAAAAAAAAATTTAAAAAAGGTCAGGTGTTGATATTAAAATAGAGTAGGCATATCCTGACCACAAGCGTAAGGTCTTTTTAGATATCAGAGCGCCATTTAATGGAACAGAAATCAACTAAGCATTGATTTAACCTGTTCCCTGATATCAAGAAAATTTATCAAGAAAAAGGGTTGCCCAAATATCCGGAAACAGATTAAATCAATGTTTAGTTGATTTCTGTTCCACTAGATGGCGCTCTGACATCTAAAAAGCACGCTTCCTCGTGGTCAGGATATGCCTTCTTTATTTTTAACAATCCTTATGTAATTAAAAATAAATATATTGGATCAAATATATATTTAGTTACCAATATTTCAGTTGCCTTAACGCCAACCTTTTTCAAGGTATAACAACGTATTTAAATATATAAATACGTTATTATACCTTGAAAAAAGGTTGGCGTTCAGCCAACTAAAATATTGATAAATAAATAATTTTTTGATCCAATATATGTATTTTTAATTAAAAATCTATTTATGGATTGCCCTCTCTATTTTCATAAAAACATTCCTTATGTACCCTTCATTGATATGAAATGTTACAGAGTGTTGAAGTCCCACACACAGACAGAAAGGTCTGAATAGCCCGCTAATTCTTTGTGTGAAAAAAATCTTATAGAAAATATAGAGATAAATAGGCTAGAAATGTTACTATTAGGATTTTGAGTTTTAAAAAATGAGATTTGATTTATTTTTGCATTTTAAAGATATATTTAATATTTTACACAAATAAATTTACTGGCAATGCGTTTCTTTTAAATATCATCAAATATTATCTCTACAGACCTTACTGCAATGATATGAGTTATTGAATGAGAGGGCTTGGCTTATCAGTAGTGAACCCTCTCAGCGGCTTCGCCAAATTAATCCCTAGACCGCTCTACTATTGTATTGGATTGGTTTGGAATATACCCTGTATTTAAATAAATAAAAAGATATATTTCCTTAACAGTTCGGCCTTTGCTTTGTATCTTTTCTCTTTTCCATAATTCCCTTTTGTCCCAATACTCTGACATTGCCAGTATGGAAGTTATCTTTCTGGAAATTTATTATAGCAATTGTGTTTGTTAAATATGAAAATAAAGCAAAATTTATCGTTATATTGCTAAAATTATTATCCTTCTTCATCTTCAACACAATCAAGTCTACTGCACAGTTTGTTCCTTGAAAAATAATTATCATAGAGAGGGGAACTCGTCTTTGCTTACCTCCAACTGGAAATCAATATCTCTCTCAGTGCAGTGATGGAAGGCTGGTACATACCCCGGCCTGTCACTGTCACCATCTGACCAGAGATGACATTCTGGGACATCTAATTATGGGGAAACGTGGCATGATACAACTTGATGTATCAACTTCTGATGGTCTATTAATGTCTCCCCCAGGATGATCACAACTACATTACAAAATATCTATTGAGTGAATGTAGTTATGATTATTGAGGCGCGGAAATGCTCTTAGATCTCTCTCTCTCACTTTTTTATTGAAGAATATTTCTCAATTCTAAAAACGCGCGTCCAAGGGAACTCGTAGCTTTGAAAATCCGCAGAACAATTCGTATGATCCAATACTTTCTACTGGAAATAATAAAAAGACAAAATTTTCCATAGAAGACATTCAATGCAAATGGTAGAACAAATTAGGCGCATTGCCAGACTGTGAAATAAATGGATTTCTGAAAATTCCCATTCAATCCAAACGAATTTTTCACCCAAATATCACACACAGAAAACCTTTCGCAATTCTTTGTCACTTTCTTATCTAGGAATAGTCTGTTAAACGTCAAGTCAACGACAGAAACTGAAGGAAGATTTATTTTCTCAGAATGTCTAACTTCATATTCACTACAACGATTATTAGGTAAATACTTGGTTTGATTGATATTCCTTCTCGAAGAATACCTATTTTAAATAAATGTTTTGTTAATGTTCTTTTCATTGGCTCTTATAGGGTTTTAAAACACTCATTGTGTGGTTGTTCGTTCAATTTTTTACAAAATAGCTTTTCTTATTTCTCTAGTCTGCCAACCTCCACAATGTGATACTAAACTTCCACACGAAACCATTGTGTGTGTGACACTCTGTAACATTACCTATCAATGAAATGTAAATAAGGATTATTGTAAATGTTTTAACTTGTAAATTATGATGCATTAGCGCGCCATCTGTTATGAAAATTTGAAACTATCATACGCGTCTATAATAGTTTTGAATTTTCATATATACAGTAGAATCTCCTATAACGCGAGTTTTTACAACGCGATTTCGTACAACGCGATAAAAAAAATTGCGTCAAATTTATTTATACAACGCGAATTTTCGTATAACGCGTTATAAAATAAAATGCGGAAATTTCCTTATTGACAACTGTACAATGCATTTGCATATAAAATAATATAACATTTAGTTTTGTTTTAGTATATAATTATATTTCCTATATACATCATTTTATACAAAACATTTTTACATGATATTTGTCACTAACAATTTACCCTAACAACATTCGCGTTATACAAGTTTTATTTCGTACAACGCGAATTCCTGTAACGCGATTTCATACAACACGGAACACATTAATCGCGTTATAGGAGAGTTTACTGTATATAGTTTCATATATATATATACAAATTGAGCTACCCGAACTTCCTCAGACTAGCTTCTAGTAAAACTCTACCTTCTTGCTGGAATGTTGGGCAAGAGACTATGCGATCCAGAAAGTTGCTTCCATAGATCCAGGCGCAGATACTGTGGTGATGTCTGGAATTCCTAGGTCAACCAAATCATCAACTTGAAGCTGTCGAAGTAAACACATCACGTGATGAGACATGGTCCACATAACAAGGCTATATATAGAAGCTCAATAGACGTGCTTTCAGGTTGGATGGAAAGAGTTGCAGCATAATCCCTTCCACACGCCTCAATTCGCCTTGAACTTCGTTGCCAGGCCAATGTCAAGGCTCTGTAATCCTTAACGATTCAATCATTAGAAGCTGCAAACAATCCACAGACATTTCCGCACTTAAAAAACAACCTTGGGAATAGGTAGTGTGAACGATGCCTAAATCCATCTTTCACAGCAGGAAAATCCTCACTTGCCACCGTGGAGTTATATAATCTCTTTGAAATATATTATGTAAGTATTCACATTGGTTAGCATCAAAAATACTTTGTTTTGACGTTTTGGAAAACAATGGTATCCGTGGAAATATGCAAGAGGACGGTATTGATGCGACGTTGTTTTTCATGGAGAGGGATGTTTCCATGTTGACAGAAACAAGAGATTATAATTCGTATGGCTTAAGTTTAATCTCTAAACCCTTCGAATAAGATATTCTCGATTTTGAACTTACATTTAATATATATACATGTGTATATATACTTATGTGCATATTGTGAGGATCACACATACACAAGCCCTCCCAATATTTTTTCATCGCAGAAAGGACAGTAGAAGTTTATTTTATATTTAAAAAGAAACATTTGTTTTTTTGGTGCTTCCATTTCTGATATAGAGATGGCATGTTATCGTCTTATGATTAATTATAATACTGTTGGGTTGCGCCTCACACTGCGTCTACTCTAATCGCAGTAAATCAATCTATAAACTTACACTTTTTGGATTCATGTTGCAGAGTTGATTGCACTGATAAATATATAGAACACTTGAAAATAAAAAAGGCATATCCTGACCAGGAGCACATGTACTTTTCAGAAGGCAGAGCGCCATTTGGTGGAACAGAAATTAACTATTCATTGATTTAGCCTGTTCCCTGATATTTGGCCAACCCAATTTCTTGATAAATCAAGAAAAGCCATCCACGATATGTTTTTTCATAGAACACTTGGTAGGGTAAATAATTTAAGGAATTCGAACTAATAACAATGACTTGTAAATTCGTATTTAAGAACAGACACCCATATATAAGTCACAAATGTTGCATATGGAAACACACATTCTGTTTGGTCGAGGAATAGAGTCAAATAAGTTCATCGACTATGTTACATAGATCCCTTGTGATAAGAGCTGTGACCCCAGATATTTAAAACTCCTGAATAGGTCTTGACGTGTTCTTTCACACGGAGTTCTTCATATCTGTCGTTATAGAGAGATGTGTATTGTTATGATGACTCTTTTTGGCTTGAAACATGGAGTGAATAGCTTCTTGAGTTGAATCAACAAGAATAAAACATGAGATTGGTTAGATTTTGCATGCTGTCACACGGAGATCATATCCGTCGTTGTAGAGAGGTGTATCATGTTAGGATGATTCTTCTTAGGTTGAAACACGAAGTGGATGGCTTCTTGAGTTGAATCAACAAGAATAAAACATGAGATTGGTTAGATTTTGCATGCTGTCACACGGAGTTCTTCATATCCGTCGTTGTAGAGAGATGTGTCTTGTTAGTATGACTCTTTTTGGCTTGAAACACGGAGTGATTGGCTTCTTGAGTTGAATCAACAAGATAAAAAAATATGAGATTGGTCAGGTTCAAATTTTGCATGCTGTCCAGCGCACCACCGACTTATAGATCGAAAGGTCTGGGAGGCAATCTGCTTTTAGGATGTCCAACGCACCAATTATAAAACAAAGAGCAGAGACGCGACTATATATTTACAAATATTAAACAGACTGAACTGGGTAGATTTGTTATAAAACTTGTTTTCAATACTTAGAATAGCTGTGGCCTCTAGAAGCCCGACGTAGCCAGGTACCTCGATGTCAAGGAAACTGTCATCTCATATTGTCGAGTCACGGAATCCAACTACAGTTATCAACCAATCGCTTGGAAAGATTGTACGACAACATATTTATACTCCATTACATCCGTTCGAACATTACTAGACTTTTTTTTTCTGTCGCCTAATGAAATGTATGACAAAAAGAATGGTGCCAACTAATTTTATTTAATGTTTTTATTTGATAGCGCTGTTTATGAAACATTGTTGCGTGTTTACGATGTTCTATCTAACAGTTATGCTTGAAAATATTGCGATGTGTGTTAGTAAAAATTGCAATTCGATAAAATAATCCCTTGAATCAATATTAAAATAAAAACAGAAAGCCTCCAGGGAAAAGTTTCTTTTAACAATATTTTTTATTTAAAAAATATCTCGAGCTTTCAGGCAAGTAAGCCCTTCTACGGAAGAAAATGCTTTACATGATTAATACGCCAATAAAATATGATTTAAATATTTTATTGGCGTATTAATCATGTAAAGCATTTTCTTCCGTAGAAGGGCTTACTTGCCCGAAAGCTCGAGATATTTTTTAAATAAAAACTATTGTTAAAAGAAACTTTTCCCTGGGGGCTTTATGTTTTTATTTTAATAAAAATTGCAATGTATTATTTAAGTAGCTGTGCCACAATCAACTGGCGCAAGCCGATGTTGTAAAATTTTGTTCTGCTAGATATTTATAATATTTTTTTTTACAATCTGATTAGTTACAAGAGGAGGAATCGCCAGACATCGTCTTGAAGAAGGAATTAAAGTTTACGGCGATGGGTTTCTTTTATCGCCGTAAATTTTGATTTCTTCTTCAATGTGATTAGTGTTATTATAATGTTTCTAGGCGTTTCAAATATATACTTCTCGTTTGTATTAATGGTTTTGAATACACATTGGAAATATATAAAGTAACTTATAATACAATATAATACACTGCGGCTTGTGATTGTAAAACAACACTTGAAGTTACACCGCATGAGTTTCTTTTCAATGAAAAATCAAAATTTATTTCAAGGTGAAATATTGACTATTTCTAAACTTTTTTGGATCCCTGGACGCTTTTATTTTTCTGTTCATCATTACTCTTCATAATTCACACCCTTTCATACCTCATCTAAAAAGGCTAGAAATAGTCAATATTTCACCTTGAAATAAATTTTGATTTTTCATTGAAAAGAAACTCATGCGGTGTAACTTCTCAAGTGTTGTTTTACATTGGAAATATACTTTGTGTATGAGCTAGCCATTTTATCTTAAACACTTTTATATAGCTCGTGTTCTATACAGATTAATTAACATTTCTCAAGTATGAAACACTATGTTATTATTCTTAATTGGATATTCTACATATAGAATATATTTGATAAAAATCAAACCTAATTTTAAAAAGAGTTAAATAGAAATATGTATGTTATTTTCCATGAAAGGCACTAAAAAGATAGGATTTTTCATATAAAGTTTGTAATTAGCGTATACAGAAAACCATGTAAAAATTATTTTTAACGACTTACTTATAATGCCTATATACCTATAAATAAAAGAGATTAATTGATGTATTTGCTATTTTTCAGATACGAATTATTCCGAGTTAAAACAGACAAGTCATTTAGGTCAGAAAGGTTTGCCAAATATCAACTCTATTTCTTCTATCTGCTTATATTGTTGCTTATTTGTTTAATGTATATGTTTATTTAATGCTCTTTTTTATTTATTTTCTTTTCGATAATTCTGTTACCTACTCTATTACAATATGAATTATTGTAAATAGTTTCACGCACAATTATCCAGATTGGATATAGCCTGTCTTATTCACAACTGGAAATAAATAAACCCTGTTTTAAAAGGATCGAATAAAGCATATTTAGGGTCACGTATTTCACTTATTAGCTATTTTTCACATTTTCAACGTCTTTCAGAATATATTGTCGCACCAAGTTGCAGCTTTGCAAGGTCGTCGACCTTGGTTTCCTCCTTCTTGCTGTTATACACGTTTCCCAAGCGGGTTTCCATACTCAAAGCAAATAAATAAAAGTAAATCAAAATAAATTACCTTTTAAAGTTATTGCGTTTATTTATTCGTTGTCTTCCTCGTAGGTCGTGATCCGCAGTCTTGGTGTAGGTCCTCTCTCGCTCCAATAACCAATCAAAATATATGTACAATAAAATATTACAAAAGGAATGAAACTATAAAAAGGAATGATTATAATCTAAATAATCTATTTTACATAAATATTAAATATCATAGAATATTTTGAATAAATGTAGGGCGCATTAAAATTGATGCAACAATATATAACACACCAGTTGAAAAATAAACATCTAAATGGGTGGGGAGTTTTGCCGATGGCTCTCGTGTAGTAGTGCGTCCCTGACTGGGACCTTCATGTCAGGTCTAAGGACATGTACTGTCAATCTGGCTATGTGACCTCCAGCAATCCTCTACTGTAGAGACAACTTGTATTCTCCATGTCTCATAATTCCAGTAGTGTAAGAGCTATAAGTATTCATTAAAATTTTACACATATAAATTTACTGGCAATGCGCTTCTTTTAAATATCATCAAATATTATCTCTACAGACCTTACTGCAATGATATGAGTTATTGAATGAGAGGGCTTGGCTCATCAGTAGTGAACCCTCTCAGCGGTTTCGCCAAATTAATCTCTATAGAGATTATTATTTTATCAATTAATCTCTGAGAGGGTTCACTACTGATGAGCCAAGCCCTCTCATTCAATAACTTATATCATTGCATTAAGGTCTGTAGAGATAATATTTGATGATATTTAAAAGAAGCGCATTGCCAGTAAATTTATATGTGTAAAATT
Source organism: Cordylochernes scorpioides (assembly GCA_030710605.1). Classification (NCBI taxonomy): domain Eukaryota; kingdom Metazoa; phylum Arthropoda; class Arachnida; order Pseudoscorpiones; family Chernetidae; genus Cordylochernes; species Cordylochernes scorpioides. The sequence goes on along the minus strand of CP092881.1, from coordinate 68,241,609 downwards.
TTAACGATAGATGGCAATTAAATTTAATTTACTAATATATAAGTATTCAATTTACTGCAAGTATGGACCATTTTATTTGACTGTTTGTGCAAAGAGTTTATACAGAAAAAACATGGTGACATTAACCAATGATTTATTTAACTCACGACATTTCAGTGACCTCATATCACTCTCCTCAGGGGAATGTTTTTATTTTGAATCCTATTTCTATTGCAAGTCACTGCAAATGTCAGGAGTTACACTATAGGTTGATGTGGCTGTGTTTATTTTTCTGAATCAACTTCCAACCATCAAAT